>BPTQ01000007.1:50016971-50675011 GCA_019973895.1 Chrysanthemum seticuspe
TCTAGATATATCTATATAAACGGTGCAGCCTGATTATTGGCCAATAGTACTCAACTATATTCCAATCATCGAATGTATTGGCCAATGAGTTTGTTATCATTGAATCTACTTGTAAAACTTTCAACTCATTGAACCTAATTGAAAAAACATATAAATGCAAAAACAGATAATTGGGTAACATCAATAATCGAACACATGAATTATGAACTATCTGGGTGGTTTTCTGGTAGTGTGATTGTATGACTGTTATTACATACTTAATGCTAATGTACGCACTGACCTAACACCTTGTGGTATTTTCTATGAGTAGTCCATCTAATACGTTATCACAACCACATCTACGTACCAAGACTCTATAACGACCACCGTTTTCGTGTTCCTGTCCACCGTGATCTTGATTTTAGACCATCTAGTGCCACCTGTCCTTGTGCTTTTGCCACCAGCAATATCTCAGAACCATGCATCTACACCAACACTATTGCATAATCTACCTGATGAGTATCTTTTATGGTGTTCCACAATCCAGTCACGCATGTAATCGTAATTCATACATTATTGTCAGTATGTTAGTGTGATGGTCTTTTGGTGGGTCTATCAAGTATTAAGTACACAAGCTAATAACTACAATGGGTTAATAGACAAAAACGTAAATATACAAAAAAGTTAATCCAAGTTACTCAACTTTCAAAATGTTCATCTAAGTTACTATTGTTTGAGTAACCGGTTATGTAAGCTACTAACCTTATATCAACTCATGATAACCGGTTATTAGTCCGACGTGGCAAATATATCTATATAGATCTGCGTGCAAGTGATAAACACTTTTAAAAGTGGTGAACAATAGCTACTAATAAAAAAATGACAAGTGTCCTTTTTATTTAAAGAAAATATAAATTAATTTTAATGTGTTTAAGGGCATAATTGGTATTTCCCCTAACAACCTTAATATTACTCATTTTCTTTCACTTGTAACAACCAATTTTTCTCTCATATGTAAAACAACCTCCATCAAAATATCAAAAACCTTCGTAAAAAAAAACCTCCCAACGGAGCAAGAACTCGTCGAAATATTTAACTGGTCCATTTCTTTCTCATATTTTCCAAAAACGCATAAACCTTAATTGAAAAATCAAATCCGATATTTTTCTCCTAACCGATCTGATCGTCCTTTATTACCATCACCAAATATTAAAATATATACGGTGCACACAAGAACACCTCCATTCTCCCATCTTTTTATTGGCATATCATTAATATATTATGTATTAACTACATACTTTTGTTTTAGTTCACATATTTCATAAGTATAATCAATTTATTACATTTTCACTTGACCAAAAATGAGAATAGAAAATATGGTAAATTTTGCTTGAAGATGTGTAAGATCGGTTTTGCGATGGAAACTGTATGTCTGTATCTCATTTTTCGGGTTTGTAGCCGTTGTTCATTTTGTCGGGTATGATTTTTGAATAAATACTTTTTGATATATCAGTACTTTTATTCAAAGTACTGCTAGTCAGACAGTACTTTCATCAAAGTACTGTTTGCTGAACTAAACCAGTTTTAATAACTTTTAGAAGAAACCTTTTTGCTAAGTAATAAATATTTTTGAAATAAAGGTTGAATAAATGGTTTTGTGATGATAACATCAATAGGTTATCAATCCACCATGGTTACAAAAGGATTGACTAATCCATGAGCAAACGGCTCTGGTAAAGATATATCAAATCCGTTTTTAGTTGACAACTTGCTAATAAGTTGGATGGTTATCAACTCACCATATCAGTAATGTGAAGAGTTGGCTAGCCCACAAGAAATGGCTTGTGGTAAAGGCAGTGGAAAAACCATTATTGGTAATTAGTTCACCATTAGATAAAAGAACTAACTAGTCCAGAAGGGTACAGCTTTTGGTAAAGACAAAACAAATCTGTTGATAGCTGGTGGTTTGCTAAAAATCATATGGTTATCAATGTACCATGGTCTTAAACACCAAAACATTTGGCTACTCCAAAGATAATGGCTTTGGTAAAGAGTTCTAAATCTATTGTATTTTCAATGATTCACTTAGATGTGATGAGAATAGTATGCAACTTAAACTTGAATTATTGTACACATTGTCATATGTTGCTGAGATGCTGAAAAGATGGAGATTGCTGAGTGCTGATGTGAAAAACACAATTCTAAGAGATACTTTGACAAGAGTACAAGATTCTACAGAGATATAATCTAAAGACTAAAGAATAATCCATTTTAAAGATGAAGCTTTTAAAGATATATTCACAAAGGAACTTGAAGTCAAGCAAGTAGAATTCAAGTTAGGGGAGGATTGTTGGGATATGAGATTGCTGAAGATATCAAAGTACTGAAGATATGAAAGTACTGTAAACTGCAAAGTACTGGAAGAAGTCAAAGAGTCAAAGTACTGCTAAAGACAAAGTCAAAGTACTGCAGATAAAGTCAAAGTACTGCTAGATTAGAAGATCTGTTATATTCGTTTATGGAAAGTATTGTATTCCATGTTTAGATTACTTGTCGTACAAGGTTATCAATTGTAAACCGACTAGGATATCCTTGAGTCTATAAAAGGACTCCTAGATTGGCATTAGAGGTACGATTTCAGAAAAAGAGTTTTAGAGTTTACGAATTAAGAGTTTAGAGAAAAGTTCGAATATCTTAGAGTTGTATTAGAGTATCTGCATAATAAGCAGATTTAGAGTTTTATTAATAAAGTTTCTTTTTAGCTTTGTTAAGTAAATTCCGCGTACTTGATAAAGATTGCTCAGTGTTTCTATTGTTAATAACTTAGGATTTATCCGAGGTTATTAAACCTTAACAAGCTAGTTTAGTTTGATTAAAGTATATCGATCCAACACAGCTTACAGCTTACAATGCTTACAATCAACTTCAAATGGAAATACAAGATTCATATCTATACATGATCTACTAAACCTATTCTAACTCCTATCATCGACTATCTCATATCATCTATTCCAGCTGTTGGATATGCATGATCGTTCATATCTTCCATTCCAGCTGCTGGATATGCATGACCATGATATGCATAACCACCCATGTCTTCTATCCCGATGGCTGGATATGCATGACTGGTATGATGAAGAAGCTAAGGATCAAAATGGGAAGGATGGATTAAGGAAACCATAGATGATGAAGATGAATACACATTTCCTTTGTGCTTCATCTACTGGTTTCATTAAAAAGCAATAAATCCATCTTCCTTATGCCCTTCCCTTATACGATATGAGATGAAGCACCAAACCATGGCGTAAGAAGAGCAAGCACCACCTCTCTTTCGGCACGTGGCCTTTGTTGAGGCTGAGGTGCTGAAGGTTGGGAGTACGATGTTCTCTCCTTGTAGGAGTCATCAGAAGATTCACTTGGATTCACTACACTATCATCATCAGAAGAACTGAGAAATGGGGATTTCAAAGGTCGAGGGTCATGTGGACATGGGAAAAATTGAAGGAAATCATCACTAGATGATGATGATGATGGAGAGGAGGTTGGATCAATAACCTCTGGTTGGTTTTTCATGGTTGATTATGGTTGATTGTGGTTCATGGTGAAATTAGGGTTTGTGGTGAAAATTGGGGGTAAAAGATATGTGTTAAGTGTGCATTGGGATTGTTATATAGACGGATACAAGGGTTAATGTAATTTAATACGAGTTGGGTGGCACAGTAATGCTCTAGATATTTACCGATGATATTTTTATCTTGGGAGGTTTCTGCTGAAGTGCATTACTTCAGCAGATTGACCGTGTTTATGCTGAAGTGTTATTTTGCCATTGGTTAAAGTTGAAATACACGTAGGATATGGTCAACAAAAGTTCCGATACTTTTTGACTATAGTTTGGGCAACTTCTACCAATCCATTATTCACATTTCTTTCCTTCAAAATAAACCTTCCCTCTCCACTTATGTTCAAAACACTTACAGTTACGAGAATCATAACCCTAAATCATAATTTCACACATGGCGCTTCAATTTAAGAAGGATCATAACAAAGTTGATTTTCTGGGAAAAGCTAAGGGTGATGAACTGTATGAACCAATGGTGGAGTTCTTGAAGAGGTCCAAGATTCATTATGCTTTAACACATTCTCCTAATGCGATATATGAATCATTGGTTACTCAGTTCTGGGCATCTGCTTCAAAACGAAGTGAAACAGAGATCGTGGCTATGGTTGATGATGTAGAGTATGTTGTAACAGAGGAGTTGATAAGAAGACGACTTCACTTGGATGATGAGAATGGGGTTTATCACTCTAACTTGGTGGAGATGCTTACTAGGCTGAGAGCTATTGGATACCAAGGTGCACGAACAGACATATGGCTCAAGAATCAGCTTTGCCTGATGTGGAGGTTTTTAGTTCACACATTGCTTCAGTGCATAAACAATAAATCAGGAGGATGGGATCAATTCTCTACCCAATTGGGATGTGGTATTGTGTGTCTTTCTCAAGGGTTAACTTATAATTTTTCTAGGTTCATTTTTGATAACATGGTTGAGAATATTCAAAATAAAAAGCATAAGTTTTTAATGTACCCTAGGTTTTTGCAAATGATATTAGACACTAATACCCGAGCCCAAGCCTTTTATCCCATAGGAGCTTTAACTGCTAAATTGTTTGCTTCAATGAATACTAATTATGAGGGGGCATGTCATCCTTTGCTAGCAGCTATGTTGCCTCAAGGCAATGAGGCTGCAGATGAGGATAATGTTGCAAATGTCCCACCTTCTACCAATGTTACAGCTGATGGTAATCCTTCAGTTGCCATTAATGAGGGCCCTTCTACAACTACTGAAGCAACTAATGTTTCTCCCAACCAACCTCCACCTACACCTTCACCTAGAACTAGTCCTAGTCCACCACCTAGCCATCTTGATGAGGTTGAGCCTGAACTTAACAGACTGACCACACCCAGTCCACCCAAGGAAGCATTTAATGAATGTTCTCCTCATGTTGAGCATGACCATGTTTCTCCTGAAAGGTCCAATGAAGTTCCCATTACCACTGAGCAATCAGATGGTGGAGCTGAGGAACCTATTACACTTACATCTATCTATGCCCTAGTGACCAGGTATGTGGCTGAGGTGGCTGATCTCAAAAAGGAGCTTGCAGAGACTAAATCTTCTCTTGGTGGTGAGATTGTGGAGCTGAAAAATAAGGTTAAGAGTTTGGAGGAACAACTTGGGCATCATTCCAAAAGAAGGCTAGTGGTTTCTTCTGATGAAGAGCAAGAGGATACTCAGTTTGGTTCTCTTAAGATTTTAGCTGATGTGGCTCAGAAGACCAATGTTCCTTCACCAGTTGTTGCTGAATCTTCGAAGAAGAAGGAACCCATTCGATTTGCTAGAAAAAGGATAAGAACTTATTTGAATAAGGTATCTTCTGAAGCTTCAAAGGAACAAAGTGTTGAAAATCTTTCAACTGCTGAAGATGTGCATATGGAAGATGTTGGTTCTGCACCTGATCAAGATCCATCTATACAAGAACCATCATGTCCTACACCTTCAGTAAATGATCCTGAAGTGTTTCTTGCTGGAAGGAATTTCAATTTGGATCCTAATGTTGGAGTCTTTTCTACACCTGTTGAGAATCTGACTCAACATGTTCCTTCTGAAGCTAATTTGGGTGTTTCTTCTAAAGTTCCTTCTATGGATATTCCTAAAGCTAGTTCTGCTGAAGAGTCTGCTGACAAAGAGAAAGAAGTATTGATTGATGAAGAGATTGGTCCAGATCTGGTAAGTGAACAGGAGTTGCAAGAACAAGAAAGAATGTTAGCTGAGTGTGCAGAGATAAAGAAAAGTGAGGATTTGGCTAAACAGATTGCAGCTCAGTCTACTTCAAATTTGCCTCCTGAGAGACAAAGAGAACTTGATGAACTTGCTCCTCATCTTTCTGATAATCAGTGGAATGCATGTATTAATAAAGCTGCATCAGATCCTAATCTTGCTCAAAGTATTTAGGGAGCAGATTTTGATAGTGAGAATTTTGTGGCTCAAATGGTGGCTCGTGGACAACAAAGAAAGCAAGCTGCAGCTGATAAAAGGAAAGCTCTTATTGCTCAAAAGAATAAAGCTAAGAGAGAGAGACCACAAACTGAAGCTCAGAAGAAAGCACAGATGAGGATTGTGGTGAAAAATCAGAGTTGTTCTTTGTATAACTCTGGTTTGACAATGAAGAAAGTCTTGGCTTTACCTGATTCAGATTTGATTCGTATGTACAATCTGATTATGAAGTCTTCTTCCTCTACTTCAACACCTTCCTCCAACTTGAAAAGGATTGCTGGGAATGCAGTTGCTCCAAAGGCCAAGAGACCCAAGGTTGTTGAGATAGTAGAAAATTTTGATGATGTTCCACCTAAAGGTGATTTCTCCAGTGGTTGCTTCTGAAGCAACTACTGAAGCTACTCGCTCAACTGACAAGATTTCTTCTGCTGAACCTTCTGTTGTTTCTTCTGAAGCACCTAATATGCTAGCTTCTACTCCATCTGTGGCATCTATTGATACAGAAGGAGGTGATATGGTTAAGGAAGCTGAAACAACAGCTGCAAAATCTAAACAGGCGAGAAAGGTGCTTGACAAAATGAATGTATTACGTGGTGGTGTTTCAACTAAGTCTCCTTCTACTTCTTCTGTTCCTACTACAGATGTCAATGAAGAATCTGAAGATGTACCATCTTTGGGAATTTATATACCGGGTAGGAGGATGAAGAGGATGTCTAAAAGAAGACACATTTCTCTAAGGAGGACTGTGAGGTCAGCTGGGATTCATTCAACTAAGAATAAGACATCTCCCAAGCATTTTCCTTTGGATCTAAATGCTGCTGAGTCAACCTTTATTAAAGAAGGATCTGCTGCTGATTTTCCTGAGGGATCTCATGATGTGGTGACTAATTGGACCTTGAAAGATGACGAGCTTAATATCATTTATCGATTGGATCAATCTTCTATGCAGTTCAACTTTTTGAAGGAGATATTCCATTTGGTAGATAGGGCAGATTTGATTACTTTGTATAATCTTGTCACTAAGTATTATCACAATCATTCACCACAGGGTTCTGGGTTATTCTTGTTGGGTGATCTTCATGTTCTGTTTGATTCTCAATCTCCAAAGGGTAAAGGATACTTTATTTGGAAGAATTCACATTTGTGGAAAGTTGAGACTTGGAGATTTTATCCTCTACCTCGTGTGCATGTGGTGGAGACAAAGGGTGGAATTACTGTCTGTATCTTTGCTGAGAGGATTTATCCATTATCTAAGAGGCTTATGGAAAGAATGCTTACACAGAAGTTGGAAGTTCCTCCAGATCCAGTGGGGAATGATAGGTTATATGCTGAACAACTGGTTGGATTAATTAAGACTCAACTTCTGCAACAACAAGCTTCATCTTCATCTTGACAGTGGTAATTTACATGGTCATTTGTTTTATTTTCAGTATTTGTAATATTTGTTATTGCTTATTAGTTAAAAAAAAAAAAAATTAACTTTTCTTGCAGGTTTGTTGTATATTGTTGATGGTTATTGACTCACCAGATGTGCCTTGTGCATATCAAAGAGTTGGCTAGTCCAAAGGGTACAACTTTGGTAAAGACACATCAAATCTGTTGAAAGCTGTAATGGTTTGCTCAAAATCATAGGGTCTGCAACCACCCATGCTTAATTGCTGAGGGTTGTATGGTCATCAATTCACCATAGTTTATTCCTTTTTGGAATCCAAGAATTGGCTAGCCCACATGTATATGGATTGTGGTAAAGGCAGTGAAATACCATATTGGGTTCTCAATTCACCAAAGGAGATTCTCTTTCCTAAGAATTGACTAGTCCTGAGCAAACGGCTACCGGTAAAGACAAGTCAAATCCATTTATATAGTTGCTGGTTTGCTAATAAATCAGATGGTTATCAGTGTACCATAGTTTTCGAACTTAAACATTTGGCTACTCCAGTAGTGATGGCTATTGGTAAAGAGACATCAAATCCATTATTTTCAATGATTCACCTCTCACAGGAGTTAACTCACCTGGATGTGATGAGAATAGTATGAAACTAATATGTTTTGATGTACATTAAGTCTTTTGTTGCTGCAAAGATCTGGCATTTCAAAGTTTGGTCATCATAGAGATGTAACTCTTTTGAGTCTTTGTTGCTGATGTTCGTGTACAATCCTCTAGTTCTGAAGTATTCAAGATCTATCAAGAAACTGGAACTTAACCAAGTCAAATTCCAGTTTAGGGGAGGATTGTTGGGATTTATGCAAAGTAGGAATTCTGCTGAAATTACTGCCGATGGATTCTGCTGAAGAACATGGAATCTGCTGAAGAAGCGTTTCTGCTGAAGTAGTGAAGCCGTGCCGTGTTTCTGCTGAAGGAGTGGAAGCTGAGTAGGATGTGCATGCGCTTTATTATTTACATGCTAACCCATCTTTATTCTTGTACTGCCCGAGGTTAGCATGGGCATGTTTAGAGTTTACCCATAATTATTCTGTATGGGTGAAACATATATTTAGTTGTATGTTTATAAGTTTCCCAAGAAACGATTTAGGGTTCCTTGTCTATAAAAGGAACATAATAGTATGTATTAAAAAAAGAGATTGAAACACAGGGTTTCAGTTAAAGAAAAGATCCATAGAGGATCAAAGAGTTCTTAGTTATTATAACTTGTATTTATATTCCGCTAAAGAATACAAGTTATAGAGATTTTCTTTTAGTGTACTTGTGATTACATAAGTATAACTAACGATCTACGAGTGCTCAAAAGATCTATCAAGGTCTTGGTTTCTAACATAATCATATATCAATGTTCATTCAACAGCCGATTATGTCTTTCTATTATCATAACCAAAAACCGATTGTAGGAATTCTGAAATCATTGGATGGTTTTGCAATACATGTTTGTTATTCTTCTCCTAATTTATTATATACATATTTTGTTGTTACTTATGTTATTAGTGATTGTTTGTTATGGCTAAAAAATTAATAAATCAATTGTATGCTATTTGATATATTGGTATTCATATATTTATATAAAAATGTTAGAAATCAGTTATGTTTATCAAATTTGTTATATGATAGTCTAACTTGAGACAATGCATCATGACATAACTTGAGATTAATATTGTTAAGCCTAAAAATGTTAAAAATCACCATTACCAATTAAAATGTTAGAAATCAGTTTGACAAGGTTGTAAAGTTTGAACAAAATTGATATTAATATTGGAAAGTTTGAAAATTTTTGTATTAATTGATTGGAAAATTAATATTAATATTGGAAAGTTTGAAATTAGTTATATAAATTGATTTTAAAATTGAAAACTAATTACTTTTGAAAATAGTTTCCTTACTTATAAACATATGCACACTAATTTGAAATGCATTTTAACCTAATAATTCTCTATATATTAGTTGAATCATATGCAGAGTTAATCACTCAATACCCTATCTCCCCTGTAGCTTATTCTATGAAACATAAGGTATGTTTTATATGCATATAAAACCAAAAATATTATAAACTAAATTCATATTGATATATATATTTATGATATTGTATTTTGATTTGTAGGAAAAAAAATGGAACACAATTTGACTGCATTGTGTGACATTGATCCTATGTTGGATGATATCAAGGTTGTTACACAATGCATTAGCAAGTGGAAGCCCCATACTCCAGGAAAGCCAAATGATGTTTGGTCATTGGACTTTGTATTACAAGATGAACATGTATGTAGAATCCTATATACTAACCAATGTATACATCTGTTATACAATTTTGATATGCACTATCTATATTAGTATACTAAAATGTTTTTGCTATTTAATGCCTTCTGATATTCAAAAGTCCCCAACTGATATGGCATTTAGGGTAAATTGTGGCTAAGCAACTTTATGATTTTGGGGTTTATGCACCTTTGGTTTAATAAAAGGTGTATCCTTTCTATTTACAATTCATATGAAATAGTGTCCAACTGATATGCAATATTGTCCAAGTGGTATGGCAATTTTTTATCTTTATTTTCCCAAACATGATATGCTTTTAAGAACGATGTACTTATGTTATTATATTGTGATATGCACATTTTATGACTATTTAGATTAGTATAATAAAGGTGCATCCTTTTTAATGACTTATGATATGCAATACTTTCCAACTGATACACCTTTTAGGGTGCTTTACTTTAGCAACTTTGATATGGTTTTAGTAAACAATGCACTTTTGATATGCAACTGTGATATCACCATTTTAATAATATTTACATATATAATAAAAGGTTATTAAATTTTATAATTGATAATGTATTTCAGGGTAACCGTTTACATGGTACAACTAAGAAAGACCATATTAACAAGTTCCAACTTTTGCTGGATGAAGGGTCATGCTACAGATTTGGTAACTTTGGGGTCGGAGAGAATGGTGGCAACTATCCATTAGTAAATCACCGTTACAAGATGAATCTTTTTAAAAACACCGCTGTAACAAGACTAGCCAGTTTTGACAACAACGTTCGTGGTTTCAGATTTGAGCCGTTTCCAAACTTCATGAATCGGCGTTTTGTAGAAGCAAATGTTGTTGGTAAGCATTATATATAAAAACCCTATATGTATTAAAACGTATTGTTATTCTATGTGCGTTGTCATTCAATGTTTTCTGATTTAACATGCAGATGTCATTGGTACGATTGTTTCGATTTCTGATTTGATCCCCTTCACTAAATTTGGCAAGGATAAGACAAGAAGAAATGTTATTCTTGAAGACGTTGAGTATGTCTTTATTTAACCATTTTATATTAATAACAATAGTATCAACATATGCATACATACATTATTCGTATTATGCAAATGTATTAGAGGTAGGAAGATTCAATGCTGTTTCTTCGATGGCTGGGCTGCAAAGTTTGATGATTTACACGCTAAAAGGGACAAAGTGGGTCATGTTGTTATGATAATGCAGCTTGCTAAAGTTACCTATTTTAATGGTATGTATCATATCAACACATATCTTACAATCATATACTTTAGCAAACCAGTTAACATTCGCCATTGGTATGTTTTTTTTATAGGCACCCTTCTGTGACCAATGCTATGTGGGGCTTGAAATTGTACATCAACGATGTAATACCAGAAATCACCGCCTTCAGACAGAGGTAACCATCCCTTTGAAATCTAAATTATGTTTATTGATTACATATGTAGATTTGATTATAAATAATATAAATTGTTTTAGGTATGCAGAAATAGAAGGGTATGATCCTGCCAAACATACCATTACTGTTTTCTCCTCCACTGATAACGCTCAAATTGTGCATGTGTTTAGTAGCGTTATCCTTGATTTTATGTATGTTATTTGGCTATAATCATATGCTTTTGTTACTTAATCGCATAAAAGTGCGTATGCTAGTTCATTTGTAGCCAAGTATAGGAAAATGGAGAAAAAGACGGAAGAAGAAGTAAAATATGAAGATTTCTCCATATACGAAGAATTCCCGAAAAAAGAAAGACTTGTGGAGTATATTCGAGAAGATTAAGTCATCAAGATAGTGGTCCAAAGACTCAAGAATAAAGTTCAAGAAGGAAAACGAGAAAGAAATGAAGAAAAGAAGCTTAAACGAAGAAATATTGGAAGCCTCGTTGTTCCCGACACGCCTTCACCATTTTGGCCATAACTTTTGCATACGGACTTCGTTTGACCCCCCGTTCACGGCCACGGAAAGCTAAGAGAAAAATCTACAACTTTGGAGATTGTCAATTTCTTTCAAAAGGCTCCAACCATCCGGTCGGGCCCCGCAACCGGAACGGTTGGAGAGTAGTCAAGAAGACCAACCAAAACGATTGGATCCCAACCGATTCGGTTGGGAAGCCCTGAACAACTATTTATTCATCACTAAGACTCCAAACTTGTCCCAAACGATTCTAGGTCCTTCCCACTCAGTTTCTAGTCCCTTCCAAGCTCCTTGGAGGTCAAGTTGAGCATTGAATACCCCTAGCCATGGTTCTAGTATAAATAGAGGCCTTTGCAACCTCATTTCATCATCCCTTCTCCATCCTTCTCATCCCTTTCACCCACCACTCCATCTCTAGGTGTGAAATTCGAGCCTCTACCCTTAAGGACGAATTTCCACCTATTACAACATCCCTCTCTCAACTTACCTTCCCCAAAGGTGTGAAATTCAAGCCTCCACCCTTAAGGACGAATTTCCACCAACTATCCTATCCCAACTTGTGGGTAATTATTGCCTCCACCCTTAAGGACAAATTTCCACCAAAATTATCTCTCCCAAAAGACCACAAACCTCTGCCATTTCCAGAAGTATGCATGGTTAGAAGTTGTAGTTGATTGGAGGCTTGAAGGAGTGCTATAATCCTTCACCCTTTCCTAATGTAATCTTACTTTGGGTAAATACTTGTTACTTTTATGACGTTGAATGTTATTATTCATGTTTGGTTCTTTGATTGTGTTGATTATGTGATTCTTGTGAATGTTGTCTTGATACTTGTTTATTTCATATGAGAACTTGTGATAAAAGGATGTTTGCATAATTGTGGTGTTTGTTTGGAATATGTTGATAACATCATATTTGGTTGAATTGGAACTTGTTCTTGTTTATTGTTTTGGTTGATCATTGTCGAGTTCAATGGACGAAAGTATTCTTAACAATGGTTAGTTCCAATTCATTAGTCGACGAATAATTTTGGTCTTGTACTTTGTGACGATTGTGCAAGAGAATTAATAAACATAACAAGTAAAGGTTTAATTTGGATTGACGTCGAAAGGAATCTTTTGAATATGTGTTCTCATTATCTTCAAGTAAATGGAACTTCACGGATTAATAACATCAAAGTATAAGGGCCGAAAGGATTATTTCTTTGTTTTTTAGGCATAAGGCTCATGACATGACCACTTGATTGAGGCTTATGCATATTTGATTTATAAAACACTAGACTACTATTATTGGTTCAAGAGGTCGAAAGGTTACCTTTAATAATATATATTTTCCAAACTAAACATCCTAATATCCTTGTGATCATTTGTCTAAACATGTATGTTCTTTGTGTGCTTGTTCTCATATTGCTTTTCTTAGTGGTTTGATCCGTGACAATCATAACCATGACCTTGTTACTTGCTTAAACAAACAAACGACACTTGTAGTGCAACCAAGTCTCTTGGGACGACCTTGATTTACCAAAACCTATACTACAACTTGACTAGGGTATACTTTCCCGAATGTGTTCCTAGTTAACCGGTAATTCTTGCATACAAATTTAAAACCTCGTGCGAACGCATCACCCACTAAAAAGGAACTGACCCCGGAAGAGTTTTTCAATGGTGCCGTTAAGAAAATGGTCGGTAGTATCCATGATTCAAACACTGTGATTCTACTTTGTTAAATTATGGATATTCGTTATTTTAAACATGTCAATTTCTATTATAAAAGGTAGATAACCATTTTAACCATTTATTTGCAGAAAATGATTTGTATTGTCTATGCCAAGATACACAAGATTCATCCAGAGCATGGCTGGGCATTCCTTGCTTGCAAGAGGTGTGGATGTGTTGCCAAAGAAATTGAAAATAAGCAATCATCTTCCGGTTCTTCTAAGTACAAAAAACAACAGGTCTGGCATTGCAGGAATCATAGAGAAATCACTGCTGTTGGGATGAAGTATGTATTTTTAAAAATATTTAATTATATATTTAGTTTCAATCTTTTTTTAATAATAATTTTATTATAAGAATATATACACTGAACAAGTACTACATTTCGGGATGAAAATCATCGGCCGTGTTACTGATGATACTGGCTCTGCATCGCTGTTGTTGTTTGACGACATAATAGTCAAGCTTTGTGGAGTACAGTGCTACAATCTTATTAAGGAGTATGGAAATGAAGTTGATGACTATTTTCCGACTGAACTAATTGTCATGGTTGGAAAAAAGTTGCTATTCTGATTTGAATACACGGATTTCAACATAAGCAATAACAACCATGTTTACCAAGTCAAATTGATGTCGGACGAAGAGGCTTTGATCAATACCTTTAAAAAGGATTTCATCACTGAGGTAATTTGTTATTAATATTGTATCTTATATTGTAGATGTAAATAAGGAATAATTAATTTATTATACAATAGTGTGGAGTTTGTTAGACTCCTTGGACCGTTTAGAGCATCTAGGGTTTAACAATAACAATGATAATAAACTTGGTACGCAGTGGAATAAAACAAATCAAAGTTATTGACACAATGTTTCTTTCACAATCACCTCCAATTATATTTGATCAGAATATAACGTGTTATCTATCTATAACAAGGATCAAAGACACCTTCGATCTTGGGGGTTAACTAAACAAACTCTAGTCTAGGCGTTTATAAGAACACACGTCCTAGACACACACACACCCCTTTAATGACTACATTATGGAAGACTTATATGTTAATTATATTTTAGTTAATGGAAATGATATATGCATATTTTTAAAGCACATTTTGTACGTTTTAGGGTGTGCTTTATAGTTTTTTGTTATGCATTTACATGTTACCATTTGCTTACATCTTTGTTACATTTTACTTTTACCATGTTGCAAAAATATTAATAATATCTCTACTTTTAGTATTCATTTGTAACAAAATCATTAAAGATATACATTCTTAATGTTGTCACAAATTTATAATATTATGATTGGTTCACTAAAGTACATCAATATTTATTTGACACACAATAAAAGCATACCAACAACGTAATTTACATTTAAAAAATTTTGTATTCAAAACAATATCTTCTTATAAACTTAAATCTCATATACATTCTTAAAAGATTAAAACTATATGTCAAATTAAACCATTCATCTAAAAAAAAAAAGCATATCTTTTCCTTAACCATTTGTTGTTTTAAATATATATTCCTACAAAAAATTTTATCACACAATCAAAACATTGGAAAAAACATGTCACACATTTAAAATATATCGTTTCCTCATTTGAAAATTCTCTATCCTATGTAAATACACCACCATCATATTCAAAAAATAAGTCTATTATCAAAATTATCAAAACATGACCAATGAAACCAGTGAAGAAGACAGTAGTAAGTCATCCAACCCTCCCGTTATAGAAAAAAAACTACATCAGTAATCGTCATATCAGATGATGATGTGGTATGCGTCTATTATATATATTTTGTAAGCTTTACCATGTTCTATTGTTATAAACTAAGTTTTTGTCTTTAAATTGTAGGCTGTTACTGGGACAAAAAAATGTCAAAGATTACTAAAGAATGGTACCTTGGCAAACAACCATGTTGATGAAAATGTCGCTTCTCATCATCATTTAGAAGAAGATTCACATGATAAAGATGACGTAATTCCACCTATAATACTTTTTAGTTACATTGATGGTTACTACTAATTTACAAAAACATACCACTAACTTTCATTACTAATGTCTAAATTTTATTATAGGAATCGGATGATGAAAAACCTATGCGCAAAAAGCGCACAAACAAGGATAAGCAAACTTCTGTTATAAAGAAACATAAGTTTCAAATTAATGATTCGTCTACTGATGAAGAAGAAGATGAGTCTTCTAAGAATGTCGTTGATGTTTTTGAAACTTCTATTGCCTTGAAAGTTAAAGAAATTGTTCAGGAGGATGAGAAAGTAATTGATGAAACTAATTGTAATGTGCACCATTTGGATGATTTCAGTGTTGACGAGCATTTGTTTGATAAACAACAATTTGTTGTATCAAGAAAAAAATGGGCTCTCATTGATGAAGAATCCAATGAAGATATACATAACAGGAACAACTCAAGTGACGATGGTGTGTGGGTGAATATAAACGATCTTCATCAAGATTCTTATGATGTAAATATTCATAACAACTACATTGATGATGAAGCCGAAGAAGAGTTACAAGATTCAGATATCAATAGCGTCCATTCCGTTTATGAAGAAAATGAGAATGACAGTTTCATTGATGACGAGTCAATGGGATATGATTATACCAATACTGAAGAAAGCGATGACGATTTTTAAGCATCTATGTTGTTTTTGAACTTTATTTATATTTCCATACAAATAAGTTGTCTTTGAATAATTGTTACAATTACTTTAATTGCCTAATTTTAAATATGAAGCAAGTTTATGGTTTTCCTTTAAATTGCACTCATTATCATGTTTAATCAATATGAAGCAAGTTTATGGTTTTCCTTTAAATCATGTTTTACATTGTGTTTAAGTAATTTCACTTAAATGTCAATTTCAATATGCATATTTTTGTAGTAACACGTCTAAATTAACAATTGTTGCACTAAACATTTACTTTTTTCCAAATAACATTACCAATTATGAATACTAAAACTAAATATAATTAATTAATGGCACAAGAATAATCTTTTCGACAATATATATCAAATCCTTCAAATAAATAGAATAATCGTTTAACTTCTTTACATAATATATAATTGACTTGAGGAGTAAACAACATTAATTGATAATACCACAAACCTATAAAAACACCTAAACATTGACATATATTCTTTTAAGAAATCAAATATGATGGGTAATCAATGTAATAAAAAACGAAAATACATACTAACAACTTCCAAATTTACACTGTTATTGTTCTTACTTTTTAAAAAGAAAAATATTATGTTCTTACTTTTTAAAACTTTTGTTTATATGCATGATGCGTGCCAAACAGTCAAGCTAAATCACTCAAGCCTGCCACTTGTGAATGGCAGACCGTAATCAGCTTAAAATTGCTCAAGCACGAATGCAATGAAGATCTGGAGAATATAGTGAATTCCCGGGTCGTTATGTCCCACGGAGACTCAATGGTGTGCAACACTTGATCAGACGATAGAATGATCACTAATGATAGTGATCAGTAAGGAATTGGATGGATAATTACAATACTGAGAAAGTTTATAAAATAAAGCAACTTAAATACAAATTAAGAAAATAAAAAAGATAAAAGATATTAAATAAACGCTATCACTATATTTAAAGTGATGAACGTTTAAAACCTAAAACGTACGTTTAAATTAAAAACTATGTAACGTACAAAATAAAACGTGAAAATAAAGAAGGAAAATACCTATGGATATGAAAAATACATTTTTACAATCCTAATTATATTAGAAAATTCTTAGAAAAATAAAATTATTTTTAAAACTATTTAATTAATTATTATTAAATAAAAACTATTTATTAAGTATTTAAAATGCACTAAAATACAAGAAAACACAAAATTAACCTAGAAAAATGAAATTATAACTTAGAAAAGTCTAAAATATGTTAAAACTTATTTTAAAACTAAAAATATATTTTTTAGACTTTTTATGTATTTATTATTAATTTAAAACTATTTAAAACTAATTAAAATGCTAGAAAATACTATTTAAGCTAAGAAAATTATAGAAAAATACTTTTTATGACTTATATATATATCTTAACTTAATAAAAATGAAAAATTATTTTTTTGAACTTTTTCTTAATTATTTGTATTAAAAGCTAATTAAAAAGTGCTAAAAACTAATTTAAATAAAGAAAAATAGCAAACAAGCTAGGAAAAATCTGAACATTTCAGGAAAAATCTAAAATAAAGTTAGGAAGCTAGGAAAAATAGAAAATAATGGGGTTATTAGGAGGAATAAGGAACTGAAGTGGAAGTGCTTATTGAAATAAGCACTTGAATAAGCAAATGGAATCCAAAGGTTACCAAACTGATACACAAGCTATAATAAGCTAATGGAACTAAAATGCAACAATTCTCAACTGCTTCCAACCACAGAATTGCAAATTGCTATGATTTGGAGATTTGAGCTATTGAGCTAAAACAGTTGAGAGGGTGTCAACTTGCAGCTAGATTATAAGCTACTGAATAAGCTAGAAACTAGAAAGCAATTATTGGAACCTCAAGATAACCTGGCAGAGAACATAAATCCAAAGTTACAGCTTATGAGGACTAGCAATGAAGAAACTAGAAAGCAAAACAAAAATGGCTAAATTGTGACAGTGGGCTGAAGTGCAGAAACAGAAAACAGGCACCTAGTTTGAGCTTATGCAACTACTTATCCAATAAGCCAAAATGAAAACTAACACTTGAAATAAGTAGACCACCTAGCTAATTGCTAATAGACCAAAGATGAGACCACATCTACTTGAAATGAACCTTGTGCATTTGCTGCAAGTCATGCAAAAACTGGATTTGTGACACAGTTGACTTTTAAAAACAGATTAAGAGTTTGACTTATATGAGAATTGGAAGCAAATTTTGGACTGATAAAGATGAAATATGGTGGAATGGAACTGAAACAAGCTAGCTTATTAACTTCTAAACCTATAAATGAAGATTTTAGAAACTGGATTCCAACAGTAAATGTGTACAAGACAGTGCAATATGATTTTGACTTAAAAGGAACAAGTGATGCAAAACAAGCACTGATATGGATTTAGCACACTAAGACAAACCTGCAGCAACTAAACTACTCCATTTTTAAGCCTCTAAAACAGTTTTAATCACTAAACCAAACACTACTTTAAATGACTGATATGCAATTAAAATGAGCTAAGCACTAGACCAAGTTGTATTAATGATCAAATTAAGTTAAACTAACCTACATACAACTTAAGAAACAGGTTTTAACAGTATATAACCACAGATACACAAACAACCATAAAATGCAAATTGACTTGGAATTTTGAAAAGGAGAAACTCACTCACATGAGTTCCAGCTGATATGCAGGCTAAAACAAACACAGAACTACTCTATGCTACTCTAATCCTACCCATATCCACCTCTGCAATACCCATTATCAGCTTCCATGCCCATTTTCACCAACAGTTGACTATTATTGACCATGAACCAAAATTGCTTAAACTTTGAATGTGAACTGATACAAAGCTAACATGAGCTTATACAAGCTTGTTTGAGATTAAATATAAGCTTCTGAAAGCTTAAACATAAGATTTTAAGATTGAAAATTTCAACAGTAACTTGAAATATGGAATTTATCTAAAAACTTGAATTGAGAACTCAACAACACATTACAATGATAAATTAACTTAAATGTGATACAAAGAAAGTGAAGTTACCACATTTAGACTTAAACTACTACTTTTATTTAAAAAAACGACATTAAAGGAAAATTTTAAAACTAAACTACTGCTTTTCTCCTCTTCTCTTGCCTCCTTTTATATTCCAAACTTCTTCCCTCTGACTTCTGAGATTTTCCCACTAATTTCCTTGACCATTGGATGCTTTGAATGATTTTTGGCCACAGGATCGTTTTTTGGCGGGAAATGGTTTTGACAGATGGCTATGGTTGAGTGAGAGAAAGGATTGCATTTAATGGTTTTTGTTTTGTGTTGAGGAGGAGGGAACAAAGAAAGTGATATGTTGAGGAGGAGGGATGGTTGTGCTTGAGTGAGCAGGGGAAGCAGGTGGTGAAGGAAGAAAAAGTGGCGCCAAGGGGTCTGTTTTGTTTGACTTGGGGTGTTGACGGGTTTGGGGGTTGGGTAAACGGGTTGGATGGGTAAAAGGACCGGGTCAGGGGGTGTATTGGATTGGGCTTGTATTGGATTTGGGCTTGGGTTGATAAAGGGTCCGGTTTGGTTATAGTAATAATCACAAGGACCATTCATGTAAATTCGAAACTCCAAGGACCAAAGCTGTGATTTCTGAAATATTATCCAAGGGCCAAATTTGTCATTCTCAAATAATTAAAGGACCATATTTGCCATTTTCTAAAATTTGAAGGACTAAACATGACAATTTTCAAAGTTTAAGGACCAAAGTTGTAATTTTGCAAATTTTACATTTCAAAGGTTTGTTTTGACAGCTTTTGAATCCTATGGACCTTAAATGACATTATTCATTATTTTGATATACCAGGGACTGTTTTTGACAACTTTTGAAAATTGGGGGACTAAAACTGCCAATTTTGCAAATTTGATACGTTTTTCATCTGATTTTGATATTTTAGCATTTAAAACACATAAAACACTGATTTGTGATATTTTGATCATTTTGATGTGTTTCTGAGTGTTTTCAGATGATTTTGCAGTCTAGATAGTATAAAAATGATGAGTATTTAGACACTCATCAATCCCCCACACTGAGATATTGCTAGTCCCTAGCAATGATTTATGAACTTTAATGGATTTTAAAAACTCTTTACCAAAAGCCATTACTTCTGGAGTAGCCAAATGTTTCAGTTCAAGTAAGAACCATGGTACACTGATAACCATGTGATTTTGAGCAAACCACCAGCTTTCAATGGATTTGATTTTTTCTTTACCAGAAGCCGTACCCTTCTGGACTAGCCAACTCTTAGATAAATTATCAATTTTATCTTTGGTGAGCTGATTACCAATTATGGATTTTCCACTGCCTTTACCATAAGCCATAATCTTGCGGGCTAGCCAACTCTTCACTTTTTAGGATATGGTGAGCTGAAAACCATACAATTTTGGGCAAATTGCAAGCCATATAAACGGATTTGAGAAATCTTTACCAAGAGCCGTTTGCTCCTGGATTAGCCAATCCTTTTGTTTATCAAACATGGCGGACTGATAACCAAATGAGTAAGTGTAAAACACTTGCTCCAAAAAAAAATTTTTGGCCAAAAACGGGGGAATTGGGTGGATAATACATGAAATTCGTGAGAATTCCCCCCCCCCCCCACACTTAGAAATGAATATTGCCCTCAATATTCAAAGTACCGGCGGTTATGCCGAAACAAAGAACGTAAAAGGGAAATACTACGGCCATTATTTAAATGATTTTTTTTTTTTTTTTTAGAGAGATATATATATATATATATATATATATATATATATATATATATATATATATATATATATATATATATATATATATATATATATATATATATATATATATATATATATAACATGTGGGGCATCACCCCCACACTTAGGTGGTAGAAAGGGGTAAGAAGACAGAAATATGGGTGAAAACCCATATGGTGTGTGCTACTGTTTTTGGTTACCGAGTCGCTAGCTTGACTCGACCCCGAATTCATTGGTTCATGGGGAAGCAGAGTGGAAGAAACAATCTCCATCGGACTTTCGTTCAAGATGTTTGGACAACCATTTGAAGCACGCGAAAGTTCCACACCGATGAGATAAAGAGAGACAGACCCGGCTCATAAATGATAAATAAAAATGCCGGGGTCAAAGATAGTGTCCTCACCCCCGAAGGAGTGAAGAAGAGAGGAAGTCACATCATATGTGAGGAATGGAAGAAAGATGTTGATAACAATCAAGATCCATTCTTCATCCTCTAATGTAGACATATCGGGAGGAAGGGTGAAGGTAGTATCATCAATAAGCAAACTCTTATGCTAGAGTACACCTTCCTCCGAGCCAATATCATCCTCAAGATCAAAATAGAAATGATCATATTCCGGAGGAGATATGACATGAGAGAGTTCACCGGAGAACTCTTCATGAAGAGAATCATTGGAAAAAGCCTCAAGTTCAGGAAATGGTTCGGGCTTTTCCAAGTCACTATCCACAACGGGGATAGGAGCTGAAGCTGACTTAGCACAGAATGATTCGATCTTAGAAACGAGGAGATTTATATTGAACAATTTTTCATGAAGTATCTTGTCCTAAATTTCCAGATCATCAGAATTTCTCACTTCTTCTAAGCTAACTAGCTCAGAAGGTAGCTCCTCGACATAATCGATGTCTCCATAGGATAAAGAATCGTCAAACGAAGTACAATCGTTATCAGAATCGGAGAACATATCAACATGATCATATGGAATGTCAAGAGGAGGAGAAGAATCATCATTAAGAGGCTCATCACACATATTACCAGAGATAACCTCGGACTCACTTGGGGTTGGAACAAGGCTCTCAACACTAGACGATTCCATTTCTGGAATAGTGCTAGAAGGCTCGTCCCCCATTATGAGAGAGTCTTTGGAAGCAATAAAAGGTAAGATAGGTGTGATAGCAATAGACTGAGGGAGTTGAGAAATGATATCTTTCAAAGGAATAACACTCTCCTCGTCGTCCTCATAATATTCCCTCATTTGAATACTATCCTCATCATCATCGTCATCATATCGGATTCTTATATTCATCTGCTGAAGCTTACACACCATTCTTTTCATTTGTAGTTTCTTTCGAATGCGTATTTCTTCAGAACTTTGTGGAAGATTACACTCGTAATCATTGAGATGCTGTGAAGGCTCGGAAGTCCGATGACTGATGGAATACTGTGGGGGTTGGGAATTGTCAAAACCGGGAGAATTGGAATTGTGAAAATTTTGATTCATCGGTTGACATTCAAAAGTCGCATGAGGACCCCCGCAATTCTCACAACAGAGATAATTGGGAAAATAACTTTCACTAAAGTTCTGATTGTAACATGGTTCCGGCTCATAGACAAGCGGAACCCGTGGTGGACAATCAAAACCGTAATGAGAATCATTCCCACAAAACTCGCATGAGTAGGATTCGTACTGGGGTTGTGGAGGTAGGTAGGAAAAATCGGGTGTTTCATTATTTGAAATGGGATCGGGATTACCGACAAGTGATGAGTATCTAAATACTCATCATTTTTGTACAAAATAAACTGCAAATTCATCTGAAAACACTCAGAAACACATCAAAATGATCAAAATATCACAAATCAGTGTTTTATGTGTTTTAAAAGCAAAAATATCAAAATCAGATGAAAAACATATCAAATTTGCAAAAATTGCAGTTTTAGTCCCCCAAGTTTCAAAAGTTGTCAAAAATAGTCCCTGAGTCAAAATTTCAAAAGATAAATCATCAAAGGTCCTTTTTAAATCATAACTTGTCAAATTTGGTCCTTTGGTGAAAAATGTAAAAAGTTTTGAGAAAATTACAATTTGGTCCTTCAAGTTTGCAAATTGGCAGAAATGACCCCTGGAAAAATTGAAAAGGGCAAATTTGGTCCTTGTAATATCAACTCTTGTCAATTTCAGTCCATAAAACACTTTTGCAGAATTACAGAATTGGTCCCTTGATTTTGTGGAAATTGCATATTTGGTCCTTATGAGTTAAACTTAACAAATGGCCCTTTTCACACCTTTTGGCCCAAACCATTTGCCCAGCCCAAACCTATACCCGGTTTTATACCCGAATCCAACCCAACCCACCTTTTTAATATTACCGGTCAAATGGTTTGACCACTCACCTTTCCCTCTCCCTCACGTGATAACACCACCATCATCACCATTCCTGCTTCACTTCTGATCACACTCCATCCACTCCATCATCACCCCTATTTTCCTCCCCCTCCAAACAGAAAGAGCCAAGAAAACAATTAATGCATTGCCCCAACCTCACTCAAGCCTTAGCTGTTAAGTACAAGAATTGGCGCCAAAATGTTTTAAACGGCCAAGATCATCTTGAGAGATCCAATGGTCACTTTTATTGCTGGGATATGTCCAAATAGGTGAGAGAAGGAGCTTTGGATGTATAAAAAGCCAAGAGAAGCTACAAGGGAGGAGTTAGTCAGTTTTTAGTTTTTAGTTAGTAGTCAGTTTGTTTTTTTTAGTTTAGTTTTAATTTTAATTCCTAGTTCAGTCTAGAACTTCTATGTTCTAGTCCCATTTTTAGTTTTCTGTCTTGTAACTTTTTATTTCCAGTGTAATTCAATTTCAAGATAATTCAAAATTCCAGTTTGCAATTTTTGTTATTTTGCATTATTGTTTAATATTGTTAAAATTTGGTTTTTAAGCTCACAAGAGATTGCGTTTGAGTTCTCAAAGCTGTTTTTAAAGTTTCTAGTTTTCTGCCTAAAAGGGAGTTTGGGTCAAGAAGGGGTAACTGGTCTGAATCCATTTGTGCCTGTTTGACTTACTAAGTCAAGCTCACTTAAGTTGTTTTAGCTTACTGTCAAAGATTGGAAATGGGTACATGAGTTTGGTAAAAGTTTAGTGATAAAAGATTGCTTTTCTTGCTGCACAGGACAGTAGTTTGTTGCTGAATTTGTGCATCTTTATCAACTTAGTTGATCTTCAGTAGTTGAAATTTCTATTTCTCTCAAATATTTGCCACCCCAACCATCTTTAGTTTCAGTTTCATGTATTAAATTTAACTCTAGCGTAGTGACTTTAATGGTTTAAACCACCCTTGGCAACGATTTCTAAAGCCTGCATCAGCAAAAGAGGGGCCAAATCAGTCTGTCATCAGCTTATTTTCAAGCTGTAAAAAGCTGTTTGTTGGTCCGTAAATTAGCTTTACTAATTCTCTACTGCACTAACTTTAATTTTGAAGCTTGTCTCTGGATTGGTGAGTTGACTCTTAGCTTAAAAATAAGCTTAAAGTTTCCCTTTGGCATTGCTTGGCTGCAGCCCCACAGCAGCTAAGTGTTATTTTGTTCCAAGTGCTCATTAAGTTGTCCTTTTAGCTTATGTATATTGTTCTCCAGTTTAGGTTTAGTTTAATTACAGTTTAGTAGGAGTTCCCTAGTGCTTATCCAGTACTTATTTTACCCCTTCGTGCTTATTAGAAGCTTGTTTAAGTTGTTGCTTTATTGATTCAATCTAGTTTTTTTTTGCTTAGGACTCCCCTAGAATGCTTATTCCAACTGATCTTCCCTTAGAGCTTGCTTATTTGTCGCTTAACCTTGTGTGCGTTAGTTCGTTTAAACATCACATCTTGTTTATCAACTGCTTATTGCTACTCAACTCTCCAAGAAGTGACTTAGGGTAGTTTTGGTTGTCTGCTCATTAGCTTAACAGGGTGTTTGTTTGCTTCTGTCCAAGCAGTAGGATAGAGTAAGCTTTTAGCTTTCTTATTTTTCATGCTCACTATAGGTCCCTAGTCCGCTAAATGCCTTAGATTAGTTTTCAGTTAGTTCTAGCTTAATTTAGCTTATTATTGCTTGTGTTAGCTTTATAATACCTTTTGCTTGGTGTTGGGAGTTGATTTTGTAAGCTGTTGTGGGGATAAGCTGTTTACAGCTTAATTGCCAGGTTTTAAAAGTTGAGTTTTTTTTTTTTTTTTTTTTTTTTTTTTTTTTTTTTTTTTGCAAAATGTTCTTACTCTGATCCCATCTTCAAGTTTCGAAATCATTTTAATGCTTCCCTAGTTTGCTTATTATACAATGTATATGAGTTCTCACAGGATCTAGTTCTTTTACAAGCCTTTTGATAGCTTCTAGTTGCCTTGCAGCCACTATACCAAACAGACCTCATGTTTAAGCTTTAAAGTCTGCTGTCATAAGCCCTTTAAATGCTTATTTTGAAGTTTGCATAAGTTTGATTTTTTTGTAAAAAGTTTACTTTGAGCCTTGCTTTGATTTCCCAAAAAGAAAAAATTGAAAAAAAAAAAAAGAGCTTTCAAAAAAGATACCATGGGATTCGAACCCTGGTCTCCTCAGTCGACCACACAACACAACACTCTTTGACCATCTGCCCTTGGGACTTTATTGGTTTTAGTTTGCTCAGTTTAATACTTAAGGTAGCTTGGTAGTGTAGGCTTATTAGTTAGCTTAATTTTCACAGCTTATCCATATAAGCTATTGATCCCATTTCATTTTTCTTAGGTCCCCCATAGCATAAAGTAATTTCTGTGATTTTTGCACTTTTTTATAAATTAGTTTAGTATTTTTAATTAATTAATTAGTGTAAAATAGTTTTTAATTCGTAATAAATAATATAAAACTCAAAAAAATATTCCGCTTTTTTCTAAAATCATTTTTTGTCATGTAGAATGTAGGAAAATTAGTTTTGCATTCGTAGGACTTTTATTTCACAAATTTTACGTTTTATCTTGCGCTCCAGCGTAATTTTTATAAATAACGTACGTTTTCATTTTAAGTTACGTTTTTAGATAATTTAAGTTTACGTTTTAGTTAAAATAGTTTATTTAAGTTATTTTGTTTTATAAAATCACTAAAACATCATTTTAAAAATAGTGATAGCGTTTATTTAATATTTTTAATCTTTTTAATTTCCTTTAATTTTCATTTTAGCCCTTGTAGTTTATGTCCTTTCTCCGTAGTTATAATAATTCCAAATCCCCTTTTCCGTCCAAATCTCTCGATCACTTTACGTTTGATAATCCATTGCATAGCTCGCTGGGACATAACGACCCGGGGAAACACTATACTCCCCAGATCTTCATTGATTTCGTGCTTAAGCAGTTTTAAGCTGGTTACGGTCCGCCATTCACAAGTGGCGGGCTTGCGTGATTTAGCTTGACTGTTTTGCGCCGATCAACAAGCTTGTCTCCGAAACTCACATTGGTACATTGCCGACAATTTCCACCGTTAAATGGACCTCCACACCAGGAACATGTCAAATACCATGACATAAAGAATTAAACAGATAAGAGGAATAAGAGATGAAGAATTAAACGGTTATAGAGGATAAGGAATGGAGAATTAAACAGGTTTGAGGATAAAGAAATGTAGAATTAAACAGATTGGAGGATAAAGGATGGATATTTTTGGATTTTTGAAAAATATGCTATAAAAATAAAGAATGAAAATATTTTTGGTGTTGTTAACACTTTAGGAAAAGTGTTAATGAACTTTTTGGATTTTTTTGAAAACTTTACAAAAAACTGTTTACAAAAGGTGGGGTATGTGCAAGAATGGATCTGAAAAAGGTTTAAGACACGCTAAAGCCTCCCCGGCAGCGGCGCCAAAATTTTGATGCGTGCTGAAAACAGTCAAGTCTAATCACACAAGCTGGCCACTTGTGAATGGCCAACCGTAACAGACTTAAAACTGCTTATAACACAAATACAATGAAGATCAGAGAATACAGTGAATTCCCGGGTCGTTATGTCCCACGGAGACTCAATGGTGTGCAACACTTGATCAGACGATAGAATGATCACTAATGATAGTGATCAGTAAGGAATTGGATGGATAATTACACTACTGAGAAAGTTTATAAAATATAGCAACTTAAATACAAATTAAGAAAATAAAAAAGATAAAAGATATTAAATAAACGCTATCACTATATTTAAAGTGATGAACGTTTAAAACCTAAAACGTACGTTTAAATTAAAAACTATGTAACGTACAAAATAAAACGTGAAAATAAAGAAGGAAAATACCTATGGATATGAAAAATACATTTTTACAATCCTAATTATATTAGAAAATTCTTAGAAAAATAAAATTATTTTTAAAACTATTTAATTAATTATTATTAAATAAAAACTATTTATTAAGTATTTAAAATGCACTAAAATACAAGAAAATACAAAATTAACCTAGAAAAATGAAATTATAACTTAGAAAAGTCTAAAATATGTTAAAACTTATTTTAAAACTAAAAATATATTTTTTAGACTTTTTATGTATTTATTATTAATTTAAAACTATTTAAAACTAATTAAAATGCTAGAAAATACTATTTAAGCTAAGAAAATTATAGAAAAATACTTTTTATGACTTATATATATATCTTAACTTAATAAAAATGAAAAATTATTTTTTTGAACTTTTTCTTAATTATTTGTATTAAAAGCTAATTAAAAAGTGCTAAAAACTAATTTAAATAAAGAAAAATAGCAAACAAGCTAGGAAAAATCTGAACATTTCAGGAAAAATCTAAAATAAAGTTAGGAAGCTAGGAAAAATAGAAAATAATGGGGTTATTAGGAGGAATAAGGAACTGAAGTGGAAGTGCTTATTGAAATAAGCACTTGAATAAGCAAATGGAATCCAAAGGTTACCAAACTGATACACAAGCTATAATAAGCTAATGGAACTAAAATGCAACAATTCTCAACTGCTTCCAACCACAGAATTGCAAATTGCTATGATTTGGAGATTTGAGCTATTGAGCTAAAACAGTTGAGAGGGTGTCAACTTGCAGCTAGATTATAAGCTACTGAATAAGCTAGAAACTAGAAAGCAATTATTGGAACCCCAAGATAACCTGGCAGAGAACATAAATCCAAAGTTACAGCTTATGAGGACTAGCAATGAAGAAACTAGAAAGCAAAACAAAAATGGCTAAATTGTGACAGTGGGCTGAAGTGCAGAAACAAAAAACAGGCACCTAGTTTGAGCTTATGCAACTACTTATCCAATAAGCCAAAATGAAAACTAACACTTGAAATAAGTAGACCACCTAGCTAACTGCTAATAGACCAAAGATGAGACCACATCTACTTGAAATGAACCTTGTGCATTTGCTGCAAGTCATGCAAAAACTGGATTTGTGACACAGTTGACTTTTAAAAACAGATTAAGAGTTTGACTTATATGAGAATTGGAAGCAAATTTTGGACTGATAAAGATGAAAGATGGTGGAATGGAACTGAAACAAGCTAGCTTATTAACTTCTAAACCTTTAAATGAAGATTTTAGAAACTGGATTCCAACAGTAAATGTGTACAAGACAGTGCAATATGATTTTGACTTAAAAGGAACAAGTGATGCAAAACAAGCACTGATATGGATTTAGCACACTAAGACAAACCTGCAGCAACTAAACTACTCCATTTTTAAGCCTCTAAAACGGTTTTAATCACTAAACCAAACACTACTTTAAATGACTGATATGCAATTAAAATGAGCTAAGCACTAGACCAAGTTGTATTAATGATCAAATTAAGTTAAACTAACCTACATACAACTTAAGAAACAGGTTCTAACAGTATATAACCACAGATACACAAACAACCATAAAATGCAAATTGACTTGGAATTTTGAAAAGGAGAAACTCACTCACATGAGTTCCAGCTGATATGCAGGCTAAAACAAACACAGAACTACTCTATGCTACTCTAATCCTACCCATATCCACCTCTGCAATACCCATTATCAGCTTCCATGCCCATTTTCACCAACAGTTGACTATTATTGACCATGAACCAAAATTGCTTAAACTTTGAATGTGAACTGATACAAAGCTAACATGAGCTTATACAAGCTTGTTTGAGATTAAATATAAGCTTCTGAAAGCTTAAACATAAGATTTTAAGATTGAAAATTTCAACAGTAACTTGAAATATGGAATTTATCTAAAAACTTGAATTGAGAACTCAACAACACATTACAATGATAAATTAACTTAAATGTGATACAAAGAAAGTGAAGTTACCACATTTAGACTTAAACTACTACTTTTATTTAAAAAAACGACATTAAAGGAAAATTTTAAAACTAAACTACTGCTTTTCTCCTCTTCTCTTGCCTCCTTTTATATTCCAAACTTCTTCCCTCTGACTTCTGAGCTTTTCCCACTAATTTCCTTGACCATTGGATGCTTTGAATGATTTTTGGCCACAGGATCGTTTTTTGGCGGGAAATGGTTTTGACAGATGGCTATGGTTGAGTGAGAGAAAGGATTGCATTTAATGGTTTTTGTTTTGTGTTGAGGAGGAGGGAACAAAGAAAGTGATATGTTGAGGAGGAGGGATGGTTGTGCTTGAGTGAGCAGGGGAAGCAGGTGGTGAAGGAAGAAAAAGTGGCGCCAAGGGGTCTGTTTTGTTTGACTTGGGGTGTTGACGGGTTTGGGGGTTGGGTAAACGGGTTGGATGGGTAAAAGGACCGGGTCAGGGGGTGTATTGGATTGGGCTTGTATTGGATTTGGGCTTGGGTTGATAAAGGGTCCGGTTTGGTTATAGTAATAATCACAAGGACCATTCATGTAAATTCGAAACTCCAAGGACCAAAGCTGTGATTTCTGAAATATTATCCAAGGGCCAAATTTGTCATTCTCAAATAATTAAAGGACCATATTTGCCATTTTCTAAAATTTGAAGGACTAAACATGACAATTTTCAAAGTTTAAGGACCAAAGTTGTAATTTTGCAAATTTTACATTTCAAAGGTTTGTTTTGACAACTTTTGAATCCTATGGACCTTAAATGACATTATTCATTATTTTGATATACCAGGGACTGTTTTTGACAACTTTTGAAAATTGGGGGACTAAAACTGCCAATTTTGCAAATTTGATACGTTTTTCATCTGATTTTGATATTTTTGCATTTAAAACACATAAAACACTGATTTGTGATATTTTGATCATTTTGATGTGTTTCTGAGTGTTTTCAGATGATTTTGCAGTCTAGATAGTATAAAAATGATGAGTATTTAGACACTCATCAATCCCCCACACTGAGATATTGCTAGTCCCTAGCAATGATTTATGAACTTTAATGGATTTTAAAAACTCTTTACCAAAAGCCATTACTTCTGGAGTAGCCAAATGTTTCAGTTCAAGTAAGAACCATGGTACACTGATAACCATGTGATTTTGAGCAAACCACCAGCTTTCAACGGATTTGATTTTGTCTTTACCAGAAGCCGTACCCTTCTGGACTAGCCAACTCTTAGATAAATTATCAATTTTATCTTTGGTGAGCTGATTACCAATTATGGATTTTCCACTGCCTTTACCACAAGCCATAATCTTGCGGGATAGCCAACTCTTCACTTTTTAGAATATGGTGAGCTGAAAACCATACAATTTTGGGCAAATTGCAAGCCATATAAACGGATTTGAGAAATCTTTACCAAGAGCCGTTTGCTCCTGGATTAGCCAATCCTTTTGTTTATCAAACATGGCGGACTGATAACCAAATGAGTAAGTGTAAAACACTTGCTCCAAAAAAAAAATTTTTGGCCAAAAACGGGGGAATTGGGTGGATAATACATGAAATTCGTGAGAATTCCCCCCCCCAAACTTAGAAATGAATATTGCCCTCAATATTCAAAGTACCGGCGGTTATGCCGAAACAAAGAACGTAAAAGGGAAATACTACGGCCATTATTTAAATGATTTTTTATTTTTTTATTTTTTTTAGAGATATATATATATATATATATATATATATATATATATATATATATATATATATATATATATATATATATATATATATATATATATATATATATATATATATATATATATATATATATATATATATATATATAAATATAACATGTGGGGCATCACCCCCACACTTAGGTGGTAGAAAGGGGTAAGAAGACAGAAATATGGGTGAAAACCCATATGGTGTGTGCTACTGTTTTTGGTTACCGAGTCGCTAGCTTGACTCGACCCCGAATTCATTGGTTCATGGGGAAGCAGAGTGGAAGAAACAATCTCCATCGGACTTTCGTTCAAGATGTTTGGACAACCATTTGAAGCACGCGAAAGTTCCACACCGATGAGATAAAGAGAGACAGACCCGGCTCATAAATGATAAATAAAAATGCCGGGGTCAAAGATAGTGTCCTCACTCCCGAAGGAGTGAAGAAGAGAGGAAGTCACATCATATGTGAGGAATGGAAGAAAGATGTTGATAACAATCAAGATCCATTCTTCATCCTCTAATGTAGACATATCGGGAGGAAGGGTGAAGGTAGTATCATCAATAAGCAAACTCTTATGATAGAGTACACCTTCCTCCGAGCCAATATCATCCTCAAGATCAAAATAGAAATGATCATATTCCGGAGGAGATATGACATGAGAGAGTTCACCGGAGAACTCTTCATGAAGAGAATCATTGGAAAAAGCCTCAAGTTCAGGAAATGGTTCGGGCTTTTCCAAGTCACTATCCACAACGGGGATAGGAGCTGAAGCTGACTTAGCACAGAATGATTCGATCTTAGAAACGAGGAGATTTATATTGAACAATTTTTCACGAAGTATCTCGTCCTCAATTTCCAGATCATCAGAATTTCGCACTTCTTCTAAGCTAACTAGCTCAGAAGGTAGCTCCTCGACATAATCGATGTCTCCATAGGATAAAGAATCGTCAAACGAAGTACAATCGTTATCAGAATCGGAGAACATATCAACATGATCATATGGAATGTCAAGAGGAGGAGAAGAATCATCATTAAGAGGCTCATCACACATATTACCGGAGATAACCTCGGACTCACTTGGGGTTGGAACAAGGCTCTCAACACTAGATGATTCCATTTCTGGAATAGTGCTAGAAGGCTCGTCCCCCATTATGAGAGAGTCTTTGGAAGCAATAAAAGGTAAGATAGGTGTGATAGCAATAGACTGAGGGAGTTGAGAAATGATATCTTTCAAAGGAATAACACTCTCCTCGTCGTCCTCATAATATTCCCTCATTTGAATACTATCCTCATCATCATCGTCATCATATCGGATTCTTATATTCATCTGCTGAAGCTTACACACCATTCTTTTCATTTGTAGTTTCTTTCGAATGCGTATTTCTTCAGAACTTTGTGGAAGATTACACTCGTAATCATTGAGATGCTGTGAAGGCTCGGAAGTCCGATGACTGATGGAATACTGTGGGGGTTGGGAATTGTCAAAACCGGGAGAATTGGAATTGTGAAAATTTTGATTCATCGGTTGACATTTAAAAGTCGCATGAGGACCACCGCAATTCTCACAACAGAGATAATTGGGAAAATAACTTTCACCAAAGTTCTGATTGTAACATGGTTCTGGCTCATAGACAAGCGGAACCCGTGGTGGACAATCAAAATCGTAATGAGAATCATTCCCACAAAACTCGCATGAGTAGGATTCGTATTGGGGCTGTGGAGGTAGGTAGGAAAAATCGGGTGTTTTATTATTTGAAATGGGATCGGGATTACCGACAAATTTGTCTCCGAAACTCACATTGGTACATCGCCGACAATTTCCACCGTTAAATGGACCTCCACACTAGGAACATGTCGAAAACCATGACATGAAGAATTAAACAGATAAGAGGGAAAGGAATGGAGAATTAAACGGTTAAAGAAGATAAGGAATGAAGAATTAAACAGATTTGAGGATAAAGAAATGTAGAATTAAACAGTTTGAAGGATAAAGGAATGATATTTTTGGATCTTTTGAAAAAAAAATTGCTATAAAAACAAAGAGTGCCTAAATTTAGGTTCTTTCTGATGCCTATATATATATATATATACTATCATCTATAAAGTAAATGTTATTAGTATTTTGTAAAACTGTAGTCAACAACAATATCACATGGATCATCATCAACATAATACAACAAATGTGAATATACTTTTGTATCTTTATTTTATATATTTCCGTGCTTTTTATCATGAACGTATATGTAGGTGGAAATACATCGTTATAACATTCGTATGTTTCATTCTAACCGGCAAGAAGTTGACTCTAAATCTGCAAATGTGATGCGTGGGTCTCGAGAAAACCTCCTTTTCTATGAGCAAGCTTTTCAACCCTCTAGGCAGTGAACCTAATCGTTGTAGTGTAGTATGGGGTAAGCCTCGGGGATTGATATCATTCTCTAGGGGAATAGGAATGCTAGAAAGAAATTTATGATGAGAAGGTGGGGTTGAGGATGATTCTTTTTTATCTTTTTTTATGTTTTTTAGAAAGCAAGGGTAAAATCTCGGAGTATATGATTGGGGGGGGGGGGGGAGGGGGTGGTACTTCTATCGATTTCTCTACCTCTACTAATTATCTAATTAATACGGATAGTTTTATGTTTAATTGAGGTGTGCTCGTACGGTGATTAAAGATGTGTTCACTTAGATACTATTACTCCATAGTTATCTTTTATTGATCGGTTGAATTGTCACGTTCTTTATCTTAACACGTTGTATTCCTATTAGTCATAGGGGTGCGTATTCCTTAGTTCTAATGGTGTTGTTAGGAATTAGAAAATTCCATGTTAAAGTGTCAGTCACCCCAATTATTATCTAGCATAAGTTAGCTCGTAGACTTGTCGTTATTTTTGTTACTTAGTAGTTTATTAGTTAGTTTGTAGCGTAGATTAGTTTAGTGTATCACCGTGGAGGAAGTACGGGTCTTTACCCACTGTAGGCCTGATCCACAGTCCGATAGGAGGACGTATGCTTTGTAACTATAAATAACATTTCACTTTTGTAAAGCAACTCTCTTTCAAGAACCTCCTCTCTACTCTCTTCATCTCTCTAATGGCTTTCTTATTTAATCATTGTCCTAGACCACCCGAATCATCAAACAACATAAATATTTACGATCCTACAATTGGTACCAGAGCCATGGTTGTGTTGTTTTGTTGATTCGTATGGTTCTTAATGTGGTTTGTTCGATTTTTTAATGCGAGTTGGTTATGTTTGATGTGGGTTGATGATGTTTTGATGAGTTGTTTATGATGGTCGAGTATGATTATAGTCAAAACGGATTTTACAAGTTGTTTGAATCTGTTTTTAAATGACTTTTTAAATGCTTGGTTGTGTTATGTCTTTTGGTCAAAACTGATTCGTTTATATTATGCTACCTTTTGTAACTTGACTCATATTGGTAAATGTTTTGGGTTGTCATTTTCTGGTTTCGTGATGCTGTCAAAATGTTTGCATCAGTTTTGGTCTTTCAAAGTTGTCTAAACTGTTTTCCTCGTGGTCTAACATTGGTCTAATGAAATATCTTGCATTCAGCTTTCTGGGTTTTGTGATAAAATGATCAAATCTTGCCTTTTTTTATGAAGCTAGTTACCTAATTTATCTATGCGAGTTGACAGTTTTGACTGCAACTATGTCCAGATTCAAAGTGTAAGAAGCAAGTTAGGTACTAGCATAAAGGATGCGGGTTGACTATTTAGTCAACTGCGAGTTGCTTACTAAAAAAAAAAAGTAAGCGAGTTGTGTACTAGCATTCTTTAATGCGAGTTGTTATAACGTTTTTTAAGAGCAAGCGAGTTGCTGTCAAAAGATGTCCAGATACTACGTACCTTATGCGAGCTGTCTCATATTTATGGGTCATAAGCGAGTTGGTCATGTGCGTTGATAACTTAAGTAATATGCGAGTTGCCAACTATGTATGATGCGAGTTGACTGAATGAGATGAAGATGAATGACAAAATGACCACAAAAGACCATATACCATAAACTGACTCTTCATGACTTCAGTGTTTCCACATCATCAATCCATTTTCAATTCAACAATCGAGATGTCCAAGAAATTAAAATAGATCCGATTACCTCTTTCAACAACAAACTACAATCTATCCTATCTTCAATCCCATCTCAAACACAAACCTAAAACAAGACTCGACTCTAATATAAACAAGATCTCAGCTTCACTTCTGTTTGTGTGTGGTTCTCAAAACGCTTAGACCATACAAGATATTTACACACAAGAAGATTACATCACAGATCGAATATCATTTGATAAATCATAAACTTATTGGATCTCAGTCACACTTTCGTTCTATTAAGCCTATTAAAGGCATCAAACGAAAGTAATAACCATCATTGATCTATGTAACAAAGAAATCATTTGAAGACTATGCTTCTTGGTCATGTTAGAACTTCAAGAGAAAAGAAAATAACAACAATCTATTATTCTTTTTTCTTCTCGTTCGTTGGTTAATGGAAACAAAAACAAGATTAAGATTAAACTATTCAACCTACCCGTGAACCTTGGTTTGTTATGATATCTTGTGGTCGAATCTATTATGAAGCACCATCCCTGTGGCGTTAACAATTTGACATCTATCCATCCCTGTGGAGATGTGTGTATGACGAGCGAGACTCAGTTGATACGGAGGCTGAGTTATGATATGTGATTGGAGATGTGTAGGGTTCGGACTTTATAGCAGATTTGATGTTAGGTTTTCTTTTGTTTGTAAGAATATTTAGAAGAAAGAGGCTGACAAATAATAGGAAGAGAAATTAGGGTTTGGTAGGTAACTGAGATGTTGGTTGAAATGGGGGCGTGTGTTTGTGAGTGTTATTAGGGTTAAGCATGTATTTGATGTGTGTTAAATAACCGTGACATTAGGGTATCTTTGCGTGTGTATTACAGCCATATGGATCATATATGGGCCTCTTGTACTGTTATTGTATCAAGCCCTGTATCTTAATCGAATGGACTCTACTTGGGCCTCATTTCGAATGGCCTCTTATGGATTGGATGGCTTGGGCTTTAGAGATTTTCTTGACTTATGCAATGTGATTCTTGTCACACGAATGCGCCTTGACACATGTAATTGAGTACAAATACAGTTTTTATGATAATTGATAATTGTATTAACAATTGGTCATATATCTAATTCTGTACATGTTACTTATGTGCTTTATGCGGTTTTAGATTTGTGGACTTGGACTTGGACGTTTGGTTGAGATGAGCTTCTAATTGGATCGTATATATATGATTTGTCAAATATGTGATTTGATAATATGAGGTTTAAGAGATTTGGGTTATGAGATTTGATTGAAGAAAGTTGATGATGAGATTTGATGTGGTATGTGATTTGATACCTTGGCCTATACATTTTCACGAATCATATTTTGTCAAGGCTCGAATTTAAGATTAATCAAAGTTGACTACGGGTTTGTTGTTCGGTATTTCTTATTTGGATTTGAAGTGAGGTTTTCCGGGCGCGTCTGCTTATTTCGTCTTCTTTCTTTCTTCCCTTCCGCGAAAATGACTTGTTTGGGCGTTTATAGAGTGTGATAAAGACTTGGGTATTTAGTTACGGTTGTGATTCTTTCTCGCTTAACCCACAACGTAACTATCACTTCGGTGTCTCACGCAGTTGAGGATACGTCAAGAGGTTTTGTACATTGGGTACACCGTTTCTTCTTCACAAGGATTAGTACAAGCTTAAGTAACAAATCTGGGGAATTTCACTTCATGATCAAGTTTGGCATATCGGGTTTACTTCACCATGTTGTCACTGCAATAGCCGACAGAATGCGTGAATGATGTTTTTACCAAAGTGTTTACTGGATGGGTGATGATATTTTTGATGCTGGACAATGAACCGTTGATGAACAGCTGCATGATTCCCTAAAAACAAATATTCACCGAAACCAAAGTTGTCATAACACATTCAAGCTGACATTGTTTATGGTTTTGTCTTGATTTTGTAAAATCCCACGAAAGAACCTATTTCTCGGTTTAAATCATAGACTTGTAAAATCCCGTGACAATGGAAACATCCTAGTAATTGTAAAGTGCATTTCCGGATCTATCATACGGTTTATTCTTGGTTTTGTAAAATCCCGTGAAAAAACTATTTCTCGGTTTAAACCATAGATTTGTAAAATCCCGTATTGATGGAACCATCTTGGAGAAAGGAAAGTATATTTCGGAATCTTATTTGATGCTTGTGCTACGGTTTCTGTTTCGAAGAAGAGATAAAATGGTGTACTTCATGAATTGGATGTGTGTTTGGATTTTCGTCATGGCAGTTAGGTTATTACATAGTTTTACGGGGTTACGTGCTTTTAACCATGGTCGGGATGAAAACCATTATCATAGTTCACTTTAAATGTAAAAGGAGGCTAGAATTGGACTTTTAACTAGAAGATGTGACAACGGGGTTAATTCACTATTATTTATTTGAGGTTGAAGTGAAATATCACGGGCGAGTGTACTTAGTATCTGAAGGTATCGGGGATGGATGGATGAAGATTCTTCAAGATCCTTGTTCAAGCTTATTATCAAAAACAAATACTTGGAAATCTAGTTATTGTTGGGTGACTTTTACCTTTTCTTTTACCACTTGGGGGAATTGGGCTCTCTCCACCACAAAATAACTATCACTTTAAGGAGTTACGTTGTAGTGCTCAGTGTCACATTCAATTGTGGATTTTCAAGAGGTGATGTACGTCTTATACTTGATGGTTGGTTGGATGAAGAGTATAGAGTACTTAGAGATTCAATGGAGGATGAAGTCTCGGCACCGCTCTTTGTTATATCTGTGCAAGTTTAAGTCACGAGTTCGGGTTAGTATACTTCAGGGTCAAATTCATCATATTGGGTTTTCTCCATCAGCTGTCACGACAAAGAGCCTACTTAATGATAATGGGGTGATTACATGTTTTGCTAAGAGAGTTTGAAAAGAGAGAGATTATGACGTTTGAACACAACAGTTCAAGCCTCGTTCTCTAAAGAAAAGAAATGTGTGCGTTTCAGTGCGCATTATCTTCGAAAGAAGAGAAATCTTCTAATCACGTTTGAACACAACAGTTCAAGCCTCGTTCTCTAAAGAAAAGAAATGTGTACGCTTCAGTGCGCATTATCTTCGGAAGAAGAGAAATCTTCTCATTAATGACCATTCTCATCAACATGCTTCATGCTTTTTCCATGCGCTTCAGTCATCAAGTGAACCGGACTACTGTTGATTGTTTTCTTATTCCACTTGCTCAATATAATGAAGATGGCGACATCATGTGCTAATTTTGTAAGGGAGAAGTGTGAATAGAGTACATTTGGATGATAATCCCTTGTTTAATCAAGAATGGCATCTCCGCATGCAATTCTTGAGGGGGAGAAGAAGTGTGAATTTTCTGCATGGTTGATTGATTTCTGAGAATAAATGGTCAAACGACTCCAAACTCATGTAAGAACCGAGCTTCTTCTTATCGGGTCATCTTCACATGGAATTTTTCTAGTAAGAGTCGTTGGTTAACATCTTCACACGGGCTGATTTGATTAATGACAAAGTGCTTCCAGTTGCTGGGCTGATTTCTTTGATGAACATCTTTCTGTTCTTGTTTGATTGGGAGGGATCTTAGTTAAGGAGATTTGCTATTTTTAAGTTAACGGGAATGCATTTGGTGAGTTGAAGATGTTGACATTCTATTCCCCAATTGGACAATCTTGAAGAAGGTCGAGTCTACAGTCGGTTCTACATTTTCTGCTATATGTTAGAAGACTAAAGACGAGTTGCATTTAACGATCTAAAGACTTCTTCTTAATTCAAGCATTCATCATAAATATTGTCGGTTTAGGGGAGAGCATTAATTGGGGGAGGGTGAAATGTCTGATTTAATCCCCAATTAGACTTGCTCACATTCTGCTTCAGCAAGTTGATTCTCACAAAGACTTCAAGCGATCTTCTCAACAGATTTCTAGTATTGAGCTTATAATATGTTGCTGATTCTGAAGTGTCAAAACCAGCAAGGGGGAGGGAGACAAGCATCTAAACGTGAGTAAACTTGATGAACTTAATACTTCTAAGTAATTGAAGATATCCCGGGAAGACAAATGTTATTACCGCAGAGAAACTCAAGTTTTGACTCATGGCGAGTAAACTTGATGAGTTTAATACTTCTAAGTGATTGAAGAAATCCCGGGAAGACATATGTCATGACCGCAGAGAAACTCAAGGTTTACTCATCAAGGCGTTTAGTGTTCTTATTCCAACTACGTGGGGGAAGAGATGTAAGAGTTAGTTTCTGATGATAAAAAGAGGTACACAAGTGTGTGATGATTTTGATGTTATCACAATCATCAAGGGAGAGAGATTGTGTACATTGGGGATGCTCAGCTGTTTTACTTGAGGGCTTAATCAGTGATTCATAGATATAATCACTTATTCCGGAGTGGACATCCGCATATATTGTCATCCGCATAGATAATCAGTGATTCGGCCTGCTTCTTCAATGTTATCGGTTATTCTATCTTTGGGCATTCGGGTACTTCGGGTTATTGAGCTTCATACACTTTCTTCAGGGGGAGAGAAAATTATACATTGGGGTTATTCTTTGGCTATTAGACTTAATCTGCTAGTTCGATGGTATAAGTTTCTTTGTCGTTGGGTAAATGTGTATTCGGGTTCGTGAACTCTAGTCTAAGAGATTGACTGCATCAATTCAACTACTAGGGGGAAGTGGTCTCTTGACACCTTTTGGAATGGATTGCTTCAGACTTCAGTGGTTATGAAATTTGAGAAGATTATTTATGAGTGGGATGATACGTTGCTGTTCTTGTTGATGATATAACCCCGAACGAAGAATCTCGATTATCGTTCTTAAAAAGGAGTAGCGGGATTTATGATAATGGTGTGCATCTTTGTGCACCTGGCTAAGGCAAGCTTGAAATAGAGCTTTGAATCTGCTCATCTAATGGATTTTCGGTTTGGGAGGAAGCTGCCAAAGTCTCACTTTCGGATGGTTCTATTTCTTTCATTATATTTTGGAGCCTTGAAAGCTTTGGTGGTGGAAGTTTAAGAGATAACGTACTCATCTTCTTTAACTATATCATCTACTCTATCTTTGTATATATTTAAAAAAAAAAAACCAAATACAAAAAATATAAAACCCTCAAAAAGAAAATAGAAAATTATAAAACCTTCAAAAACCCATAAAAATCAAAAAAATTAAAAATACCAAAGATATGTTTTCTAAGACATGTCTTCTGGTATCGATAACATCTGCGGTGTTAGAAATGTCATTCAATAATGGCACGGGACCATAGATGAAGTTCGAGCAGGAGGTGTAAATATTCTTTTTCCGAAACATGTCACAAACTATGGCTTACAGTTATTTCAGACTGTAACTCGTGCTTAAACTATGGCTTGCTATTATTTCTGATAGCAACCCGTTCTTCATAGAAAGGAAAGTGCTGTGCTAAACCATCTTTCAAAATTCGTGCACTTATCCTAAATACTAATTTGAGGAAAGTATGTCGAAGGACTGCTGTTCCTACACAAATGTTTTTCCGTCTAAAATTCTTCAGAAAAATATTTGCTGTATTTCAAAATGGTGGAAAATGAGTTGCTTGAAAAATCAATCAGATACAGAGTTATTATAAAATTTGCAAACTCAATCAATGACTTCAGCGCTTTTAAACTTTTCAGAAAATGAGTCATTGATTGAGGGGGAGAATGTTTTCAAATTTATATCATCTAACGGGCTTTCTTAATTATCCTAATATGCTTAATTAAAAATGATGTTAACCTATGTTGAAGGACTAGGTGCCTAGGATATGATTGCTAGGATTAGATGATTAGAGTTTGATGTACACATTATTCCCATACATTTATATGATCTGATTAATATGTTACATTGACTTTTATTAGTCGATTGCTGTTTGGGTGATGTCGACCACCATATATCTGTGTGTGTGTTCACTAACGTATGCAGGTATATTGGTATATAATAATGTTCCTGATCCGGATCCCACAATTGAAGATGATTGGATGCCAAAAGGAAAGGGTAACTATATCTTGGGTTGACAAATGAAGAAACGGAGCTTAATTGGACTTCTATGGAGTGTTGGCATGGAAAAATGCAACGTAAGAAGTCTCACTGCATCAGCAGACGGTTTTCTTCCAAGCCCTACAACAACATCAACAAAAGCAGCTTATGATTCTCTCCACCTAACGTATCTTGTGCTGGAAAAGTAGTGAAAATAGTGTTTTGAAAATGGAAAAATATTGTTTTGAAAATAAATTGGTCTTAATTTTAGAACTCACCGGACTTCATTTTTCAAAACTTAAGTCACTCAATCATCGACTACGGTCATCGATTGAGGGGGAGAGTGATTTAAAATAAAATATTTTCAAACAATATCTCTTCATAAAAGTCCGTTTGTACAATAATAAGTGGTGATCTAAAGATTTAATGTTATGTCATGGTATGATTTTATTTAAAACTCAAAGATCTTTCAAAATGAATTTTTTTCTGTTCTTGTTTGATTGTGAAATTGTTTTATTTTAGTTAAGGATCTCTTAAAAACTATCATACCTGACAATAACAATCCTTAATGTCTTAAAATGGTCCTTATCTGTCATTTTTCAAAATCAAATCTTGCCAAGTCTTTCCCCAAAATTTTCTAAATGATTTAAATCAATTGGGATTACAAATCTCAATTGGTTTGAAATGTTTGATCGGGGGAGAGATCATGATTTAAATCTCAAATCTGTTTTAATGGAATTGGTTTTAGTCCTTCAAAGGCACTCCTGCCTCCCTGTGCCAAACAATTTCAATATACATAATGCACATGTTGAGGGGGAGCATTTATCCAAAAAAACTAGATGAGTTTTTAAATCAGGCACATTTTCTCCCATGTTTACTAAACCATATTAAATCACTTGGGATCCAAAATCTCAAAGGGTTTGATATTTTTGATCGGGGGAGAACTTTTGATTTAATAATGAAATTTGAGAAAAGGTGATCGTTTTGATTCAAGTGTGCATACTGCTCTCTCATATGTGCTAAACGCTTTCGAATCTCGAAGCACATACTGAGGGGGAACAAATGGTTTCTTATTGGATTTTGTGTTCGTGGATGTGCTTCAAAAGAACTCTTTCCTCTATGTGGTAAAATGATTTCAAAAACCATATGCACACATTGAGGGGGAAAATTTACCAAAAGAAATTCAAATGGATCTTTCTACGAAAATCATGATCAAGAAATTATTTCAAAGAACTCTTGCCCCCATGTGCTAAACAATTTCAAAATCATACGCACATGTTGATGGGGAGCATTTATAAATGATCAAAAACAATTAAGGTACAAAATGTTTTGATTTTATATCACAAGTACCTTGATTGGACTTTCCAAATGATTTTTCAATTGTTTTCGAGAAGGAATGAACTATACCAAAAGACCGACCATTTTACTTTATGTATGGAGTTATAAGGATGGTGAGGTTAGGTATTCGTTCCCACGATCCGCCAGAACCGGAGGGATCTACCCAGGGACAATCCGCTAGATAGTGTAGAAGTACTTAGGTATGATGAAAAAAGGAGAAAAGTGAGAAATGGGAAGAGTGCGGACTGAGACTGAGCTAGTACTGGAATAAACCCAACAAGGTGCTAGTTATGAAGTCTCGATAAGCACTGAAGGGGTTGAAGAATGAAAAAGAAATGAATGTGAAAAAGGGTGAAAAGAAATAGCCCTCCAATAATTCAACCTTAGGGCAGTAACCGGGTTCAATACATATGCTACTGGTGGTTACTAAGGTAACACTGGTATTGAAGACAAGACGTCATGGACCCAGTGACGCACTGCACTAAACTTCCCAAGCTACTCAAGTTCCTCTTAAAAGGGCTTGTTTCATTCTCACGGGGAACCTACATAATCTATCGACTTTCTCTTAGAGATTGTTGATATTGAAGAAGGATACCCTCTCCCTAGTCCCCGGCATAGGAACCAAATGTGTACTATTGAGTCTAGAGCCAAGAGATCATCCACAATATCTCATTAGGACACTAAATTAATGAAGACTTGCTGTTTCACACAATGTGGAAAGTAAGAATATATTAAGAGTCCTACGCATTATCCTTGTGGTATTGCCAGAACATCCGAGTGATATGTAAATATTCACAATGAAGATGGAAATCCTTCTAGAGCCAACATCAAACAAGCTCTTGGTGGGTGACATGTGAGATCTTTCCAAAAGATCAAACTTGTGACAACTGGATAGAAACGATGGGGCGATTCACTCGTGAATCAACCTTGGTCCAGGAAATGAATTGACGAATACTTTTGGAAAAACCGTTCGATGTGCAAACCTTCTTTTCTCTAGCACGTCGAATGTGTATTCATATTTCAAACTCAAAAAGTATCTCTGATTGAAAAAAAATACTTTTGGAAAAACTGTTCGATGTGCAATCTTCTTTCTCTAGCACATCGAATGTGTATTCTCTTTCAAATACAAAAAGTATTTTTGATTGAAAATTGATCTTTATAATAAAACCTTCGTCGTATTGCAAAACTCTTTCTTCTAAGCAATACGCGATTGTTTTCAAATCATTTTTCATCAATCAGTGAATCTCAATTCGCTGGTTCACTCACTCCGTGTTGTCTTCTTTGAGACGTTCCGGTTTGAGAACGGCTAGAACAGCTGCGAAACCCTGTCAAGGAGATTCTTCGGAATCATACCTGATCACAGGAAATACTTGTACTGATCAACGGGGAACCTTGGGCCGTGTACCCTCAATTCAACGAAAGTGATCAAAGACACTTTCGTGTATTTTATTGCTAACTGTTGTTTGCAAGTACATTTGGACGGTTGCAGCTGATCAGAATTGAGGAGTTAATCCAAAGCCGCATGCTCACAGCATCCACACTTAATTGAAGAAATCATGACTGGTGCATATCTACATAACTTGGTTCTGATATTTTTATACTATGCTTCTGCTACGCTGCTGCAAATATCATGAACCAGTAAAGCTTCCGCTACTCTGATGGAAAGATGTCATGATCCAAAAGGTGTGAGCATGTCGGTCCGAAAGTCACAACTTCACATGATGGCAACACAATAAAGGGTGATCCAGAGATTTACTGTGGCTGATGATCTCAATTAAAGCTCGAAGATCATCAAGATGTGGATCATTTCAAAGACCTCCACTGAAAGTACAAAATAATCGGACTATGAAGAGTCACTACAAATGCACAAAGATTGCGGACATTGAAGAATTGAAGTCTACGAGCTCAGAACAGAAGACAAAATAGAATGCTAGGATTCGAAATGTAAAACATGGGGTGACCTCCCTTAGGGGGAGATTGTTAGGAATTAGAAAATTCCATGTTAAAGTGTCGGTCACCCCAATTATTATCTAGCATAAGTTAGCTCGTAGACTTGTCATTATTTACGTTACTTAGTTGTTTATTAGTTAGTTTTTAGCGTAGATTAGTTTAGTGTATCACCGTGGAGGAAGGACAGGTCTTTACCCACTGTATGCCTGATCCACAGTCCGATAGGAGGACGTATGCTTTGTAACTATAAATACCCCTTCCATCCATGGAAGGGGTGTGGCTTCTTTGAATCTAACCTTTCACTTTTGTAAAGCAACTCTCTTTCAAGAACCTCCTCTCTACTCTCTTCATCTCTCTAATGGCTTTCTTATTTAATCATTGTCCTAGACCACCAGAATCATCAAACAACATAAATATTTACGATCCTACAGGTGTATCTCTCCTATAGGATTCACGGGATCGGCAAGTATAAAACTATCTCCTCTGAGCACCCTATCGTCATAAAGCACACTTAAAATGTGTCGAATTAGGGCTTAAATGACCCCTTTAAAGCGTACGTTTTAAATCTTAATCAAATATCCCTACACTTGATATTTGCTTGTCCTCAAGAAAATGTGCTTTTGACCAATCAATTTATAAGTTAAGGGACATGAAACATTGGTTTAGAATTGTTTACAATAAGTAAAAGCGCCACAATAGTCATAACAAGCACGAAAATTACATACTAGCACCTCACATGTGGTGTTTGGATTCTCTCATCTCTCGGGTTTATATGAAATATAATATGAATGGAAATGGAAGATAAACACTCATTACCTGGCATAGTACATAGATTACCATAAGCTTGAGAATAGATCAAACCTCCACCGCTTTGGTGTAAGCACCTAGGAACAACTATCTCAGAGGTCTTTACAATGGTTGTAACGTTAGGCTTAGGGTGGGGAAGTAAAGGGTTTTGTTGGATAAAGGATATTTAGTGGTGGCCAGTAAAAAATCCTATGTTACAAGCATGTAAAGCGTGGCGTTGCTAAGCCAAGACTCGACTTACTAACACTAGATAACTTGAAACAAAACAAACATAAACTTAAAAACATAAACATAAAGATAGATGTAGGATGGTAGCCCCCCCTTTTTTTTCATTTTTTTTAACATTTCTTTTCTCTTTTATTTCTCGATTTTTTTCATACCTTTTTACTTTACCATCCTCTACGATAACATCAAAATATAAGGGATTTATAGGAGTATCCCTACACTCGAGTTTTTATTTCTCTAACACTAACTGACCCGATTTGAAAAGATCAAAACACTTGGAGTATTTAATTACGTAGAAAATGGTAATTTGAATTTATCGTTCTTTCCAGTTACTCCATAAAATATTACTTTTACCCATGAGTCCCAATCATCCCAAAACTGTGTACAAAAGATATGACACGACTTAGCAACCATGCGAGTAACTAGATAATTGAACTAAGGGTTTAGTAATGATAACAATAATGCACTAAAGATGAGTGCATAAAAGGTAGGCTAAGGCGATTTGGGTGTACATTTGGGGGTAGATTGTAAACAATGCTCTTCATTGATATTTTGGAAAACCAAAACACCACGAGAACCGCGAAAAGGATAGGCTCTGAGGGGTTAACTAGGCGTATCGTGTAATAAAGATGAGTACATCGCAAGGGTGTGGGGTAATTACTCAACCGATGTGGTAGATGTACTTTTAATACAGGTTTAAAACAAGGGTTATCCTAATGCCTCTTATCATTTAGTTACTCCTAACTACACAAGTGTAGTCTCACTAGCGATCTCGGAATGCATCACAAAACAAGTTCTAGAATCTATTATACTAGTGGTACACTCACTAAGCAATAAAGATGATTGATTTTATTCCTAAAGATCTAGGGGTGAACCTCACATTTTGGGGTGGAATTTGAGTGGTAAATGGTTTTTGTGCTAGTCATATAATTCCTATCCATGAGATGCTTTATTAAGACTAAACTTTAGCTCGTAAATGTCATAAAAAGTTTTAAATTTGGTGCTAAAATTACCTTAACAAATATTTCTCATAGTTTATTACACAAATTACCAAGGACAAGACAAATGATCAAGTGAGTGAATAGTTTCTAAGTTCCCGTTTTATTCTCCCTCCCTACACTTCAACTGAACACTGTACCCAATGTTCCCTGAAAGTATCAAAGTCATGATAAAGGAAGGTAAGCAAGGAAAAGAAACTAGTACTCCCCTAATTAGCTCGGTAGGATATGTGTGAAGTTGCGGTTAAATCTTCTTCCAAGAAGAATGCAGAAGTAATAAACTTCATCCAATGTGTGTTTCTTTTTCTTGTCTAATATAACCTGCACACTTATAAGAAAACAGACAAAACCTTCACGTGAAATTAGCGGTAAAACTATACATGACACACAACTACACTAGAAAGCAAGTAAGATATAATGCTTGTGGAATGAATGTTTGCAGTTTTTCTGGAAAATTAAGACCTAGGAATTTCCAAAAATTCATAAACTGCACAGAAAATGAAAATTGATCATTCTGTTTCTACATTTCCTGATGTCGTTTGGTTGTCCTGACAGAAAGTGGTCTGATGCGTTTTTCTGTAAAAATTACATCATTAAAACCTGGAAAAATTCTTGCAAAACATCCATTATGACTCGATACAAGAATTTGACTCTAACACACACACACACACACACACACACACACACACACACACACACACACACATATATATATATATATATATATATATATATATATATATATATATATATATATATATATATATATATATCAATTTAAATAGTTGTAATTCTCATGTTCATGTTCTTAAAAACTTATGTGATCTTCCCTACACTTATCTTTTTGTAAAATACCTTTATATGTAGTTAAGACGAGGTTAAAAACAAAATAAAATATTTTCACAAAGTCTAACATGAGAATAAACAATAATGAAAAAGATATAAAACACAGAAATTGAAAAACAAAGCATGCAAACAACTAAGCATGGTTGCCTCCCATGAAGAGCTTTTCTTTATTTATGAGTCTTGTAGCTAGACTCGAAGTCGTGCTCCTACGTCATCTCATGCACGCTTGCGTGCCCATATCTAAGCCACTCTATTGTTCTCTCATCTTTCTTATAATAATCTCCTAACTCTAGTCATTTTTTATAATACCTCTCATTCTTTTCATAAGTATGTCTAAGTTCCATTTGTTTGTCTCTTTCACTTGTAACGGAATAGGAGCCATTCGATTAAATGCCTCGATATCTTTGTGTTCAAACCTAGGGTGTGTACGGGGCATTTGATAGACAAAATCCTCAACATCACTAGAAAATGTAATTAAACCATCAACCATCCGTTCATTCAACTTAGTCATTCTCTTAAAGGGTTTTCCAAATATCAATTGAGTGAGGCTTCTATCAATGAATTCTCCTAAGTCTTCTAAAACCTTGAATTCTACCAAATAAGCAAGACTTCCAATAAATACATGCAAGTGAGTGGTCGCATCAACAACATTATTCCCTTGATAAGCTAACTCGTTTACCTTAATTTTATTGTAAATTCATTGAGATTAAGTTTAAAGGTAAAAACGAATTCAAGTAAGCATCAAAACCTTCTGATCCTATCTTGGAAGGGAATTGTATATTAAAAGGACTATCTTTCTCGATTCTACACCTAGGGTCAAAACTTTGAGAGGGATCTTCTTCCATCTCAATCCTAGCTCCATTGATGACTTCACCATTGTAAATTGCCTTCCCATCATCAAATTCCTCATCGGAGTCTGATGAGTGTGTAAAAACTCATCATTTTAGGTCAAATCTGAACTGCAAAACATCTAAAAACACTCTGAAATGCATCAAAATACTGAAAATATCTCAAAATTATGTTTTATATGTTTCAGATGCAAAATTATTGAAAACAAATACAAAACGAACAAAGTTTGCATAATTGGCAGTTTCAGTCCCCCGACTTCCAAAAATTGACAGAAATAGTCCCTGAGCACGTATTTTAAAAGAATAGTCACCAAAGGTCCTTTTGAAATCATAAGTTGTCATAATTAGTCCTTTGGTGAAAAATTTCAAAAGTTTTGAGAAATTACAAGTTTTGATCCCTGGATTTTCAAAATTATCAAGTTTAGTCCCTGAATTTTCAGTTTTGGCAGTTTTGGTCCCTATGTTTGCCTTGGATCACAAAGTCCAAATTAAAGCCACAAACCCAAATACCAAACCCCACGACCCATATTAAAACCATTTAACCCAACCCAACCATATAACCCGACCCACTCTACTTTCCCTCCCAAACACCTTTATCCTCTCTCCTTTCTCTGAAACCCAGAACCAACATCACCCTTTTACCCAAATCCCACCATCCCAAAACACTCAACCTGCCTTAATCCTTTTACCCAGTTATACCCAAATCCCAAACCCACTAAGCTCCCTCACCCTTCCCCAAGATCTGCCACTGTGGCAATCCAAGCACAAAAGACCCAAGGGATGGCTTGGATTCACTCTCACTTATACCTACTATATGGACGGCTGAGATCAATGGAAGAAAGCACAAGGTTGCTTAGCTGTTTTCCTCACACAGAAGAAACACAAGAGGTGAAGGTTGAAGACCATCAAGGCCTAGCTCAGTAGTATAAATAGTGACATTGTAGCCATTGATAAGGCATTAGGTTTTCAATAGAGTTTTTAGTTTAATTTATGTTTTTAACTTAGTTGTAATGTTTTATTTTTATGAATGAAAAAAAAAGTTTTCTTATTTGTCTTGTTTCTCTGCTTATATGCTAATAAGCACTTGAGTGCTTTTCAGTTTTTTGTATAACTTGCTATCTAGTCTAAAGTCTCTTTTGTGTCTGCTAATCAGTCTTTGAAAAGAAAAAAAACCAACTTAAGTTTTAAACTACATTTTTCAAAACAGTATACCCTTCTAAGGGAGTGTTTGGTTTAAAGTGAGAAGAATGGGTCAAAGTAGTTAATACCCACTTTGACACTGAAGTCAAACATATTTTGAGTATCCGAGATAAGTTGTTTGAGTTAGAAAAGAGTTTTACAAAGTCTCAAAGGAATTAAGTTTTATCTGGTTTTAAAGAGAAAGAATTTTTTTTTTGAGTTTCCTCAGTTTTTGCATGGCAGTTTAAGCCAGTTTAGGTGGAGATAGAAAATTGTAAAAAATAAAAATCACAAGTTTATTAGCTTATCTTACTGGTGTCAAAAGGAGAAAATTCAAAAAAATGGTTTAAGGGGTCTGCAGTGGGTTCAAAGTGGGTCAACTGGTACTTATCTGTTCTGTGCAGGGTGGATTTGTTTTTTTTTTACAGCTTACTTATAAGTTGTGAAGTGCTTATCCAGTCAGTCATTTGGGGGCAAAAGGTAGTGGCCTTGGTGGACACTAAGGGGCCAGGAGCTCATGATCTAACTCTTTCTCTAGCTTATTCCACATAAGCTCAAAAAGGGCACTTGGGCCTGTTTAGCTGCAACACCTACAGCAGCTAAGTTACTTTTTTTTTGTTTCAAGTGCTAACTTAGGTTTAGTTTTGCTTATTCAGATTATTTAGATCCCATTTAGCATAATTAGTGTCATTAGAATAGGATTTCCCATTTAAGAGCTTATTAGTACTTATTGGTAGTTTATGTTGCTTTTAGCTTAAGGTTCCCTTAGAGTAGTTTAGGATTCCAATCCATGCCAACTGTTTCTCCATTGGTTATTGCTTAATATTAGCTTATGAATGTATGTTCTAGCTTGTTTGTCATCATGTTAGCTTATTTCTCATTTGAAACTGCTTATCTTGACTTACTTGAGCTTAACAGTAGCTAAAAGGGTGTTTGTTTCTGTTGCTGTCCAAAACAGTCATCAATAAGCTGTCATAACAGCTTATTGCACTAGTTTTAAAAGAAAAGTTTTCACAAAAAGTGCTTAGTTGGATTGTGTCTTTAAGTTTTGAAAAGCAAAATTGAAAAAAAAAATGTTTTGCAAAAAACTGGCATAGCTGGGACTCGAACCCACGCCATCCAGCTCAACACCACACGCTTAACCAACTGCCCTTGGGACTTGTCTCATTAAAATTTTTCACTATTAAATACTTAGGGTAAGTTGGCAGTTTTCATTATAAGCCCTTTTTAGCTTAACTCCAGCTTATTTTCCAAAGCACAGTAGTGGTTTCTTATTTTTCCTAGAATCAGCACTGTTCAAAGTAGCTTTTAGTGATTTTTCCAGATTTTTCCCAATTAGTTTAGTATTTTTAATAAATTAATTAGATTAAAATAGTTTTTAATTCGTAGTAATTAATTTAAAAGTCAAAAAAATACCCGGTCTTTTTCTAAAATTATTTTTAGTCAATTAGAACGTAGGAAAATTGATTTCACACCCGTAGCCCTTAAATTGCAAAACTTATACGTTTATGGCTCGGGTTGTTTCTCGGTTTTTACGTTTTTTAGTTTTTGCACCCTAGGACTTAGTGTAGCTTCGTTTTATCATTCCTTAGGCTTAGTGATAGTTTATTTTTAGTTTATTAGGGTTCCCTTGCCTTAATTATCTTCCCGTTCATTAATTTAAAGAAAACGTAACTCAAATCAAACAAATCATCAAAACCCAATTCAAGTTCAAATCACGAAACTCAACGAATCTTTCCATTCACACCTCGTTGGGACACGACCCGGGAAATCACTTTTCCGGTATCACTTTTATCACACCCGTAAGATTTGATACGTTGACCTTTTTCCTAAAGGGTTGATTTGTCGAATTTTACGGTTATTTTGATATACGTTGATATTGTGTTTTTCACCACTCACTTTCCACGAATCAAATTTTGGCGCCGCTGCCGGGGAGGTGTGTTGCGACAATATCGTGAAGTTTTTGCGATTAGTGACTTGAAGAACCTTCCTCGTGAAGTTATTGTTTTTATAAAAATACAAAATACAAAAATATTTTTGTTTTCTTTGTATATATATGTAAAAGATTAAAAATACAAAAAGATTTTTGCTTGTTGTTTTAAATAATATAGAAGGCACAATCAATATAACATTCTCAACTGAGGTGTTATCATTATAAGTTCCCGAACAAAAGATTTAAAACTTGCCTTTGTGTCACTCGTGTTTTGGTTTACTTTTATCGGTTTAACAAACTGTGTGAGGGGTATAAGGACGGCCTGACATTAAATTGCGGCTGAAAAGAGACGGGTTTTTAATAAGCTTCGCGCTGACCTAATAAATTCTCTCCGCTCCTTTGTGCGTTTTACTTATAGAAGTGATCATTTCACGTGGGATTATTGGTTTAAGTTCACTGTCGTTTTGCCTCGATATTGTTTTAATTGGATTTGTTATTATCTTTTACTTTTCAAAAAACAATAAAACCCAAAAAGATTCTTCTTTTCCCATTTTCATAATTCTCTTGTTTCCTTGAGTTACATCTAGTGCATGTGCACTCGTTCTTCTAGATCATTGAGCCCTTTTCGTGATCTAGTAGAAATTCCTAGAAGACGTTCTCATAGACGTGCTGCCCGAATAGTCGAACCCGAGATTCGTACTATTCCAAACAACAATATGGCAGACGAACGAACTATGGCGGAAATGCTCCAGGCATCCACCGAGGGTTATGGAGATGCCATCGTTTTACCACCAATCAATTCTGATCACTTTGAATTGAAGACGCATTTGATCAACTTGTGTCTACGAATCAATTCCACGGGTTTGATCGAGAAGACCCGTATGCACACATCCGTTGGTTTAACAAGTTGACCTCAACTATCAATTACAAGGATGTGCCACAAAAAGTGATCAAACTGATGCTATTTCCGTTCTCACTTGAGGGGGCAGCCCGGATTTGGCTGGAAAAAGAACCCCCTCGATCTATCGAAACTTGGGAGGATCTTGTTCAAAAGTTTGTCAATTATTTCTTTCCTCCATCAAAGACAACTAATCTTAAAAATGAAATTTCTGGATTTCGTCAAAATTTCGATGAAAACTTTGGAGAGGCATGGGAGAGATTCAAAGATCTCCTCAGGAAATGCCCCCATCATGAATTCACGGAGCTTCAACAAGTTAATATCTTTTATAATGGGTTGAACGGTAACGATCAAGATTCTTTGAACGCAGCCGCAGGTGGCAATATCTTGAATCGTAAGCCTAAAGATGTGATTGAGATTTGCGAAATAAAATCAAAAGTTCCTATTTCTCGCAACAAAGTCAATATTCCGAACACTCCTGCTTCTTCATCCGGTAACTCTTCCGAGTTAGCCGCTCCGTTAGCCGCTCTAACGGACGTCATCCGTTGTATGATGAAAGAGGTAAAGGAAATCAAAAGCTAAATTCATAAACCGGAACCAATCAAAGCCGTGAACAAGGTATGTGAAACTTGTAGTGGTCCACACGCGTATTATGATTGTCAAGCAACCGATGCTTCTTTTTACCAAGCTCCCGTAGCTTCTGTAAACCACAATCAATACCGACCACAAGCTGATCCTCAATACCGTGCACCTAGCGGTATGACACCACCTGGTTTTCCTCCTGTGCAAAATCATGGCAATCAGAATCGTTTTGTTCCAAATCAAGGACAAAACTTCAATAACTCTCAAAATTTCAATCAGAACCGGAACAATTTCAACCAACCATATCAAGCTCCAAATCAGCAAAGTTATCAACAACCTTCTCAAGCTCCCCTACCAAATGACTTCATAAAAATTACTGAGTCAAGCATACGTTCAATGCAAACTCAGATCAATAACATGAGAGTTGAGCTAAAAAAGGAAATTGATACCACAATGTCTCGGCAGACAAATGAGTTGAAGAATATGATGAGCAGTTTCATGAACATGAATATGAACAAAGCTTCGTCATCCTCTGGAGGACTCCCAAGCAATACAGTTCCTAATCCAAATGCCGAGTTGAAAGCCGTCACCACTCGTAGTGGTAAGACGCACAATGGACCTTCGACTCCAATGCCTACTCCACCAGGAGCAATGAGTCAAGTTACCAAGGATACAACGGACAAGGTGCATTTCTCAAGCCACGAAGTACCGCACACGTCCCACCTTCGGTAGTCCAAGATTTAAGTTCGGAACCCGAAGTTCCAAATTCTGAGCCAGAAATGACTTCCGTCCCGGCTCAAAAGTCTAGTCAGCTTCCTTACCCATCAAGATTGCATGATGAGAAGCTCAAAGACAAAACCAAAGGAAAATGGAAATTTTTTTTCAAATTTTCAATGAACTGCACTTTGATATAAGCTTCGTTGATGCTCTCGTTCTAATGCCCAAATTTGCATCCACGCTTAAAGGCTTGCTGAGCAACAAAGATAAGTTATCTGAGATGGCTAAAACCCCTCTCAATGAGCAATGCTCAGCGGTCCTTCTCAAGAAGCTTCCCAAAAAGCTTGAAGACCCCGGCAGGTTTTTAATCCCGTGTGATTTCTTGGGGATGGTTCAATGCTCCACCTTGGCCGATCTTGGCGCAAGCATTAACCTCATGCCACTCTCAGTATGGAAGAAACTGTCTCTTCCTAAACTTACATCCACTTGTATGACACTCGAGCTAGCGGACCGTACCCAAACTCGTCCACTTGGGATAGCCGAGGATGTCGTGGTGAAAGTAGGAAAGTTTCACTTTCCTACTGACTTTGTTGTAGTAGACTTTGATGCAGATCCTAGAGTTCCCCTCATCTTAGGGAGAGATTTCTTGAGAACGAGCCGTGCTCTAATTGATGTATTTGCTGAAGAGTTGACCATACGGGTTGACAACGAAGAACTCACGTTTAATATCAACCAGAACTCCAAACCTCTATACAAACATAGTGTGGCCACAATTGATCAAAAATCTGAAAGAATCAATGCAACACTCTCAAATTTCACGGTTAAAAGGAGTCACCAAAAACATGTTGAGCTAAAAGCTTTGAAAATCAACCCTGGTTCAAACAAATGGTTTGAAAGTTGTACCAAGGAAGTCCAGAGTGTTCTTGATGATGATGATCTAGAATCGGAGACTTTATCGGAAGTGGTGGAAATTGCTAGCTCTAAGAGCACACCACTTGTCCCACCTCCGGAATCAGTTTATCGTATTGAGATTGTTAACTCTGTGAATGAAACCAAACTCTCTTCAGTTTCATCTGGATTGGATGATGATGTTTGTGATCCAATGGGAGACATTCTTCCCATTGAAGAATTGCTCAACAATGATCCATCATCCCCTAGTCTTATTATTTCCGACTCTTCCATCCCTTCTCTCACTCCGGATGAGGAAGATGACAACTTTTGGAATGAAGTCGATGCCTTTCTTAGTGATGAGTCGATTCCAACAGGAATTGATAATACTTACTTTGATTCGGAGGGGGACATCCTTTTTCTGGAAAATCTGTTGATTGAAGAACCGTTTCCAACCCTCCCTACCGGAAATTATGTTGACAATCACCACACAAACTTCAAGACTAAGCTTAAAAATGTCAAAAATGGTGATTTGCTTTTTACTGATGAGGAATGGACTTGCATTCTCATGCACATCTTTATTCCATTCTTCACAGATGGTGTGGTTGCTCTTTCCCTTTTCTCTTTCGGGAATGAGGACACCATCTTTGACCCCGGTATCATCCTTTATAGTTTCTACTATTAACAATACCGCGGTTGTATCTCGTCGGTGTGGAACTTTCTGATGTTCATATGTTTATTAACACTGTGAACGAAAGTCCGATCGAGATTGGTTTTCCACGTTGCTTCCCCAAGAACAAATGAATACGGGGTCGAGTCAAGCTAGCGACTCGGGAATCAAAAACTGTAGCACACTATATGGGTTTTCACCCGTATTTCTGACTTCTTTCTATTTTCTACCACCCTAGTGTGGGGGAGTTGCCCCCGCTGTTGTAAAAAAGTTTTTCCAAAAAAAAAAAAAAAAAAAAAAAAATTTCAAATAATGGCCGTAGTATTTCCCTTTTACGTTCTATGTTTCGGCATAACCGCCGGTACTTTGAATATTGAGGGCAATATTCATTTCTAGTGTGGGGGGGAATTCTCACGAATTTTATCATATGTATTACCATCTTATTCCCCCATTTTTGGCCAAAATTTTTTTTGGAGTAAGTGTTTTGCACTTACTCAGCTTATGGTTATCAGTCCGCCATGTCTAATAAACAAAAGGATTGGCTAATCCAGGAGCAAACGGCTCTTGGTAAAGATATCTCAAATCCGTTGACGGCTTGCAATCTGCCCAAAATTGTATGGTGTTCAGCTCACCATATCTTTAATTAGTGAAGAGTTGGCTAGCCCGCAAGTTTATGGCTTATGGTAAAGGCAGTTGGAAAACCATAATTGGTAATCGACTCACCAAAGATATTTTATCTAAGAGTTGGATAGTCCAGAAGCAAACGGCTTCTGGTAAAGACAAATCAAAACCGTTGAAAGCTGGTGATTTGCTCAAAATCATATGGTTATCAGTGTACCATAGTTCTTACTTGAACTGAAACATTTGGCTACTCCAGAAGTAATGGCTTTTGGTAAAGAGACTCAAATCCATTAAGTTTTCTCAAAAGATTGCTAGGGACTAGCAATGGTTTAGTGTGGGGGATTGATGAGTGTGTAAAAACTCATCATTTTAGGTCAAATCTGAACTGCAAAACATCTAAAAACACTCTGAAATGCATCAAAATACAGAAAATATCTCAAAATTGTGTTTTATATGTTTCAGATGCAAAATTATTGAAAACAAATACAAAACGAACAAAGTTTGCATAATTGGCAGTTTCAGTCCCCCGACTTTCAAAAATTGACATAAATAGTCCCTGAGCACGTATTTTAAAAGAATAGTCACCAAAGGTCCTTTTGAAATCATAAGTTTTCATAATTAGTCCTTTGGTGAAAAATTTCAAAAGTTTTGAGAAATTACAAGTTTTGATCCCTGGATTTTCAGAATTGTCAAGTTTAGTCCCTGAATTTTCAGTTTTGGCAGTTTTGGTCCCTATGTTTGCCTTGGATCACAAAGTCCAAATTAAAGCCACAAACCCAAATACCAAACCCCACGACCCATATTAAAACCATTTAACCCAACCCAACCATATAACCCGACCCACTCTACTTTCCCTCCCAAACACCTTTATCCTCTCTCCTTTCTCTGAAACCCAGAACCAACATCACCCTTTTACCCAAATCCCACCATCCCAAAACACTCAACCTGCCTTAATCCTTTTACCCAGTTATACCCAAATCCCAAACCCACTAAGCTCCCTCACCCTTCCCCAAGATCTGCCACTGTGGCAATCCAAGCATAAAAGACCCAAGGGATGGCTTGGATTCACTCTCACTTGTACCTACTATATAGACGGCTGAGATCAATGGAAGAAAGCACAAGGTTGCTTAGCTGTTTTCCTCACACAGAAGAAACACAAGAGGTGAAGGTTGAAGACCATCAAGGCCTAGCTCAGTAGTATAAATAGTGACATTGTAGCCATTGATAAGGCATTAGGTTTTCAATAGAGTTTTTAGTTTAATTTAGGTTTTTAACTTAGTTGTAATGTTTTATTTTTATGAATGAAAAAAAAAAGTTTTCTTATTTGTCTTGTTTCTCTGCTTATATGCTAATAAGCACTTGAGTGCTTTTCAGTTTTTTGTATAACTTGATATCTAATCTAAAGTCTCTTTTGTGTCTGCTAATCAGTCTTTGAAAAGAAAAAAAACCAACTAAAGTTTTAAACTTCATTTTTCAAAACAATATACCCTTCTAAGGGAGTGTTTGGTTTAAAGTGAGAAGAATGGGTCAAAGTGGTTATTACCCACTTTGACACTGAAGTCAAACATATTTTGAGTATCCGAGATAAGTTGTTTGAGTTAGAAAAGAGTTTTACAAAGTCTCAAAGGAATTAAGTTTTATCTGGTTTTAAAGAGAAAGAAATTTTTTTTTTTTGAGTTTCCTCAGTTTTTGCATGGCAGTTTAAGCCAGTTTAGGTGGAGATAGAAAATTGTAAAAAATAAAAATCACAAGTTTATTAGCTTATCTTACTGGTGTCAAAAGGAGAAAATTCAAAAAACTGGTTTAAGGGGTCTGCAGTGGGTTCAAAGTGGGTCAACTGGTACTTATCTGTTCTGTGCAGGGTGGATTTGTTTTTTTTTACAGCTTATTTATAAGTTGTGAAGTGCTTATCCAGTCAGTCATTTGGGGGCAAAAGGTAGTGGCCTTGGTGGACACTAAGGGGCCAGGAGCTCATGATCTAACTCTTTCTCTAGCTTATTCCACATAAGCTCAAAAAGGGCACTTGGGCCTGTTTAGCTGCAACACCTACAGCAGCTAAGTTACTTTTTTTTTGTTTCAAGTGCTAACTTAGGTTTAGTTTTGCTTATTCAGATTATTTAGATCCCATTTAGCATAATTAGTGTCATTAGAATAGGATTTCCCATTTAAGAGCTTATTAGTACTTATTGGTAGTTTATGTTGCTTTTAGCTTAAGGTTCCCTTAGAGTAGTTTAGGATTCCAATCTATGCCAACTGTTTCTCCATAGGTTATTGCTTAATATTAGCTTATGAATGTATGTTCTAGCTTGTTTGTCATCGTGTTAGCTTATTTCTCATTTGAAACTGCTTATCTTGACTTACTTGAGCTTAACAGTAGCTAAAAGGGTGTTTGTTTCTATTGCTGTCCAAAACAGTCATCAATAAGCTGTCATAACAGCTTATTGCACTAGTTTTAAAAGAAAAGTTTTCACAAAAAGTGCTTAGTTGGATTGTGTCTTTAAGTTTTGAAAAGCAAAATTGAAAAAAAAAAATGTTTTGCAAAAAACTGGCATAGCTGGGACTCGAACCCACGCCATCCAGCTCAACACCACACGCTTAACCAACTGCCCTTGGGACTTGTCTCATTAAAATTTTGCACTATTAAATACTTAGGGTAAGTTGGCAGTTTTCATTATAAGCCCTTTTTAGCTTAACTCCAGCTTATTTTCCAAAGCACAGTAGTGGTTTCTTATTTTTCCTAGAATCAGCACTGTTCAAAGTAGCTTTTAGTGATTTTTCCAGATTTTTCCCAATTAGTTTAGTATTTTTAATAAATTAATTAGATTAAAATAGTTTTTAATTCGTAGTAATTAATTTAAAAGTCAAAAAAATACCCGGTCTTTTTCTAAAATTATTTTTAGTCAATTAGAACGTAGGAAAATTGATTTCACACCCGTAGCCCTTAAATTGCAAAACTTTTACGTTTATGGCTCGGGTTGTTTCTCGGTTTTTACGTTTTTTAGTTTTTGCACCCTAGGACTTAGTGTAGCTTCGTTTTATCATTCCTTAGGCTTAGTGATAGTTTATTTTTAGTTTATTAGGGTTCCCTTGCCTTAATTATCTTCCCGTTCATTAATTTAAAGAAAACGTAACTCAAATCAGACAAATCATCAAAACCCAATTCAAGTTCAAATCAAGAAACTCAACGAATCTTTCCATTCACACCTCGTTGGGACACGACCCGGGAAATCACTTTTCCGGTATCACTTTTATCACACCCGTAAGATTTGATACGTTGACCTTTTTCCTAAAGGGTTGATTTGTCGAATTTTACGGTTATTTTGATATACGTTGATATTGTGTTTTTCACCACTCACTTTTCACGAATCAGAGTCCGAATCATAGAAAGGACTATTATGTTGCCAATTTAATTCGTTATGCCCTAAGTGATTTCCAAAGTGGTGAACGGGTGAAAGGTTTTGTGGAATTACATTTTCTATTGTGGGGTTTGGAGCGGGTAGTGCAAAGTTTCTTCGGAAAAAGATGCGAATCATGGCAAGTGATGAGAATTACGAAAAAAAACACAAAGAAGGGGGATAGACTACAAGGAAGCTAATGAAAAAAAAAAATATTACTTGATATGAATCAATCAAGGGAAGCTAAACGAGATAGAAGTCTAACTAGCTATTCTATTCCCCAGCAGCGGCGCCAAAAACTTGATGCGTGGGTTCGGGGTCGAGAATACCTCCTTTTCTACGAGAAAGCTTTTCAACCCTCTAGGCAGTGAACCTAATCGTTGTAGTGTAGTATGGGGTAAGCCTTGGGGATTGATATTGTTCTCTAGGGGAATAGGAATGCTAGAAAGAAATTTATAACGAGAAGGTGGGGTTGAGGATGATTCTTTTTTTTTTATTATTTTTTTTAATATCTTTTTTTAGAAAGCAAGGGTAAAATCTCGGGGTATATGATTGAGGGGTGGTACTTCTACGGATTTCTCTACTTCTACTAATTATCTAATTATCTAATTACTACGGATAGTTTTATGCTTAATTGAGGTGTGCTCGTATGGTGATTAAAGATGTGTTCACTTCGGCTGCCCCAGTAAGGAGGGTCAATCCCTCCCATTTTCTCTGCCACGTCAGCTTTCTATCTCCAGCGACCTTCATGCGATTAGGGACCCCAGTAAGGCGACCTACACTACAAAAAAACATACCCCACAAAAATATCTTTCAACACAAAAAAAGGAACCAAGGTGTGATATCGATTGTATATGCGATCCTCATCCACAAAAAAGGAGAGATTGATTATTCCCCACAGTAAAGGGATCGAGTGTGAATCGATCTTCTCAATCGATTGAAACCCCTTACTGCATCTAGCCTTAGATACTATTACTCCCTAGTTATCTTTTATTGGTCGGTTGAATTGTCACGTCCTTTATCTTAACGCGTTGTATTCATATTAGTCGTAGGGGGTGCGTATTACCTAGTTCTATGGGTGTATCTCTCCTATAGGATTCACGGGATCGGCAAGTATAAAACTATCTCCTCCGAGCACTCTATCGTCATAAAGCACACTTTACGCAATAAATACAACAAAAGCCTAGTTGCAGTCCTAAGCTTCTATCAATTAAGACAAGAAACAACCTAACAACAATCAATAACCAGGTTTCATAGATATAAGAAAACACACAAGTAATTTATCTAGACATGTTAGACAAGCAAGCATACATACAATCAATTGAACATGGGGTAGACATAATGATACATTGGAATAACAAACTTATCTTGATGTGTAAAATATGGTATGGGACCCTAGAATAATGTCCAAGTCAGACTACAACTGAGTTAAGGTTTGCACTCCAAAATTCTACCTCTTATATATATATTTACAATCGCGACGACGTCGCCTTTTGATAGCGACGTCGTCAGGTCACCGTCATTAGGGTTTTGACTGGGCAAGTCATCGATGGGACATCGTCACTTGAGAGGTGTGACTTCGTCAGTCTTCATGTAGGACGTCGTCTGAACTATGGATCTTGGGCGTCTAGTGTGAAAAGTAAGAGTGACGCCTTCCAGAAATTAGGCATGACGCCGTCAGGCTTTAGGACCAGAAATTCTGTTGAGCCGTCGCGTGCACTTTTAGATCAAGTCCTCATAGAGGGATGGCGTCGCCCTTTGGATGGGACGCCGTCAGGTGTAATGATCAGGCTTTGAGTGTCTTCGATCTTGACTTTGCCATTTTCTTCATGTTTTTGCTCCTTTTCGTCCAAATATGCTTCATTCCAGCATTTTGCTTCCAAAAGACCTAAAAAGTGAAAAGGAACGATTTTAAGCAGTAACGGATATAAAATGTGTCGAATCAGGGCTTAAATGACCCCTTAAAAGTGTACGTTTTAAATCCTTATCAAAATGATTTTTGGATGCAAGATCCACCTATCATCATCATTTCAGATGATGAATTGGTATGACTTACATTACTTATAACGAAATATTAACAACTAACTTATGTCGTGTAACTTATATTTTTTTGATTACATGATTGTCTTCCAACAAATAAAAGGCAAATAGTTACAAAAGCAATCAAATCTGAGAATAGCAATGTACATTCTGATGATGAGGAGGAGGAATGGATTTGTATCAACAAATATTGTAAATACCATGTTCACAATGAAGAAAAAATGGTATTATAAAATGATGTTGATGATGATGTTGTTGAAGATGATCAAAATGATTACTGGATGTGTATCAACCAAAAATGTGAACACCACAACCATACTCTTGATCATGATGATAACCAGGATAAATCAATGTGTATTCACAAGGATGTTGATGATGAAGTTTGTGTCGATAAGTGATTCATACTTCATTCATAAGTTCTTTTCAATTATTGGTTTTGTTTTATATCCTCAGTTTCCAATACTTCTCATTTTTGGTAATCAATATGAATGAAGTTTTAACGTTTTTCCATTACACATGTTTACATTGTATTTATATAATTAATACTTAAAATTAATTTACATTCCAACTATAAGCAACATTCAAAAAATGTCAAACTAAAGCATATATTCTTAATAAAACATATGTTAACCATAATAAAATCCACTGCATTAGATTACATACTAATATTCTTAGTTACTTAGTTAAGAAACCTTCATAGGCATTAGTTCAACAAAAGAGTGTTTCATACGATCCTACTACCATCATTTACAATCCACATAATATTTATACATGCACACATAACATAGTCTACTAAGATGCAGAGTTAGTAAATACCATACTGGCCGGCCAAAAGAAACTTCAAACATTCTTAACAAGATAGTCTAACACACATGAAACACCGGAATCTGCTCCTCCTCTTCTCCATCCAAATCTGTTAGCAGATACATGTACTTGAAGCGTATCATCTTATCATACCCAAATTGACATTCTTCAGCAAACTCACTCCATGCACCGAATACGTTAATAGGATTTGTCCTTTCTGGTTCCTCCTTGAGAAACTCCATCGTGACATTCATCGTGTATTCAACATTTTGGTGTTTCATCAACGCATGAGTATATGTGTGCGTTGGATGGTTCACTAAGAACTCTGCCAGTATTGTCTTCAATTTATTAAGAATAACATATAACACTAAATACTTATCTAAAGACGCAAATCGTAAAAGTAAATATATAAATATACTACTTACCAATCGTTGCATCACGAACTTCACCAAAATGGTCTCGATGAGCTGGCCAGCGAGACAAGTGATACATTCTGTCATCATCTACAAAAACGGTTATTATATTTAGTATCCACTGACTAATTATGTGAATACAAAATATTCAATGATTATTATAACAAACCGTAGGATCTGTTATTGTTAACCACGTTACATCACACAAAAGCAATTTCTTAATAATCACTAATACCCATTGCATATAATTGTTGCTCAAGAGTGTACAGATTATACTACGTCAAATAGTCTTAAATTAGTTTTTGCCATACCATTACAAGTGACATTATAACTAAATATATCGTCACAAGTTTAAACGAAAAGAATTACAAATAAAATTATAACTAAATATATATCGCACCTTTGTCTTCAGGAGGTATTGGAGGTTGTATTCGCTCAAGTCATGTTGCTCCAAAGAAATGCACATCAATATGTTGACTCCCATAAGTATTAAAATCCGTCATCCAAAATTCTGTATTCACATATTTTGTGAACACCAAATGCATTCCAGCTTGCAAACACAAAGTTGTTTGAATTTGATCCCAAGATTGCTGTAACAGTTCATATTCGTTACCAAAATTAACCCCATTAACTTGAACACGGCTCACAGGATCTATAAACCTGTGACCTTCAACATTAATCGCAATATTCCCGGCTTCCCTAGCCTAGTTAAGAAAGAACCCTGCAATTTATGAAAATAAAGCTCACATTTGTTAAAATGCAAAATAGTTACTATATATGCAGTGATCAAAATGGCAATTAATACAGTAGCATAATAATAAAATAATGCTATTTTAATTTAACTACAAAATGTAATACATGAGCCCTAAATGATGATGCTCAAACACGACTCTGGAACCGAGAATAATGTCCCTCTACTCCTTCGTATCCTCTGAATTCCTCCCCATGACCATCATACCCTGTCACATATTATGTATCATCTCTTTCCTGGATAAAATGCAACAACCTAACACGCTGTCCGATATTCTCTTTTGCAAATTCAGTCCATTTGTATACCTTTAGTGAAAAAGGCCAATGGTGTGGTTTAACTATTTTAACTTTCACACGAACCCTTTTGGTGTTTATAAAGTATACATGTTTGTTCCCATTAAAACCATCCTCCCAAAAGATATCAGGTAGATCCTGAAACAGATTTATTTCATTTTATATCATTCTAACAAGATTATAATTGTAAAATTAGATATGTCATAGTTTAGAAGAACCTGTGATTTCGGATACGTTCTACTGTTGAGCCAAACAACAAATTCAAATGGCATCCTACTACAAAAACAATGAAACATGTTTTTAGACCAAATCAGCATACAATGTGCAAATCAATAAATACAAATCAGTTTCGTTATAAAGAGATGTAAACACAGGTTTTTTGAAAGCACCTAACATATACTATTTTAGTATGATGGCTATGTACTTCATCAATATCAAATGGCACCTTACTACAAAAACAATGAAACATGTTATTAGACCAAACAAACATACAATGGGCAAATCAGTAACTATAAATCAGTTTCATTAAAGAGATGTAAACACTTCATTTGAAAGCACCTAACATCTAATATTTTAGTATGATGTTTATGTACTTAATCAATATCAAATGACATACTACTACAAAAACAATGAAACATGTTTTTAGACCAAATCAACATACAATGGGAAAATAAGTACCAACAAATCAGTTTCGTTATAAATACATGTAAACACCTCACTTGAAAGCACGTAACATCGACTATTTTAGTATGATGCTTATGTACTTAATCAATAGCATAAGCATCCGTTTCTTAAATCCTACACTATCTGAAACTTGGTGGCCTATGTATGAAACTTCCATTAATGGTTAATCAGAAACTACAAATCAGTTTCATTATAAAGAGATGTAAACACAGGTTTTTTGAAAGCACCTAACACCTACTATTTTAGTATGATGGTTATGTACTTAATCAATATCAAATGGTACCTTACTACAAAAACCATGAAACATTTTATTAGACCAAATCAACATACAATGGGCAAATCAGTAACTATTAATCAGTTTCGTTATAAAGATATGCAAACACTTCATTTGAAAGCACCTAACATCTACTATTTTAGTATGATGTTTATGTACTTAATCAATATCAAATAGCATCCTACTACAAAAACATTGAAACATGTTTTTTTACCAAATCAACATACAATGGCCAAATCAGTAACTACAAATCAGTTTCGTTATAAATAGATGTAAACACTTCACTTGAAAGCACCTAACATCGACTATTTTAATATGATGCTTATGTACTTAATCAGTATCATAAGCATCCATTTCCTAAATCCTACACTATCAGAAACTTAGTGGCCTATGTATGTAACTTCCATTAATGGTTAATCATAAAAACCATAAAATCCCATTCAAGCTTTATGTTCATATTTGTTGTTTCATTCAGCAAACTACTTTACCAGGTGCATCATAACTTTTTGAAATGATAAATCCATAACTTAGTAATACATCAGTATTAATCAAGAGTCCAATTAAAGATTTATAAAAAAACTCTAAATATACATTATGAAATTCACATTAATCCGAATCAAATACCCTAGATAACAAATACTCAATTAATCACACTATATTATTAACTAAAACAGTAGATGTTAAGTTATTTTCAACCCTATAACAGACAAACCTATTTTTAGGGCTCATTACAATCAATCACTATTCTTAAGAGCATGAAGAAAAAAAACATGCAAAACAACATTATGAAAATAACATACTATTTGGATGATGAATAGTTATCAAGTTTACACTTAAAGAGTTTTAGTTTGTTGGGTAGTTAGGTGTAAATTTTTGTTGACTAACCTTGAGATGGGGAAGGTGATTAGATAGTCAATTTGGTATGTGTGCCGTAATTATTGTATTTTGCAACTTACACTCAACCAAAATATTTACTTGCATGTAATGATAAACCGGGTTAGTTAGATACAATATTTCGGGTTGTGGGCTATTTTGCATATCATGGGCCTACTAATATTAAACAAAAATGGGCCTTTCCAGCATATAAGTGGTTAATTTGTTTTGACATATCATTAATAATTAATTACATTTCATGTTTGGCTTAGAGATATATACAAAGTGTATATTTCTACACTAATTCATCTCATTAATTCAGATTTAGGTTACCAGTTTTCATGATATCAAATCAACATCAAACGTTTTTTCACAAACGAACCATTTTAAGACGATTCTTTGAACATCATTTAATGAGAAAGAATGATCAGGAGCATCATTTTCAAATCAAATCTTACCATGTTTTCAAATCAAACACCGATTCGTACTATAAAAATTGGTTCACGGCCAATAACATGTAATTAATCATATATCAATAATGATCATGTAGTAAAAATGTATCTTATTATTTTGTTGTATGTTCTTAACTATGATTCATGATTATGTAATTACATCTAATTACATGATTCACGATGCATCGTCTCAAGTTATGTCAAATGTTCTTAACTATCAGCCGATATATATCCTAAGTCCGTCAAATGTGTTTAACAAACATTCTAATAGTCCTATTCACAGATCTCCTCTATCAAATATCACATCAAGTAATATTTTTAAATATTCCTATTTTCATCATCAATTTCATTTTTATACACAAACCATATTTGCTTATATATTTACTAACTCTATTAAGTTTTGTAGGTAAAATGTGATTCATGAATCAAACGTCAGCCAACTCAACTTTTGGCAGTAAGCAGTCAACAATACAACCAAATACTACTCTTATAGCAGGATCGGAAAAGGAGATATCAATTAAAAGGAAGCCAGGACGCCCCCGTAAAAACCTTAATAATACTATAAATATATTCAATACAACTAACGTTCTAAAAAAATGAGAATAGAACTCTGATAAGGATTTAAAAGGTACACTTTTGAGGGGTCATTTAAGCCCTTAATTGATTAATTTTGTATCCGTTACTACTTAATTTCGTTCCTTTTCACTTTTTAGGTCTCTTGAAGGCAAATTGCTGGAATGACACTTATTCGGACGAAAAGGCGCGAATATACGAAGAAAATGGCCAAAGTCAAGAATCGAGACACTCAAGCTGCTGAAACTGAAGGGGACGGCGTCACTGCTTAAAAGCGACGCCGTCGCGACACACCTTGAGACAACTCAGAGAGCAAATTGCTAATTTACAAGTGACGGCATCAGGTTTAAAAGAGTAGGGCGTCACAACTCAGACGGCCTAGATTTGGATCCCGACGACGTTAGAGATTGAAGCAGACGGCGTCACGAGCATAAGGTGATGCCGTCACAGAGTTGACATGGCCAAGACCCGACGGCGTCACAATTAAAGAGTGACGCCGTCGCATTTTGTAACACTATATATAGAATCCGAATTTTTCAGTTTTGAGGAGGTAGTTTTGTGGAGTAAAAACCTAAACTGAAGCAAGGCTGTCTTGGGCAGTATCTTAGGGTTCCATACCCTATTTTACAACAAGATAAGTGTTTTACTTCATTAATTCAATCATGTCTTCAATTATTTGTGTGTATGCTTGCATGTTCTCCATTTCTGGCTAATTTACTTGTGTGTTTGCTTAGATCTATGAAACCTAGGTATTGAATATTGATTGTATCTTATCTTAATTGTGATTGACCTAGTATTGCGATAGGTCATCCGTTGTGTTATTAATGCTTGATTAGTCTTTGTTGAACCTTAGCTTATAGTTACTAGTGGAATTGTAGGCCAAATATCCAAAGATAATCTTAGTGTTAAGTTTATGAATCCTTGAGATTTCGTAGTCATTAACCTTAGGTAGCTTCAAAGAGTTAGGGATAAACGCATACCCTACGACCTTAGAAAACATAACGCGTTAAGAATAAGGACGTGACAATTCAACCATCAATAGGAGATAACTAGGGAGTAATGGCATCTAAGTAAACACATTTTTAATCATCATAAGAGCACACAACAATAGACATAGACTACACTCACCTTAGTTTATATAATTAGATAAGTAGAGTAATCGGTAGAAATACCACCCCCTAAATCCAATACCCCGAGATTCGTACCTTTCCATTTTCTAAAAAAAAATATAAAAAAGATAAAAAATAATCTTCCTTAACCCCAACCTTAGCGTAGTAATTTCTCACTAGCATTCCTATTCCCATAGAGAACGATATCAATTCCTGAGGCTTACCCTACTACTACACCACAACGATTAGGTTCACTGCCTAGGGTGTTGAAAAACTTGCTCGACGAAAAGGAAGTTCCTTTGACCCCGAACGCACGTTGCACGCGTATCAAGTTTTTGGCGCCACTGCCGGGGAATAGAATAGCTAGTTAGGAGTCCACCTCTATTAGGTTCCTTGCTTGATTCCTATCAAGTAAGCTTTTTTCCCATTTTTAGCTTCCTTGTAGTGTATCCCCTTCTTCGTGACCTTTGTTAGTAAACCATCACTCACCATGATTTGCATCTTTCACCGAAGAGTTTTCACACTACCTGCCCCCAATCCTCCTCCCAATCCCGAAATTGAGAACGCAATCCCACAAAACCCTTCACCCGTTCACCACTTTGGAAATCACCTTGGGCATAATGAAATAAATTGGCAATAACAAAGTCCTTTCTATGACTCGGATTCTGATGAGGAGTTTGATTATGGAGAAGCACTTGATAACAAGGAGGTCATCGATGAATTGAATCTTGAAATGGAAGAAGACTTCTCCTAATGTTTTGACCCTAGGTGTAGAATTGAGGCTAATGGCCCCTTTAACATGAAATTCCCTTTTAAGATAGGATTTGAAAGTTTCGATGCTAACTTGCACTCATTCTTACCTTTAAACTTAATCTCAAGAAATCTATATAACAAAATAAAGGTAGATGAATTAGCCTATCAAGGGGATAATGTTGTTGATGCGGTCACCTACTTGGATGTGTTTGTTGGAAGTTTTGCCTATGTGGTTGAATTCATGGTCCTAGAGGATTTAGGAGAATTCATTGATGCAAGCCTTACCCAAGTTATATTTGGAACAAACTTTAAGAGAATGACTAGGTTGAATGAACAGATGATTGATGGTCTAATCACATTCTCCGATGGAGTTGAAGATTTTGTCTATCAAATGCCCCGTACACACCCTAGGTTTAAGCACAAAGATATAGAGGCATGAAATTGGATGGCTCCCATTCTGATACTTAGTGAGAGACATAAACAACGAGGACTTAGGCATACTTATGAAAAAAATGAGCGATACTTTAAAAAATGCCTAGAGTTAGGAGATGATTACAAGAAGAGTGAGAGAACATTGGAATGGATTAGGTATGGGCACGTAAGCGTGCACGAAACCACGTAGGGGCACGACCTCGAGTCTAGCTACAAGACTCATAAATAAAGAAAAACGCTTCGTGGGAGGCAACCCATGCTTAATTGTTTGCTTGTTTGTGTTGTATATCTTTTATTGATTGTTTATTCTCATGTTTAAATTTGTAAAAATGCTTTATTTTGTCTTTAACCTCGTGTTAATTACATATAAAGGTATTTTACATAAGGGATACGTGTAGGGAGGATTTGACATGTTTTCAAAAAGAACGTGAACATGAGAATTACGATTATTTAAAAGATATACATGTGTGTTTGTTTGAGTCAAATGCTTGTATCGAGTCATAATGGATGTTTTGCAGGAAATTTTTCCAGATTCTAAAGATAAAAATTTTCCAGAATTTTTTTCCAGAAAATCGCGGACCAGTTTCTGTCAGGATAACCTGACGGCGTCAGGGTCGCAACCTGACAGTGTCAGGAGGCGTGGAAACTGCTTACTACTTTTTCTCGTTTTCTGAGCTACTTATAAAATTTTGGAATTTTCCAGGTCTTAATTTTCTAGAAAATCTGTAAACATTCATTCCACAAGCATTATATCCTAGTTTAGTAGAGTCATATATATATTGTTACCGCCAATTTTACACGAAGGTTTCGTTTGTTTTCTTCAAGTGTGCAGGTTTAATTTATCAAGAAGAAGATACATAAGATTGGAAAGAGCTTTTAATGCAAACACTCTTCTTGAAGAAAGATTTTACCACTACTTCACACGGATCCTACCGAGCTAATCAGGGGAGTATTAGTTTCTTTTGTTTTTAATTACCTTCCATTATCATAACTTTGAATCTTTCGGAGAACATTGGTGATAATGTTCAGTTTAAGTGTAGGGAGGGAAAATAAAACGGGAACTTTGAAACTATGCTTATCCTTGACTATTTGCCTTGTCCGATTTCATTTGTGTAATAAACTATGAGAAATATCGGTTAGGGTAATTTTGGCACCAAATTTAAAATTTTTCATGATATGTAGGAGTGGGCCATTAGTCTTAATAAAGCTTCTCATGGATAGGAAGTTATATGACTAGCACAAAAACCCTTTACCACTTAAATTCCACCCAAAATGTAAGGATCGCCCTTAGATTTGTGGGAATTAAAGCATTCATCTTTGATGCTTCGAGAGTGTACCGGTAGTATAATAGATTCTAGAACTTGTTTTGTGATGCATTCCGAGATCGCTAGTAAGACTACACTTGTGTAGTTAGGAATAACTAAATGATAAGAGGCATTTAGAGAACCCTTGTTTGATACCCGTAATATAATTACTTCTTCCACATCGGTTGAGTAATTCCCCCACACCCTTGCGTTGTACTCATCTTTAGTACACGATACCCCTAGTTAACCCCTCAGAGCCTATCCTTTTCGCGGTTCGCGTGATGTTTCGGTTTTTCCGGAATATCAATGAAGAGCATTGTTTACAATCCACCCCCAAATGTACACCCAAATCGCCTTAGCCTACCTTGTATGGACTTACTTTTAGTGCATTATTGTTATCATACTAAACCCTTAGTTCAATTATCTAGTTACTTGCATGGTTGCTAAGTCGAGTCATATCCTTTGTACACAGTTTTGGGATGATTGGGACTCATGGGTAAAGTTAAATTTTATGGAGTGACGGGAAGGAACGTTAAATTCAAATTCCCTTTATTTACGTAATAATGTACTCCGAGTGTTTTGATCTTTTCAATTCGGGTCAAATTAGTGTTAGAGTAATAAAAATTCAAGTGTAGGGATGTGCCTATAAATCCCTATTATTTTGATGTTATCGTAGAGGATGGTAGAGTAAAAGTGTATGAAAAAAACATACGGGATACCATCCTACATCTATCTTTAAATTTACGTTCGTTTGTTTCAGTTACCTAGAGTTTAGAGTGTCGAGTCTTGGCTTAGCAACGCCATTCTTCTCATGCTTGTAACATAAAGATTTTTTGACTTGCCACCACTAAATCACCTATCCCACCAAACCCTTTGTTTCCCTACCGTAAGTCTAACGTTACAACCCTTTAAAAGACCTCTTGGATAGTTTTTCCTAGGTGCTTACGCCAAAGCGATGGAGGTTTGATCTAGTCTCAAGCCTATGGTAATCTATGTACTAGGACCGGTTAATGAGTGTTTATCTTCCATTTCCAACTTGATATATTTCATATACACCCGAGAGATGAGAGTATCCAAACACCACTTGTGAGGTGCTAGTATGTAATTTCCATGCTTGTTATGACTTTTGCAGGGCTTATATGTGTTGTGAATTGTTCTAAACTAATGCTTCATGACCCCTAGCTTATAAATTAATTGGCTAAAAGCACATTTGCTTGAGGACAAGCAAATACCAAGTGTAGGGATATTTGATAAGGATTTAAAAGGTACACTTTTGAGGGGTCATTTAAGCCCTTAATTGATTACTTTTGTATCCGTTACTACTTAATTTTGTTCCATTTCACTTTTTAGGTCCCTTGAAGGCAAATTGCTGGAATGACACTTATTCGGACGAAAAGGCGCGAATATACAAAGAAAATGGCCAAAGTCAAGAATCGAGACACTCAAGCTGCTGAAACTAAAGGGGACGGCGTCACTGCTTAAATGCGACGCCGTCGCGACACACCTTGAGACGACTCAGAGAGCAAATTGCTAATTTACAAGTGACGGCATCAGGTTTAAAAGAGTAGGGCGTCACAACTCAGATGACCTAGATTTGGATCCCGACGGCGTCAGAGATTGAATCCAATGGCGTCACAAGCATAAGGTGACGCCGTCACAGAGTTATTGTGGCCAAGAAGAAACCTTAATGACGGCGACCCGACGGCGTCATAATTAAAGAGTGACGCCGTCGCATTTTGTAAGACTATATATAGAATATGAATTTTTCAGTTTTTAGGAGGTAGTTTTGTGGAGTAAAAACCTAAACCAAACCAAGGCTATCTTGGGCAGTATCTTAGGGTTCCATACCCTATTTTACAACAAGATAAGTGTTTTACTTCATTAATTCAATCATGTCTTCAATTGTTTGTGTGTATGCTTGCATGTTCTCCATGTCCGGCTAATTTACTTGTGTGTTTGCTTAGATCTATGAAACCTAGGTATTGAATATTGATTGGTTGTCTCTTATCTTAATTGTAATTAACCTTGTATTGCGATAGGTCATCCGTTGTGTTATTAATGCTTGATTAGTCTTTGTCGAACCTTAGCTTATAGTTACTAGTGGAATTGTAGGCTAAATATCCAAAGATAACCTTAGTGTTAAGTTTATGAATCCTAGAGATTTCGTAGTCATTAACCTTAGGTAGCTTCAAAGAGTTAGGGATAAACGCATACCCTACGACCTTAGAAAACACAGCGCGTTAAGAATAAGGACGTGACAATTCAACCATCAATAGGAGATAACTAGGGAGTAATAGAATCTAAGTAAACACATTTTTAATCATCATAAGAGCTGTAGGATATTGGATTTCACTTACATATCATAACATTAACACAATGAGCATATAGATGATTTTAGAGAGAGAGAATGTGGGATATTCTAGTAAGAGAAACTTGTAGAATATTAGATTACCAAAAGAACATCCAACCCTCTACCTTGCAAGGTAGAGGGTATTTATAGGTTACAAACTAAACGACCTCCTGACGGCCTATGGATCAGGGATACAGTAGGTAAAGACCCGTCCTTCCTCCACGGTGTTGCACTAAACTAAACTATGCTGCAAACTAACTAATAAACTCCTAAATAATGAAAATAACGACAAATCTACGAGCTACCTTATGCTAGATAATAGTTGGGGTGACCGACTCTTCACTATGGAATTTTCTAATTCCTAACAATCTCCCCCTAAGGGAGGTCACCCCATGTTTTACACTTCAAATCCTAGCATTCTATTCTTGACTTTTTTCTTGAGCTCGTAGACTTTAATACTTCAACTTCACAATCTTTGTGCATAAGTAGTGCAACTTCAAAGTCTGCATAGATTTGTACTTTAAAGTGGAGGTCTTTAATGATCCATGAGATAATAATTATGAGCCATCTTTTGAGATCATCAGCTATGAAAAATTCTCTGAGACATCCATTGTGGTGTTGGTTTTATGTGATGTTGTGACTTTAGGACCGACATGCTCACATTCTGGATCATGATATCTTCTCATCAGAGTAGCGGAAGCTTTAGTTGATTCATGATATTGGCAGCAGCGTAGCAGAAGCATGGAGTGAAAATATCAGAGACATTGATGCACTAATCATGATTTCATTTGAGATGAATGTGTTAAGTGAGCATGCGGCTATGGATTGACCGCTTCATTCTGATCAGCTGCAAACGTCGGGTGTACCTGCATACAACAGTTAGCAATAAATCGCATGAAAGTGTCTTTGATCACTTTCGTTGAATTGAGGTACACGGCCCACGGTTCCTCGTTGATCAGTACATGTACTGCCTGTGATCAGGTATAATTCCGAAGAATTTCCTTGACAGGGTTTCGCAGCTGCTCTAGCTGTTCTCAAACCGGAACATCTCAAAGAAGACAACACGGAGTGAGTGAACCAGCAAATTTTAAGTCCACTGATTGAAGAAAAGAGATTTGAAAAACAATCGTCTATTGCTCAATAGAAATTGTTTTTGCAATACAACGAAGGTTTTATTGAAAATCAATTATCAATCATAAAAACACCTTTTCATTTGAAAAATGAGTACACGGTTGATGTGCTAAAGAAAAGAGTTGTTGAGCCCAAAGACCGGTTTTTCAAAGGTATCCGTCAATCCATAACCTGAACCATGTTTGATTCAAGAGATTGAATCGCCCCATTGTTTCTGTTCAGTTGTCACATGGTTGATCTATATAATAGATCTCACATGCCACCTACCAGGAGCTTGTTTGATGTTGGCTCCAGAAGGTTTTCCATCTTCACTGTGAATATGTACACATATCACTCGGATGTTCAGGGAAAACCACAAGGATAATGCGTAGGACTCAAGATATAGTCTCTCTTTCCACATTGTGTGAAGCAGAGAGTCTTCATTGAAAGTGTCCTAATGAGATTTATTGATGATCTCGTGGCTCTAGACTCAATTTGTGCATATTTGGTTCCTGTGCCGGAGACTAGGGAGAGGGTCTCCTTCTTTAATATCAACAATCTCTAAGAGAAAGTTGATAGATAATGTCGGTTCCCCGTGAGAATGAAACAAGTCCTTTTAAGAGGAACTTGAGTGGTTTGGAAAGTTGAAGTGCAGTGCGTCACTGGGTCCATGACGTCTTGTCTTCAATACCGATGTTACCATCAGTAGCATATGAATTGAACCCGGTTTCTGTCCTAAGGTTGAATCAATGGAGGGCTATCTGTTTTCACCCTTTTCTCATTCAATTCTTTTTAATTCTTCAACCCCTTCAGTGCATACCAAGACTTCATAGCTAGAACCATGTTGGGTTTATTCCGGTACTAGCTCAGTCTCAGTCCGCACTCTTCCCTTATCTCATTTTTCTCCTTTTATCATTATACCTAAGAACTCTACACTAACTAGTGGATAGTCCCTGGGTAGATCCCTCCGGTTCTGGCAGATCATGGGAACAAAAACCTAACCTTATCATCCTTATATCACCATACATAAAGTAAAGTTGGTCGGTCTTTTTGGTATTGTTCATCTGCCATATGGAACCAATTGAAAACCATTTGAAAATCAATTCAGATACTTATGATATATTATCAAAGCATTTTGTACCTGAAATTGTTTTTGATATTTTTAGAACGAGAACTCCCCCTCAACATGTGCATCAAGTATTTGAAAATGTTTTGCACACTGAGGCAAGAGAAAGAATTAACTTCTTTGATTACCATTTTCTAAAAGATATCAACATCACTTCCCATGTCGAATCAGGTAGATAGAGCATTTTAGGGGAAGGTTGAGGTTTTCATGATTTTGCTCCCCCTCAATATGTGCTTCTAGGTTTGAAAAGAGTTTTGCACATACTAGAGGGAACCCTTTATATTGAAGTGCATGCATGATCACCAAGCGATTAGAAGCCATTTAACATACAATCAAGGTACCTTACAAAACTGGAAAATTGTGTACCCTGAAGTCTTGAATTTGTTAAAAGAAAAATGCTCCCCCTTAATATATGCTTCGAGATTCGAAAATTGTTTAGCACATATTAGAGAGCGGTATGCACAAAACTAGTCATCTTTTAATCATCTTTCATATTTATATCACATTTTCTCCCCCGATCAAAAATTTCAAATCCTTTGAGATTTTGGATCTCAAGTGATTTAAATATGTATGAGACAAAAACATTTGTTGGAGAAAAATGTGTCCGGTTTTATATGAAAAGAAGAAGACACCACTGAAGTTCCCCTTTTTTGAAATAAGAGGAATCCACAGTACAAAACCTATCGCTATTACATGCATTATAGTAGTTCAAAGTTAGTACACCACATAATACACAGATTTAATACATAAGAGATGGAGTCCCAAAGATGTCTTTATTCCGTTCTCTGAAGAAGTTTGTAGTGACCATCCCGAAGCCTTCCACCAACAAAACTTTCAAGGCTGCGGAAGATCCTTCGTGTCTTGAGTCTTCGTCTGATTGCAGCAATGAAATGTTCACACCTCTTTAAGTCATCATCAGTCCAAAAAGTAGTCTTAACCCACGATTTCATATCAATTTTGACTTCTTTCACTCTGGTGTCAAGTTCTTCTTCGACCAATTTGAGCATACCGTCACTAAACTTGTAGAGCTCACATAGTCTCATAAGCATGCGAGTCCCATATCTGTCAGTAAAGATGACTGCTCTCGGGGTGTCGAGGACTTTGTATTCATGATGAAATTCATGCCCTGTGGCACTCCATTAAGGACATGTAAGGTTTATCCTGGTTTGGTAGCTTTCCATGCCGAGTTGGAAGTCTTCAACTCGTTTTCGAATGACTAAGCCTCGAATCCAAAGAGTAACAGCAGCAGATAGGGCCTTTTTCTCATGGACAGGCAAATGCTCAAGGTGTCCTTGAATATTCAGAACGTAGAGATCTTCGAAATCATTCGGCAGAAGATGTTTGAAGTCGTTTTCTTCAATAGTATATTCTTTCAAATCTGATCTCTTAAGGACAATCTTCATCAAATACTCATATCCATATATCGGGAAGATCTCTACACGAACCACACTTAAGATACGGAGCTCGGATCTAACATTCTTGCTTCTTTTGTCAGCACTATGTCTTTCAATATAGAAGTTCTTCTTTTTGTACCACCAGTGTGAAATACCATAAGATGCGGAAATGTCATATTTAAGTTCTTCATTGACCCAGAAACGATCAGGAACCATCTGTTCAAGCCCCTGATCAGAGTAGGTAGCAGCTTTCATCTTGGATATTGATAGTGCAGGTCTTCTTTCAGCAGAGTGACCACAAAGATAGTCCAAGTCATGGTTGAAGAAGAATTCAGCCTGAATGGTCATCTGACCAGGTTCACCACCAAGAGGAAGAGATTTGTGTACATTGAAGCGGCTAATTTGCTCACTGACTTGGTCATTGAGCATCTTATGGCATTCTTCCATTTGGTATTGAAGTTGATTGGCATCTGAATGGAAGACCTTAACAATTTCATAAGCAGGTCCTTCAAGATCTCTTGGAGTTAAGGATGAGATACTCTTCCGTTTACAAAACCATTTAATGAAGCTTCCCATATCACCAGTAAAGTGAAGAAGAGAGTCTTCAGCAGGTTCTTCATAATTGCTGGTGATAGTAGATACCCAATTGTTGTCGGGTATCATTGAGTCAGACTCAGGGATGGACCATGTAGGTTCTGGAGAAGGAGGTCTATCTTCAACGATACAACTTTGAATTGTGTCCTTTGACGATGCAACTCTGGATGTGCTGGGGCGTTTACCTGCCAGGTAATCATCAAACCAATCTTCTTCTGATGGCTTAGGAATATGCTTAGTTGATGCATCATCTTCATCAGATTCTGACTCTGTCATGACATGCGACTCTTCGTGAACCATTTGAGCATCAGGAAAGGAGGTGGGTGTGGATGTGAACCTTGAATTAACCGTCGTCTAAGCAGCAGATTTGTTATGAGTGCCTTGTTTACTTGTGGGACTTGATTGATTGGAAGGTTTTGGCGGTGATGATGGTGGTTGTGGTGGAGGTGTGTTGGTTGTCATAGAAGGTTCACCAGCTCCAGAAGTTCCAGCGCCCCCCGTTGGTGGTGGAGGTGGAGGAGGATCTTTACGGTCTTTCTTCAATGTTTCCAACACAATAGCTCTCCTTTTCCTTTTAGCTTCCTTTTCCTTGATGTCAATCATATACTGCTCATAATTGTCGAACTTAATGGATTCTTCAAGTGCCTCATAGAGTTTCTTGTGAACCTCATGCTTGTCCTCTTCAGCTTCATACATCTTTTCACACAGAGCTGCTCTCATATCGGTGATAGGTAGGTCCTTGAATCGCCTAAGAAGTGGGGCCTCCATTGCCCATTCCACAGCATCCTTGACTTCCCCTTCAATGGCGGCAGCAACCCCTTCATTGAAGTTGAGGTGCTCCAATCTATAGACACGATCCATAAGGGAATCAACAGATTTAGGAAGTTGCCTTTCAAGGGCTTCTATCCTTTTTACAGCTTTGTCTAGTAGTTGATCTGAGGTAAGGATCTGGGGTGGTGAAGCTGGTGGAGCATCCACATCAGCAACTGTAATGACAGGTTCAGGGGTTGGTGACGATGTAGGTGGTGTTCATACAGTTGATTGAGCAGGTTTGGGAGGTGGAGGTTCAGTTGTGAGTGAAGATGCTGACATCGGAGGAATTGTTGATGTATCTTGCTGAATGTTGACCGTAACCATGGATTGTGCAGTATCTAAGGGTTTGTCATTTATGTATTGATCTCCGAAAGTGAAGTCTGTATCGAAGTCCTTGAGTGAAGATAGAGAGTTGGTAGACATATTTGGTTCATTCATCTGCAAGGTCTCATCAGATCCTGTCTCAAGATTCTCCTGCGAGCCTTTTTGCAACAGAGCGTCAACATTCTGGCCAGATTGAGTCTCACTAAGTGTAAGGTTTTCTTTAAATGTTTCAGGCACTTTGTCCACTCCAGATTGTTCTTTAGCAGGAGATGATTCTGTTCTTCTCTTCAGCTCATATTGATTGGTGGTGCTTGATGGAGATGATGAGATTGTTAGAAGCATGTGAGCTGCTTGTTCTGTTTCAACACTAGCAACCCCTTTTCCTTTGTCTTTTATGGTTGAGGTGGATTGTCGAGGCACTTGATCAGGTTCTCTTAACACGATTCCTCCAACTGGGGCTTTTATATTCTGACTCTCTAGGCTTTGCTGGATCCCCATTTGCAGAGCAGCATCATCTTCATCAACTACCTTGGAGCTATCCCTTGCTCCCTCAGCATTGTCACCAATTTCTTTTTCCACCTTCTTCTTCTTTTCTTTATGCTTTTTGGATGAGGAATCTGACTGTTGAGATCTTTCGCGTCTCTTTTTAGGAAGAGAGGCATAAGATGCTTTAGAGCCAGAGATGGTCTTGGGAGCATTGGGTTGTGAGGGAGTGGGTGTGACATTAACAGATGATCTTGCAGCTATTTTCATGAACTGTTTGAAGTAGTCCTTTTTCTTGATATCATCCGTGAGTAGAATATCAGGAATTGGCAGTCCAAATATTTCTTTATCCATCTAGGAACATATTTCAGGTTTCCTAAAACAAATTCATCTTCTGCTTTGTGTATAGTTGATTCAGTCCTAGGATTGAAGTTGTGATTTTGTTGCAAGAACTGGATAACAAGCTTTGAAAAACGGATGCTGGGAATCACAAGCTTGTTCTGTTTCTTTCGGCCTTGAGCTTTGTTCTGAAAATTTGTTCTATCAGATATGAATGTGTTCATTGATAAGGAAAATTCTTCCCAAATACGATCTGAGACATTCACATCAACCCTATTGACAATGCCCCATAGAATTTGTAAGATGGGAATTCTCACTTTATCGAATCCTGATGTTTTGCCAGTTAAGCACAAGTTGAGAATAGTTGTAATAGCTCTCCAGGGTTGATACATGTGTCCAGTGATGATGTCGGATGCTCTTAAAATACTGTTCTGATAACCCAACCCAATTAGAAAGACAATCAGATCGTCAGCACCAGGTGGAGATTCAGAACGAAGGTTAGGGTTACATGGGGTGATTCCAAGAGCCTTGCTCAGAATAGCATAATCAATCGTGAACTCCCTGTCATCCAGTTTGCAAGAGTATTGAGCTGTGATTTTGTCCCATTGAATGGTGTTCCAGAATTGTTGAATGTAAATGGTGGGAATTGAGCATTGCTTGGTAATAGCACCAAAGAAGTTTGTGTTCTTGAGGATGTCAATAGACACTTTGAGTATCGGATTTTGTTGTAGCTTTTGTAGGTCCACATAACAGTTACTTTTTCCAATATCAGCCCATTGACTCCTGGGAAGGATTTCTTCGTCTGAGAGAACTTTGGATGATGCCGAAGGGGTAACGCTCTTTTCAGGGTTTGAACTTGCCATTGATGATCTGAGTAAACACACAATCAACAGTAATGATTGGGAACGAGTTAGATAATAAATGATAAGTGAGACAACATTGAGAGCACCCTTATGACATAGACACATAGAAATAGTAACTCAGAAGGAGTCCCCAAAACACATATAGAGAATGATTGAGTGGCATAAGTGAGATATTTCAATGAAGTAGAATCCTTTAGATAAATTTTCACACGACGAGTTGATAAGGGATTAAAAGGTTAAGGAGTGCATTGCAAAGGGATCATGTCATAAGCCAAGATACAAATGTAGAAGTGATATAACAAATATGCATGAGGCAAATAGTAACATTTGGTTGTCGTGAGAGAAACCAAGTACCGTTTGCCTAAACAGAAATGTCATAGCAGATTACATAGAGTATGTTGACTCAACAAGTTGAATCAGGAGATCCTAAGTATTGTGAGAATGAGATCAACTTTAGCAATAAACCTTAAAACATTTTAATAACCCTAGACCCTAAAAAATCCACCAAACATGTCTAAAGTTATAGATAGACAAGCTGTTAAACAGGACTAATTCGCAACATGAAAGTGAACAATGTCGCTAACTTGTAAAGACAAGTCGCCATCACTAATACCACAGACAAGTCGCTAATAGTTTACCTTTTTAAGTCGCTATATATGCTAATTCGCTAACTTGTAAAGACAAGTCGCCATGAACAGTAACAAAACCAAGTCGCTACAAATCTGTTAACTAAGTCGCTAATGTTACTAATTCGCTAACTTGTAAAGACAAGTCGCCATGAACAGTAACAAAACCAAGTCGCTACAAATTTGTTAACTAAGTCGCTAATGTTACTAATTCACTAACTTGTAAAGACAAGTCACTGACAACTAAGTCGCTACCCAAGTCGCCAAAATATAATAAACTAATTCGCCACAGCAACTTAGTCGCTAAGTTGAGTGCGAACTCGCCACGATGAACATTCAAGCTAAGTCGCTACCAAGAACAACGTTAAGTCGCCATCAAGAACACTCATAATAAAAAAACAAACGACCTAAACCACTAATCATTCACCACCAGTTCATGAAAACAAATTACCGAGCAATCAAGATAAGATATACCAAACAATTTGTACACTTTCAACATCATAATAACAACAAAACATGATTTCATGATAAATCGAACCTAGGTGGGAATCAAACAGTCACAATTCACGAGCTCGAAGGGATCTGGTTAAAAAGACAAGTTAGAAACTAGACACAAACGCGTAAGATAGAACAAATAAGGTGAGATTCGAGATGTACCACTGTTAAGTCGCTAGAATGAACTAATTACTTTGACGAGAAGAAGAAAGAAAAAAAATGAGAGAAAAGAAAAAAAACTTATTTTAAGAAAATATAGTAAGTCGCTAGGGGTATAGGAAGGATCTTTGGCAATTTGACACATTCGGTCCCTGTGGTTTTAAAATGAAGTGTGGTAAGTCGCTAGTGTAATTTGGTTATTTGACACATTCGGTCCCTGTGGTTTATGTGCAAAAGTGGTAAGTCGCTAACAAGGATTTTAGACTAAGACTCTAGCATAGATAATCACAATGATAACCATGAATCAAATAAACATTTAATCAAATAAGCATTTAATGCAAGGCACTCAATACATTTAATCAAATAAGCATTTAATGCAAGGCACTCAATACATGGGTACACAAGGATAAACACATGAGCAAGATACGACCACAACCTATAACTGAGAGAAACACCACAACCATATAGTTACAAAAGCATAACCAGTTAGTCACAAAAGCAAGACACAACCACAACTTACAAATGAGCAAACATCATAACCAGCACAAAAGCCAATGGCATAGTTAATCAAGAAAAAACTAATACAAAATCTCCCCCTCAATCAATGTCATCAAAGACCATTGATTGACATTAACCAATCCCGTTATAAAACAAGAATATATCATTTGTTCGAACTTCATCTATGATCCCGTGCCATTATTGAATGACATTTCTAGGACCGTAGATGTTATCGATAACAAGGAATGTATTCTTTATTAGATTGAGGAAAATGATAAAATTGTGAATTTAAAAGAATGACATATATAAAATTAAATTAATTTTTTTTTAAACTTGATTTATACACAGATATAAAAGAGCGAGTCCTGATTCAAGATGAATAGGAGTCAAAGTAAGAAGTACATCAACTCTGGCAAGCTATAGCTCCTGAATGAGCTATGTTCATTTCTGAAGGGAACCAAGTCATGAAGTTCCTGATTGAGTTGAGCATTGTACCTGAAAAAGACTGAGAGCACATTGTACTGGAAGCACATGTAGAATTTCACATAGAAGGGTTAGTGACATGTTTAATCTCACATTTGGATGCATCACAGTATAACACAGACGTATCATTATTGGGGATCCTATTAGATTCTACATTCTTGAAGAGTTTTCCTGTGGGAATCCACTTGAGGCATGATCTAGGAATGTAAGTTCGTTTAAGTCCTGTAAACTTAAAAAATCTGCCAGTAGGAATCCATTTGAAACCACTGTTAGTTGAACTAAATGAGTGCACAACCTTGTTTTGACTATTTGTCCTTTTGTGATTAGAGTATTGAACATAAGTCCGAGGTTTGAGATTCATCATATCTGAACTAGGCAATGAAGTGACTGGTTTTGACAAAACAGACATATTATCAACTTGGATGTAAGCTTAGATTTCAATGATTTAACTCTTTCAGACCTAAAGGCATTAGGTTGTTTAATAACTGTTCGTTTCGAGTGGTTCTGAACATTTGACTTTCCCAAAGTTGAAGGTTTTGCAAACTTAGTGTTCATCCTATTTCCAACAGACTTCCTAAGCTCATTTTTTAGGGCAACAATATTGAAGCTCTTATCCTGAATTTGGGCTTTGAGGTCATCAATATCTTTCATCAAGAGGTTAGATTGATTGACTAACTTAGAATTTGTTTCCTCAAGGTTCATTCTTAAATGCTCATTTTCTCTTAGTAGGTTAGACACACAAAGAGCAAGTTATGAATTTCTAGATTCTAGTGTATCACTCATCTCATGACAGTCATATTTCTGGACTTCTGAAAGAAGTAATTTCAGATTGCCAATGGTCAAATCTTTGTCCTGAATCTGGGATTTTAACTGATTAATTTCAAAAAATTCTCGAAATTATGGAAGTTCCTGATTAGTACATGGTTTTTTTGCATAAAACATTTCATCCTTTTGTTGTATTTCAATTTGCAATGAGATACAATGTTTTTCAAGAATTGAAAATTTGTTTGAAAGCTCATCATATACCTTTTTTTCAATCATGTTATTTGCATTAGATTCAGGTAAAACAAAGATTGATTCCATGATGTTGTGTTCAGAGTAAGAATCAGGTACCTTTTCATGAGACTTTATGTGATCAGTTAAGTGTACCTTATCGATTGATACCTTTTCTGACTCTGAGAATTTGAGATCAGTGCTGTTTTCTTCATCCTTTTTCATTGCAACTGAGATTCTGCAATCAGTGTCATTCGCTGGTTCGACTGGAATGTTGCATGACATGTCACAATTACTCCGTGGTGTCTCTTGGCACTCATTCAATTCATTCAGCTTGTTATTCTCTTTTGCAGTTTCCTTGATGTATGTTTCCATATTACTCATAAGTTGAATAAATGAGTTTCTGAACTCATGAATTTCCATTCCCGTGTGTTTCTTGAAAGATATTCCAGTCATGATATCATCAAAATCTGAGGAGTATTCTTCCCGGATAAGTGGTTGAAATTGATTGAAGATAGTTTGAAGAGCGGCATGAGACTCATCAGTTGAGAACTTTTCTTTGGTAATTTGAATCCTCAGTCGTTCTAAGTTAAGTAAAACAGTTCTTGTCAAAGTAGGAAAATCCTGACGAAGGATGGCACAACTTGTTCGATCCATGGTTGTAGATAAGAGTAGTTTGAGAAGCTGACTGAGATGTTGAAAGGGCTCACTAGTGCATTCCATATTCTTAGCATCATTTGCAAACATTAAGAGTGACTTATTTAAGTTGTTCTGATTAATCGATGCTGAATCATTAAATGTATGGCATTCAGGTAAGCATTCTGTTTCACTATTCTGTGCTGTGTCATAGAGAGCAAGTACTTTGGTGATTAAAGGATCAGTGATGACTGACATTGTGTTATTTTGAATTACTCCCCAAGTTATTGGAAATACCAGTAGCAAAATACCAAGTATACAAGATGTTAGTATCAAATTACGAACCCCCAAGTCGCTAGAGATTTTGAACCAACTCGCTAGCAACTAAATAGCAATAATCCCAAGTCGCTAAATCAACATCCAAGTCGCTAACTCCTAATTCGCTATACCACCAAGTCGCTAAACAATTGCAAGTCGCTAAGTAGTAACTCGCTAAGCCTTAAGTCGCTAGCAAAATTTTGGCAACAATTCGCTAATCAAGTCGCTAAAGATTCAAGTCGCTAAAGAGCAACTCGCTACAGACCAAGTCGCTACCACCAAGTCGCTACCCGTAGTGGAAAGTCCACTACTTGTACTGTTAGTCGCTAGGTCTAAGTCGCTAGCTCCAAAACTGTAACTCGCTACAAAATTGCATAGCAAGTCGCTACGAAGAATGAAGTCCGTATGTCAAGTCGCTAGCAAGAAAAACCACATAAACATCACTTTTTAATCCAAAAACAACCCAACCAAGATGATTCAAGCTTACCAAATGAAACCCTAAACACTTGTGATGATTCTAAACATAAAAGTACTAACAAAATCCAAACTTTAACACAAGAAATCTACCAAATGATGCAGAAACCACTAAACTTTTTCAAACTCAAAAACCACCTAAAAACCACTAGAAATCCAAAGATGTGCAAGATATGATCTAACCATGGCTCTTGATACCAATTGTAGGATATTGGATTTCACTTACATATCATAATATTAACACAATGAGCATATAGATGATTTTAGAGAGAGAGAAAGTGGGATATTCTAGTAAGAGAAACTTGTAGAATATTAGATTACCAAAAGAACATCCAACCCTCTACCTTGCAAGGTAGAGGGTATTTATAGGTTACAAACTAAACGACCTCCTGACGGCCTGTGGATCAGGGATACAGTAGGTAAAGACCCGTCCTTCCTCCACGGTGTTGCACTAAACTAAACTATGCTGCAAACTAACTAATAAACTCCTAAATAACGAAACTAACGACAAATCTACGAGCTACCTTATTCTAGATAATAGTTGGGGTGACCGACTCTTCACTATGGAATTTTCTAATTCCTAACAAGAGCACACAACAATAGACATAGACTACACTCACCTTAGTTTAGATAATTAGATAAGTAGAGTAATCGGTAGAAATACCACCCCCCAAATCCAATACCCCGAGATTCGTACCTTTCCATTTTCTAAAAAAATATAAAAAAGATAAAAAATAATCTTCCTCAACCCCAACCTTAGCGTAGTAATTTCTCACTAGCATTCCTATTCCCCTAGAGAACGATATCAATTCCCGAGGCTTACCCTAATACTACACTACAACGATTAGGTTCACTTCCTAGGGTGTTGAAAAACTTGCTCGACGAAAAGGAAGTTCCTTTGACCCCGAACGCGCGTTGTACGTGTATCAAACTCCTGCAATAACTATCAGGCGCGTATCGAATAGAACTCATTTAGTCCCCCTATTCCTACCACCCAAATACAAACATATCCTCTGTCGGCCATCACATCAAGTAATGTTTCTCAATTACTCTTTTTGCAATCATTATCTACATTTTTTATTTACATTATTGTTAACGTATATGCCTTTTATGTTTATTAGATACTTTGTATCGGTCAAACCAAACAATAGGAACTTCACAGACTGGCAATCAATCACAAACATTGGTCACTTCTCAGATTGTTACACTACCTAAATTGAAAGGAGGACGACCCCATAAGGAGCCTGTAACAGGTTTACCTTCATCACAGATTGTTGATGTTGGCTCATCACAACCTGTTACGTCAAAAAGGATTATAAAAACTGGAAGGCCTTACAAACTGTCCAAATCAAATGAATTGCCAATCAATGCAAGTTCTCCATTAGATTCAAATTGACAGTCATGTACCACAGCATGTGAAATGCATTATGACTAAATCTCTTTATTGTATGTGTATATACAACTGCCATAAATTTGACAACAAAATATTTATTATCTATATATATCTTTACTAGATCATAGTACAAGCAGTACTATACAACATGTTCCAACTTCTCCTTTCAGCAACAATGTTGTATCTTCCACTCCTAATTTATACACCCCTGAATTACCAAATTCCATTAATATAATTTGTAACCACCCGCATTTTTAGGTTACTTTTCATTTTCTTGAATTTACTATGCACTTTTACTATTCACATTTACTATTCACTTTCACTATTCATCCGTAAAACTTTTATTTCACATTCTCGTAAGATAAATTATTTTAGTAATGACCTGAGAGTTCGACCATCGTTAGATCATTTTCGCAAAAGTTATTAAGTAAACATCGTTTTAAAGTTTCGTTTTGAACTGTTCACCGTTTAAACATCACGCGCTTAACGAAAATCAACCCTGACAATTTTCCTCGCATCAGATAAATTTTTAGATCATTCATGATTAATTTGAGAATTTTTAAGATTTATTATTTTTAATATTAACAAATAAGCCCAGCGCTGAACAAAACTAAACTTACGTTTTAAACAATTCTACTTACATCCAGACTTAACGATTCCTGCACTGTGTTTCTAATATGTTTTTGACACTTTTACATTTTTGGAAAAGTCAAACATATTTCCCTCCTCCTTTGACCATAAAGGAATTAACCTTGTACGTTCTACATTTTTTCTTAAATCGCGTAACTTTTAAACTTCACGAATAACTGTAAAGTTATCCCGCGTATGACGAAAACCACATTTTGACATCTCATATCACTTTTAGACTAATTTTAGTCTACTCTAAATAAATTCACGGTCGTTTCCCTAAAATTTCGTTCTTTTCCGATAAACTGCGAATTACGCGTTTTTGACCCGTATTTCCAGCTTTAAGCAGCGTTTTTGCACCCAATGAGACTTATCACCCATTTTATATTTTTAGATGGAGTATAATGATGAGTTTCATCATTCCTACAAGTTTCGTATTTTTACGATACCCGGTTTTACGTTTTATGGCTTAACGACTTACGGTTGGCATTTAACGGAACCAAAACTTACTCTAAACTCAAGATAAGATCAAAATAACCACCTAAGTCATCTTATCATGTCTTAGCCGACTTAGGGGGGGGGAGTCATCATTTTGGTGGCATCATCCTAACCATGGTTCATTTAGATCTTTACAAGTATCCTAACTTAACCATGGTTAATAATTAACCCAATATATGGTTAACCAAACTTACCCTCCTATAAATAGCAAGTGAAATTCATCCTAAAGACCTTCAAAAGCTGTTTTGGGTCGTTCATAACTTAAATCCACCATATCTTCCATCATTTGATCCATAAACTCCAAGTTTATGCAAGGAAGTTCCAAAGATCAAGCTACTACATCAAATCTCTAGCAAGTTTAAGTGATCTTCTTGAGTTTAGATCCACTCAAGTCACTTAGAACTTCATCAAAAACTCTTCATGTTTGCAAGGGTGCCAAGGTGTGGAAAGCTAGCTCAATCCAAAGTCTTAAGCGATCAATCAAAGTCCGATCCTTACTAGTTACTCCTTTCTTATTGAAAGCCAGAAGTTGTAAGCAACTTATCACCACCATCATCTCATCTTTATTATTCATAATCTTAAATATTTCATGCTATATATATAGTTACTATGTTGGATCATGATGTACAAAAATCTTTAAAACAAGTTATAAGAACCTATATGTTAAACTTGGGTTAGTAAGTGTATAAATGATAAACTTTTGTACAAAGTTTCCACAAAATCGACCACATATAGATCTGATACTTTTCATATTCGTGTAGATAATATTAAAACAAAAACATAGCAATTTGAATCACCCGAAACGGACAAACGAGTCAAAAGTTATAGGCAAAAGAAGTTAGCGAAATATAAACGCCAAAACTGCCATTTTGTAACTGTTTTGGTTCTGCCATTTTAAAAGTAGTACTTCTGGTCCGATTCATCAAAAAGTTAAAACACGAAAGTTGTCCAGAACGCCGTTTTCCTTCGATATTAAAGAAGCTCGGACCTTGAAAACGCATAAATAGGCCAAAATATTTCAAAAACAGAAACTGCCGTAAATATAGTCTCACAACTATACTTTTGTCATAACTACAAGCAAAACAAGAGGTCTAATGGCCATAATCCAAGACCACGGCTACAGCTAAGGTCAAGGTTGAGTCTCAAGACCATGGTAGTCAAGACCAAATTCATGACAAGGTCATGGCTAAAGTCTCAAGGCTTGTTTGCCCAAGACTGTTAACTAAGGTAATCATAGTTATGAAACAACTAGAACTTGTAAAGAACATGATAAACTTATTTATATAACAATCTTCACTCAAAACATATATTATATCTACTAAGTGCTACAATAGTAGGGAGCTTCATGTGAGGGGTTTCATTTGAGTAAAATGTATCGACGAGTTGCTGGATTTACGAATTAAAGTGTCCTAGCTCCTCGAACGTTTACTGCATGACCTCTGAATTATGATGGCCCGAACGGTAGTACGATATCTATAAAATAAACATGTTTTCACAACTAGACCATTTCTATAAACAACATACACAAAAACCATGTACTACATCATGATCAACATAGAGACGTATATAGGATGGTTTATGTTTTCCTAAACATTATTCCAAACCTAAGTCGCAACATTCTATTTTAGGTTGCTCGTAGAAGTTCTCACAGCATATCCATCATTCTCATTATACATTTGATATCATTTACTCTGAGGTGAGTTCATAGCCCCACTTTCTATTACTTAAATTGTTTTACAAACCCTTGGGGGAGATACATGCTTTATTTTAAATCGAATACATTGCTTTCAAACTGTATGCTTATCTGAATGTATTATTTGCACCAAGTACCACTATTGCCAATCTTAAGTCCCTATTATCATGAACCATTAATCACTTGCGAGTGAACGCGAATAATGTGGATAGATCTATCGGGAATGACAAATCCCATTTGTGTTGACCGGGTAGGCAAACAAACGCACTCTATTTGAACATCTATAGGTATATTGGCAAATTACCTATTAGGGCATCGGTTACTATTATATGACATCTGTTAACGTTTTCGGTATCATGAGCTTAGTGCAATAATATCTCTTTTGGTTTTCAAACTATTGGTGTGAATTTATAACTCACACTACCAACATAATGTGTTCAACCATTTAACAAACTCTATGAATTTCACTCAACCTTTTTGTTGACAGTTTTAAGCATGTATTTCAGGTCCATAATGTCAGAAGCTGGCACGGAAGAGCAAGGACTAGATCAAGAAGGCTATAAATTTTATTATCATTCGAAACCAATTTAATGTATTTTGTAAACTTGGAACCATCTGGGACCTCATTTTTGTAAACTCTGATATTTACATAAATCGAATGATAAATGTTTTAAAACGACTCCATTAGAGTACGTTTTCTATTATTATGACTTTTGTGCCATGAAGTAACACCCAGTTTGAATTTCGCTGCGTATCACGAAATTGGGGGTGTTACACAATTGACAAAACATATACAAGTAAGTTATATTACTTTAAAGTCTAAATTATCTTTGTACGAAACTATATTTTACATCATTTTCCAGGTTGTAATTTTTCATAAACCATACATATGCATGCTAACAGTTTATATATCATGACACATTACAGGTCATTCATTAAATACCAACCCATGATCAAAGTTTAAAAACATAACTCCTGTTAAGTTTGTTATTGGTGAGCTGAAAGCATCTTATCCATTTTATATTCATACATTTGATACTACTTCATGCAAACAAATCACAAATACTATATTTATATATTAAATAGATAGTCCTAATGTTCCACAAGGAAATTGTTCGACAGAGGATAAAATTCAATCTGTTACACACGTACGAACAACACGCAAAGGCAAGTCAATCGCAAATATACCCGAAATTGATTTGTCTGTCAAAGATATGAAGATGAACATGGATATACTGAACGCATACAAGGAATATCTAAAGGTATTTTTCTAATCCATATTAATATTGAAGAAGACATATTATATATGTCCATCCTAATGCTAAAAGCCAAACTTTTGTTTTATGTAATTAGATTATTTAGACATTGGAGATACGACTGAAAAATGCGATCAATGTGGTGCATTGTTGTGGCTTCCTGAAAGTAAAAGAGGTTCGACTAACGCAAGTAGCACCGGTGCATTTTCTATTTGTTGCGGTCGAGGGAAAGTTAAGCTACCTGTTGCAAAGAATACTCCTCCAACATTGTTAACAAGTCTTTTAAAAGGAGACCACCCTAAAAGTGAATCATTTATGGAGAACATACGACGATACAACTCGATGTTTGCTTTTACATGGATGTCTGGTAAGCAAGATACCACGGTTAGACGTGGTCCATTTTGTTTCAGAATTCAAGGAGAAAACAACCATGTAATGGGCGATTTGTTACCAAAACATGGTGAACCACCTAAATTTTGACAACTTTACATATATGATCCAGGCAATGAGGTTCAAAACCGCATTAATGTTGTTAGGCATTGAAAATTATTCATACATCTATAAGCTTTTATTCTATTTTATCAGTATCTATATCCTAATATTACTTTTTTCCATTTTTATTAGCTCAAGATAATGCATCGTTGTCTTCATCAAATAACATAGACCGGGAACTCAAAAAAAACATAAAAAACATGTTGGATCTAAACAACCCTTTGGTTCAAAAGTATATACATTGTTAATACAAATAAATCGTAAAAACGTTTATTAATATTTTGCGATCTCTTTGTGTTTTGTTGATAACAAATATAATGTTGTCTTAAGTATAATTATAAGGATACATGTTATTTTTGTAAAGCATTTACATATAGCCATTTAAATACAAAAATGTAGTAATTAAGCATTTGTTGTAATAGTTTATTAGGATGGGTAAAAACCATAACCCATGGATCTTAACCCATGTAACATATTGGATTTCACATACACATCAAACCATTAACACAAGTAGGCGTACAAGAGAGTTTTAGAGAGAGAAAGTTAGAGGTTTAGGGAACTTAGTGAGAGAAAGTGAAAGATATTATTATGAGCTCCAACTCTCTACCTTGGGAGGTAGAGAGTATTTATAGTCTTACATAAAATGCCACACAACGGGCTGTGGATCAGGCATACAGTGGGTAAAGACCCGTCCGTCCTCCACGGTGTTACTTAACTAAATACTACTTAACATAAAATAACTATGACTACGAGCTTTCTAACGAATACATATACTTGAGGTGACCGACTCTTTAATACCTGGAATTTCTAATTCCTAACAATCTCCCCCTAAGGGAGGTCTCCTCCAGCACACATTAAACTTACATTGAATACAAACAGATATTACATTAAAAGATTGTTCTTGCATTCTTGATGTAGTACTTTGCTCTGAATCTCGTAGTCATTGAATCTTCTCATTGCATGTTTGGATAACCCAAGTGGAGGTCTTTAACTGATCCACGTGATAATGAGTTTTGAGCCAGCTTTGAGATCGTCAGCAATCATAAATCTCTTAGACATCCATTGTGGTGTTGGTATTAATGTGATGTTGTGACTTTCGGACCGACATGCTCACATTCTGAATCATGATTTCTTCATATCAGAGTAGCGGAAGTTTTCGTTGATTCATGATATTAACAGCAGCGTAGCAGAAGCATGGAGTGAAAATATCAGAGTCATTGATACACTAATCATGATTTCCTTGGAAATGAATGTGTTGTGTGAGCATGCGGCAATGGATTGACCGCTTCATTCTGATCAGCTGCAAACGTCGGGCGTACCTGCATAAAACAGTTAGCAACAAAACGCACGAAAGAGTCTTTGATCACTTTCGTTGAATTGAGGTACACGGCCCACGGTTCCCCGTTGATCAGTACAAGTACTGCCTGTGATCAGGTATAATTCCGAAGAATTTCCTTGACAGGGTTTCGCAGCTGCTCTAGCTGTTCTCAAACCGGAGCGTCTCAAAGAAGACAACACAGAGTGAGTGAACCAGCGAATAGAGATTCACTGATTGAAGGAAAATGATTTGAAAACAATCGTGTATTTAGTATAAAGTGTTTTGCAATACAACGAAGGTTTTATTGAAAAATCAATTTATCAATCATAACTATCTTTTGATTTTGAAAACACAGTACACAGTCAATGTGCTAAAGAAAGGAATTTTGAGCACACCGATCGGTTTTTCAAAGATATCCGTCAATCCATTTTCCTGGACAGAGAACGATTCAATAATGAAAAACTCCATTGATGAAGTCCAGATGACACAACAAGTCTTAGCAATACCACAAGAATAGTGCGTAGGACTCTCAAAATATATTCTCACATTCCACAGAGTGTGAAACTGTGAGTTTTCAAGAATAAGTGTCCTAATGAGATTAATTGATGATCTCGTGGCTCTAGACTCAATTAGTGCACTTTTGGTTTCCTGTGCTGGAGACTAGGGAGAGGGTCTCCTTCTTCAATATCAAAAATCTCTAAGAGAGAGTCGATAGATTATGTAGGTTCCCCGTGAGAATGAAACAAGCCCTTTTAAGAGGAATTTGAGTAGTTTGGGAAGTTAGTGCAGTGCGTCACTGGGTCCATGACGACTTGTCTTCAATACCAGTGTTACCTTAGTAACCACTAGTAGCATATGAATTGAACCCGGTTTCTGCCCTATGGTTGAATAAATGGAGGGCTATTTCTTTTCACCCTTTTCTCATTCAATTCTTTTTCATTCTTCAACCCCTTCAGTGCTTACCGAGACTTCATATCAAGAACCTTGTTGGGTTTGTTCCAGTACTCGCTCTGTCTCAGTCTGCACTCTTCCCATATCTCACTTTTCTCCTTTTATCATCATACCTAAGGACTTCTACACTAACTAGTGGATTGTCCCTGGGTAGATCCCTCTGGTTCTGGCGGATCATGGGAACCAATACCTAACCTTATCATCCTTATATCACCGTACATAAAATAAATTTGGTCGGTCTATTTGGTATTGTTCATCTGCCATTTGAACCAATTGAAAACCATTTGAAAATCAATCCAGATACTTGTGATATATTATCAAAACATTTTGTACCTGAATTGTTTTTGATATTTTTAGAACAAGTGCTCCCCCTCAACATGTGCATCAAATGTTTAAAATCGTTTTGCACACGGAGGCAAGAGGAAGAATTAACTTCTTTGATTACCATTTTCTAAAAGATATCAACCTCACTTCCCTTATCAAATCAAGTAGATAAAGCATTTTGGGGAAGGATGAGATTTTCATAATTTTGCTCCCCCTCAATATGTGCCTCGAGATTTGAAAAGAGTTTTGCACATACTAGAGGGAACCTGCACATTAAGATAAGTGATCACGTTTCAAATCATAGGTTTAAGATAGATGCTCCCCCTCAACGTGTGCATGGAAAATTTGAAATCGTTTGTCACATGTGGGAAGGAGAGCTTGTACATCCTTATAAAACCATTTACCGAATTATCAGTTTAAATCCAATTTAAATCACACATTCTCCCCAGATCACAATTATCAAATCATTTGAGATTTGTGATCTCTTATAGATTTAAATTGATTTTGAAAGCTTTTAAGGAGAATTGTGACTTGATTATGAAAGCGTTTTAACTGATAAGGATCGGAATTTAAGACTTTAAACTCCATTGATAAAACATGCATGAATATCTTTTGAAAAACAATTGAATGACAAATAACTTTTTAATTTAATTGAAATCATTCTCCCCCTCAATCAATGACATAGGTTGTTGATTGAGAGATAGATATTTTGACAAATAAGTTCAGATGATTATCAAAAATTGAGTCCAAGTTATTTTATCAAAAACAATTAGTTTTCAGCAGATAAATGTTTAAAGAATCAGAGCATGGAATTTTGAAAACATGATATAGTATGACTCTGTTCTTTCTTTGAAAAGCGGGTTACTGCCTGAAATGACAATAAACCATTGTTTCTCTTTCTCTCAAAAATATATATATATATTTTTTTTAAGAATTCGAGCAACATCTAAAATTCCGTGTCATTCTTTGACTGACAGCACAAAGACCGTAGATATTATCGAACCGAGAAAAAAACATGACAAATTGACAATATATATATATATATATATATGTATATATATATATATATATATATATATATATATATATATATATATATATATATATATTTTTTGAATTTTTCAGATTTTTATGGATTATGAAGGTTTTATATTTTTCTATTTGATTTTTGAGGGTTTTATAATTTTGTATTTTGATTTTCGAATAGATATTTACAAGAGATAGATGAAGGAAACCTTTTACTCCTCGTCTTCCTCCTGAAGACGTTTGAGTGTTTCTGGTTGAAGGCTTTTCAAGCCAAGACGTGGAAGAATAAAGTCAAAACGTTCTCTTGGAAGAGCTTTGGTGAAGATGTCTGCTAACTGATATTCAGACCTCACAAAATAGAGTTCCACCACACCTTTTTCCACTTGTCCCCTGATGAAATGATGTCGAATGTCGATATGCTTTGCTCTTGAGTGTTGAACGTTGTTGCATGAGAGAGCAATAACACTTTTATTATCACAGTACAGAGGGATTTTGTTGAATTCAAAGCCATAGTCAGATAATTGAGATCTCATCCATAAGATTTGAGCACAACAAGATGACATGGCTATGTATTCAGCCTCTATAGAGGAAATAGAAGTACTCATTTGCTTCTTTGAAGACCAGCTCACAAGCTTATCACCCAAAAACTGAGCACCTCCAGACGTACTTCGACGTGTATCTTGACAACCTGCATGATCAGCATCTGCATAGGCCGTTAGTGACATACCGGTGTCCTTCGGGTACCATAGTCCCATATTGATGGTTCCTTGGAGATACCGAAAGACCCGTTTAACCGCTTCAAGGCGTTTTTTAGTAGGCTTAGACTGATATCTAGCACAAATGCACACAGCGAACAAGATGTCTGGTCTACTAGCTGTGAGGTACATCAGGGATCCAATCATACTACGATATTTCGTTTGATCTACCATGATCCCTGAGTGGTCCTCATCCAGCTTGGTTCGTTCAATCATGGGAGTGTCAACAGGGTTACTACAATCAAATCCAAATTTCTTTAAAATCTCATTTGCATATTTAGATTGATTTATGAAAATGCCTCCGGGACTTTGTGAAATTTGTAATCCCAAGAAAAATGACATTTGTCCCATCATTGACATTTGAAATTTTGAACCCATTTCATTAGAAAAACGATCACATTCCATTGGGTCGGTCGAGGCAAAAATAATATCATCAACATAAATTTGAACGTGAATTAAGTGTTTGCCTGACTTTCTGGTGAACAAAGTAGGATCAACTGCTCCTTTGCTGAATCTGGTAGATAGAAGAAACTTTGACAGCGTATCATACCATGCTCTAGGAGCTTGCTTCAAACCATATAGGGCCTTTTTCAAGCGATAAACATGAGTAGGATGCTCTGGATTCACAAAACCCTCTGGCTGGCTGACGTAAACCACTTCTTTCAGATTTCCATTAAGAAATGCGATTTTCACGTCCATCTGATAAACAACCATGTTCTTGCTAGCAGCATTAGCCAAGAAGATTCTAATCGCCTCGATACGAGCAACTGGAGCAAAAGATTCCTCAAAGTCTATACCTTCTTCTTGACGATAACCTTTAGCCACTAACCTAGCCTTATTTTTCAAAACATCACCATGCTCATCAAGCTTCACTTTGAAGATCCACTTAAGAGCAATGATCATAGCACAATATGGAGCTGGTACTAATTCCCATACATCTAATCGATCAAACTCATGAATTTCATCTTGCATGGCATTGAACCAGCTGTCTTCATTCATAGCAGTTTTAACATCTTTAGGTTTGATCTTTGAGAGTACTGAGTTAAAGAAGCACCATAAGGCATCAGTAGCAAGCTATTTACGAGTGGATACTGGACGAGAAGGGTTTCCAATGATGTTGTCCAATGGGTGATCATGTGTCCACTTTCTAAGGTGTTCATGTGGTTGTTGCCGTGGAACTGAAGTAGCAGAGTTTGGATCTCCTGATGAAGATGGTTCTGATGATGATTCAGGAGCAAATATGTTTTCAAAAGGAGCATCTTTAGGAGTAGCAAAGGGATTAACTTCATCATTGATGCCAGAAATAGTTCCATGATGTACATTTGAAGAATGATGATTTGTTGATGAGACTGAAGGATCAACAGCAGGCGCTTCTTGACTTAATGATATTGAGACTGGAGGATTGACTTCATTCACAGGAATATGAGCAGCCTCTGTTGTAGGAATCGACACCTCATTAGTACTTGGATCATAAAGTTCATCAAACATAGGATCAAACAATTTCTTTAAATCATCTTCAGATGGAGGTACATATGAAGTTGCTGGAGAAGAATTAGGTACAAGAGATGAACCAATGGGACTGTTTTGAAGTGCGGGTCCTGAACTGGATTGTCCAGGAGCCATATTCCCGGTCAGCTCATCGAACGTAACGTGAATAGTTTCCATTATATCTCGAGTTCGTTTGTTGTAGATTCGGTAACCCTTCTTGTTTGATGCATAACCAACAAAAACTTCAATATCCGCCTTAGCTCTTAATTTCCCTAAGTCTTGACCGTCATTCGTAGGATAGCACAAAGCACCAAACACACGAAGGTAGGAGAGTTCAGGTTTTCGTTTATGGACAAGTTCATATGGAGTTTTGTCATAAGAGGTGTGTATAAGGGAACAATTTTGGGTGTAGCAAGCAGTGGCAATGGCTTCAGCCCATAGAAACATTGGAACTTTTGAATAAATAAGCATTGTTCTTGCGGCTTCCACAAAAATTCGATTTCGTCTTTCAACTACACCGTTCTGTTGAAGAGATCGAGGAACGCTTCTTTGATGACTGATTCCAACACTTTCATAAAACTGCATTAAGTCTTTGTTGACGAATTCTGTGCCATTGTCTGTTCGAACAATTCTAACTGTATTGTTGAGTCTAACCTGAAGCTATTTGATAAGTTTGATGGTGACATCCGGAGTTTCATCCTTTGTCCTCAAAAACTTCACCCAAGTAAATCGAGAGTAGTCATCAACAACTACTAGAATGTGTTTCTTCCCATTTATTGTTTGCACTCTCATTGGTCCGCATAGATCCATATGAAGGGTATGAAGAACTTCCATTACTGAGTTTGTGGGTTTTGTTTTGTGAGCATATTTCGTGCTTTTTCCCAATTGGCAAGCTGAACAAAGATGATCTTTTTCATATTTCAGTCTGGGTAAGCCTCTGACAAGATCCTTTCTGGAAAGGTTATTAATGGTGCCGAACTTCAAGTGATTGAGACGACGATGCCATAACCATGACTTAGTTTTCGAAGCCTTTGACAGCAAGCAGATTGGAGAGGACTTCATCATGTCTTCGATAGATATGGTGTATAGATTAGAACCACGGGTTCCTCTTAACAATTCTACACCATCAAGTTCTCTAACGAAGCAAGTATGTTTTCTAAAAGCCACTTCTAGATCAGAATCACAGAATTGACCAACAGAGAACAAATTATGACCAAGACCTTCCACATAATATACCCTGGAAATAACACTTTTACCCACCACATAATCTCCATAACCCATAATAGCTCCAAAATGGTCGTTCCCTAATCTAACTGTCCCGATAAATTTACTCGCGAAGTTCATGAGCCGCGACCGGTCTCCAGTTATATGCTTGGAACAGCCTGAGTCCAGGTACTACAGAACGATTTGAACGATCTGCAGTTGAACACAAACAAGAATGGATAACTGGATAATTGGGATCCCCATGCAAGAATGGGTTCCATTTGGTTAGTAACAGCGATTGGAACACCCACATCAGAAATAGAAACATCCTCATTAGAAATTGAAGCAATGGAATCATTATGAATAGATGTAGTACTAGTGTCCGTATTTGCCCTATTCAAAGTATGTTCACTTCTTAAGGGAATAGTTCTACCATTAGGCATCCATTTTCTAGTGGACATTGTCTGATTGACCTTATGGCCAACAGGTATCCATTGATAACCTATCTTACTAAATGTTCTTCCTGTGGGCTTCCACTATTTTCTAACTTTCTTTCGCTTTTGCCCTTTAGCCTTCTTAGCTCGATTTTTAGTATTAACAATATTAACAGGACAATTAACATCATTAGGCAAAACATTAACATCACATTCATGATTAGAAACAGAATTCAAGCAGACATCAATACAAGGTTTGCAAATAGTATCAGAATTCGACTTAATTACAATACGCCTATGGCTAATACTAGAATCAACATGATTCGTTTTATTCGGCTCAAACTTAAAGTTCCTAGGTTGGTCTTCTACTCTTTTCCAATGCACATTCTTAGCTTGCGAGGTCCTATCATTCCTTGTATTGTCTTGAGACTTTGACCTGCTTGCTTTAATGTCACTGATTACTCCTGTAGAGGGAATGGGAACATTAGTTGGTTTTGCTACTATTTGCTTCACCTATTTAGATGTGCTGGGATCTGAACTACATGCAGGCATACTAAGATTAACTTTTTTAACACTTGAATTGCTGGGATTTGAACACCTAGAGGGCACACTCGAGTTTACATTCTTAGCACTAACAGATTTGGAATCTGAACTACTTGAAGGCACATTAGGGTTCACATTCATAACATTTGGCATTGAATGAGTTGCATGCTTGGCACTAGGCATAGAACACGGTATCAAGGGATTGACTTGCTCACCTAAGGTTTTAGGGCATATTGTAATTAGGCATTCTAGAAGTTCTTGAGATCGTTTGGCATATAAGCATGGATGGCCAATTGCATTATCATCTGGTTTCTCTAACTTATCCTCTTCTACAATCTCACGGAGACATTCTAGGCTGTCCTTAAGGTATGAGAAATATGTTTGAATAGCAAGTTTGTTATTCCTAAGATGAGGAGGAACATATTTCACAGACAAAGCATATTTATTACAGACATGTACCTTTGATACACCATTCTCCCCATTGGTCATTGGCATCTTCCCTTTTACCTGACTCTTTAGATTCTCAATTTCTTTTTGTAACGAGGCTACCGTTTCGTTATTTTTGTTACGAGTGACCTTTATAGATTCAAATAACTCATTGAAATGACGTTTAACCTTTTCATTTTCTTCAAGAAACCCCTCATTTTCCTTTTGTAAAGCATTTACTAAGTTTTGAAGATGAAAGTTTTAAGAATTCTGAGAATCTAAAGGAGGAGGCATTTGGGGACCAGTCACATTGTTCTTTTCACCCTTTAATTGAGCGATTTAGGCTTTCAACTTTCTGATCGTGTTACAATGAACTTGAATTTGTTGGTCACGTTTGTTTATTTGAAAAACTGCATCAAACTCTGGAGCATCTGAGGATGTCTTGATGTTTGAGGTTTTAACACTTTCTTTAAGATGTTGATATTTTAGTTGTAGATCAAAATGATCAACCTCTAGTTTAGAAAGATGTTTTACCAAATTATCATGGTCATCCTGATCAATTTTCTCACTTAGTTTAGAGTTTTTGATTTCAAGCTCAATGACACGATCATGGGAGACTTTTAAAGCAACAGATAGTTCATGAAATCGAGAAGCAGTAATAAAACAGTTAGTAGCAGTGTAGAACACATCTTGAGCAATACATTCAGAAATCAGGTTCTCATTTAGTGTATGCAAGTTCTTCCTCTCAATCTCATTATATTTTAGTGCTCGCTCATAGTCACTAACCTCAACTATCATTGCATCAAATTCCTTTTCCATTCCCTTAATATCAGTATCTATCCCCTTTTTAAGACTCTCAAAGTGATCTTTTAGAAGTTTAAAGAAAGGCATGACCTCAGTTAAACAGCATTCTTTTGTTTGTTCAAAACCCCTTTCCCCTTCAGTTATCCCAGTGGGTGTGATCCTTTTCTTACAAGTTTTCTCAAAATCAACAAATAGTTGAAAAATAACATATTGACTGATTAAGGTCTTGCTTTTAGTAGCAATAGTTCTAGGAACTAGATGCATTGGTGTATTGGGAGGATACACAGTCGCTTTAGGCATTTTCCTAAGGGGAGGGTTCGTTACAACAAGATTCTATGCTTTTTGCTTATCTAAATCCTTTTTCCAGAACACTTGTTCGGGTGTTAATAATGTCTGAGGCTTAAACATGTTCAAGGAAATCCAATTTTCTTTCTTGTAATCATGGGGTGTGATCTTTATTTTCTTCTCTTTACATTTAGGATCATCTAATTTCTTGTTCATCTTTTCCCTAGTGACTTCATCTGATTTCTTATCTTCCTCAGTGCACTCAACGCAACTAGGTTTCGGTCTAGGTTTAAGGATTTCATTGCCATCATAAAGAACCTTATGAGCATTTCTAGCCTTTTTAATGACCTCTGGATTTGGTTCCTCAACAAGGGGAATGCTATGCTTATCGCTTAAGACTCTATGCTTAGTGATCATGTGAGCAGTCTGAATGGTGTTCCCTTGTATGTACAACTTGTTTTCAAGTTTGTTTTTCAAAGTTTTCAGATTAGAAAAATCTTTCAAGAGTTTTGATTCCTTTGCATTAAATTCTTGCTTAAGCATTTTCACATTTTCTTGAAGTTCTTGTTTTAGCTTAGCAGTTTTAGAAAGCTTTTCTTGTAAGGAATTTAACTCTTGTTTTAATACTTCTTCTCTAAAATTACTTTTTATAATGATTGTACGCACTTGGTCATCCATTTCCTGCTCACGAGTGGTCAACTCAAATTTTGCACGTTGTTCATAAATAGCAACACGTTCTTTATAGGCATTTAGTTTAGAAATTACAGAATCATCAGGAGCACATGTAGTGAATTCATCAAAAACATAATCATTATTGACTGCAGAAGATTCATCACTTGGTACAATCTCACTTTTACTTTGTATCACATATTGATCATATGGGACAACATTGATATTACCCATATTTTCAATATCTAATTCAATAAACACAGTTGATTGTACTTCGTTATGTATCTTTTGCTCATCAACTTCATCGTATAATTTTAATACCTCAGAGATCTTGTGGTGATGAAGAGACTTTAGGAGACACCATTGGAGAAATGCTAGCCATGAAGATGGTTTGTGCAGTGGGTTCTTCATCAACATCAGAGTCATATGCATCACAATCAGCTACTTGAAAGGCATTCTGATGATTATGGCCTATCTCCTGAATTGGTTGCTCATCCACATCTGCATCATATGTCTTAGCATTTCCCTCAGCCAAGAACAACAATTCCTCTTCATCCAAAGCTGCACCATTATCCTGAGCTTGCACAAGCAACATCTTATCCCTGAAGTACTCAGCATTCTGAGGGCGTTTTGGTGATGTGCAGTTCCTTGCAATGTGTCCCTCACCTCCACAATTGTAACATTTGATTGGCTTTGCTTGACCCTGATTTCCATTCCTTCTTCTGTTCTGATTTGCAGCATAACCTCTACCAGCTCCACCTCTTGCTTGTTCGTACTGTCGTTCTTGAACTGGCTGCACCATAACCTTCCCATCTCTGACAGTGGCTTGATTATGTGGATTGGAAGCAGTTCTGAGATTGTTGTTGGTGTGTGGAAGAGAGTTCATATTTTGACTAATCAGAAGAGCTAGTTGATTAATGAAGTTTCCCACGTGTGCATCAGCATCAGCTTGTTTGAACATAGGATCAGGAATGAGTTTGTGATTACCATTACCCATGGGTATGACTTGTGAGGCTTTGGTTGTGATTCCAATGTTTGGTAGAAGGCAGTTGAGTCATTTGAAGAGCTTGTCTCTCCCTGGTTGGTTTTGAACTGATTAAGAATCCTTTTTTCAAACATAGCATGTCTCTCATTCTGAAGGAGGAAGGCATAGAGTTGCTCATAGTTTGTATTCTTCAATCCTTTAGTGAGCTTCACAGAAGTGACAAACTTGTGCCATTCGGGATTCATGTTGTTCACAAATTTAGAGTTCAGCTGAATGTTAGGCATAGTCATTCTGATGTTCCTCATATCATTAACAAGCTTGTGGAATCTGACATAGTACTCATAAACACTCTCATCTGGTTTCATCTTGAAGTGTTCAAATTCATCATAGAGTTGTGATTCTCTGTCTTCCATAGTTAATTTAGAACCTGAGAGAAGCATCTTGACATTATCCCATACTGCCTTTGCTTCGGTGTTGTGATTGATCAGCTTGTAGATATCTTTTGGAAGACCTTGAAGTACGATGTTAGAAGCCCTGATATCAGCATCAAATCTATTTTTCTCCTTATCATCGAGCTCATCATATGTCTTTGGTCTGTCAATTCCATAGATCATTGTTCCATCTTCAGCTGTATCAATTAAGTCTCTAGTCGTCTCAAGCCGATATGGTCCTTCATCAATGGATTTGAGAATGTTGACTCCATTTTCTTTTCCAAGACAGTACAATCTGATTCGTTGAGCCCAAGAGTCATAGTCAGTTCTGTCAAGCATGGGTGGACGAGTATCTGAACCAGCTGCTTGAACATCCTCGGCAACAGTGGAGATGATAGTAGGAACGTTTGTAGACATGTTTCAGGCTCTATAGGATTTTACAATTCTTTGATTAAACCGGGAAATTAATTCTTTCATGGGATTTTACTAAACCAAAAGAACAACTGTAAGAATGTATCACGAAGAAGTAACAAGCCTAAATGAGTAAGTACCTAACCACACAACTCGCTTAATTAACAACTCGCTTAATAGCCAAGTCGCATCAGCATCAACTCGCAACCCAGACAACTCGCTTAATGAATCAAGTCGCTAAATAGCCAACTCGCTTTAGTATCAACTCGCAACACAATCAACTCGCTTAAACACCAAGTCGCTTAAATTAACTCGCTAGCTTTACAACTCGCTCAATAGCTAAGTCGCTTTAGATCTCAAGTCGCTTAAAGAAACAACTCGCTTAGAACTCAAACCGCATAAAAATCAACTTGCTAAACAGCCAAGTCGCATGTATCAACTCGAATCCAATAACAAAGCAACTCGCTTTGAAGAAATGTGAATTCGAGACTCAACTCTTTTTGTACAATCTTCAAATATAACCACTTTATCAATCAAAAACAACCAAACCACAATGATTTAAGCCTTCCAATTCAAAACCTAAACACATATGATGATCCTAAACACAAAAGTACAAGCAAAATTCAAACTTTAACACTAGAATTTGTCTAAATGAATCAAACTCTCCTAAACCCTTAATTCCCCAAAAACCTTATGAAATCCACCAAAACAAAGAACATGAAAGATGAATGATCAAACCATGGCTCTTGATACCAATTATAACATATTGGATTTCACATACACATCAAACCATTAACACAAGTAGGCGTACAAGAGAGTTTTAGAGAGAGAAAGTTAGAGGTTTAGGGAACTTAGTGAGAGAAAGTGAAAGATATTATTATGAGCTCCAACTCTCTACCTTGGGAGGTAGAGAGTATTAATAGTCTTACATAAAATGCCACACAACGGGCTGTGGATCAAGCATACAGTGGGTAAAGACCCGTCCGTCCTCCACGGTGTTACTTAACTAAATACTACTTAACATAAAATAACTATGACTACGAGCTTTCTAACGAATACATATACTTGAGGTGACCGACTCTTTAATACCTGGAATTTCTAATTCCTAACAACCCATACCCAAGAAGACTAGATACAATGTATACTTAGATACATTGAATCTAAAGAAAAACCATGGACCAACCTATAACCCATGACCCATAACCAAAAAACCCATGGGCAAAGAGGAGCGTTCCACGGATCCCTAGCTTTGTGCTAGCCGGATCCCAAGTGGAAGGGATCCGTGGGATCCGGGGAACAGTGAAGAATTTTGCCTATAAATAGAGAGCCATTTCTTCATTCTAACTCACCCCTCTTCTTACTAAATCTCTCATACACTCTCATTCTTTTCTAACATATAGATCACTTGATCTAAAGAGTTGTTCTTCTTTCTATTTGTGATCCTCATATAGGTCCTTCTCTAAGGCGAGATCACGAGCATTCTACAAGTCATCCAAGCAAGGGGTTCTTGATTGATTTGTCACTCCGCAAGATTTCTGTAGCGAAGATCTTGTATTTAATATTTCACATATTTGTTGTGTAATAGTTGTGTTGGTTTGGTCCACCGTGCTACGGACTCGGTATCTAGCTTTGTACCGGAAAAAGTGTAAGAAACGTTGTGAAGGCTTCTCCGCCAAGTGAAGTAGTTTGTTGACATAGTGCTTGAACTCTCGAGTAGGTGACTCGGGGAGTGGAGTAGGGCAAGGAAGGTGTCCTTGTAGCCAAACCACTATAAATCGGTTGTGTCATTTCTATCCCTTATCTTTATTTATTTGCTTGAATTATCATTAGATCTATACGTTCTCAACATCCATATGATTTCACATAATATCGGATCTAAAGTTTTTGAAATCAACTTAAAATCGGCAAAACTATTCAACCCCCCCTTCTAGTTTTCCACAATTGGCATCAAGAGCTAAGTTTATAAAAGTTTTAAAGTAAAATTGTATTTTAAAAACTTTTCGATCACTATGGTTTCTGAAAATTATAAGGAAGGGCAATCTATGCAATGACCACCACTACTTGAAACTAATGGTTTTATATATTGGAAAAATAGATTCGAAACATATGTGAAATCTAAAGATATTGATCTTTGGTACGTTATTGTTGAAGGAGATTTTGAGGCTACCTCAAAAGATGATAAAGGGAATGTAGTTAAAATACCTCATGATAAACTAAATGATGATTTGAAGAAAAAGCTTTCTAAAAATAGTGAAGCAAAAATGGTTTTATATAATGCTTTACCAAAAAATGAATTCGAAAGAATTTCTTTGCTCAAAACCTCTAATGAAATTTGGAATTCTTTAGTTGTAACTCATCAAGGCAATGAACAAGTTAAAAATAATTAAATTGATTTATTTGTTCAACAATATGAACAATTTTCAATATCGAATGAGGAAACTATAGATCATTCATTTGCTAACTTTAATACTATTATTACATCTTTACAAGCACTTGATGAATCTTTCTCTAGCCGTAACCATGTTAGGAGATATCTAAAGGCACTTCCATCGAAGTGGAGATCTAAGGTGACGGCGATCGAAGAGTCAAAAGATTTGACAACTCTCACCCTCGATGAACTCATAGGCAATCTAAAAGTCTATGAGCTTGTTCTTGCTAATGATTCCGAAGCCTCAAAGGTAAAATTGAAACACAAATCTCTTGCCTTAAAAGCCAAAAAGGCTTCAAGCGATGAAGAGAACTCTTTCTTGGGTAGTGACGATGAGGAGTATGCTATGGCGGTAAGGGACTTTAAAAAGTTCTTTAGAAGAAAGGTAAGATACGTCAAACAACCGTATGACGATAAGAAAGGCTTTCGGAAAAGCAAAGAGGAAGAAAAGCCAAAAGATGATCGTACTTGCTTTAAATGTTGTTGGAATCACTCCTAGACCTAAATCAAGTGTTAGTAATTCACATGTAATAGTTAGCTTAATTATGGCCTTTATGTTTGTTATTAGCCTTAAGCTTATGTAGAAGGCCCATGAGCTTAGTCCCAAGCCCATAAAGGAAAGGATAGGAACTAGGAGTGTTGCCCTAGCTTCCCTCCTATAAATACTCTTGTATAACCCTCACTTGAGGGTTGGTTGTTCAATTCATTTCTTTCACATACTCTACGCCTAACCATATAAGTCTTATACGTGTATGTGTTTGTGTGTGTGTTGTTCAATCGCCTTTATCTCCTTCTAGTAAGCTTGTGTTGTAAAACTAGTGACCTAACAGTGGTATCAATCGCCAAACTAGTTGGGTGAATCGTTATTTCTTGAAGTGGGTCTTTTTGGTCCTACGCGTAGAATAACGTGATACTTTGGTTTGCTTAAAAACGCATTTTTTACACTTTTTATTCCAAGATTCTTGTACTTTCAATGTTATAAGGTGTTAAACTTACTGTTTTTGGCAAAAAGTTTCGAACTTTATGTGTGGATCATTGTTTTTCAACTAGTTTTTGAACGAGGGTGTTAACCTACGCGTAACCGTTTTGAGAGCTTTGGATCATCAAGTTTCACACTTTTGTGTCATTTTGTTGTTATTGAAGCTATTTCATCACACAAAAACTGGTTTAGAAACATCTTTGGGCAAAATCATTTTTACGAGTAAGATTACGCGTATCAAAACCCTAATCTTACGCGTAACTTTATCCGTGGTTTGATCTTCAGTTTCGTGGTTTACTCCGTGTTTTCTTGCTTGGATAAGCCTGAAAATACGTCGACTTTGGATATCTTTTGCACTGTGATAGTGTAAAAGATCACTTGGGATAAAACCCTAAAATTACGCATAAGCATAAAGCTTACGCGTAGAAAATCCTACGCCTACGATTCATCTTACGCCTAAGCCCAGTCTTACGCATAAGGTAATCCTACGCCTAAGTTTCTACGCCTAACTTTGTGTCTACGCATAACTTTAGCGTCTTTTCCCTACTTACGCGTAAGCTAAATCTACGCGTAACTCTTGATTGTTACGCGTAACTTTGGTGTTTTTACGCATAAGTGCTACTTGGATTAGTGTGATTTCTACGCCTAAGGACACTTCATCAACTAAGGTTCATTCAACTACAAAGATCCATTTTTACCAATACAAGTTTTCAACATGTCACAACCACCATACTCTAACTATTTCCCTTACACTTATTCTCAACGACAACAACAACTAAGTCCACAACATCAACAATGGAATCAACAACAAGCAATTTATCAACAACAATTTAATCAACAACATACTCCACAACTTGGAGCAATTCCTCCACCACAAATGGTTCAAACACCACCCAGTCTTCAAGTTCAACCATACACAAATGAATTCAATCAACATCCATCAAGGAACACTATGAAGGAACCCACTTGGTTTGCAAAGATGTGTGAAGCTTTAAGCAGCCAACAATCAATTCATGAGGCTGGATTACTTGATAGACCTCCAATGCTCACTCCAGGAAACTACGATCAATGGGTGATTAGGTTCTTTAGGTTTTGTCATCTGAAGAAGCCACATGGAAAGTTCTTAAAGAAGGTTATCTTGGAAGGTCCATTTCAGATGCCTACTATCATTGTACCCAGAGATCCAAATGCTAATCCACCAACAGATGAACAATCAAACATTGCTACTGTTGCAGACCTCAATCCAACAGAACTTCGACACTATGAAGCTGATGAGCTTGCAATGCAATATACCCTTTTAGGATTACCAAACCCAATTCTTCGAAGTGTTGATGCTCAAAAGACTGCAAAGGCAATGTGGGAACATATTCATCTTCTTATGGAAGGATCTGCACTCAATCAGGAAGACATGGAATCCAAAATTTACTTGGCCTATGAACACTTCATGATTGAACCTGGAGAGACACTAGAGTCTTATCATCATCGATTCTCAGACATCATAAATGATTTGGATAAACACAACATCATCATGCCAAGAATTGCAGTTAATACTAAGTTCTTGAGTAGTCTTGGTCCTGAATGGGAGAAGTATGTCATTTTTCTCCATCAAGCGAAGAACATGCATCATTCTACATACGGATTGTTGTACGATTACTTGAAGCCTCATCAAAAGGAAGTTGATAAGGAAAGGATTCTTCGTGCTCAAATTGCTTCAGCTACACATCCGGAAAATCAACAACTTGCCTTGTATGCTCAAAACAGTTATCCTCCTCAACCAGCAACTCAACCAACTGCCACAATCACACCAAATGATCAATCACAACAACCTCAACAAAATCAATTGGTTCTTTACAACAACAACAATGATCAAGCACTTCATAGTCAAACTTATGAGGAATTCGATCCGTTCGAAGCATTGCAACAAGGACTTGGTATGATTGCTAATTCTTTTAGCCGTTATACCAACAAATCCAACAATCGTATTCATTCCTCATCTAATACACGAAATCAGGCTGTTGTGAACAATGGACGAGTTGAAGTTCAGAATCGTAGTTATGGTCGTCAGATGGGAGGTGGTCAAGGGTTTAATGCTATGGGTAGGAACAACAACATAGCTCAAGTGGTGGAACAGGGAAATGCTTAGAATGGGTTAAATGGTCTTCGATGCTAAAACTGCAATGAAAAGGGACACCTGGCTAATGCATGCCTAAAGCCGAGGACTAGGGGCAGTGCTTATCACAAAGAGGCTCTTCTTTTAGCTCTTAAGGATGAAGCTGGTAGAACTCTCACAGACGAAGAACATAGCTTTATGGCAGATGCAGACTCAGATGATGATATGGAGGACTTGCAGGCCAATGCAGCTGTTATGTTGATGGCTAATATGCATGAGTTACACATGAGTGACACAGGCCCAGTGGATGACACTGATGGCTTGTCTTAGGTACCCGAACAAACCATATTTATCTCTGATCTAATATCTCCGCCAACATCTGAATCCGACAATGCTCAGAATGTTCAAAATGAGTCATTTACATCTCATTCCGACGATTTTCAATTAGATCCCGTAGTTACATTTGACGATCAAGATGACCTTATGGTTTCCATTGATAATCAAATTGACTCCGTGGTTATACTTGAGGATCTAAGTAATGATCATGTTGTGACTCACGTTGAACACGCCGAACTTTTGCCTCATCCAGATCTTGCTCTTTTACTTAAAGACCAGCAATCCCAAATTGAAGAATGTTGTGCATTAAATCAGACCTTAAAAAGTAAAAATGCACTGTTAACCAAGGATTTTGAATGTTTACAAAAGCAACTCAACTTTTTCAAAACTCAAGAAAAACATGAAAAAGGTTTTGAAGCAGCCTTTACTAAATCTCATCAAAACGAAAAATATTTAGAGAGACAGATGCGTGATCTAGCCGCTTCGAAAAATGCTTTGTTGTCTGAGATAGAACAACTGAAACATGAACATAAAAAGCAAATTAACGCTCTCACCTTGGAAAATCAAAAAGCTAAGGCTGAGTTGTTAACTTGTCAAAAACAGTTCTCTGCATACAAAAAGCATTCAACGAAACGAATAGATGATCATCTTGAAGAAATCATCGGCTTGCAAAACAAACTTAAAGAGTTTAAAACTGTTATTTACAAACATGGTGAATCAGTAACTGCTATTGAAAAGTTTACTTTAAAACCCAATCCAAATGGATATGGACTGAATCTTGCTGATTACAAACCTAAGCTTTCAACCAAAGCATTCAAACCAAATCCTGAAGTTTCCTGTGCAGAATATAAAATTGATAATTCTGTTATGAGTGTTGTTGAATATCATCGTCAAGAGGAATTAGATGCAGAAGACGAGAGTCGATCAAAATTAAAAACTGTTGTTTACAACAAACCTTTTAATTATTCAAAACCGGTCACTTTCGTCACACCAACGGATTCTTCTAACACACCAAGGGTTATCATAAAAATGTCTGAGTCTTCTAATGTTAATCCCCAACCAGATTATGCACAAATTTATGGTCCTTTACCTTCCATCAGTGAAGTAAACTCAAAACCTAAAAATCGCAAAATTCTTAGATATTTTGATATTTTCATGGCTGACCTCAAAACTTTAGAACATGAGATAGAATATCATTCTGAAATCAAAGTTCAACACTTTCAATCGCCTCTAGCACGAGAACAAAGAGACATTTTTCAGAAAAATCTTTTACCAAATGTTAAAAATTTGAAAAGTTGTGCATTGTCTTGGGAACGGGACTTTCATAAGGATTTTGGAGTGATGAAGGTCGTTTTCGAGAAAACAGAAACATCTATTTCTAATACTAAACGTAAAAAGAAAATGTTGAGAAAAGATGTTGATCGACTCTTGAAAGATGTTATTTGTGCTGATATCCATAATGTTGTGTTATTAAATTCTTTGCCACATGCATCTGATTATATCTCTGCTGATACTCTTGATAAAGTTGTAATTGTTGAGAATACTGATAATGTGCTTCAGATCGAGTCTTTAAAAGCTGAAAATGAACGATTGCTTAACGAACTTTCAAATGCAAAACGTCGTCTTCAATGGTGTCAAAAAGATTGTCAAAATCGTGAACTTGCTTTGCAAAACAAAATACACCAGTTGCAATCAAACAATTTTAATCCAAAATTTGAGCAACTGGATGATCAAAACGTGTCTTTGAAAAGTCAAATCTCAAAATATAAACAAGAACTTGTAAAAGTTAAACAGGAATATGGTGTCATATTTGATTTACTCAATAAGACTAGTCATGAAGCATCAAACGAATTTGATCACTATCTTGCACACACTAGAGAAGTAATGCATTTTGCTGGTAACATTCGTTCTGAAAATCAAGATTTGATTCACACTATCTTTAAGTTAAGAGAAATGTTAGGAAAGTATGAACAACTTCCGCCTACCGTGATTACGAGAATAGCACCAGTAACACTTAGTAATCGTGAACCTAGAATCCCTAATGCCAAATCACAAGTTGCTAACGTGCTTCCTTCTACTGAAACATGAATAGTTGCGTCTTTTCCAAACGTCCGCACTTCACTGCCTAGGAGCACTCAATCAAAGAATAGGAAGTTGCGACCTAAGAAAAGATCAATAAGGAATGCTAAAGTAGAAGAGCACCATAGGACTATGAATAAGACTCACGTTGCTTCCACTATAGATATTGCGTCTAGCAAATGTAATAGAAATAGTGATGTAACGAATGCTAAACCTTTAAGTACTTTTGATATTCAGTCTGATGCACCTTGTGTTATTTGTCGTAAAAGTATGAATTCTGATTGTCATGACAAATGTGTTGCTAAAGCTATAATCTCTCGTTTACGGAATCCTGAGAATCGGAATACCTCTAGGCCCACTAATCATTCTAAGCCTGTGCTTGGTAGACCGCCTTCTTTAGATTCTAAGGCAAGCATTGCTGTCCCTATAGCTCCAGTTTTACCTCCAAAGAATGTAGTACCACCTAGTGCATTCACTAAGACTAAAGCAAATAGTAGTTATAGATGACAGAAATGGATATATAACACACTAGGATTTAATTGGATGCCTAAAGTTATTGATGTGTGTATGTCTACTATAACTGCTCTGGAACCCTCTAACATTTCAGGTTCCACATCTACTTCTATTCCATCTGTGTCGTCTGTGTGTAATGCAGGTGATACAGATCATTCTCTGGATTGTTGATAGCGGATGTTCCCGACACATGACAGGAAACCTTAAACTGTTATCAAACTTTATTGCAAAGTTCATTGGCACTGTCAGATTCGGGAATGATCACTTCGCAGCTATCATGGGCTACAGAGACTATATCAATCAGAACATCAAAATTTGCAGGGTTTACTATGTGGAAGGCCTCGGCCACAGTCTGTTTTCAGTAGGTCAGTTTTGTAATGGAGATTTGGAGGTTGCTTTCAGGGAGAAATCTTGTTTCATTCGTGATCTACAAGGAAACGACCTTATGTCTGGCTCGCGTAATTCTAGTCTTTACACTATCTCTATGCAAGACATGGTTGCTTCATCTCCCATCTGCTTACTTTCAAAGGCAACATCAACAAAATCCTGGCTATGGCAAGGTCGTCTCTCACATCTAAACTTTCAAACCATCACCAACCTTGCTCGACACAAACTAGTTGAAGGACTCCCACGATTCCGGTATTCAAAAGATCACCTTTTCTCAGCTTGTGAACAAGGGAAAAGCACTCATGCTCATTTTCCTTCAAAGGTGGAACACAGCTCTCAGCATGTGCTTCATCTTCTTCACATGGATTTGTGTGGCCCGATGTGTGTGCAAATGATCAATGGCAAACGCTACATCTTAGTAATTGTTGATGACTATTCACGATGGACTTGGGTCTACTTTCTTCGAAGCAAAGACCAAGCTCCACAAATGATCATCACCTTTCTCACGAAAATTCAAGTTCAGCTTCGGAACACCGTCCGCCAAATCAGAACAGACAAAGGAACTGAATTTGTTAACCAAACCCTTTGTGAATTTTATGAGAAAGTGGGAATTCAGCATCATACATCTATTGCACGTACACCAGAACAAAACGGAGTTGTTGAAAGACGAAACCGAACGTTCGTGGAAGCTGCAAGAACAATGTTAATCAATGCTAAACTTCCTGATTACTTATGGGCAGAAGCTGTATCTACTGCATGCTATACTCAAAACCGTTCTATGATTACTAAACGCCACAACAAAACACCTTTTGATCTTTTCCACAACCATAAACCGAATCTCAAACACTTTCATGTATTTGGATCCCTTTGCTATCCGAATAATGATCGTGATGATTTTGGAAAGCTCAAAGCCAAAGCTGACATTGGAGTATTTATTGGATATTGTAAAAATTCTAAAGGTTACCGGATATGGAATCATCGTACAAAGCAGGTTATGGAAATGATTCACGCTCATTTTGATGAACTCACGGAAATGGCTTCTGAGTATAACAGCTTAGAACCCGGTCACAACCGCTTAAACTTCCCTCAACCCCCATCATCAGCTGAACAAAGCCCCCAACTCACTCTTCAACAAATGGAAAGGTTATTTGCTCCTCTGTTCTGTGACGATATTGATGAACGTGCTCCAGGTGTATTCGCTGTTTCCGCTGCTCAATCTGATAATACACTTATACCTGATACACCTGCTACAACAACTACGGTTGAAGAAACACCACCAGTAGACTCCAACACAACAGTTGAACAAACCGCTTCCAACAATGATGAACCAGTTGATGATATTCTGAATGAAGTACCCCCACCTGCAGATTTTGATCCAAATGCGTTCTTTAACCCGTTTGCTAATGAGACTGCTGCACCAGATGTCGCAGAATCTTCAACAAACCATTTGAATCCTCAGAATCTGGACAATGTATACCAACATCAACCCTCTACACATAGATGGACAAAAGACCATCCTCTAGAAAATATTTTTGGCAACCCGAATCAACCAGTCGTTACGAGACAACGTCTTCACTCAAACGGTGAACATTGCATTTATGCACTCACTGTCTGCCAATCTGAGCCTAAAAAGATCAAAGACGCAATGACAAAAGACACCTGAATTGAATCCATGCAAGAAGAACTCAACCAATTCAAACGTCTTGAAGTATGGGAACTGGTTGAAAGACCAACAGGGGTTTACGTCATCGGTCTAAAATGGATTTGGAAGAACAAATTGGATGCTGAAGGGAACGTAATCCGAAACAAGTCACGTCTAGTTGCTAAGGGTTATCGTCAGGAAGAGGGTATACACTTTGAAGAATCTTTTGCTCTGATTGCTCGTCTTGAGGCTGTTCGGATATTTCTCGCGTTCGCGGCTCATATGAATATGACGGTCTATCAGATGGATGTCAAAACTGCGTTTCTCAATGGAGAACTTAAAGAAACGGTTTACGTCAGCCAACCAGATGGATTTGTTGATCCTGAGTTCCCGAACCACGTCTACAAACTGAACAAAGCTCTGTATGGTCTCAAACAAGCTCCTCGGGAATGGTACGACAAGCTATCATCTTTCCTCATTGCCAATAATTTCACCAAAGGTTCGGTTGACCCTACTCTTTTTATACAATATCACGGGGCACATATCTTAATTGTTCAAATTTACGTGGATGACATAATTTTTGGGTCTACACATAAAAAGTACTCAATCGCTTTTGCAAACCTAATGAAGAAAATTTTTGAAATGTCCATGATGGGTGAACTTACGTTCTTTCTAGGACTGCAAGTTCATCAATCACCCCGTGGTATTTTCTTGAGTCAGTCCAAATATGCCCTTGAATTGTTAAACAAATTTGGAATGAAAACCTGTAACACTTATGCCACACCAATGGCTCATACCAAGAAGCTAGATGCTGATTTAAATGGGAAATTAGTGGACCCTACAAAATACCGTAGTATTATTGGGTCTCTAATGTACTTAACAGCTAGCAGGCCTGATATTGTCTTTGCCGTTTACCTATGCTCCCGTTATCAGTCGCAACTAACTGAAACCCACCTCTCTGAGGCTAAAAGAATCCTCCGATACATCAAGGGAACCATTAACTTGGGGATCTAGTATCTGAAAGATTCTGGTTTTGAACTAATCGCCTTTTCAGATGCTGATCACGCAGGATGTTTAGACTCACGGAAAAGTACTTCAGGAGCACTACAATTTCTTGGTGATAAACTGGTGTCTTGGCAATCGAAGAAGCATGATTGTACATCGCTGTCATCAACCAAAGCAGAATATGTAGCCATGTCAGCGTGTTGTGCTCAAGTCATCTGGATGAGAACACAACTCAAAGACTATGGTTACGTATTTGACAGAATCCCGATGTACTGCGACAATCGGAGTGCCATTGCGATCTCGTGCAACTCAGTTCAGCACTCGAAATCAAAGCACATCGATCTTCGCTATCATTTTATCAAGGACCACGTGGAACAGGGTACAGTTGAATTGTACTTCGTGGGTACAGAATACCAATTGGCAGATCTACTCACCAAAGCCTTGCCTCCCGCTAGGTTTAATGAGTTGGTCCACCGGATTGGTATGAGGTGTTTGACTCAAGAGGAATTGGATGACCTCCTAAAACAGTCTTAAAAACCTGTCAAACACCAAAATATCTTTTGTAAATAAATTTTTCAAAAACAAAATACAAAAATATAAAATATGATAAAACAACAAAAATATTCTTCTATCTATTTTTTCTTTAAACATGCCAAGTACATCTCTTCTTTTAACACTCAAATCTGTTACAAATTCAGTATTTTTTTCGATCAAGTGTTGAGGGGGAGAAAGTAAATTCTTAACTGTTTCAAAATATCTGTGTACTTGCATGTTATCCTATCCCGGTTGTTTCTTTTATCAATGGTGGTAAATTTTCTGGTTCATTAACACTCCTCGGACTAAAATTTAAAACCTTTCATCATTTTCTTAAGTCGAGGGGGAGTGTCGTCAAAGTTATTTCCTAAAATCCTTTGTTTGGTAACCAAAATGGAAGTTAAAAGGCTTTGAATGAAAATGGAAAAGGTGGAGGGACCAAAACTGCCAAAATGTTAAAGTCATTTTAATAAAAACATCCCACCTAACATTTCACTTCACATTTATTACTCTTAACCAACAAATCCTACGCACAAAATTCGTTCTTCAAATCTGTGTTTCTGATCATCAATTTGTAAGTTGTTTCATGATCTTAACGTGTTTACAAACATTGGTTTTGATTTTTACACGAATCCAACGGTCAAATTTTTGCATATGATTGATTTGGTGTTCTACGCATAAGCGTATGAACACCAAATCAAGAATGGGTGTTTGTGATTAAAAAGATAGTGTTAAAATGTTCTTCTTACATCAATAAACTCATTTTCATCACTTAAACGAACCCAAATACACGAATTGAGTGAATTTCAATTTTAGGGTTTATGCATGGTTTTGGGGGTTTTCAAATGTGATTGTATTTGGTCAAAAAGATTGTTGTGTGATGTTAATATCATGTTGAATTGATGATATCCAGGCCCTATAACAACCCAGAAACACTAATTAAGTTAGTATTAGAAATTAGGGTTTAATGTTCTTGAGTTTTGGGTATTTTTGATTCACCACGTTTTGGATGTTAAAACTTGGTTATTAGACTCTCACAACACCTAAGACCTACCAGAAAACGTTTGGTGCAATTCCTATGGCTAGAAATCATATGCGCAATTCTTAAACTCTAGGGTTTTGACTTACGCGTATGACTTTCTACGCGTAAACTGTTTAACAAGTTTTCATGCCATAATCTGTTTTAAAATGAATATATGTGTTAAGATTGATGATATGATGATTTTATTTCAGGCTTGTTACGCTTAAAACTCAGAATCAAGGTGTTTGTTACTCTACGCATAAGGATCACCTTACGCGTAGAAAGTTATGCGTAAGAGAAATTTTACGCGTAACTGTTACGCGTAAGGTTCTACAATGGGACTACGCGTATCCTGTGAAGGATATGCGTAAACAGTGACCTCTACGCATAAGGTCTACTCTTACGAGTAAGCCTTACGCGTAAGGTTTTTATATGCCTACGCGTAAGCTCTACGCATAAGGTCCCTTTTTTCCTACGCGTAATATTTCTTACGCGTAAGTAAGGATCCATCGCATAAGCTTGCGTATATGCGTATACTTCTCATGTTTACGCATAAGCTACTATTCCTACGCATAAGCCTTGATCAAACCTTCGTTATGAATTGTTACGCGTGCAAACTTGTAAATAAATAAATCATATCATCACGAAACCAATAATGTCACTAATAAACTTAAACGTTTGATATGTTGTGAACTATAAGTGATAACATAAACTTTAAAACTTAAAGTTAACTAACTCACGTAACATTTCACGACGTCATTGGACTATTGAACAAACAAGTGACTTAGGACTCATAACAATCATTGACACTGTATATTCAATAATTAGACAATAAATAAAAACCTTCTGTTGACTAACATTATGTATTTTGATATGTTGGTTCTTTTGGCTAATGTTATTTCAGATCACGACATGGCTGCTCAAATGAATGTGGATGCACCAGAAGTTCTCACAATTGCTGACATCTTCTCTAATGGCTATCCGAGAAAGATTGGAAATAACAACCTTAGGGTTGACTTTGAAACCCTCACATGCTCAGAATCTTTTTGTCTCATTGCTGTGGATATTCTTAAGAATCATCCCTACCAGAACATGCTCTCACACTCTGCTACAATACCGGAGATCTACATTCAACAATTCTGGAATTCAATGCAAAAGATCAAGGGTCAAAGTGCAGTGACTGTGACTCTCAATCACAAACAAGTCACCATCACTCATGCAGACTTACGGGCTGTTCTTCTTATTCCAGAAATCATGCCAACTGACTTATATGCCACACCTACTGAGGAGACAGTTCTACAATTCTTGATTGATATTGGCTATGATGAAGCTTCAGGAACTATCTCTAAGCATTCTCATGTGGAGCTTAAAAACATTCCTCAACCATGGAGAACCCTCTACATCATCATCACCAAATCGGTCTCTGGTCGTGACAGTGGATATGAGCATCCCAAGCTCATAGAGCTGCAAATATTTTGGTCATTAATCAACAAGAAGGACATCGAAATTGAAGCTCTGATATAGGATGACATGATGACATTTCTCAAAAAGCTTGGCTCAAAGATTCCCTATGTCAGATACACAAAATTGTTGATCCAGAGAGCACTTGGACTTCATCCTGATATCCCCAAGAGGCTCAATGACCCCGACAATCACGACATGTTGACTGAGCCTATCCTATCTGTCAGAATAAAGGAATCGTCAACAAAGAAACAGGGTGCGGTGTTACCTGATCACCTACTGACTAACGAAATCAAAAGGCTTGAAGCATACAAAAGGTATCGGGTAGCAGTAAGAGAAGGCAAAGTTGGTCATCTCGATGAAAAGCCTTCTGGAACACCCACTCGGAGAACCAGAAGAGGAAGTGCTGGAAGTGCAGTAAGCACAGAGAGTCAAAGGAAGGTCCCAAAGAGGAAACCTACTCCAAAGAAGAAAGTTCCCTCTCAGGAAGCTGTTCTTATTCCTACACCTGAACCACCAAGAAAGCTACTGGACGAAAGCTCTGAAGATACACAATCAGATGAAGAGGTCCACTACTCTGAATCTGCAACCGAACCACCTCCCTCAGTAGCAAAACATCCTAGTCCTTCAGCTGACCTAGGAAAAGGGAAGACTCCTGTACTTGTGCCATATGAAGAAAGCTCTGAAAGTGATGAAGAGCAACTGGATTTATCATACAGGAAGAAGTTTAAAATCGTTAGACACCTTCAAAAAGCTAAAGAATTTGAACAAGATCAAATGCGTGGCCCCGGAGGGTCGAGTGGTGGTGTCCACTCTTCACCAAATCCTGATGCGGTTAATCGACCCGATAAGGGAACTGGTGCCACCACTCTTGTGCAACAGCAAGAGCTTGTGGAGGAATCTATTGATTATAACATTGAGGAACCAGAAAAGGACAAGTTTGAGAAAGAAAAGACTGATGAAGAAGCCCAGGCTCAGACGGAAGTAAAAGCTAAATCTGGACAAGATAACGAAGAGAATTATGATGATTATCTTCTCAACAGTCCAATTCGTTCCAAGGAGGATACTTCTGCACCTCCAAAGGACCCTGAGCCTCCTTATGTCTCCTCATCATCAGATTTATCATCTCATTCTTCACCACCACCATCTAAAAGATCAACCAAATCAACATCCAAATAAGTAAAGAAGCCAACTCGATCTTGGATTTCTCATACTCATAAAAGAATTGTGAATGCTGTCAACAAAGTCAGAAAGAAAGACATGCTCTACAGGAAGATGAATTTCTACGCTGATCATATACAGTATATTCATGATGAGATCGAAGAGATGAAAGTTGAAAGGGAGTATGTTCAGAAGCTCATCAAAGATGATCTTCAAGGGAAAATGGACGAAATGATCAAAGGTTACACTCACAATTACCTCCTTGACATTGTTCCAAAAGTTACAAAGGAGTTGTTCACTAAACAACTCTATCCGAATCTACTTCACCTGGCCAAGCAGACTTTGAAATCAACACCGATGCACGTGAACATCAATCCAGTTAATCCCATAATATTCTCAGATGCTGAGTTAGTTGACCGGCTGGTAGCTCAACTGTCCAAACGATCTGCAACACTTGCCTCTCACGAAGGTAAATTGCTTGAAGCATTGCTAGAATACCAACTCAAAACAGCATGCCGAGAAAAAGCTGAAAGGCCAAAGCGTCCACGCGACGATGAAAATAGGGATCAGGATAAGAATGACGAGCATAAACGCTCGAAGAAGTCTGGTGAATCATCTTCTATGCAACCTCCACCCAAACGGACTCCAGCACAACAAAGGTCTCCTCCTTGGTCTTCTACTGATAAACCTCAGGATTCCTCTGAATTACTACCCGAGACTCAGAAAACCGGTGATCACTTTGAGTATACGGGTGGTGACGATGAGGAAGTCCGTGAGCCCCTACAACAACCTACCTCTCCCAAACAAGTTCAGAAACCAGAATCCTCATCTAGGTCTAAACAAAAGAAGAAGAAGGCGCCCATGGTTGATGTCGTATCATGGCTAGATGACGATAAAACAAAGGAATTTGAATGGTTCTCTACACTTGTTAACTCAACTCCCTACCCTGCTGAAGGTCAAGATCTGGTAGACGGTAATACATTGGAGCATGCTAAGATTCTGCAAGAAAAGTTCCATGTGAAGAAGATGACGAAATCCGAGTTGAAGCGAATCAAGAATGAAGCATTTCAACTTCTAAAAGACGCCTCGAAAAGTGCCATCGAGGTCGAATATCACCTTGAGAACATTGCTCGAGCTATGTCTAACAACATGGATTGGCTCAACCCAGAAGCAAACATCGACTTCACCAAACGGGACAACCCTCCATATTACACCGACTGGTCAAAACCACTACCGAAAATTGGCCGACCAGATGAGCCAAGAATTCCATTCCGATATTTCTTCAACAGAGACTTGGATTTTATTCTACATGGTGGCGATGGTTCAAGGAAATATGCTACATCTTTGACACTTCCATTCCCAGCAGCCATATACTCAAACTGCATAGCTATCGAGGAAAGAGCTAATCACTTGTTCTCCAACAAAGTGGAAGCATACGACCGAGATGCAATGTACGAGATTCATCATTGGCCGGAATGCCGAGGAATCTATTACAGAAGCTGCCAGGTTCAAAAGTCTCAACATGCAGTGTTCAGTACTAAGGATATCGTTGCCATCAAACACGTTGATCTTTCGACCAAATGGGACTACAATTTTCTCAAGAAGATTGTGGTCAAAAGGCAAGAAGAACGGGATTATGCATTCTCTGAAGCTGACTTTGAGAATTTGTCTATCAATGACATTGAAGACATGTACCTTGCCAAAATACAGGGTCACATGAGGCAATTTTCAACTGAAGTACAACGTGAATTCATCAAGTCATTGCTCATCTTCATCAGACGCATAGTCATCAAAGAACGTGTAGAAGATCTCCAGCTCGCAGTTGAATCATATCAGACCCGTGTCAACTTCACTCCACCTCAGCTTGATCTTCCCGACATCAACCAGCTCTCACAATATACACTCATCAGCAAACCATTCGGCGTCGTTTACCGCAGTGAACTTCAACAAAATTGCTTAATGGCGTGTAGTGATCTTCACAAGTTTGGGGATCACACTTTGAATATGGTTAGGGACGGATTGGCTTATAGGTTGAAGGATATACGTCAAAAAATTAGATCTCCTAAGCGATGGAATTCTCAGGATCGAAGGGATGTGAGGAGGATCATCAAAATGATTGATGAAAGGTTGTATCGAAGGGATCAGTTCAGAACTTTGGAAAGCTTTGTTGGTGGTCGACCCAGGATGAATATCACCGGCTATCAACGCCCTGTTCGCACTCCTGGCAACATCACTGGACTTCCTGGTACCCCTTGAACTGCTTCTATTTCATTATATTTTGGATGTGTGATTATTTATGTCAATGGCTTGTGCACACATAGCAGTGTACAACCCGTTCTTGTCAAGAAAGGACCCTGTGGTACGCTTCAGTGCCACAATCCTTATAAAAGGAGCGAAAGCTTCTTATTTTTGAGTAAAACCTATCAAACCTTTCATTTTTCAAGGTTTTGCTCAAAAGAACAAGTACTTCCCCGTATGATTTTCAAAACCTCAACTATTTATATCACTTGTTGAGGGGGATTACTTGAGTTAAACTTTGTTCACAAATTGTTCATAGTGGTCATCTTCCCGCAACACTCGAAATAGTCATATTTATTCTCAACTTTTCAAAAATAACATTTTATATGCCATTTTTGAGGGGGATAAAATTATGTGATAAGAAATACGTTGTGTAAATTCAAATGAATCTTTGTGTAATAGACTTAACCAACGAATTGACGGTACTAAACTGTTAGTAACTCGAAAAGACTTGTCCTGGACGGGTAATAATTTCAAGCTAGTTCGCTAGTAATGTAAATGTGTCTCGCAAAGGACTTGTCCAAGTAGAAAGTACCATTCGAGAAACTCTTGGTAGACATGAACTCTGACGGGTTTGACAGCCTCTCAAGGTTTGTCTACACCTTCAAGATAGTTATTAGAGCTAGTTGTCACCTAAAAGCTGACAATGTAACTCTTTAACTATGCAACGTAACTGTGTCTCGCGGGGGATTGTCTATCTTGAGTTGATCAATTCATAAAGTGTGCGCTCTTTCCTCACTGTGCAGATTTCTGTAAAAACTCCTAAGCACATGTGGAGGGGGAGTATTTATGAAAATCTAAAACTCTTGAAGTGTTCAAAGATGTTTTTCATTCACAAACACTTTGAGAGATTTTCATGAAAAAAAATGGTTTTATGGCAATGGAGTTATAAGGAGATTAAGGTTAGGAATAACCGTCCTATGATCCGCCAGAGCCGGAGGGATCTACCCAAGGACATCACAAATAGTTAGTACTTAGAAGTCCTTAGGTACGATTATAAAAAGGAGAAAATGAGAATCGGAGAAAGAAGGAGTTGAAGAATTAAAAAGAAATGCAAAGAAAAGGGTGAAAAGAAATAGCCCTCCAAATTATTCAACTTAGGGCAGACACCGGATTCAATTCATATGCTACTGGTTGTCACTTAGTGACGCCGATATTGAAGATTAAAAGTCGTCATGGACCTAGTGACGCATGCACTATACCTTCTTAGCCACTCAAGTTTCTCTCAAAAGAAGCTTGTTTCATTCTCACAGGGAACCCTACGTAAACTATTGGCTTTCTCTTAGAGATCGCTGGTATTGAAGAAGGAGACCCTCTCCCTTGTCTCCGCTCAGGAAAAACAAAAACACACTATTGAGTCTAGAGCCACGAGATTCATCAAAAAATCTCTTAGGTACACTTTACATTTCATCACTAGATGTTCAACAATAAGAACATCATTGGTACGTTATCGAGTCCTTCACAGATCTTAGCAATCTATCGAGAACATTTATGAGAGGTTCACAACTGTGATCCTCAGTGATTGAATGGAAACTCCTGCCAGGGTCAACATCAAACAGCCCTGACAGCAGGTCACTTTGGTAACTCCCTATGGATTACGCTTAGTGTGTCTCAAACGGTCTACAGTCGTGAGGTGATGCTTCGGTGTACCTCAGCGACTCATCTGAACTGTAGATGTACTTCAGTACATCGCGTTATCTCACTTGTGGGACTCCAGTTCAGGAACGGCCTTTGTAAGAATTAGAGTTGTGTTTTCACACTATGCTGTTAACACTCTCAGAATTCAAACTCGTAAGTGCCGGAATCCGCTTATTATTAACCGTTTTCATGTTTTTCTTCTTATGGAAGCTCTAGAGCGGAATGATCGTGCAGATTCTTCACATGCTCATGCCAACATCATCACTAATGGAAGTTCTATCCAAAAGCAACACAAAAGTCAGAATGATTCTTCATCAAATCAAAGAATCTACAAAGTTAAAGACTTAAAGAACGTCATCAGTACTATTATTCAACGTTAAAGAGCGTGTGAGCATGTTGAAGAATGATGTGGATACACTGTAGCAGCGAAGCAGACCTGAGGCATACTTGATGCAGACAACAACATACTATCACTTCCATCACAAAGAACAATAATCAAAGAACAAAGTTAAAGATGACGTCAAAACAGAACCATTTAAAGAAAACAATTTCTCTACACTGGGAAGATTGTTTGAATCAAGGCAATTCTTCTCACAAGAAAGAAGAATGTCAGAAGACGTCAAAGCTACTATTACATCAACACCTTCACCGTTTTCATCACTAACACTTAGGGGGAGATTGTTGGAATCACTCCTAGACCTAAATCAAGTGTTAGTAATTCACATGTAATAGTTAGCTTAATTATGGCCTTTATGTTTGTTATTAGCCTTAAGCTTATGTAGAAGGCCCATGAGCTTAGGCCCAAGCCCATAAAGGAAAGGATGGGAACTAGGAGTGTTGCCCTAGCTTCCCTCCTATAAATACTCTTGTATAACCCTCACTTGAGGGTTGGTTGTTCAATGCATTTCTTTCACATACTCTACGCCTAACCATATAAGTCTTATACGTGTATGTGTTTGTGTGTGTGTTGTTCAATCGCCTTTATCTCCTTCTAGTAAGCTTGTGTTGTAAAACTAGTAACCTAACAAATGTGGGGATCCAAACCACTTTATTAGTAAGTGTCCCAAACGAGATGATCAAAAGGCGTTCGTGAGCGGCACCTGGGGAATGAGCGACGAGGAGGACGAAGAAATTTGTCTCATGGCAAATGACGAGGTATGTCACGAATACTATAGTAGTTCATCACTTGATGACGACTCATTGCATAATGAATATGACAAACTATGCAATATTAGCTTAAACTAATTAACAAAAATAAGCTTTTAAAGAGTCAAAATCAACGTTTAGATAAAGAAGTCATAGAATTAAAAGCAAAACTAAAATGTTTAGAAAAGTGTAAAATAGCAAGTGGTGAATGTGAACTTTGTGTTCAACTTCAAACACTAGTTGATCATTTAGATTCTAAAATTGCTAGAATGAGTACAAACACTTTAGATACAATACTCGATGGTGTTAAAACCGGTAACAACCAAAAGGGTCTAGGTATTCAACAACTTGATCCATCAACTAGTGAAAGTAAAGAAACAAAATTTGTTAAAGAACTAGAAAAACCAGCCACTGTTGTGGCGGATCCGGCTAGTGTACAGACTGGGATCCGTGGATCTGCTGTAACAACTAGTGGTAATAACATAGCTTCTTCATCTAGAACTGAGTTCATTATTGTTAATAGGAAGAAACCAACTCATGTCACCACTAGACATCCACCTCCAAAATATAATCCTACTTTTGCAAGAAACAAAGCACCATCTTTTCAAAAACATAATGCATCTAGGAGACCTAATAACGTATATCCAAGAAGTGACCATCAAATGGGATGGAACCCTAATATGCAAAACGGTTTTTCTTTTCAAAACTTTGCTCCATGGAATGCATACTCATCTTATCCATACATTTCTAACATGAATGGAATGCTTAACACTAATGGACCCATGAATAAATGGGGACCAAACTTTTGAGTTTATTATTGTTTTAGGTGTGCTTAAAGGTCGACCTAGACCCCGATGAATGGGTCAAGGATAGCGGGTGCACGAGGTACATGACCGACAATAGGGATCTATTCTCCACATATGAATCCGTAAATGGAGGTAATGTGGTGTTTGGAAATAGCAAAAGTAGAATCATCGGTAAAGGTATGATTTCTAACAAATCTCTAACCATTAACGATGTGTGTCACGTAGAAAACCTAAAATTTAACCTCTTAAGTATAGGACAAATATGTGATAAAAAGTGCAATGTACTTTTTACCGAAACCTGTAGTAAGATACTTAAAAATGGCATAACCATAGGAAGAGGAATTAGGAAACATGGAGTCTATGTCATTAAAATCGGTAATGAACCTAAAGACAAACTATGTCTTACCTCTATGGATGATACTTCGACCTTATGGCATCGAAGATTGGGTCACGCTAATATGCGACTTCTCCAATCGCTATCATCCAAAGATCTAGTAAGAGATCTGATGAGTGCTTATTCACTCATCATTTTTACCCATCTAAGCCCACAAAAACGTCTAAAAACACGGAAATATAACCAAATATACGGCAGATATCCTTGGACTGTGTTTTTATGTATTTCAGGTATAAAGGATCGAAAACAGGGCAAAAACGGACATAATTGACCTCGGAATGGAAAACGTGCTTGCTGATGGAGCCGGAAGTGGATTTTCTACATTTTTCAGAGTCCGGGATTCATATTAGGGAGTGAGCTTGGGGAATCAGACGGAAAACGTAAACCTAAACCCAAATTTCCATTTCACCTTTCACCCGAACCCAGTTTACCAATTCTACCCTTAAAACGTTTTTCATTAAAAACAATTATTTTCAATTTTAACCATTTTTATTTAAAACAATTATTTTTATTAAAACCAATTTTTATTTTTACTAAACATATTTTTCACTCTAAAAAAAAAAAAAAACTATTTACAAAACTTAAAAATACATTTTTACAAAACACATAACACAAAATTTAAAAAAAACAAACTACCCATTCCCCTTAACCACCCAATTACCCTCTTTACCCATTACCTATTTTTACCCAAAACAAAACCAAACCCACCCAAAAATAACACACCCGTTTTATTCACCCTAAACCAATTCACCCATTTTATCCCAAACCCAGAACACCTCTTTGGCGCCAAAACAATTGTCCCAATCCCTTGTCTCCTCTTCCCCAAACCTGTCACCATCTCTCCCTGGTCCCCAACTCAGTCCCAACCCCACACCCACATGGCCATTGCCACCTTGGCAATCCCATGTTGTCTCATTGGCTCTCAAGAAGGGACGGCTAGGATGATTCCCTTGGGCTCCAAGATGGTTTGATGGCTAAGATGATCCCAAGAAAGCACAACAAGTGTCCAAGTATCATTTTCTCTCACAGCACAAACACAACACAGAAAGGACAAGAGAGAAGACTTATGTCTTTTTTTTTTTGTATAAATAGAGTTAGAAGCATTTGTAAAAGTTTGTCTAGAAATCCTTGTTCTAGTACCATTTACTTTTAATGTCATTTTAATTTTCATTGCAATTTAAATTCCAGTCTTTTTTTTTTCAATTCCATTGCACTTTTAATTTTTCTTGATGTTCTTAAATTATGATAATTGTGCTTTAAAAGTGTTTGTTTCAAGTTGTTTAAGCTAATATGAGCTTATGTTAAGGTTTTCAATGTGAGTTTTGAAGAAGTTTTAAGCTTTTGTCAATTTTTAAAATCATTTTCTGCCTTCAAGTGGTGTTTGGAACAGTATAGTTTATGGGTCAAACTTTATGTTTTGACCCATTTTGGATGTTAAAAAGTTTGTTTTTAAGTGTTAAGTCAATGTTTTGCAGTTGTTATTAGTTTGCAATTGGTAAAAATCAGTTTGGAGTAGTTTTTTTTAGATATCAATCTGTCCTGAGCAGCCTTTGCAAACCATTTAGCAGTCTTTTTAAGGCTTGTCAAAGTCCTCGAATTTGCTCCACTTGCTTCTTTTTAGTTCTAGGATTTATGAAGTTTACCTTTTTATCATAGTTTAGCATTTTGTAGCTTATTTGGTAGCTTAATTTTAAGCTTAAAATTGCCCTCAATACTGCCCTTAGTGCCATCTTTTCTGTCCCAAGCAGTCCAACAGCAGCCCCATGAGACTTTTATCAAGCTATGTGCAAGCTTGTGAAAGCCCCCTATAAGCTAGATTTAGGGGCAAATGAGCGTTAGCTGGGTGGACTTCTAGTATCAATAAGCTCAAAGAGCTTGTGCCCCCTGTAGCTTAGTCAAAATAAGCTTCAAACAGTCCCTCTTGGACTGTTTTGGAGCTCTGACCAGCAGGCAGCTTTTCACTTTTTTTTCTTTGTGCTTATTAGACTTTCTTTAGTGCTTATTCTGCGTTTTAGGACCCCATAGGTTAATTTAGTTTAGGTTTAGCTTCCTTAGTGCTTATTGTAACTTTTTGAGTGCTTATTTCTTTTTTTTTTAGACTTAGGACTCCCCTAGTATACATTTGCTTTCCCAACTGTTTCTACCATCCTAACTACTTATTCCATATCTTTTTAGTTTACTTGTTGTTAAATTTAGCTATTTTAGTTTTGAGATCATGTTACAACTTATTTCATCTTTAAAATGCTTTTTCCATGCTCACTACGCTTAAAAATCTGATTAAAGGGGCATTAGGCTTGATTTATGCTACTGTTGGGTAAAAGCTGTTCTCACAGCTTATTTTGATGTTCTTAAGAGTTTAGTTTTCATAAAAAGTGTTTAATTTTAGCTTTTAATTAAGTTGCAAAAAAGAAAAAATCCAAAAAAAAATAATAGCAAAAAGGTGCAGGGGTGGGATTCGACCCCCTGACCTCTTGCACACAGCCACGCCTCACAACAACATCTCAAGACCAACTGCCCTTGGGACTTTGATCGTTAGAATCTTGCACTATTTAATATTTAAGTACCAAAAACAGTTTCTAGCTTATTAGCTTAATTAGCTTTTTAGTAGCTTATTTCCCTAAGTAGTACCACTCTTTTTTATTTTTCCCACAATCAGTAGGTCTTAAAGTATTTTTAGTGAAATTTTCAGATTTTTCCAAAATAGTTTAGTATTTTTTATTATTAAATTAGATTAATTTAGTTTTTAAATCATAATAAATAAAATAAAAGTCGAAAAAATACCCGGCTTTTTCCTAAAATTATTTTTAGTCGTTTTGAACGTAGGAAAATTAGTTTCACACCCGTAGGCCTTAAATTGCATTAGTTTTCACTTTTTGAGGCTCGGGATTAGCCCGGGTTTTCACGTTTTTGCATATTATCACTCTAGGACTTAGTGTAACTTAATTTTATCGTTCCGTATGCTTAGTAGTAGTTTGATCATTATTTACTTTGTTCCCGTAGCCTTAATTACTTTCCCTTTAGTTAATTTTTAGAAACCGTAACCAAAAATAAAAATTCCCGTACCATTCAAGCATTTTAATAACAAACCTCAAACGTGACCGTCAATTCACTCCTCGTTGGGAAACGACCCGGGTAACCACTTGCCCGGTATCACTTATCGAGTATCCGCGGGTTTTGCGTGTCGACCTTTTTCCTAAAAACGGTAGATTTGTAATTCTCTCTCGTTTATTTCGTATTTGATATTTTTATATAATAATTGACTAATTGACCCCTCAAAAGGCCGATATCAATTTGGCGCCGCTGCCGGGGAGTTTGTGTTGCGACAATATCGTTAAGGTTTGACGATTAGTGACTTGAAGATCCTTCCTCGTGAAGTTATTTGCTTTCCAAAAAACCCAAAAACCCAAAAATATTTTCTTTTCAAAATTTATTTTCTCTTTTATGTTTTTTATTTATCAAAACCCCAAAAACATTCTGCTTTATTCCTCTTATCCGTATAATTCTATTTCTCTTACCCTCTGTTGCCGTTTGATTCTATTCTTCGTATCCTCTCGATCACTTAATTCTATTTCTTTAACCCTCTACAAGTTTAATTCTCATGGCGACGATCGATTATCGTCGTTGTTTTCACTGTAAAGGCCGTATGGAAGAGGATCAAGTTTATTGTCTCAATCCCGATTGTTTATGTAAGCGGTGTGGAAGGGTTGGAGCAAGCAAATATTGCTATTGGTGCGAATTAGCCGATAAAAACTCTCTCGATGATTCTCCAAGTTTTTCCGACCTCCCACCTCAACCCGAGATTTGTTCTCTTGTTTCTAAGCCTAAACCGTCTAGATTTGATCAAAATCTTTCACGATTTACGGTTAAGAGAAAAGAACACGAACCGGAGACCAAAACGGAAGTGGTGGAAATTGCTAGCTCTGAGAGCAAACCACTTGTCCCACCTCCGGAATCTTTGAAACCTTTTTCGAACGAAATCGTGAACATGATTGAAAACTTCTTAAATGAACTTCATCAAGATTCAACTTCGGGAAATACAAATACGACTTGTAATGTTGTTGAGCCCTCGATCCCTATTCCCGAGCCCGAGATATCTTCTTTTGATCAAGATTATTGCTACGGTTGTGGAGACGTGTTACCGAAAGGTTTTCGTTGTTTCAAATGTATGTGCAAGTGGTGTGGAAATTATCTTACTAATGGATTTTGTTCGATTTGTGCCGAGAATTCATTCCCTTATGATTCTAATCCAAATCCTTTCAATTATCCTCAAAACGATTTCAACTACCCTCCACAGAATTCATACGAACCACAACCGTACTATCAAGATTTCAATGATCCTTCATTTCAGAATTTCTCTCCTCAAATTCCTTATTGTGCAAATTGTGGAGGTCCTCATTATGATTACCAATGTCAATCATGGAATCAAAATTACCATGGACCTGATCCTTGTTATAACACTTCCAGTTTTGTCAATTTTCAACCTCCACAATTTCCCTTCATTGAACAATATCCCGTCATTGATCAACATCCTCGTGAGAAAAGTATGCTAGAAGAACTTGCCGAAGACCAAACGTCTCGCAACGAAAAATCTATGCTAGAATTACTCGAAGAAGAGGAACGAGCCGCTAAGATTCAAAAATGTCTTGAAGAAATACGAATCGAAGAACGAGCACTTGCAAGACATGCCCGATGGCTCGCGACTTACCTTGACGATGAAGATGATGAGGATTCTATTCAAATGAAGGAATATTATGAAAGTTTGTCGGCCGAAACCACACCCGAAGAGCCCGTTAACTCTCTAAGTATGGGGGACGAGCATCTTAGCACTATTCCGGAAACGGAATCGTCTTGTGTTGAGAACCTTGTCCCAACCCCAAGTGAGTGCGAGGGCGTTTCTGATATGATGTGTGATGAGCCGGTTGATGATGATTCTTCTCCTCCCACCCCTAATGATTCTGTTAAGATGATCTCCGAGTCTGAAAATGACTATACGTCATTTGACGATTCCTTGTCGTGTGGAGACATCGAGTATGTTGAGGAAGATCCTTCTGAGCTCGTCAGCTTAGAAGAAGTGAGAGATTTTGAACCTGAAGAAAGAGAAATCGACACTGATTTTGATTCGGATGATGAAGATATTCTTGTTGTGTCCGAGGAACCTTTTACTATGGCATTCACTAATCCTCTGTTTGACTTAGATTCTGAATTCACTCAAATTTCAGATAACCCAATCTTTGAAATTCAGAATGAGGATAGTGACTTTTACATGGAAACCCCGTTACATCTCCCTCTTTACCCGAGATCAAGGATCTTTCTTCTGAAGAAAAGAGTAGTGGCAATCCCACTTCAACTATTAACCTTCTTCATGAGGAGTTCGCCGGTGAACTCGCTCACATCGATCCTCTTCCTCCGGGAATTGAGGATGAGATTTTTGAGCAAAATGCTCCGCATCCTCTTCTATCCATGAGTGACTCATCCACCCATGAGGATTTTACTGTGGTTGACACTAGTGTTTCATTCCTCTCCGAGGACAAAGTGTTCAAACCCGGTATCTTACCTTTCAAGGGAGTTCACTCTCGGACATTTCTTAAGTCCAACACGGATGTTGTGACTTCTAGAGTGGTTGATAAGATTGTTGAACATTCGCTTAATGTTCCTCAATCTAATATTTTGCCCACCCGACCCACCCGTTGTCAATCCATTGACACTCTTCTTTCTTATCCCATTTCTTCTCCATATCTTATCTCCTACAGGAGTGAAGATACCATCTTTGACCCCGGCATTTCTCATTCTCTTGAGCCGGCTATATCTCATCGGAGTGGAACTTTCAGCACATTCAATGTTTCTTCAAACCATTTGAATGAAAGTCCGATGGAGATTTTCTCTTCCACTTGCTCCCCCATGGACCAATGAATTCGGGGTCGAGTCAAGCTAGCGACTCGGTTAACAAAAACAGTAGCATTTCATGGGTGTCCACCCATGTTTCTGACTTCTTTCTCTTTTCTAACACTAATTGTGGGGGAATACCCCCACTGTTGTTTGTTTGTGTGTGTGTGCTCTCTGTTTTCAGGATTCCCGTAGATCGTGATGATTGATGCGCCTGTTTTCAATCCAGCCGCCCAATATCCGATCTTTTTGCTAACGTTTATCTAGGGATATCTTTATTAATCCTTTTTGTGAAAAAAGATTTCGTTTCCACACTTGGCTAGTAGTATTACCTTTCTATAGTGTCGGCTACGGCCGGTACTTTGAATATTGAGGGCAATATTCAATTCTAAGTGTGGGGGGGGGGGGGAATTCTAAGCGAATTTGATCACATTGTACCTTCTAGTACCCTAGCACCCCCGTTTTGACCAAAATTTTAAATTTTTTATCGCTTTAAGTCAAGTATTTACATTTACAAGAAGTGCATTGCACAAAAATAAAGCGTTGATGCTTCGACATTAATGGTAGTTTAGTCTTGATTCGGCTAGAACAAGGGGAATCCCGACTCTGCTAGAGTGTTGATCTAGCTGCTCTCTTAACATTAGGCTAAGGTTTTACGCATTGTGCAAATGAAAATGATAAGCGTGGAGTAGTTGGTTCTCTTTAGAGCTTATATAAGTAATCTATGGCTTTTTCTCCCAGTAGCTCTTAAATGGACTTAAATACGTGCTCATTGTCAAACTTTTGAACATTCATATAGTCTTGTTACAATAAAAAGTTTTTAAGCAAAATTGATTTAGAGTCCGAGTTCAACTTTTTATTTAAATTTCCGAGAAAGCATACTTTCTTTAAATCTGAATAATGTTGCAAAATGAAAGTACCGTAAAGTGCTCGAATGCTGCAAAAGGTTGCAAGTTTAAAAGTTCGAAGTCAAAAGCGAAGTGAAAGGAAAAAAAAAATAAATAAAAAAATAAAAAGGTGAAAAAAAAAAAAAAAAGTTGAAAAATGAAAAATGAAAAAAATATGAGTTGCGTGAATAAAAGCACTATGTTGCTTATGAATAAATGTACGAAACTTGCTTTTTCTTAAATTTAAATCGGAAGTTGAACTCGTATTCGTCAAATTTGTCTAAAAGTTTGACGGTAATTTGGAAATCCTTGATTTCAAAGATCCCGAAAGCTCCGATACTATTCTCGAGGGTGAAAACCTAGCCTCCTCAAAAGGACAAGCTGAGAAGAAAGTCGCAACATGGAGTGATCTCACCTTTGAATCTCGAATTTCTAAATTATCGTCGGTTGTGATCCATTTAGGTTTTGTTTTAACTTAACGGTAGCTTCGTAAATCTTTGGAATCGAATTCCCGCTAATTCCGGTACTATTCTCTGTGAGGTGTCAAAAGCCCGGTCACTTAAAACTAATGTTTTGGGATGTGCCGAGAAGAAAGCCGCTACATGGAAGAGGCCCTTTCGATCCTTAGACTTTCATCGTTTCCGGTGGGTTAGTACTTTGGTTAAGTGGACAACAACCATAACAAATGTCGATTTCAATGGTCAAACTTTTGAAAATGAGCACACACACTTAAATTTTATAAATTGCGGGAGTAAAAAGTTAAGTCTCGACTTACATAGATTATTGATATAAGTAGTGTTAGCATTTTACAAAAACGTTTGCACAATAAGTTTAAGCTTGGTTTGAGAGTATCAAAAAGAGGATGACGATTACAATTCCCCGGAGACACCCATTTTGCGTGAATCCCGTTCCATGATGCCATGTTTTGAAAATCAAGCATTTTATTTATTATCGTCTTGTTTAAATTTCTCGTATTGAATAAAAATGTTGAAACGGGGTATTCTTGGTATTTTTAATCCTTTCATTACTTCATATGATCAGATTGCTAGGGACTAGCAATTGATAGTGTGGGGGATTTGATGAGTGCTTATTCACTCATCATTTTTACCCATCTAAGCCCACAAAAACGTCTAAAAACACGGAAATATAACCAAATATACGGCAGATATCCTTGGACTGTGTTTTTATGTATTTCAGGTATAAAGGATCGAAAACAGGGCAAAAACGGACAGAATTGAGCTCGGAATGGAAAACGTGCTTGCTGATGGAGCCGGAAGCGGATTTTCTACATTTTTCAGAGTCAGGGATTCATATTAGGGAGTGAGCTTGGGGAATCAGACGGAAAACGTAAACCTAAACCCAAATTTCCATTTCACCTTTCACCCGAACCCAGTTTACCAATTCTACCCTTAAAACGTTTTTCATTAAAAACAATTATTTTCAATTTTAACCATTTTTATTTAAAACAATTATTTTTATTAAAACCAATTTTTATTTTTACTAAAAATATTTTTCACTCTAAAAAAAAAAAAAAAAAAAAAAAAAAAAAACTATTTACAAAACATAAAAATACATTTTTACAAAACACATAACACAAAATTTAAAAAAAACAAACTACCCATTCCCCTTAACCACCCAATTACCCTCTTTACCCATTACCTATTTTTACCCAAAACAAAACCAAACCCACCCAAAAATAACACACCCGTTTTATTCACCCTAAACCAATTCACCCATTTTATCCCAAACCCAGAACACCTCTTTGGCGCCAAAACAATTGTCCCAATCCCTTGTCTCCTCTTCCCCAAACCTGTCACCATCTCTCCCTGGTCCCCAACTCAGTCCCAACCCCACACCCACATGGCCATTGCCACCTTAGCAATCCCATGTTGTCTCATTGGCTCTCAAGAAGGGACGGCTAGGATGATTCCCTTGGGCTCCAAGATGGTTTGATGGCTAAGATGATCCCAAGAAAGCACAACAAGTGTCCAAGTCTCATTTTCTCTCACAGCACAAACACAACACAGAAAGGACAAGAGAGAAGACTTATGTCTTTTTTTTTTTGTATAAATAGAGTTAGAAGCATTTGTAAAAGTTTGTCTAGAAATCCTTGTTCTAGTACCATTTACTTTTAATGTCATTTAAATTTTCATTGCAATTTAAATTCCAGTTTTTTTTTTCAATTCCATTGCACTTTTAATTTTTCTTGATGTTCTTAAATTATGATAATTGTGCTTTAAAAGTGTTTGTTTCAAGTTGTTTAAGCTAATATGAGCTTATGTTAAGGTTTTCAATGTGAGTTTTGAAGAAGTTTTAAGCTTTTGTCAATTTTTAAAATCATTTTCTGCCTTCAAGTGGTGTTTGGAACAATATAGTTTATGGGTCAAACTTTATGTTTTGACCCATTTTGGATGTTAAAAAGTTTGTTTTTAAGTGTTAAGTCAATGTTTTGCAGTTGTTATTAGTTTGCAATTGGTAAAAATCAGTTTGGAGTAGTTTTTTTTTAGATATCAATCTGTCCTGAGCAGCCTTTGCAAACCATTTAGCAGTCTTTTTAAGGCTTGTCAAAGTCCTCGAATTTGCTCCACTTGCTTCTTTTTAGTTCTAGGATTTATGAAGTTTACCTTTTTATCATAGTTTAGCATTTTGTAGCTTATTTGGTAGCTTAATTTTAAGCTTAAAATTGCCCTCAATACTGCCCTTAGTGCCATCTTTTCTGTCCCAAGCAGTCCAACAGCAGCCCCATGAGACTTTTATCAAGCTATGTGCAAGCTTGTGAAAGCACCCTAAAAGCTAGATTTAGGGGCAAATGAGCGTTAGCTGGGTGGACTTCTAGTATCAATAAGCTCAAAGAGCTTGTGCCCCCTGTAGCTTAGTCAAAATAAGCTTCAAACAGTCCCTCTTGGACTGTTTTGGAGCTCTGACCAGCAGGCAGCTTTTCACTTTTTTTTCTTTGTGCTTATTAGACTTTCTTTAGTGCTTATTCTGAGTTTTAGGACCCCATAGGTTAATTTAGTTTAGGTTTTGCTTCCTTAGTGCTTATTGTAACTTTTTGAGTGCTTATTTCTTTTTTTTTTAGACTTAGGACTCCCCTAGTATACATTTGCTTTCCCAACTGTTTCTACCATCCTAACTGCTTATTCCATATCTTTTTAGTTTACTTGTTGTTAAATTTAGCTATTTTAGTTTTGAGATCATGTTACAACTTATTTCATCTTTAAAATGCTTTTTCCATGCTCACTACGCTTAAAAATCTGATTAAAGGGGCATTAGGCTTGATTTATGCTACTGTTGGGTAAAAGCTGTTCTCACAGCTTATTTTGATGTTCTTAAGAGTTTAGTTTTCATAAAAAGTGTTTAATTTTAGCTTTTAATTAAGTTGCAAAAAAGAAAAAATCCAAAAAAAAATAATAGCAAAAAGGTGCAGGGGTGGGATTCGACCCCCTGACCTCTTGCACACAGCCACGCCTCACAACAACATCTCAAGACCAACTGCCCTTGGGACTTTGATCGTTAGAATCTTGCACTATTTAATATTTAAGTACCAAAAACAGTTTCTAGCTTATTAGCTTAATTAGCTTTTTAGTAGCTTATTTCCTTAAGTAGTACCACTCTTTTTTATTTTTCCCACAATCAGTAGGTCTTAAAGTATTTTTAGTGAAATTTTCAGATTTTTCCAAAATAGTTTAGTATTTTTTATTATTAAATTAGATTAATTTAGTTTTTAAATCATAATAAATAAAATAAAAGTCGAAAAAATACCCGGCTTTTTCCTAAAATTATTTTTAGTCGTTTTGAACGTAGGAAAATTAGTTTCACACCCGTAGGCCTTAAATTGCATTAGTTTTCACTTTTTGATGCTCGGGATTAGCCCGGGTTTTCACGTTTTTGCATATTATCACTCTAGGACTTAGTGTAACTTAATTTTATCGTTCCGTATGCTTAGTAGTAGTTATATCATTATTTACTTTGTTCCCGTAGCCTTAATTACTTTCCCTTTAGTTAATTTTTAGAAACCGTAACCAAAAACAAAAATTCCCGTACCATTCAAGCATTTTAATAACAAACCTCAAACGTGACCGTCAATTCACTCCTCGTTGGGAAACGACCCGGGTAACCACTTGCCCGGTATCACTTATCGAGTATCCGCGGGTTTTGCGTGTCGACCTTTTTCCTAAAAACGGTTGATTTGTAATTCTCTCTCGTTTATTTCGTATTTGATATTTTTATATAATAATTGACTAATTGACCCCTCAAAAGGCCGATATCAAGATCTACCTAAGTTAAAATATGAACATCACTTTTGTGATGCTTGTAATGTAGGAAAACAAGCTCATTCAAGCCATAAAGCTAAAAACATGGTGTCTACAACTAGATGTCTAGAATTATTACATATGGATTTATTTGGTCCATCCGCTATCCAAAGTTATGGGGGCAACTACTACACTTTGGTAATAGTGGATGACTACTCTAGGTATACATGGACAAAATTTTTAAAGAACAAAACGGAAACCTTTAATTATTTTGAAATATTAAGCAAAAAGATCCAAAGACAACTAGGAAGTCCTATAGTGTCTATTAGGACGGATCATGGTAGGGAATTCGATAAGGAAGTGCAATTTGGAGCCTTTTGTGACGCTAATGGTATTACTCTCAACTTCTCGGCTCCACGCACTCCACAATCGAATGGGGTAGTAGAAAGAAAGAATAGAACCCTTCAAGAAATGAGTAGAACCATGCTTAATGAACAATCTATACCTCAAAAATTTTGGTGTAATGCCGTTGATACCTCAACGTACATACTCAATCGAGTCTTAATTAGACCAATCTTAGGTAAAACTCCATATGAGTTACTCCGAGGCAAAAAGCCTACGTTAAATCACTTTAGAGTCTTTGGAAGCAAATGTTTCATTCTTAACACTAAAGATTATCTTACAAAATTTGATCCTAAATCAACCGAAGGTATCTTTCTAGGTTATTCGCCTAATAGCAAAGCTTACGTCATATTAAACAAAGAAACAATGAAGGTAGAAGAGTCATTAAACATAAAATTTGATGAAAGTCCACCCAAACCCTCTCCACCTCTTGTCGATGACGAGATCATAGAAAGTGAAGCTATAGTAATAAAGAAAAAGATAAATGAAGAAGAAGAACCTCTAAATGGTGAAATCATAAACATTAAAGAATCCAAAGATCACCCCGTAGATAAGGTCATAGGAAAGCTAAACGAACGAACATTAAGGTCTCAAGTTCAAAACCAAAGTAGCTTGTTTTGCTTCATTTCAACCATAGAACCTAAGAACACACAAGAAGCCATAAAAGATGAAAGTTGGGTAATGGCTATGCAAGAAGAACTAAATCAATTTGTTTCTAATGATGTTTGGACACTTGTCCCTCCACCTAGTAATCAAACCATAATAGGAACAAAATGGGTTTATAAGAACAAATTAGATGCAAACGGAGTAGTGTCTAGGAACAAGGCTACTTCTTGCGTATTCTTGTGCTAATGATCTAAAGCTTTATCAAATTGATGTCAAAATTGCTTTTCTAAATGGTTTCATTAATGAAGAAGTATATGTAGCTCAACCTCCGGGCTTTATAGATTTTGAAAAACCCAAACATGTTTATAAATTAAAGAAAGCCCTTTATGGTCTTAAACAAGCTCCAAAAGCTTGGTATGATAGACTCAAGTCCTTTTTTATTAAACACAAGTATACCATGAGGTTAGTTGACAACACACTTTTTACTAAGAAAAGAGAGTCACACATAATCATAGTACAAATATACGTAGATGATATTATATTCGGATCCACTTGTCAAGACATGTGTGATGATTTCTCTAAAATCATGCATGACGAGTTCGAGATGAGTATGATGGGAGAACTTAGTTTCTTTCTTGGTCTACAAATTAAACAAGTAGAAGATGGTATCTTCTTTAATCAATCTAAATACATAAAGGAGATGTTAAAGAAATTTGGTCTAGAAGAGTCGAAACCAATTAGGACACCAATGTCATCCGACACCAAACTCACAAAAGATGAAGACGAAGAATCCATAGATAATACTAAATATCGTGGCATGATAGGTAGTCTTCTCTACCTCACGGCAAGTAGGCCGGATATCATGTTTAGTGTTTGCTTATGTGCTAGGTTTCAAGAAGACCCCAAAACATCACACCTAGAAGCCGTAAAAAGAATATTTAGATACATTAAGGGTACACCACAATTAGGATTATGGTATCCTAAGGGCACGGGAGTAGAAACAATTGTATATGCAGATTCTGACCATGCAGGTGATTACGTTGATAGAAAAAGTACAAGTGGGGTGTGTACTTTCATGGGATGTTGTTTAACGTCTTGGTTTTCTAAGAAACAAACGACACTAGCAATATCAACAACCGAAGCCGAGTACGTCTCCGCCGACAAAGCATGCCAACAAGCACTATAGATGAAACAAGCGTTAGTAGACTACGACATTGATCTAAGCGACATAGCCATCCTATGTGACAACAAAGGTGCCATCGACTTAAGCAAGAATCCGGTATTGCATTCTCGCACAAAGCATATAGAGATTCGTCACCACTTCTTAAGAGACAATGTTCAAAAGGGGAACATTTCTATTGAGAAGGTAGCATCCGAAGATAACATAGCCGACGTCCTCACCAAACCGTTGAAACGGGAACAATTCAACCTACTTCGTCTTGGTCTTGGTTTAATGGAACACACGTCGTAACTTATTTGACTCTACAAGGTATGTAAACACTAGCCTTCTTCTTTCTGAGTCTAGGATCTCTATTTCACGCACAACTCACAAACAATACGGGAATTTTCAAAACCCAAAATGAGTTTTCCACTTATAGTTTTCTTATTTCTTTTTACACATTTTCAAAGAAAACCTACTTTAACAATGTTTTCTAAACGGCTGATACCTTCCCGTATCAATTTCACAAAAGCAATTTCTCACGTCTAGGACAAATCGCTTTTTCATTATTAATACAAAGTAAAAACCCGTTTTCATTGCATCTCATGTCTTTTGAATGCTAAAGAGGACACATAACTAATATGTGTTTTCGGGTACATTCATTTAAGCAACAATGAATTAGGAGCATTGATAACACAAAATTACGTACTCATGTACTAAATATGTGTTTTCAGGTTATCTCAATAGGATGTTTTTATACCTCTAGTTTATTTTCTATTTCTTTTTAGGGGTCGAGATAACCGCAACTCCAAATAGTTTGCATATAGGCATACAATAGGCAAAAATGTTTCCAAAAGGAAAATTTTGTGTTGCCTGAATCACCAGACCCACGGATCCCAGCCTTCATGCTGGACGGATCCCTCAAGGGAAGGATCAGTGGGAACCGTGCAACAAAAGCTGATTTTACCTTCTATTTTTTCACTTTGGATGAAAAAATTCCACATTTGTTTCATTTTTGGGAGTATGCTCTTTAATTCTTGTGTTCTCATGATCACATGCCTTGAATTCATATCTAATCATTAGATTTTAATTCACATTTTAGTTCAAGCATTCATTACAATGCTTTGTTTTTCTCTATATATAGATCTCCCAAAATGCTTGCATAATCCATCTCATCCTCACATACACAATACACCATGTCATCCAACAACCCTTTAGATGAATCACCTAGTACAAACAAACATCTTCATGATACCCAAACCTTTGTCCTACCACCATCCAAAATACCACAATCCAACTCTAGGATATCCGCACAGATTAGTATCCGATCTTGTTGTTTAGCAAAACCAACCTCAAATGATTCATCCTCAACAAATAACTCACCACAAGATGCTTCCATTATAGCACCTCCCTCATCACCAACAAGTACACCAACTTCATCACCACCTAAAATCACTCTTTTGGAACTCCTTAAGAATCCAACAAGATCTACCCAACTTAAAGAAAAAGAAATAGTCTTTTCAACACCCCCCCACATCACCAAATACTATTTCTCAAGATCTTCAAACATCACCACCATTAGCTCCCATCACATTACAAGAACATCTAGGTTCTTTTCCACCACCACTTCCAAACATTCCGGATGTTGATCCATATTTTCCTATTTTTCCACCACATCTTCCACATAACTCAAATCAAAACAACCCGGAAAAATTCCGCACTCATTACCCACATCATTTGCATTGTGAACATTGCCAATCGACTAGGGAAATTGCAATAGAAGTTAGGGAAGAAATGCGTTTCATACTCAACCTCATCCTTGATCGCATCAATACCATTACTCATCAAAACCTCCATCCATAACCTTATGCAAGCATGGAAGGAATCACTACTACTATTTTTTTTACTTTTAGTATTATTTTTCTTTTGAAGTTATTTTCAAGAACAAGTCTTGTTCTTATTTTTACATGCTTGTAAGTGGCATAAAATACCACTACAATTTGTTGTTTTATTACAAGGCCTTGTTTACATACCTTGGCTCCCAATCTTGATTCTCGGTAACCACAAGATTATTTAAGCATGTTACTAACCTTTCTTTTTGTAGGATTTTTATTTTTCTTCACTTGACGCCCCAAACAAGGGGGAGCTACTGTCAAAGGGGAGTAAGAAATACGTAGACTACTTTTTCCTCCAAGGGTTAACTTTTTGTTTCGACAAAAAGGGGGAGAAGAAGTAAAACTTAGGGGCTTTCAAAACTTACATCTATTCTTAAATTTTACTCATCATAACATTATGTTTTGTCATCAACAAAAAGGGGGAGATTGTTAATACAAATAAACCGTAAAAACGTTTATTAATATTTTGCGATCTCTTTGTGTTTTGTTGATAACAAATATAATGTTGTCTTAAGTATAATTATAAGGATACATGTTATTTTTGTAAAGCATTTATATATAGCCATTTAAATACAAAAATGTAGTAATTAAGCATTTGTTGTAATAGTTTATTAGGATGGGTAAAAACCATAACCCATGGATCTTAACCCATACCCAAGAAGACTAGATATAATGTATACTTAGATACATTGAATCTAAAGAAAAACCATGGACCAACCCATAACCCATGACCCATGACCCATAACCAAAAAACCAATGGGCAAAGAGGAGCGTTCCACGGATCCCTAGCTTTGTGCTAGCCGGATCCCAAGTGGAAGGGATCCGTGGGATCCGGGGAACAGTGAGGAATTTTGCCTATAAATAGACAGCCATTTCTGTTAGATATTAGTTTTCACATACACATCAAACCATAACAACAAGGTGGCGAATAAGTGGAATTCTAGAGAGAGAAAGTTAGAGGTTTAGGGAACTTTAGTGAGAGAAAGAAAATTATTATTATGAGCTCCAACTCTCTACCTTGGGAGGTAGAGAGTATTTATAGTCTTACATAAAACGCCACACATCGGGCTGTGGATCAGGCATACAGTGGGTAAAGACCCGTCCGTCCTCCACAGTTTTACATATCTAAATACTACTTAACTTAAAATAACTACGACCACGAGCTTTCTAACGATTACATATACTTGAGGTGACCGACTCTTTAATACCTGGAATTTCTAATTCCTAACAATCTCCCCCTAAGGGAGGTCACCTCAATCATGTACTAAAATTACATTGAATACAAACAGATATGACATTAACAATTGTTCTTGAATTCTTGATGTAGTCCTTTGCTCCTAAGCTCGTAGTCATTAATTCTTCACATTGCATGTTTGGTTATTCCAAGTAGAGGTCTTTTACTGATCCACGCGATAATAAATTTGAGCCAGCTTTTGAGATCATCAGCTATAAAAAATCTCTGAGACATCCATTGTGGTGTTGTGACTTTAGGACCGACATGCTCACATTTTGGATCATGATATCTTCTCATCAGAGTAGCAGAAGCTTTCGTTGATTCAAGATATTGGCAGGTAGGATTCCTAAGAATCTCCTTGACAGGGTTTCGCAGCTGCTCTAGCTGTTCTCAAACCGGAACATCTCAAAGAAGACAACACGGAGTGAGTGAACCAGCGAATTTTAAGTCCACTGATTGATGAAAAGATATTTGAAAAACAATCGTGTATTGCTCAATAGAAATTGTTTTTGCAATACAACGAAGGTTTTATTGAAAATCAATTATCAATCATAAAAACACCTTTTGGTTTGAAAAATGAGTACACGGTCGATGTGCTACAGAAAAGAGTTGTTAAGCACAAAGACCGGTTTTTCAAAGGTATCCGTCAATCCATATCCTGAACCAGGATTGATTCAAGAGATTGAATCGCCCCATTGTTTCTGTTCAGTTGTCACATGGTTGATCTATATAATAGATCTCACATACCACCTACCAGGAGCTTGTTTGATGATGGCTCCAGAAGGCTTTCCATCTTCATTGTGGATATGATAAAACATCACTCAGATGTTCTGGAAATACCACAAGGATAATGCGTAGGACTCAAGATATAATCTCTCTTTCCACATTGTGTGAAACAGAGAGTCTTCATTGAAAGTGTCCTAATGAGATTTATTGATGATCTCGTGGCACTAGACTCAATTTGTGCATATTTGGATCCTGTGCCGGAGACTAGGGAGAGGGTCTCCTTCTTCAATATCAACAATCTCTAAGAGAAAGTCGATAGATAATGTTGGTTCCCCGTGAGAATGAAACAAGTCCTTTTAAGAGGAACTTGAGTGGTTTGGAAAGTTGAAGTGCAGTGCGTCACTGGGTCCATGACGTCTTGTCTTCAATACCGATGTTACCATCAGTAGCATATGAATTGAACCCGGTTTCTGCCCTTAGGTTGAATAAATGGAGGGCTATTTTTTTTCACCCTTTTCTCATTCAATTCTTATTAATTCTTCAACCCCTTCAGTGCTTACCGAGACTTCATAACTAGAACCTTGTTGGGTTTATTCCAGTACTAGCTCAGTCTCAGTCTGCACTCTTCCCATTCCCCATTTTTCTCCTTTTATCATCATACCTAAGAACTCTACACTAACTAGTGGATAGTCCCTGGGTAGATCCCTCCGGTTCTGGCGGATCATGGGAACAAAAACCTAACCTTATCATCCTTATATCACCGTACATAAAGTAAAGTTGGTCGGTCTATTTGGTATTGTTCATCTGCCGTTGGAACCAATTGAAAACCATTTGAAAATCAATTCAGATACTTATGATATATTATCAAAGCATTTTGTACCTGACATTGTTTTTGATATTTTTAGAACGAGAACTCACCCTCAACATGTGCATCAAGTATTAGAAAATGTTTTGCACACGGAGGCAAGAGAAAGAATTAACTTCTTTGATTACCATTTTCTAAAAGATATCAACATCACTTCCTTGATCAAATCAAGTAGATAACGCATTTCCGGGAAGGATGAGGTTTCCACAAGTTTGCTCCCCCTCAATATGTGCCACGAGGTTTGAAAAGAGTTTTGCACATACTAGAGAGAACCTGCACATTGAGATAAATGATCACGTTTCAAATCATAGGTTTAAGATAGATGCTCCCCCTCAACATGTACAATTTGAAAAATTGAAATCGTTTGTCACATGTGGGAAGGACAGCGTGAACATCCTTATAAAACCATTTACCGAATTATCAGTTTAAATCCAATTTAAATCACACATTATCCCCCGATCACAATTATCAAATCATTTGAGATTTGTGATCTCTTATGGATTTAAATTTATTTTGAAGGCTTTTAAGGAGAATTGCGACTTGATTATGAAAGCGTTTTAACTGATAAGGATCGGTTTTTAAGACTTTAAACTCCATTGAAAAAAAAACATGCAAGTACATCTTTTGAAAATAATTTAATGCCAAATAACTTTTTAATTTAGTTGAAATCATTCTCCCCCTCAATCAATGACATAGGTTGTTGATTGAGAGATAGAGATTTTGACAAATAAGTCCTGATGATTATCAAAAATAGAGACCGAGTTATTTTTCAAAGCATTTAGTTTTCAGCAGATGAATGTTAATAGAATCAGAGCATGGAATATTGAAAGCATGATAAAACATGGCTCTGTTCTTTCTTTTAAAACCGGGTTATTGCCTGAAAATGACAATAACCCATTTCTTTCTCTTTCTCCCATTTTTTTTTTTTTTTTTTTTTTTTTTTTTTTTTTTTTTTTTTTTTTTTTTTTAAAAATTCGAACAACATCTAAAGACCCGTGTCATTCTTTGAATGACAACATCAAGACCATAGATATTATCGAATCGAGAGAAATAAGACAAAATGACAATATTTTTTGAAGATTTTTCGAATTTTCCAAAATTTTATGGATTTTGGAAGTTTTATATTTTTGTATTTGATTTTCGAATAGATATATACAAGAGATAGATGAAGATAGACCTTTACTCCTCGTCTTCCTCCTGAAGACGTTTGAGTGTTTCTGGTTGAAGGCTTTTCAAGCCAAGACGTGGAAGAATAAACTCAAAAACGTTCTCTTGGAAGAGCTTTGGTGAAGATGTCTGCTAACTGATATTCAGATCTCACAAAATAGAGTTCCACCACACCTTTTTCCACTTGTTCCCTGATGAAATGATGTCGAATGTCGATATGCTTTGCTCTTGAGTGTTGAACATTGTTACATGAGAGAGCAATAACACTTTTATTATCACAGTACAGAGGAATTTTGTTGAATTCAAAGCCATAGTCAGATAATTTCTTTAAGATCTCTGTTGCATATTTTGATTGATTTATAAAAATGCCTCCGGGACTTTGTGAAATTTGTAATCCCAAGAAAAATGACATTTGTCCCATCATTGACATTTGAAATTTTGAACTCATTTCATCAGAAAAACGATCACATTCCATTGGGTCTGTCGAGGCAAAAATAATATCATCAACATAAATTTGAACATGAGTTAAATGTTTGCCTGACTTCCTGGTGAACAATGTAGGATCAACTGCTCCTTTGCTAAATCCGGTAGATAGAAGAAACTTAGACAAAGTATCATACCATGCCCTTGGAGCTTGCTTTAAACCGTAAAGGGCCTTCTTCAAACGATAAACGTGAGTAGGATGCTTTTGATTTACAAATCCTTCAGGTTGGCTGACGTATACGACTTCTTTAAGGTCTCCGTTCAGAAATGCCGTCTTCACATCCATCATATATACTATCATGTTCTTACTAGCAGCATTAGCCAAGAAGATTCTGATTGCCTCGATTCGAGCAACAGGAGCAAAAGATTCTTCAAAGTCAATACCCTCCTCTTGACAGTATCCTTTAGCAACTAATCGAGCCTTGTTCTTCAACACATCACCATGCTCGTCAAGTTTCACTTTGAAGATCCATTTAAGAGCTATAATCATAGCACAGTCGGGAGCAGGTACTAACTCCCATACATCAAGTCGATCAAAGTCATGAATTTCATCTTGCATGGCATTGAACCAGCTATCTTCATTCATGGCGGTTTTAACATCTTTTGGTTCGATCATAGATAGTACGGAGTTGAAGAAGCACCACAAGGCATCGGTTGCAAGTTGTTTTCGTGTTGATACAGGACGAGAGGGATTTCCAATGATGTTGTCTAATGGATGATCGTGAGTCCATTTTCTGAGGTGTTCATGTGGTAGTTGTTGAGGGACTGAGGTAGCTGAGTCGATGTCTCCTGAAGAAGATGGTTCTGATGATGATTCAGGAGCAAATATGTTTTCAAATGGAGCATCTTCAGGAGTAGCAAAGGGATTAACTTCATCATTGATGCCAGAAACATTTCCATGATGTACATTTGAAGAATGATGATTTGTTGAAGAGACTGAAGGATCAGCAGCAGGTGCTTCTTGACTTAAAGATATTGAGACTGAGGGATTGCCTTCATTCACAGGAATATGAGTAGCCTCTGTTGTAGGAATCGACACCTCATTAGTACTTGGATCATAAAGTTCATCAAACATAGGATCAAACAATTTCCTTAAATCATCTTCAGATGGAGGTACATATGGAGTTTCTTGAGAAGAGTTTGGAACAAGAGATGAACCAATGGGACTGTTTTGAAGTGCAGGTCCTGAGCTGGAGTGTCCAGGAGCCATTTGACCGATCAGCTCATCAAACGTAACGTGAATTGTTTCCATGATATTTCGGGTTCTTTTGTTGTAGATTCGGTATCCCTTTTTGTTTGAAGCATACCCTACAAATACTCCAATGTCTGCTTTAGCTCTAAGTTTGCCTAAGTCTTGTCCTTCATTAGTTGGATAACACAATGCACCAAACACACGAAGGAAAGAGAGATTAGGTTTTCTGTTGTGGACAAGTTCATATGGAGTTTTTCCATGAACAGTGTGAATCAGAGAACGATTTTGTGTGTAGCATGCAGTGGCTATAGCTTCAGCCCAAAGAAACATTGGAACCTTTGAGTAAATCAGCATTGTTCTAGCGGCTTCCACAAGGGTTCGATTTCGTCTTTCAACTACACCGTTCTATTGAGGAGTTCGTGGAACACTTCTTTGATGGCTGATTCCAATGCTTTCATAGAAGTCACTAAGTTGTTTGTTAACAAACTCTGTTCCATTGTCTGTTTGGACAATTCTAACTGTTTTGTTGAGTCGAACCTGCAGCTGTTTGATGAGTTTGATGATGATATCAGGAGTTTCATCCTTTGTCCTTAAGAATTTGACCCAGGTGAATCTAGAGTAATCATCAACCACAACCAACATATATTTCTTACCAAAGATGTTCTGCACTCTCATTGGTCCACACAAGTCCATATGAAGGGTATGAAGAACTTCTGTAATTGAGTTTGTAGGTTTGGATTTTTGGGCATTCTTTTTGCTTTTACCCAGTTGGCATGCTGAACAAAGATGATCCTTTTCATACTTTAGTCTAGGTAAACCTACAACTAAGTCCTTTCTGGAAAGATCGTTGATGGTGCCGAAGTTCAAGTGATTGAGACGACGATGCCATAACCATGACTTTGTTTTTGAAGCCTTTGATAACAAGCAGATTGGAGAAGCCCTCATCATGTCATCGATAGAGATGGTGTAAAGATTTGAGCCACGAGTTCCTTTTAACAGTTCCTTACCATTAAGATCTCTAACAAAGCAGGTATGTTTTCTAAAGGCTACTTCTAGATCAGAATCACAGAATTGACTAACAGAGAACAGATTATGACCAAAACCTTCCAGATAGTAAACTCTAGAGATGACACTATCACCAACAACGTAATCTCCATAACCCATAATAGCACCGAAATGATAATTACCGAATCTAACAGTCCCGATGAATTTGCTCATGAAGTTCATGAGCCGCGACCGGTCTCCAGTCATATGCTTGGAACAGCCTGAGTCCAGGTACCACAGAATGATTTGAACGATCTGCAGTTGAACACAGACAAGAATGGATAACTGGATAATTGGGATCCCCATGCAAGAATGGGTTCCATTTGGTTAGTTACAATGGTTGGAACACCCACATCAGAAATAGAAGCATTCATATCAGAAAGTGAGGCAATGGAATCATTGTGAATAGATGCAGTACTGGTGTCTGTATTAGCCCTGTTTACAGTGTGATCACTTCTTAAGGGAATAATTCTACCAGTAGGCATCCATTTTCTAGTGGGCATTATCTGATTAGTCTTATGACCAACAGGTATCCAATAAAAGCCTATTTTACTGAATGTTCTTCCTGTGGGTTTCCACTGTTTTCTAACTTTCTTTCGTTTTTGCCTTTTAGCCTTCTTAGCATGAATTTTAGCATTAACAATATTAACTGGACAATTAACATCATTAGGCAGAACATTAACACCACATTCATGATTAGAAACAGAATTCAAGCAGACATCAGTACAAGGTTTGCAAATAGTATCGGAATTCGAATTAATTACAGTATGCCTATGGCTAATACTAGAATCAACATGATTCATTTTATTCAATTCAAGCTTAAAGTTCCTAGATTGTTCTTCTACTCTCTTCCAATGCACATTCTTAGCTTGAGAGGTCCTATCATTCCTTGTATTGTCTTGAGACTTTGACCTGCTCTGTTTAATGTCACTGATTACTCCTGTAGAGGGAATGGGAACATTAGTGGGTTTTACAACTCTTTGCAACACCTGTTTAGATGTACTGGGATCTGAACTACATGTAGGCACACTAAGGTTCACTTTCTTAAAACTAGAAGTGCTGGGATTTGTACTCCTAGAAGGCACACTTGAGTTCTCTTTCATAGCATTGGGCTTAGAATGAATATCAGACTTGGCAATAGGCATCGAACATGGAATCAAAGGATTAACTCTCTCACCTAATGACTTTGGGCATATTGTGATCAAGCATCCTAAGATTTCTTGAGATCGTTTGGCATATAAGCATGCATGTCCAATTGCATTATCATGAGGTTTCTCTAACTTATCCTCTTCAACAATCTCACGCAGACATTCTAGGCAATCCTTAAGGGATGAGAAGTATGTTTGAATAGCAAGTTTGTTGTTCCTTAGATGAGGAGGGACATATGTCACAGACAAAGCATATTTATTACAAGAGTGAACCTTTGATCCACCATTCTCCCCATTGGTCATTGGCATTTTCCCTTTTACCTGACTCTTCAGATTCTCAATTTCCTTTTGCAATGACGCTATTTGTTCGTTATTTTTGTTACGAGTGACCTTAATTGATTCAAATAACTCATTGAAATGACGTTTAACCTTTTCGTTTTCTTCTAGAAAACTTTCGTTTTCCTTTTGTAAAGCATTTACTAGGTTTTGAAGATGAAACATTTGAGAATTCTGAGAATCTAAAGGAGGAGGCATTTGGGAGCCTGTCATATTGTTCGTTTGACCCTTTAATTGAGAGATTTGGGCTTTCAACTTTCTGATCGTGTTGCACTGAGCTTGAATCTGTTCATCACGTTTGTTAATTTGAAAAACTGCATCAAACTCTGGAGCATCTGATGATGTCTTGATATTTGAAGTTTTGACATTTTCTTTAAGATGTTGATATTTTAGTTGTAAATTAAAATGCTCAACTTCTAGTTTAGAGAAATGTTTAACCAAATTGTCGTGATCATCCAGTTCAATTTTCTCGTTTAGTTTAGAATTAGTTTTTTTCAAGCTCAATGACACGATCATGGGAGACTTTCAGGGCAACAGATAGTTCATGAAATTTGGAAGCATTAATAGAGCAATTTGAAGCAGTGAAAAACATATCTTGAGCAACACATTCAGTAATAAGAGTCTCATTTAATGTATGCAAGTTCTTCCTCTCAATCTCATTATATTTTAGTGCACGCTCATAATCACTAACTTCAACTATCATTGCATCAAATTCCTTTTCCATTCCGTTGATATCAGTTTCTATCCCCTTTTTAAGACTCTCAAAGTGATCTTTCAAAAGTTTAAAGAAAGGCATGACCTCAGTTAAATAACATTCTTTCATTTGCTCAGAACCCCTTTCTCCTTCCGTAATACCAGTGGGTGTGATCCTTTTCTTGCAAGTTTTCTCAAAATCAACAAATAGTTGAAATATAACATATTGGCTAATTAAGGTATTGCTTTTAGTGGCAATTGTTCTAGGAACAAGATGCATTTGTGTATTAGGAGGATACACAGTCGCTCTAGGCATTTTCCATAGGGGAGGGTTTGTTTCAACAATATTTTCAGCTTTCTGCTTATCTAAATCCTTTTTCCAGAAAACTTGTTCGGGAGTCAACAATGTCTGAGGCTTAAACATGTTCAAGGAAATACAATTTTCCTTCTTGTAGTCATGGGGAGTGATAATTACTTTTTTTTCTTTGCATTTAGGATCATCTAATTTTTTGTTCATCCTTTCCCTAGTGACTTCATCTGATTTCTTATCTTCCTCAGTGCACTCAACGCAACTAGGTTTCTGTCTAGGTTTAAGGATTTCATTGCCATCATAAAGAACCTTATGAACATTTCTAGCCCTTTTAATGACCTCTGGATTTGGTTCCTTAACAAGGGGAATGCTGTGCTTATCGCTTAAGACCCTATGCTTAGTGATCATGTGAGCAGTCTGAATGGTGTTCCCTTGTATGTACAACTTGTTTTCAAGTTTGTTTTTCAAAGTTTTCAGATTAGAAAAATCTTTCAAGAGTTTTGATTCCTTTGCCTTAAATTCTTGCTTAAGCATTTTCACATTTTCTTGAAGTTCCTGTTTTTGCTTAGCAGTTTTAGAAAGCTTTTCTTGTAAGGAATTTAATTCTTGTTTCAATACTTCTTCTCTAAAATTACTTTTTCTAATGACTGTACGCACTTGGTCATCCATTTCCTGCTCACGAGTGGTCAATTCAAATTTTGCACGTTGTTCATAAATAGCAACACGTTCTTTATAGGCATTTAGTTCAGAAATTACAGAATCATCAGGGGCACATACAGTGTATTCATCAAAAACATAGTCACTGTTGACTGCAGAAGATGCATCACTTGGTACAACTTCACTTTCACTTTGTTTCACATATTGATCATATGGGACAATATCGATATTACCCATATTTTCAACATTTGATACACTAGTTTCAGTTGATTGTACTTTGTCATGCATATGTTGCACATCAGCATCATCATATAGTTTTAATACCTCTGAGATGAGTTTGTCTTTGGATGAGCCAGCTTGTGGTGAAGAAGAGACCTTGGGAGAAACCATTAGAGAAATGCTAGCCATAAAAATTGTGTGTGCCGTAGGTCCATCATCCACATCAGAGTCGTATGCATCACAATCAGTGACTTGAAAGGCATTCTGATGATTGTGACCTATCTCCTGAATAGGCTGCTCATCCACATCTGCATCATAGGTCTTGGCATTGCCTTCAGCAAGAAACAGCAATTCCTCTTCATCCAAAGCAGCACCATTGTCCTGAGCTTGTACAAGCAGCATCTTATCTCTGAAGTAATCAGCATTCTGTGGACGCTTTGGAGATGTGCAGTTTCTTGCAATGTGTCCCTCACCACCACAGTTATAACATTTGATCGGCTTAGCTTGACCTTGGTTACCATTCCTTCCTCGATTCTGGTTACCAACATAACCTCTACCAGCTCCACCTCTTCCCTGATCATACTGTCTTTCTTGAACTGGTTGCACCATGATCCTTCCATCTTTAACAGTAGCTTGATTGTGTGGGTTAGATGCTGTTCTGAGGTTGTTGTTGGTTTGTGGGAGAGAATTCATGTTTTGACTAATCAGAAGAGCTAGTTGATTAATGAAGTTACCCACGTGTGCATCAGCATTAGCTTGTTTGAACATAGGATCAGGAATGAGTTTGTGATTACCATTACCCAAGGGTATGACTTGTGAAGCTTTGGTTGTGATTCCGATGTTTGAGTAGAAGTCAGTTGAGTCATTAGACGAGCTTGTCTCTCCCTGGTTGGTTTTGAACTGATTGAGAATTAATTTTTCAAACATAGCATGTCTCTCATTCTGAAGGAGGAAGGCATAGAGTTGCTCATAGTTTGTATTCTTCAATCCTTTAGTGAGCTTCACAGCGGTGACAAACTTGTGCCATTCGGGATTCATGTTGTTCACAAATTTTGAGTTCAGCTGAATGTTAGGCATAGTCATTCTGATGTTCCTCATGTCATTCACCAACTTATGAAATCTCACATAGTACTCATAGACACTCTCATCTGGCTTCATCTTGAAGTGTTCAAATTCATCATAGAGTTGTGATTCTCTGTCTTCCATAGTTAATTCTGAACCAGAGAGAAGCATCTTGACATTATCCCAAACTGCCTTTGCATCGGTGTTGTGATTGATCAGTTTGTAGATGTCTTTAGGAAGACCTTGAAGAACAATGTTAGAAGCCCTGATATTTGCATCGAATCTCTTTTTCTCCTTATCATCAAGCTCATCATACATTTTAGGTCTGTCCATTCCGTAAATAGGAGTTCCATCTTCATTAGTATCAAGTATATCTCTAGTCGTCTCAACTCGATACGGTCCTTCATCAATGGATTTGAGAATGTTGACACCATTTTCCTTTCCAAGGCAGTACAATCTGATTCGTTGAGCCCAAGAATCGTAGTCAGTTCTGTCAAGCATGGGTGGACGAGTATCTGACCCAGCTGCTTGAACATCCTTGGCAATAGTGGAGATGATAGTAGGAACCTTGGTAGACATGTTAACAGATAATACGGGATTTTATAACTCTATGATTAAACCGAGAAATAGATTCTTTCACGGGATTTTACTAAATCAAGAGAAAACCGTAAACAATCACCCAAGTCGCTAGAAGATAATGCACCAAGTCGCTAACACCTAATTCGTTACACCACTAAGTCGCTAGAGTCCCAAGTCGCTAGACAAATGCAAGTCGCTAAGTAGTAACTCGCTAAGCCTCAAGTCGCTAGCAAAATTTTGGCAGCAATTCGCTACTCAAGTCGCTAAAGATACAAGTCGCTAAAGAGCAACTCGCTACAGACCAAGTCGCTACCACCAAGTCGCTACCCGTAGTGGAGAGTCCACTACTTGTACTGTTAATCGCTAGATCTAAGTCGCTAGCTCCAATACTGTAACTCGCCACAAAATTGCAAAGCAAGTCGCTACGAAGAATAAAGTCCGAATGTCAAGTCGCTAGCAAGAAAACCACAAAAACATCACTTTTCAATCCAAAAACTACCCAACCACGATGATTCAAGCATACCAAATCAAAACCTAAACACTTGTGATGATTCTAAACATAAAAGTACTATCAAACTCCAAACTTTAACACTAGAAATCACCCAAATGATGCAAAAACCACTAAACTTTTTCAAACTCAAAAACCACCTAAAAACCACTAGAAATCCAAAGATGTGCAAGATATGATCTAACCATGGCTCTTGATACCAATTGTTAGATATTAGTTTTCACATACACATCAAACCATAACAACAAGGTGGCGAATAAGTGGAATTCTAGAGAGAGAAAGTTAGAGGTTTAGGGAACTTTAGTGAGAGAAAGAAAATTCTTATTATGAGCTCCAACTCTCTACCTTGGGAGGTAGAGAGTATTTATAGTCTTACATAAAACGCCACACATCGGGCTGTGGATCAGGCATACAGTGGGTAAAGACCCGTCCGTCCTCCACGGTTTTACATATCTAAATACTACTTAACTTAAAATAACTACGACTACGAGCTTTCTAACGATTACATATACTTGAGGTGACCGACTCTTTAATACCTGGAATTTCTAATTCCTAACAATTTCTTCATTCTAACTCACCCCTCTTCTTACTAAATCTCTCATACACTCTCATTCTCTTCTAACATATAGATCACTTGATCTAGAGAGTTGTTCTTCTTTCTATTTGTGATCCTCATATAGGTCCTTCTCTAAGGCGAGATCACGAGCATTCTACAAGTCATCCAAGCAAGGGGTCCTTGATTGATTTGTCACTCCGCAAGATTTCTGTAGCGAAGATCTTGTATTTGATATTTCACATATTTGTTGTGTAATAGTTGTGTTGGTTTGGTCCACCGTGCTATGGACTCGGTATCTAGCTTTGTACCGGAAAAAGTGTAAGCAACATTGTGAAGGCTTCTCCGCCAAGTGAAGGAGTTTGTTGACATAGTGCTTGAACTCTCGAGTAGGTGACTCGGGGAGTGGAGTAGGGCAAGGAAGGTGTCCTTGTAGCCGAACCACTATAAATCGGTTGTGTCATTTCTATCCCTTATCTTTATTTATTTGCTTGCATTATCATTAGATCTATACGTTCTCAACATCCATATGATTTCACATAATATCGGATCTAAAGTTTTTGAAATCAACTTAAAATCGGCAAAACTATTCAACCCCCCCTTCTAGTTTTCCACCTACATGCTGGTCTTAAAATAGCATCTGGTGAGAAAAATATTAAGATCAAACTATTAGGTAGACGTCTTGTTGTTCCCAATTCACTATCGTATAAAAACTGTTTAAGCACTTAAACAAACAAATAGTGAAACAATGACTGAAATGATGTAAGTAAAAATACACTAAATAACTTTCAACTTAATATTCTTCATTAGAAGTGAATAAAAAAGAATACATTACCCAAGTACTTGCAGAACAGTACTTGGGATTGAAATGACAAAGTGTAGTAACTCCTCACGAAGCTCAGGCTAAGTCTGAGCACAACTACAATGGAACCACTGAGCTATCTCAAGGACAAAGTTGTATTTGGAGGAGTGAAAGATGGCTTGTGTGTGTGTGTGTGTTTTACAATTCTCAAGCTTAAAATCTTTGACTCCATCTCTTATGCTATTTATACTAGTATGATAGTTAACTCTATCCTAAAGGACAAACCGATAGGTTGCAGAAGACAAAATACTGATGTATTTTGTCTCTGTCTACAAAGGCTATATTGGGTAAGTGACAAGGATGCTTTCTTATAGTCAGTGATGACACTGAGCCTGATTGTTAGCCATTCAGGGATAGTTTGAATTTGGTTGATAAGGACTTCGTCTTATCTGATTCAAACTTATCCAGCTCATTCTTCAGTCTTCATTGCCTTGATTCTTCAACTTCAGTTTGTCTTCAGTGTAAGTAGTTGATGAGGAGTTTCAGGATTCAGTGAGTTATTGTCATCACTCACTGAATCCACCATCTTCTTCTTGACTCAGTCTTCACTCCTTAAGTTCCGCCTTACTGAGTGGAGAGACTTCTTTGTCTCTTACTGAGTATCCCAAAGATAGCTCACTGAGAGACTATGTGCTCAGTGACTTGTTTATGTTTAAGGGATTGAACACTTAGGGTATTTTCTATTCAAATCCTAGTCTAAAGAGGTTTGGGTATTTACTGAACCCAACACGTCCATATGATGGAAGGCAACACGTCCACTAATTGTGGGTGACTTTAATTCTATGCCTGACGAAAGGGACATCATTGTGCACAAAAACAGGTGGCTGTGCAGGGGTACTTATGTCAGACAACAGCTGTGATGTCGTAGTACAAACCAAGCCTGGAAATAAATTGGGAAGCACTGTAAAGAAAGAACGGGAAATTGATTTGAAAATGCAAATGAAAACAGAAGAAAGCGAGTCATATCTTAAAAGGTAGAAGTCTGAAGATGCATCATTTGACCCGATGCAAGACTTGGTCTCCACCACTAATGATGCTATCTTAGATATGAATATGTTGGAATCACTCCTAAACATGATTTCAAGTGTTAGTAACTAAATGTATTAGTTAGCTTAATTATGGCCTTTATGTTTGTTATTAGCTTAGGCTTATGTAGAAGGCCCATAAGCCTAGGCCCAAGTACAATAAGGAAAGGAAGGGACTAGGAGTGTTTCCCTAGCTCCTTCTCCTATAAATACTTTGTAATAACCCTCACTTGAGGGTTGGTTGTTCAATTCATTCACTTTCTGACTCTACGCATAACCATTCTTCATATCATACGTGTATGTGTGTGTGTGTATTTGTTCAACCGATCTCTTCTCTTCCCTATTTCTACATATTGATGCTTGTGTTACTAATATGGTGACCTAATAGTGGTATCATTCGCCAAATAGTTGGGTGAACATATTTGTTTTTTGAAGTTTTTGGCTTTGGTCGTACGCGTAAAAAGAGTTCCAACTTTGTCACGCTTAAAAATTGATTTTTTACACTTTTTAATCCAAGATTCTTGTCCTTTCAACGTTTTTAGGTGTTAAACTATCTGTTTTTGGCAAAAAGTTTCAAACTTTACGCGTGGATCATAGTTTTTAAACTAGGTTTTGAACGAGGTTCTTGTTCTATGCATAACTGTTTTCTAAGCTTTGGATCATCAAGTTTCACACTTTTGTGTTATTTTGGTGATATTGAAGCTATTTCATCACAAAAATCTGGTTTGGAAACATCATTTGACAGAAATCACTTTTGGCTAAATTCTATGCGTAAGAGAAACCTTAATCTTATGCGTAACTTCTCCTTGGTTTGATCTTCAGTTTCGTGGCTTACTCAGTGATTTTCTTGCTTGGATAAGCCTGAAAACACTTCGACTTTGGATATCTTTTGCACTGTGATAGTGTAAAAGATCATTTGGACAAAACCCTAAATTTACGCATAAGCATAAGCTTATGCGTAGAATGTTTTACGCATAAGATTCATCTTACGCCTAAGCTTTGTCTTACGCATAAGTTAATCCTATGCCTAAGTTTTCTACGCCTAACTTCTTGTTTACGCATAACTTTAGTGCTTTCTCCTTACTTACGCGTAAGCTAATCCTACGCGTAACTCTTGCTGTTACGCGTAACTTTGGTGTTTTTACGCATAAGTAGTACTTGGTTTTTCTCTGATTTTTACGCCTAAGGAATCTTCATCAACAACGGTTCATTCGACTACAAAGATCCATTTAACAACACAAGTTTTCAACATGTCACAACCACCGTACTCTAACTATTTCCCTTACACTTATACTCAACGACAACAACAACTAAGTCCACATCATCAACAATTTAATCATCAACAACAAATTTATCAACGACAATTTAATCAACAACATACTTCACAACTTGCAGCAATTCCACAACCGTACATGGTTCAACCACCACCAAGTCTTCAAGTACAACCCTACACAAATGATTTCAATCAACATCCATCAAGGAACACTATGAAGGAACCGACTTGGTTTGCAAAGATGTGTGAAGCTTTAAGCAGCCAACAATCAATTCATGAGGATGGCTCACTTAATAGACCTCCAATGCTCACTCCCGGTAATTATGATCTATGGGTGATAAGGTTCTTTAGGTTTGTGATCTAAAGAAGCCACATGGAAAGTTCTTAAAGAAGGTCATTATGGAAGGTCCGTTTCAAATGCCTACTGTTGTCACACCCGCAGATCCAGATGCCAATCCACCAAGAAATGCTGTCACCAACATTGCAACTGTCTCCTAACTCTCTGGAGATGAACTTCTATATTATGAAGCCGATGAACTAGCAATGCAATACATCCTTTTGGGGCTACCCAATCCGATCCTTCGAAGTGTTGATGCTCAAAAGACAGCTAAAGCAATGTGGGAACATACTCATCTTCTAATGGAAGGCACATCACTCAATCAGGAAGATATGGAATCCAAAATCTACTTAGCTTATGAACACTTCATGATTGAACCTAGAGAGACACTAGAGTCTTATCATCATCACTTCTCAGACATCATAAATGATTTGGATAAACACAACATCATCATGCCAAGAATTGCAGTTAATACTAAGTTCCTGAGTAGTCTTGGTCCTGAATGGGAGAAGTATGTCATTTTTCTCCGTCAAGTGAAGAATATGCATCATGCTACATACGGATTGTTGTACAATTACTTGAAGCCTCATCAATAAGAAGTTGATAAGGAAAGGCTTATCCGTGGTCAAACCGTTTCACCTTCACTTTTGGATAATCAACTACTTGCTTTGTGGGCTCAAACGAATTATCCTCCTCAACCAGCTCCTCAACCAACTGACACAATCACACCATATGATCCATCACAGCAACAATCACAACAAAATCAATTGGTTCCATACAACAACAACAATGATCAGGCATTTGTCAGTGAAGCTAATGAGGACTCCAATCCGTTCGATGCATTGCAACAAGGATTTGTTATGATTGCTAAAGCTTTTGGCTGTTATACAAACAAATCCAACAATCGTATTCGTTCCTCATCAAACACAAGGAATCAGGCTGTTGTGAACAATGGACGAGTTGAAGTTCAGAATCGTGGTTATGGTCGTCAAATGGGCGGTGGTCAAGGGTTTAATGCTATGGGTAGGAATAACAACAGAGCTCAAGTGGTTGAACAGGGAAATGCTCAGAATGGGTTGAATGGTCTTCGATGCTACAACTGCAATGAGAAGGGACACCTGGCTAATGCATGCCCAAAGCCGAGGACTAGGGGCAGTGCTTATCACAAGGAAGCTCTACTTTTGGCTCTTAAGGATGAAGTTGGTGGAACTCTCACAGACAAAGAACAGAGTTTTATGGCAGATGCTGACTCAGATGATGATATGGAGGACTTGCAGGCCAATGCAGCAGTTATGTTGATGGCTAATATGCATGAGCTACATATGAGTGACACAGGCCCAGTGTATGACACTGATGGCTTGTCTCAGGTACCCGAACAAACCATATTCATCTCTGATATAATATCTCCGCCAACATCTGAATCCGGAAAGGCTCATACTGTTCAAAATGAGTCATCCACATCTCATTCTGACGATTTTCAACTAGACCCAGTAGTTACATTTGATGATCAAGATGACCCTATGGTTTCCTTTGATACTCAAATTGATTCCGTGGTTATACTTGAGGATCTGAATAATGATCATGTTGTGACTCACGTTGAACACGCTGAACCTTTACCTAGTCCAGATGTTGATCTCTTACTTAAAGACCAACAATCCCGAATGGAAGAATGTCGTTCATTAAATCAGCAATTAAAAAGTAAAAATGCACTGTTAACCAGGGATATTGAATGCTTAAAACGACAACTCGATTTTTTCAAAACTCAAGAAAAACGTGAAAAAGGTTTTGAAGTCGCTTTTGCTAAATCTCATCAAAACGAACAATCTTTAGAACGACAGATGCGTGATCTAGCCGCTTCGAAGAATGCTTTATTGTCTGACATAGAACAACTGAAACATGAACATAAACAACAAATTAACGCTCTTACTTTGGAAACTCAAAAAGCCAAGGCTGAGTTGTTAACTTGTCAAAAACAGTTCTCTGAGTACAGAAAGCATTCCACGAAACGAATAGACACCTATCTTGACTAAATTGTCGACTTACAAAAAAAAATCAAAGAGTTTCGAAATATTGTTTATAAACATGGTGAGTCAATCACTGTTGGAGTATGCTCGTGTCATAATAAATAATTATATGGCTAGTCGTATGTGAGCCTATGGGGTCACACACATATACACTTAGACACCATTATCATAATGTATTTATCGTATTTACATTATGTATAACCTTTGTTACATAAGGGAGTTAAGTGGAATATTTGGACTTTGAAGGGATTATAGTGTAACTTAAGATTTGGCATCAATTAGCATTAATGCTAATTGATTATAATTGATTATGATTAATGTTGATTGAAAGTTACATCTTGGACTTCAAAACCTCTCTTCCCCCTCCTCTCTTTGGACGGCCAAAAACACACACACACTAGGGGTTTTGTTTTTGGTTTTTCCTTCCTACATAATTCTAAAGGTAGTCTTGTGCAAGGATCGGTACAAGGGTTAAGACTAGCATCAAAGGGTGTTCGTTGGACGTGTAGTATGTTTCACACATTGGGAAAGGCCAACCTTATTGGTCTTTTGGTTTCTTGGTTCCATTCGTGGAGGTGATTGGTGTCTCGTTACCGGAATCACGCTACAAAGGTATAAACCTTATCTATGTTATATTTGATTGATCATATGGCAATATGGATCCGTTGTTGGTGATGATTCTGTTGCGTTTATTTGATATTCATATGTTTGTTATATTCATCATCACCTATAGTGGTATCAGAGCCATCATATGTGCCATATGATTATCGGGTATGCGAAAAAATGGTCAAAAACGCGTGTTTTTAAGTGATTTATGCAACCACTTTCAAAACAGCCCCGAGGGCTCCATTTTTCATGGATTAAGAATGTTAATAGTAATATAAACATCTGTGATTTTTGGTCCTATGGCCATTGGTTTCGCATTTGTTAATTAAACAATGTGTTCGGTAGGCTAAAAATGGCTTTAATCGCGTTGTTTTAATCGATTCTTGAAACGATTTGAAAACAGCCCCTAAGGCTTAATTTACTGTGGTAAAATGATTTTTAGAAAGTCTAATTTCAGTAGGTTTGAGAACCTAAATCCATTTTACTCGCGTACCAATCGGGGTTTTAATTCTTGTTGATTATTTCTTCGATTCGTTGGCTAAATCTTTTATTTCATGCTATTTAAATTGTTCCCATGGCAAATACATGCATGTTTGCTCATGGGATTAGCCAACACCGTGGTATGTTCATAATTTTATGGTATTATTATGTGTATATGCAAAGCCAATGAAAACCTAGACCACTTGTGCTATGTATGATTGTGATTGTCGTTAATTTCTTGTTATTTGGGGTTTGCCATTGTTTCGGCTTTTATGTATGAATTTTAATTTGGTTTTTGCCATTGTTTGGGCATGTTACAATAGATAGATAGTAGATTAGTTTTATTTTACATTCTATATATTGTAACCGATGCTTGGAATGGAATGGCGAAGCATAAAAGACATAAAGACGCAAAATGGCTGCTCGTACAAGCTGCAGTAAAACGGCGTTTCCCGATGATTGGTGGCGTATTTTTTAACCAAATGTTTTTTGCAGATAGACAACTCATGGGCCCACAACTTTGTAGTTTGGTGCTAAGCTCGGGGATGACTCCTTCTAGGCCATTTGGGCCTCCGAATGCATAAATTCTGGGCTGGCAGATACACTTTTCATATGCATTATGGGCTTCTACTTGTCCTTGCTTGGTCTTGGAGCAAGTGGGAGTCCTCCGTGTGGTTGTGGTTTATGTCCCTAGATGACTCTTGGTTCTTGTGATGGCTCACGAGACCAAGCATAGGTTCTTTCATCGGTTGAGGCTTTGCATATTGTGGTTGTGTGTTGGTTGTTTGCTTATTATGTATGTTGTGAATGTATATAACTTGCAAATAGTTTTCTAAAACTTAAACGCAACACAAACCATTTTTCAAACTAAATCTTATGATTTAGTTTAACTAAGTTTAAATATGGATTTAACTTAAAATCATTGTTTTAATAATAACACTTAACTTGTTATGTATGTTATTCGATTTATGTATTGTCCTATCTCTTTTATAATCCACATAGGTTCTATATTAGACTTGAATATGGACAACTTGACACACATAAATTAAAACAATGATTAGAATTAAAGTTAAGAAGAGTTTTTTAACTTGTGCTACGAAAAATGAATGCATGCTTTTTTCGTACACCTTTTTTGATTCACATCAAAATATTTTACCCGTCACAAATTTAAGTCATGCCGTCCAATCGCTTGAGAACACTTGCAATTACTTTTTGCCTATGCGTGGGACCTAGGTTGAATTGTAACCCAAGGTGATTATTGTCTATGCGTGGGACCTAGATTTATTTTCGCACGTTCTCAAATTGGATGACTTAATCGAGTTAAGCGGTGAGACCTTGACCCGAGGCAAGGATGGGACTAAACATGCCAGCTTGACACTAGATGCTTGTTCACTAGTGCCATGGGTCCCATAAGGATCTAAGAGTTGCACTTGATTTGCAATTGGTCGACGTTACCTACCTATTGAATCCACCATTGCTAGCAGATCAACTAATGTGATGGTGGAATCTCAATGAGGATCTTAGCCTTTTTCGCAAAATTAATTGTTTTTCTTTTAAAACTTGGGTAGTTAATTTTAAAAAGGATTAATTATTGTAAGATACTAAAATTTGAATTTTGTTTGTTTTGTAGATGACAACTCCAACTCAAACCATCAACAACTCGTCAATCAGATCAATTCTCGAGAAAGAGAGATTGAATGGTAACAACTTTTTGGACTGGTACCGAAACTTGAGGATTGTCCTCAAGTCTGAACAAAAGTTTTACCATCTGGAACAGGCTTTACCTGAGCCTCCTGCTGAAAATGCCACTGCTGCTGTGCGAAATGCCTACACTCGTAGGTTTAATGAACAGCAGGAAGTCGCTTGTCTTATGCTTGCGAGCATGATCCCAGAAATTCAAAAGAATTTAGAGGACCTCCCAGCATTTGACATGATAACCGAACTAAGAACAATGTTCGAACAGCAAGCTGAGCAGGAATTATTTGAAACTGTCAGATCATTCCATGCTTGCAAGCAGGAGGAAGGACAATCGGTCAGTAGCCACATCATGAAAATGAAAGGCTATCTGAATCAGATGGAGCGGCTTGGATACCCCATGCCTCAGATCCTTGGAGTGAGCATGATACTAACCTCACTGTCAAAGGAATTTGAACAATTTGTGCAAAACTACAACATTCACAACATGGGCAAAACCATACATGAACTGCATAATATGCTCAAACTTGCAGAAAAAGGTATGCCCAAGAAAGCTCCAGTTGTCCTAGCTATCAAGCAAGGCAAAATCCAGAAAAAGAACAAGGGGAAACCTCATGCACCTGGCAAGGGACAAGGGAGAGGCAAGGGTAAGCTTGCTTACACCCCCAAACCTAAAGTTCCCCCACCTGCTAAGAAGGAGCACCCAGCCAAGGACGCACCCTGCCATCACTGTGGAATGGTAGGGCACTGGAAGAGAAACTGTCCGATGTACCTGGCAGAGTTGAAGAAGAACAAGGCTAGCGGGGCTAGTACATCAGGTATCTTCACTATAGAACTCTATACTTTTCCTAATAAATCCTGGGTATATGATACAGGTTGTGGGACTCACATTTGTAATGATGTGCAGGCTCTTAGGGGAAGTCGAAAGTTGAAGCATGGCGCTTTGGACCTGTACGTTGGTAATGGGAATCGTGCACCAGTCAAAGCGATAGGAAGCTATGATTTAATCCTTCCTAATGGACTAGTTATTGTTTTGAATAATTGTCATTTCGCACCTACTATTACTAGAGGTGTTGTTTCACTTTCTCGTTTGAAGGATGATGGTTTCATCCATGTTTTTACGGATTTTGGCATTTCAGTTTCTAAGGATAATGTTTTTTATTTTAATGCTATTCCTAGAGATGGTATTTTTGAAATTGATATGCGTGATCCTAATTCAAACAATGGTTCTATATATAATGTTAGCAACAAGAAATCTAAACGTAACATGGATTCCACTTTTCTATGGCATTGTCGTCTTTGCCACATAAACAAGAAACGCATTACGAAGCTGCAACAAGATGGGCTTTTAGAATCAATTGACGGTACGTCTTTTGATAAATGTGTTTCTTGCATATCCGGAAAGATGGCGCGCAAGCCTTTTTCCCATGTAGGAGAAAGAGCTAAAGATCTACTTGGACTCATACATACTGATGTATGTGGCCCATTTAGGATCATGTCTAGGGAAGGAGCTAACTACTACGTCACTTTTACCGACGATTTCAGTCGATATGGTTATGTTTACTTGATTAAACATAAACATGAAGTCTTTGAAACGTTCAAAGTATTTCAAAGTGAAGTAGAAAATCAACTCGATAAGACTATAAAGGCTCTTCGATCCGATCGTGGAGGCGAATATATGAGTCAAGAGTTTTTAGATCATCTAAAAAAGTGTGGGATAGTCTCACAATTCACTCCTCCACATACACCACAACATAATGGTGTATCTGAAAGGAGAAATCGAACTTTGCTAGACATGGTTCGATCTATGATGAGTCTAACAACGTTGCCAATGTCCTTTTGGGGTTATGCCCTAGAGTCTGCTGCTCGCATTCTCAACATGGTTCCAACCAAGAAGGTAGATAAGACTCCATACGAAATATGGCATGGGAAAGTCCCTAACTTGTCTTACTTGAAGGTCTGGGGTTGTGAGGCCCTCGTGAAATGAGAAACGCCAAAAAAACTTGAGCCTAGATCTATCAAATGTATCTTCGTAGGATACCCAAAGGAAACGATGGGTTACTACTTCTACTACCCACCCGAGAACAAAATATTTGTTGCTCGTTATGCTGAGTTTCTTGAGAACAGTCTCATTTCACAAGAAGCAAGTGGGAGCACCGTAGACTTTGACGAAATTCAAAGTGAAGATGCATAACCTTCTGGTAACACTAGTGAGCATCAAAATGAGACTGAACATGAAAATGTTGAGCCTCTTAGAGATGTTCCTCCGATTCGTAGATCCGCAAGGATACCTCAAGCACCTGAGCGATATGGTTTCTATGTCGATGCTGAGGAACATGAGTTAGGGGATCAAGATGAACCTGCTAACTATCGAGCTGCATTATCGAGTTCTGAACGCGATAAATGGCTCGGCGCTATGAAATCGGAGATGCAATCCATGAAAGACAATGAAGTCTGGGTCAAAGTTGACCTGCCTCCTAATGCTAAGACCGGTGGGAGTAAATGGCTCTTCAAGAAGAAGACCGACATGGATGGCAATGTACACACCTATAAAGCGCGTCTAGTAGCAAAAGATCACACTCAAACTTACGGGATTGACTATGAAGAGACCTTCTCACCTGTTGCTGACGTTAAAGCTATTAGGATTCTTATAGCCATAGCAGCGTACTATGACTATGAGATTTGGCAAATGGATGTCAAGACAGCCTTCTTGAACGGCCACCTAAACGAAGATGTTTACATGGTGCAACACGAGGGCTTCGTGAATCCTAAACATCCCAACAAAGTTTGCAAGCTTCAAAGATCCATTTATGGATTAAAGCAAGCATCTAGAAGTTGGAACAAGAGATTTGATGAAGAAATCAAAAAGATTGGTTTCGCTCAAAACTTTGATGAGCCATGTGTATATAAGAAAACTAGTGAAAGTAATGTCGTATTCCTAGTCTTATATGTCGATGACATATTACTCATGGGAAACAACATTCCAATGCTACAAGATGTAAAATCCTGGCTTGGAAATTGTTTTGAAATGAAAGACTTAGGCGAAGCTGCGTACATACTTGGAGTCAAGATCTACAGGGATAGATCAAAGCGGTTAATCGGCTTGAGTCAAAGTGCATACATTGACAAAATCCTAAAGCGATTTAGGATGCAAGATTCCAAACGTGGAAATCTTCCAATGCAACCGAATACGGAATTGAGTAAAACTCAAGAACCTTCTACACCCGAAGAGGTGAAAAGGATGAAGGGTATCCCATATGCTTCTGCTGTGGGATCCATCATGTATGCGGTAAGGTGCACTAGACCTGATGTAGCGTTCGCACAGAACCTGACGAGTAGGTATCAACAGAATCCAGGTGAATGTCACTGGACTGCTGTTAAGAACATATTAAAGTATCTTCGTAATACTAAAGATATGTTTCTTGTTTATGGTGGTGATGACAACCGAGAGCTCAGTATCACTTGCTATACTGATGCCGGTTGGCAGACCGATCGTGATGACACCAAGTCCCAAACTGGATTCGTTTTCATCATGAATGGAGGCGCTGTTGACTGGAAGAGTTCAAAACAGAGCACGATTGCAATGTCCTCTACAGAAGCAGTATACATTGCTGCTTCAGAAGCTGCAATGGAGGCGATTTGGATTCGAAAATTCATTTCTGGGCTTGGCGTTGTTCCCAGCAATGAACTACCCATGGATATGTACTGTGATAATACAGGTGCCATTATCATTGCAAATGAACCTGGTGTTCAAAAGGGTGCCAAACACATTCGTCAGAAAGTTCATTACATTCGAGAAGTTATCGAAAGTGGTGATATTCGTCTTCTAAAAGTTCACACAGATGACAACTTAGTTGATCCTCTTACTAAAGCATTACCTTGCACGAAACATATTGGGCATGCTAGGAACATTGGACTTCGACCAGCTAGTAGTCTCATGTAGATCTGTTTATTTTAGTATTTGAATAATTGGAATGCTAAGCAGTTTATATTTTGTAATGAATTGATTTAATGGTTATTATCGTTTTCATTCATATCAACTGTATTCTATATTTGCATGTTTAAATCCATGAATGATTTTCTTCATTCAAAACTTGTCCATTGTCAGTTGACGGTACGGGAGTACCATCAAATTAAGACAATTTTGAGTGTGTTGGTGACCTTTTTACCAAACTCACATGTTGTTCATGGTGATGAGCATTGGACTGACCCAACCTACGAGTATTCACTGCATGGATCGGCGTTAAATAGTGAATCTCAAAAATGGTTATGTCTATTATCCTTAGACTTGAGATGCAAGCAGTTCTTGCATGTGTGGAGTTTTATTCCTTGATATGGTTAAACGCTGTCCTGAACAAGGTAGTTATAAAGGCCACTATCAGGAATGATTTGAAGCACATGAATGACACGTGCAGTCAAAATAGGATTTGTTCCTCCACATGGTGTGGAGTTAGATACTATTGGGCCCCTCGATGATTTGAACAGATGATTGTATGGCCGTACCCAAATGAGATTAAGATGAATCTTAATTCACTTGGTAATCTAGTTCAATATCAAGATCGAGAACATAATAGTTGAACAATTAGAATGACTTTTGATCCATGTCTAATATTCAACACGGTATCTGAAACAAAGGGATTTATGACATATAAACCATTTAATGCAACGTTTGAGAAACTGACCTCACATATCTCTAGGGGCATTGGCGTGTTGCTAGACGCTAACCATTGCTTGTATAATTACTTGTCTATTATGACGTCGCAAGTGGGAGCTGTTGGAGTATGCTCGTGTCATAATAAATAATTATATGGCTAGTCGTATGTGAGCCTATGGGGTCACACACATATACACTTAGACACCATTATCATAATGTATTTATCGTATTTACATTATGTATAACCTTTGTTACATAAGGGAGTTAAGTGGAATATTTGGACTTTGAAGGGATTATAGTGTAACTTAAGATTTGGCATCAATTAGCATTAATGCTAATTGATTATAATTGATTATGATTAATGTTGATTGAAAGTTACATCTTGGACTTCAAAACCTCTCTTCCCCCTCCTCTCTTTGGACGGCCAAAAACACACACACACTAGGGGTTTTGTTTTTGGTTTTTCCTTCCTACATAATTCTAAAGGTAGTCTTGTGCAAGGATCGGTACAAGGGTTAAGACTAGCATCAAATGGTGTTCGTTGGACGTGTAGTGTGTTTCACACATTGGGAAAGGCCAACCTTATTGGTCTTTTGGTTTCTTGGTTCCATTCGTGGAGGTGATTGGTGTCTCGTTACCGGAATCACGCTACAAAGGTATAAACCTTATCTATGTTTTATTTGATTGATCATATGGCAATATGGATCCGTTGTTGGTGATGATTCCGCTGCGTTTATTTGATATTTATATGTTTGTTATATTCATCATCACCTATAATCACAACTATTCAAAAGTTTAATTTTAAACCAAATCCAAATGGATATGGTCCGATTCTTGCTGATTACAAACCTAAGTTTTCAAACAGAGCATTCCAACCAAATCTTTAAGTTTACAGTGCAGAACATAGAATTGATGATTCAATTATGACTGTTGTTGAATATAATCGCATGGAGGAATTAGATGCAGATGACGAGAGTCGGTCAAAAATGGAAAATGTCGTTTATAACAAACCATTTAACTATTCACAAGCCGTAACTTTTGTCACACAACAAGATACTTCTAACAAACCTTTGGTTATCACACTAGTTTCTGAAGTTAGTTCCCAACACAATGGTGCACAAATTAATGGTCCTTTTCCTTCTCTTAGCGAAGTTAAAACAAAAGCCGAAAGTTGTCGAGTTATAAAATACTTTGACACTTTCTTATCTGACCTAAAAATTTTGGAACGTGAGATTGAATTTCATTCTGAAATAAAAGTTAATCATTTTCAATCGCCTCTAGCGCGAGAACATAGAGATATTCTTCAGAAAAGAATTTTACCCCATGTCAAAAATTTGAAAACCTGTGCACAATATTGGGAAAGGGATTTTCATAAGGAACTTGGTCTCATGAAAACAGTTTTTGAGAAAATAGAAACATCAATTTAAAATACTAAATGTAAAAAGAAATTATTAAGAAAAGATGTGGATCGACTCTTGGAAGATGTTATCTGTGCTGATATCCATAATGTTGTGTTATTGCATTCTTTGCCATATGCATCTGATTATATATCTGCTGATACTGTTGATTCTGTTGATATTGTTGATAATAATGATACTGTGCATCAAATCGAGTCTTTAAAAGTGGAAAATGAATGATTGATAAACGAGCTTTCAAATGCAAAACGTCGTTTTCAATGGTGTCAAAAAGACTGTCAAAATTGTGAACTTGCTTTACAAAACAAAATCAATCAGTTGCAACCCAAAACGTTTAATCCAAAATTTGAGCAACTGGATGATCAAAACGTGTCTTGAAGTGTCAAATCTCAAATTATGAACAAGAACTTGCAAAAGTTAAATAGGAATATGGTGTCATATTTGATTTACTTAAAAAGACTCGTGATGAAGCATCAAACGAACTTGATCATTATCTTGCACACACTAGAGAAGTCATGAATTTTTCTGGAAATCCTCGTTCTGAAAATCAAGAATTGGTGCACACTATCTTTAAGTTAAGAGAAATGTTAGGAACGTATGAACAACTTCCGCCTACTGTTATTAAGAGAATAGCACCTGTAACACTTAGTAATTGTGACCCTAGAATGCCTACTGCCAAATCACAAGATACTAATGTGCTTCCCTCTACTGAAACAGGAATAATTACCTCTTTTCCTAATGTCCGCACTTCAAAGCCTAGGAGCAATACAAGGAAGAATAGGAAGTTGCGACCTAAGAAAAGATCAATAAGGAATGCTGAAGTAGAAGAACACCCTAGGATTTTGAATAAGACTCACGTTGCACCTACTTTAGATATTGCGTCTGACAAATGTAATAGAAAAAGTGATGTAACGAATGCTAAACCTTTAAGTACTTTTGATATTCAGTCTGATGCATCTTGTGCTATTTGTCGTAAAAGTATGAATTCGGATTGTCATGACAAATGTGTTGCTAAAGCTATCATTACTCGTTTAAGGAATCCTAAGAATCAAAATACCTCTAGGCCCACTAATCATTCTAAGTCTGTGCTTGGTAGACCGCCCTCTTTAGATTCTAAGAAACGCATTGATATACCTATAGTACCACCTCTAAAGATTGTAGTACCACCTAGTGCATTCACTAAGACTAAAGCAAATACTAGTTGGAGATGGCAAAAATGGTTACATACTACACTAGGATTTAAATGGATGCCTAAAGTTATTGATGTGTGTATGTCTACTATAACTGCTTCGGAACTGTTAGGTCACTAGTTTTACAAACACAAGTAATATAGAAAGAGATAAGGTGATTGAACAAGAACCAAACACACACACACATGATAATATATGACCGGTTATGCGTAGGAGTATGTGAAGGAGAATAACTTGAACAACCAACCTTCAAATGAAGGTTTACATAAGGTATTTATAGGAGGAAAGCTAGGGCAACACTCCTAGTTTCCATCCTTTCCTTAATGGACTAAGGCCTAGGCTTATGGGCCTTCTACATAAGCCTAAGGCTAATTGCAAACATAAAGGCCATAATAAAGCTAACTATTACATATTAATTACAAACACTTGATTATGGTTTAGGAGCGATTCCAACAATCTCCCCCTCAAGTGTTGGTGATGAACGGTGAAGGCGTTGATGTAAGAGTAGCTCTGACGTCTTCTGACATTCTTCTTTCTTGTAAGAAGAATTGCCTCGATTCGAACAATCTCCCAAGTGTAGAGAAATTGTTATCTTTAAGCGGTTCTGCTTTGACGACATCATTAATCTTTGTTCTATGATCATTGTTCTTTGTGATGAAAGTGATAGTATGTCGTAGTCTGCATCAAGTCTGCCTCAGGTCAGCTTCGCTGCTCCAGTGTCTCCACGTCATTCTTCAACATGCTCAAACGCTCTTTGACGTTGGAATTCAGTACTGATAAAGTTCTTAAAGTCTTTAACTTTGTAGATTCTTTGTTTTGATGAAGAATCATTCTGACAGTTGTGTTGCTTTTGAGTGGAACTTCCATTAGTGATGATGTTGGCGTGAGCATGAGAAGAATCAGCACGATCATTCCGCTCCAGAGCTTCCATAAGAAGAAAACATTAACACGGTTAGTAATAAGCGGATTCCGACACTTACAAGTTTGAACTTCGAGAGTGTTAATAGCATAGTGTGAAAACACAACTCTAATTCTCACAAAGGCCGTTCCTGAACCGGAGTCCCACAAGTGAGATAACACGATGTACCAAAGTACACCTACGGTTCAGATGAGTCGCTGAGGTACACCGAAGTATCACCTCATGACTGTAGACCGTTTGAGACACACTCCGCGTAATCCACGGGGAGTTACTGAAGTGACCTGCTGTCAGGGCTGTTTGATGTTGACCCTGGCAGGAGTTTCCATTCAATCACTGAGGATTACAATTGTGAACCTCTCATAAATGTTCTCGACAGATAGCTAAGATCTGTGAAGGACTCGATATGAACCACTGATGATCTTATTTGGTGATCAACAAGTGATGAAATGTCAAGTGTTCCTAAGAGATCTTTTGATGAATCTCGTGGCTCTAGACTCAATAGTGCGTTTTGGTTTTCCTGAGCGGAGACTAGGGAGAGGGTCTCCTTCTTCAATACCAACGATCTCTAAGAGAAAGCCAATAGTTTACGTAGGGTTCCCTGTGAGAATGAAACAAGCTTCTTTTTAGAGAAACTTGAGTGGCTAAGAAGGTTTAGTGCATGCGTCACTGGGTCATTGTGAACCTCTCATAAATGTTCTCGACAGATAGCTAAGATCTGTGAAGGACTCGATATGAACCACTGATGATCTTATTTGGTGATCAACAAGTGATGAAATGTCAAGTGTTCCTAAGAGATGTTTTGATGAATCTCGTGGCTCTAGACTCAATAGTGCGTTTTGGTTTTCCTGAGCGGAGACTAGGGAGAGGGTCTCCTTCTTCAATACCAGCGATCTCTAAGAGAAAGCCAATAGTTTACATAGGGTTCCCTGTGAGAAAGAAACAAGCATCTTTTGAGAGAAACTTGAGTGGCTAAGAAGGTTTAGTGTATGCGTCACTGGGTTCATGACGACTTTTAATCTTCAATACCGGCGTCATCATGTGACAACCAGTAGCATATGAATTGAACCCGGTGTCTGCCCTAAGTTGAATAATCTTGAGGGCTATTTCTTTTCACCCTTTTCTTTCCATTTCTTTTTGATTCTTCAACTCCTTCTTTCTCCGATCCTCATTTTCTCCTTTTTATAATCGTACCTAAGGACTTCTAAGTACTAACTATATGTGATGTCCTTGGGTAGATCCCTCTGGCTCTGGTGGATCATAGGACGGTTATTCCTAACCTTAGTCACCTTATACCTCCATGACTAACCTATGTTGCCATTAAAACCATTGTTTTGAAGAATCTCTCAAAGGGTTTGTAAATGAAAAAACATGTTTGAACCACTGTGAGAGTTTTATCTTTTAGCAGAAATACTCCGCCTCCACAAGTGCTTTAGAGTTTAGACGGAAATCTGCACTGTGTGGGAAGAGCGCGCACTTTTGAATTGATCAACTCAAGATAGACAATCTCCCGCGAGACACGGTTACGTTGCATAGTTAAAGAGTTACATTGACAGCTTTTAGGCGACAACTAGCTCTAATAACTACCTTGAAGGTGTAGACAATCCTCAAAAGGTTGTCATACCCGTCAGAGTTCATGTCTACCAAGAGTTTCTCGAATGGTACTTTCTACTCGGACAAGTCCTTTGCGAGACACATTTACATTACTAGCGAACTAGGTTGAAATTAGTACCCGTCTCGGACAAGTCTTTTCGAGTTACTAACAGTTTTAGTACCGTCAATTCGTTGGTTAAGTCTGAAGTACATAAATTCATTTGCATTTACACAACATATTTCTTATCGCATAATTTTCTCCCCCTCAAAAATGGCATATAAAAATGTTATTTTTGAACGGTTGAGAAGAAATATGACCATTTCGAGTGTTGCGGGAAGAGTGAACACTATGAACAATTTGTGAACAAAGTTTTAATTCAAATACTCCCCCTCAACAAGTAATATAAACGATTGAGGTTTTGAAAATCATACGGGGAAGTACTTGTTCTTTTGAGCAAAACCTTGAATAATGAAAGGTTTGATAGGTTTTACTCAAAAGTAAGAAGCTTTCGCTCCTTTTATAAGGATTGTGGCACTGAAGCGTACCACAGGGTCCTTTCTTGACAATTACGGGTTGTACACTGTTATGTGTGCACAAGCCATAGTGAATAATCAAACAAACAAAATCACACTCAAGAATGTTAAGATAGTACCCAATGATTGCAGACGATCAGCTACTTTCTGAGGACGTTGGAAAGTCATAATCAGAAAGTTTGGTCATCCTCCCACATAGCTCTCCAACCATTGCATCTGATCCCGATGAATCAAACATTCATCAATCCTAGTGAATAATCAACGAACATCCTTGCGATCCTTTGAATTTCATCTCTTCGTCTAAATTATACCCAACTCAATGTCCTTCAATCGATATGACAATCCATATCGAACCATCTCTAGGGTGGCGTCGTAGAACCTAGTAAATTTCATCGTAAGCCATGAAACAAGTATGATGATTTTCACTTTGGTAGACAAACCCAAACTTTTGTTTATGAACGATTTTGTACTGATGTTCTTGATTGATTCCGATGAAGTGTAGAATTTAGGTAAGATTCGACCCCGAGGTGAAGAACTTCAATACGCTCTTTGATTTGAAGCGTATGAAAACAAGGAGTGCAGTAATGTACTTGATCTGAATTTCGGTTGAGGTTCAGTCGGGGCTCAGGTATATCGTGATCCTCACCACCAGTGTATGTAAAGTGATCAACGGTTTTCTCCATTGGTGGTGTGGTTTTTGAATCCCTTGGTTGATCAGATGGTGGTGGTAGTGTAGCTTGTTGTGTAGTGGTGATAACCTGCTTAACCATTTATCGAATCATTGGATGGAGTTGCATTCTTAACAGATTTTGTTGTTGACATAGGTGTTTCTTATGTTGATGGAGGTGAAGATTGAGATGATGATTTGGGTTTGGTGGAAGTGTCAAGAGGTGTTACAGAAGACTGTTGAGGTTTTTGTATAGGATTGTCAACTATGTAGTTGTCTGATTCCTTCTTTAACTTTTCCTCCTCAGCTCTAGCAGCTTCTTTTGCCTCTTTTTGAATCATTTCCTCTCCAGCCACCAAATTATCATCAGTGACTTTTTCATCCTTATCATGATCGTAATCTCCGTCGTCAAAAATTTCCACATCTTCCCCATGCTTTTCTTCTTGTGGATGTTTTAGTTGTTGTTGTGGTGTCTTCATTTCAACAGTTGTGGTGACATAGACACCCTGATCCTTACCGGGTTGATTAACCGGATCGGAAGGGGTAAGAGATGTTTACAATGGATCTTCCATTAGTGGAGGACTACTGCTTGACCCTCCTGCCCCAACGGGTTGATTAACCAAAAAGGTTGAAGCATGGTATTCCATCCTTTTCTGCTTTAATGACTTACGAAATTGTATTTCCTCATCCATTGAATCTTACTCATCATCAGGATGACTTTGTGAGCATAAATTTGAATGGATGTAACAGAAGGATGTCCACAGCAATTCAGCAAGATGATTATGAGCATATGAAGTTTTCAAAGTCAACCCTGAGGTTGTTCTTTCCAATCTTTCTCGGATAGCCATTAGGGAAGATGTCAGCAATTGTTAGAACTTCTGGTGCATCCACATTCATTTGAGCAGCCATGTTGAGATCTGAAATAACATTAGCCAAAAGAACCAACATATCGAAAGACATAATGTTAGTCAACAGAAGGTTTTTATTGTCTAATTATTGAATGTACAGTGTTAAAGATTGTTACGAGTCCTAAGTCACTTGTTTGTCCAATAGTCCAATGACGTCGTGAAACGTTTCGTGAGTTAGTTAACTTTAAGTTTTAAAGTTTATGTTATCACTTATAGTTCACAACATATCAAACGTTTAAGTTTATAAGTGACATTATTGGTTTCGTGACGATATAATTTGTTTATTAACAAGTTTGTACACGTAACAATTCATAATGAAGGTCAATCAAGGCTTAGGAGTAGATTTGGCAAAGTTAAGCGTAAACAGTCATGATATACGCGTAGACGAAAGCTTACGCGTAGGATCCTAACTTACGCGTAAGAAAAGTTACGCGTAGGAAAAAGGGGACCTTAAGCGTAGAGCTTACGCGTAGGCGTATATAATCCTTACGCGTAAGGCTTACTCGTAAGAGTAGACGTTATGCGTAGAGGTCACTGTTTACGCATATCCTTCACAGGATACGCGTAGTCCCATTGTAGAACCTTACGCGTAATAGTTACGCGTAGGATTTCTCTTACGCATAACTGTCTACGCGTAGGGTGATCCTTATGCGTAGAGTAACAAAGACCTTGATTCTGAGTTGTACGAGTAGCAATCCTGAAATAAAATCATCATATCATCAATCTTAACACATATATTCATTCTAAAACAGATTATGGCATGAAGGCTTTTTAAACATGTTACGCGTAGAAAGTCATACGCGTAGGTCAAAACCCTAAGGGTTATGAATTACGCATAAGATTTACAACCATAGGATTTGCACCAAACGTTTTCTGGTAGGTCTTAGGTGTTGTGAGAGTCTAATAACCAAGTTTTAACATCCAATTCGTGGTGAATCAAAAATACCCAAACTCAAGAACATTAAACCCTAATACCTAATTCTGACTTAATTAGTGTTTCTGGGTTGTTATAGGGCCTGGAAATCATTAATTCAACATGATATGAACATTACACAACAATCATTTTGACCAAAAACCTTCACATTTGAAAATACCCAATTCGACTTAAGAACCCTAATTATGAAAAACCATCAATTCGTGTTTCTGGGTGGACTTAGAGGATAAAATTAGTATCATTGATGTTGAAGACATGTTTAGACACAATATTTTTAACCACAGACACCCGTTCTTGATTGTGAGTTCATACGCATATGCGTAGAATACTCAAACAATCATATACAAAAATTTGACCGTTGGATTAGTGTAAAAATCAAAACCTATGTTTGTAAACACGTTAAGATCATGAAGCAACTTACAAATTGATGATCAGAAACACAGATTTGAAGAACGAATTTCGAGCGTAGGATTGTTTAGGTTTAGGAGTAATAAATGTGATGAAAATGTTAGGTGGAGAGTGTTTTTATTAAAATGACTTTAACATTTTGATAGTTTTGGTCCCTCCACCTTTTCCTTTTACATACAAAGCCTTTTAACTTTCATTTTGGTTATCAAACAAAGATTTTGATAAAGAAACTTGACGACACTCCCCCTCGACTTAAGTAAATAATGAAAGGTTATAAATTTTAGTCTGAGGAGTGTCATAAAACCAGAAATTTTACCACCATTGATAAAAAAAACAACCGGGATAGGATAACATGCGAGTACACAAAAATTTTGAAACAGTTAAGTATTTATTTTCTCCCCCTCAACACTTGATCGGAAAGATACTGAATTTTGAAAGATTAAAGTGTTGACGGAAGAAATGTACTTGCCATGTTGAAAGAAAAATTAGATTAGAAGAATATTTTTGTTGTTTTATAAGATTTTATATTTTTGTATTTTGTTTTTGAAATTTATTGACAAAAGATATTTTGGTGTTTGACAGGTTTTTAAGACTGTTTTAGGAGGTCATCCAATTCCTCTTGAGTCAAACACCTCATACCAATCCGGTGGACCAACTCATTAAACCTAGCGGGAGGCAAGGCTTTGGTGAGGAGATCTGCCAATTGATATTCCGTACCCACGAAGTATAATTCAACTGTACCCTGTTCTACGTGGTGCTTGATGAAATGATAACGAAGATTGATGTGCTTTGATTTCGAGTGTTGAACTGAGTTGCACGAGATCGCAATGGCACTCCGATTGTCGCAGTACATCGGGATTCTGTCAAACACGTAACCATAGTCTTTGAGTTGTGTTCTCATCCAGATGACTTGAGCACAACACGCGGACATGGCTACATATTATGCTTCGGTTGATGACAGCGATGTACAATCCTGCTTCTTTGATTGCCAAGACACCAGTTTATCACCAAGAAATTGTAGTGCTCCTGAAGTACTTTTCTGTGAGTCTAAGCATCCTGCATGGTCAGCGTCTGAAAAAGCGATTAGTTCAAAACCAGAATCCTTCGGATACCAGATCCCTAAGTTAATGGTTCCCTTGATGTATCAGAGGATTCTTTTTGCCTCAGAGAGGTGGGTTTCAGTTGGTCGCGACTGATAACGGGAGCATAGATAAACGGCAAAGACAATATCAGGCCTGCTAGCTGTTAGGTACACTAGAGACCCAATAATACTACGGTATTTTGTAGGGTCAACTAATTTCCCATTTAAGTCAGCATCTAGCTTCTTGGTATGTGCCATTAGTGTTGCATAAGTGTCACAGGTTTTCATTCCAAATTTGTTTAACAATTCAAGGGCATATTTGGACTGACTCAAGAAAATACCACGGGGTGATTGATGAACTTGCAGTCCTAGAAAGAACGTGAGTTCACCCATCATAGACATTTCAAAATTTTTCTTCATTAGTTTTGCAAAAGCGATTGAAAACTTTTTATGTGTAGACCCGAAAATGATGTCATCCACGTAAATTTGAAAAATTAAGATATGTGCCCCGTGATATTGTATAAAAAGAGTCGGGTCAACCGAACCTTTGGTGAAATTATTAGCAATGAGGAAAGATGATAGCTTATCATACCATGCCAGAGGGGCTTGTTTGAGACCATAAAGAGCTTTGTTTAGTTTGTAGACGTGGTTCGGAAACTCAGGATCAACGAATCCATCTGGTTGGCTGACATAAACAGTTTCTTTAATTTGTCCATTGAGAAACGCAGTTTTGACATCCATCTGATAGACCGTCATATTCATATGAGCCGCGAACGCGAGAAAAATCCGAACAGCCTCAAGACGAGCAACCGGAGCAAAAGATTCTTTAATGTCTATACCCTCTTCCTGAAGATAACCCTTAGCAACTAGACGTGACTTGTTTCGGATGACATTCCCTTCAGCATCCAATTCGTTCTTCCAAATCCATTTTAGACCGATGACGTAAACCTTTGTTGGTCTTTCAACCAGTTCCCATACTTCAAGACGTTTGAATTGGTTGAGTTCTTCTTACATGGTAACCATCTGAGTGAAGACGTTGTCTCGTAACTACTGGTTGGTTTGGGTTGCCAATAATATTTTCCAGAGGATGGTCTTTTGTCCATCTATGGGTAGAGGGTTGATGTTGTTATACATTGTGCAGATTTTGAGGGTTTAAATGGTTTGTGGAAGATTCCGCGACATCTGGTGCAACAGACTCATTAGCAAACGGGTTAAAGAACGCATTTGGATCAAAATCCGCAGGTGGGGGTACTTCATTCAGAATATCATCAGCCGGTTCATCATTGTTGGAAGCGGTTTGTTCAACTGTTGTGGTGGAGTCAACTGGTGTAGGTGCACCTTCAACAGTAGTTGTTGTAGCAGGTGTATCAGGTATAAGAGTAGTATCAGGTTGAGCAGCGGAAACAGCGGATACACCTGGAGCACGTTCATCAATTTCGTCACTGAACAGAGGAGCAAATAACCTTTCCATTTGTTGACGAGTGCGCTGGGGGTTTTGTTCATCTGATGATGGGGGTTGAGGGAAGTTTAAGCGGTTGTGACCGGGTTCTAAGCTGTTATACTCAGAAGCGATCTCCGTGAGTTCATCAAAATGAGCATGAATCGTTTCCATTACCTCCTTAGTTCGACGATTCCAGATTAGGAAACCTTTAGAATTATCACAGTATCCAATAAAGACTCCAATATCAGCTTTGGCTTTGAGCTTTCCAAAATCATCACGATCATTATTCGGATAGCAAAGGGATCCAAATACATGAAAGTGTTTGAGATTCGGTTTTTGGTTGTGGACAAGCTCGAAAGGTGTTTTGTTGTGGCGTTTTGTGATCATAGAACGGTTTTAAGTATAGCATGCAGTAGATACAGCTTCTGCCCATAAGTAATCTGGAAGTTTAGCATTGATTAACATTGTTCTTGCAGCTTCCACTAGCGTTCGGTTTCGTCTTTCAACGACTCCGTTTTGTTCAGGTGTACGTGCAATAGATGTTTGATGCTCTATTCCCACTTTCTCATAAAAGTCACAAAGAGTTTTGTTAACAAGTTCAGTTCCTTTGTCAGTTCTGATTTGTCTAACGGTGTGTCGGAGCTAAACCTGTATTTTCGTGAGAAAGGTAATGATCATCTGTGGAGCTTGGTCTTTGCTTCGAAGAAAGTAGACCCAAGTCCAACGTGAGTAGTCATCAACAATTACTAAGATGTAGCGTTTGCCATTGATCATTTGCACGCGCATCGGGCCACACAAATCCATGTGAAGAAGATGTAGCACATGCTGAGAGCTATGTTCCACCTTTGAAGGAAAGTGAGCACGAGTGCTTTTGCCTTGTTCACAAGCTGAACATAGGTGATCTTTTGAATACCGGAATCGTGGGAGTCCTTCAACTAGTTTGTGTCGAGCAAGGTTGGTGATGGTTTGAAAGTTTAGATGTGAGAGACGACGGTGCCATAGCCAGGATTTTGTTGATGTTGCCTTTGAAAGTAAGCAGATGGGAGATGAAGCAACCATGTCTTGCATAAAGATAGTGTAGAGACTAGAATTACGCGAGCCAGAGATAAGGTCATTTCCTTGTAAATCGCGAATGAAACAAGTTTTCTCCCGGAAAGCAACCTCCAAATCTCCATCACAAAACTGACCTACTGAAAACAGATTGTGACCGAGGCCTTCCACATAGTATACCCTGCTGATTTCGATGTTCCCATTGACATAGTCTCCGTAGCCCATGATAGCTGCGAAGTGATCATTCCCGAACCTGACAGTGCCAATGAACTTTGCAATAAAGTTTGATAACAGTTTAAGGTTACCTGTCATGTGTCGGGAGCATCCGCTATCAACAATCCAGAGAATGATCTGTATCACTTGCATTACACACAGACGACACAGATGGAATAGAAGTAGATGTGGAACCCGAAATGTTAGAGGGTTCCTCAGCAGGTATATTAGACATACACACATTAATAATTTTAGGCATCCATTTAAATCCTAGTGTGTTATATATCCATTTCTGCCATCTATGACTACTCTTTGCTTTAGTCTTAGTGAATGCACTAGGTGGTACTACATTCTTAGGAGGTGAGACTGAATCTACAGGGATAACAACACATGCCTTAGAATCTAAAGAAGGCGGTCTACCAAGCACAGACTTAGAATGATTAGTGGGCCTAGAGGTATTTCGGTTCTTAGGATTCCATCAGCGAGAGATTATAGCTTTAGCAACACATTTGTCATGACAATCAGAATTCATACTTTTATGACAAATATCACAAGGTGCATCAGACTGAATATCAAAAGTGCTTAAAGGTTTAGCATTCGTTACATCACTATTTCTATTACATTTGCCAGATGCAATATCTATAGTGGAAGCAACGTGAGTCTTATTCATATTCCTAGGGTGTTCTTCTACTTTAGCATTCCTTATTGATCTTTTCTTAGGTCGTAACTTCCTATTCTTCGATTGAGTGCTCCTAGGCTGTGAAGTGCGGACGTTTGGAAAAAACGCAACTATTCCTGTTTTAGTAGAAGGAAGCACGTTAGCAACTGGTGATTTGGCAGTAGGGATTCTAGGTGCAAGATTACTAAGTGTGACTGGTGCTATTCTCTTAATCACGGTAGGCGGAAGTTGTTCATACTTTCCTAACATTTCTCTTAACTTAGAGATAGTGTGAATCAAATCTTGATTTTCAGAACGAATATTACCAGCAAAATTCATGACTTCTCTAGTGTGAGAAAGATAGTGATCAAGTTCTTTTGATGCTTCATGACGAGTCTTATTGAGTAAATCAAATATGCCACCATATTCTTGTTTAACTTTTACAAGTTCTTGTTCATATTTTGAGATTTGACTTTTCAAAGACACGTTTTGATCATCCATTTGCTCAATTTTAGGATCAGAAGATTTTGCACACAACTGAGCGATTTTGTTTTGAAAAGCAAGTTGTTTATTGTGAATATCTTTTTGACACCAGTTAAGACGACGTTTTGCATAGGAAAGTTCGTTAAGCAATTGTTTATTTTCAGCTTTTAAAGACTTGATCTGAAGCACATTATCGGTGTTCTCAACAGTTACAACATTATCAACAATATCAGCAGAGATATAATCAGATGCATATGGCAAAGAATGACACAACACAGCATTATGGACATCAGCACAGATAAGATCTTCCAAGAGTCGATCAACATCTTTTCTCAAAAGTTTCTTTTTACGTTTAGTATTAGAAATAGATGTTTCTGTTTTCTCGAAAACGACCTTCATAGTTCCAAGTTCCTTATGAAAATCCCATTCCCAGGCTAATGCACAACTTTTCAAGTTTTTAACATTAGGTAAAATATTTTTCTGAAAGATGTCTCTTTGTTCACGCGCTAAAGGCGATTGAAAATGTTGAATTTTTATTTCAGAATGATATTCTATCTCATGTTCTAAAGTTTTGAGGTCACCCATGAAAATATCAAAATATCGAAGAATTTTGCGATTTTCAGGTTTTGAATTTACTTCACTGATGGAAGGTAAAGGACCATAAGTTTGTGCATAATCTGTTTTGGGATCAACATTAGAAGACTCGGGTGTTTTGATGATAACCCTTGGTGTGTTAGAAGAATCCGTTGGTGTGACGAAAGTGACCGTTTTTTAATAATTAAAAGGTTTGTTGTAAACAACATTTCTTAATTTTGATCGACTCTCGTCTTCTGCATCTAATTGCTCTTGACGATGATATTCAACAACACTCATAACAGTATCATTAATTTTATATTATGCACTGGAACTTCAGGATTTGGTGTGAATGTTTTGAGTAAAAGCTTTGGTTTGTAATCAGCTAGATTTTGTCCATATCCTTTTGGATTGGGTTTTAAAGTAAACTTTTCAATAGCTGTTACTGATTCACCATGTTTGTAAACAACAGTTTTAAACTCTTTAAGTTTGTTTTGCAAGCCGACAATTTCTTCAAGAAGGTCATCTACTCGATTCGTTGAATGCTTTTTGTATGCGGAGAACTGTTTTTGACAAGTTAACAACTCAGCCTTAGTTTTTTGATTTTCCAAGGTGAGAGCATTAATTTGCTTTTTATGTTCATGTTTCAGTTGTTCTATTTCAGACAACAAAGCATTCTTCGAAGCGGCTAGATCACGCATCTTTTTCTCTAAATATTTTTTGTTTTGATGAGATTTTGCAAAAGCGGCTTCAAAACTTTTTTCCCGGTTTTCTTGAGTTTTGAAAAAGTTGAGTTGCATTTGTAAGCATTCAAAATCCTTGGTTAACAGGGCATTTTTACTTTTTAAGGTCTGATTTAATGCAACACATTCTTCAATTTGGGATTGTTGGTCTTTAAGTAATAGAACAAGATCTGGATGAGGCAAAGGTTCGGCGTGTTCAACGTGAGTCACAACATGATCATTATTTATATCCTCAAGTATAACCACGGAGTCAATTTGATTATCAAGGGAAACCATAAGGTCATCTTGATCATCAAATGTAACTACGGGGTCTATTTGAAAATCGTCAGAATGAGATGTAGATGACTCATTTTGAACAATTTGAGCCGTGCCGGATTCAGATATTGGCGGAGATATTAGTTCAGATATGATGATGGTTTGTTCGGGTACCTGAGACAAGCCATCAGTGTCATACACTGGGCCTGTTTCACTCATGTGTAACTCTTGCATATTAGCCATCAACATAACAGCTGCATTGGCATGAAAGTCCTCCATATCATCATCTGAGTCTGCATCTGCCATAAAGCTCTGTTCTTTGTCTGTGAGAGATCCACCAGCTTCATCCTTAAGATCCAAAAGTAAAGCCTCTTTGAAATAAGCACTGCCTCTAGTCCTCGGCTTTGGGCATGCATTAGCCAGGTGTCCCTTCTCATTGCAGTTGTAGCATCTAAGACCATTTAACCGATTCTGAGCATTTCCCTGTTCCACCACTTGAGCTCTGTTGTTATTCCTACCCACAGCATTAAACCCTTGGCCACCGCCCATCTGACGACCATAATCACGATTCTGAACTTCAACACGTCCATTGTTCACAACAGCTTGAGTCCGTGTGTTAGAGGAGGAACGAATACGATTGTTGGATTTGTTGGTATAACGGCCAAAAGCATTAGCAATCATAACAAATCCTTGTTGCAATGCTTCGAACGGATCGATTTCCTCATTAGTTTCGCTGACATATGCTTGAGCATTGTTGTTGTATGGAACCAATTGATTTTGTTGAGATTGTTGCTGTGAAGGTGTGTTTGAAGTAGTTGGTTGAGTTGTTTGTTGAGGAGGATAACTTTGTTGAGCATATAAGGCAAGTTGTTGATTTTCCTGATGTGTAGGTGGAGCAATTTGAGCACGGAGAATCCTTTCCCGATCAACTTCCTTTTCATGAGGCTTCAAGTAATCGTACAACAATCCATATGTAGAATGATGCATATTCTTCGCTTGAGGGAGAAAAATGACATACTTCTCCCATTCAGGACCAAGACTACTCAGGAACTTAGTATTCACTGCAATTCTTGGCATGATGATGTTGTGTTTATCCAAATCATTGATGATGTCTGAAAATCGATAATGATAGGACTCTAGTGTCTCTCCAGGTTCAATCATGAAGTGTTCATAAGCCAAGTAAATTTTGGATTCCAAATCCTCCTGATTGAGTACAGATCCTTCCATAAGAAGACGAATATGATCCCACATTTTCTGTGCAGTCTTTTGAGCATCAACACTACGAAGAATTAGGTTTGGTAATCCTAAGAGGATATATTCCATTGCAAGCTCATCTGCTTCATAGTGTAGAAGTTCTTAAGGATTCAAGTCTGCAACAGTAGCAATGTTCGTTTGTTCATCTCTTGGTGGAATAGCATTAGGATCTCCGGGTACAATGACAGTAGGCATCTCAAATGGACCTTCCAAGATAACCTTCTTTAAGAACTTTCCATGTGGCTTCTTCAGATCACAAAACCTAAAGAACCTTATCACCCATTGATCGTAGTTTCCTGGAGTTAGCATTGGAGGTATATCAAGTGATCCAGCCTCATGAATTGATTGTTGGCTGCTTAAAGCTCCACACATCTTTGCAAACCAAGTGGGTTCCTTCATAGTGTTCCTTGATGGATGTTGATTGAAATCATTTGTGTAGGGTTGAACTTGAATGCTTGGCGGTGTTTGAACCATTTGTGGTGGTGGAATTGCACCAAGTTGTGGAGTATGTTGTTGATTAAATTGTTGTTGATAAATTGCTTGTTGTTGATTCCATTATTGATGTTGTGGAGTTAATTGTTGTTGTTGTTGATGATTATAAGTGTGAGGGAAATAGTTAGAGTATGGTGGTTGAGACATGTTGAAACTTGTGTTGGTAAAAATGGATCTTTGTAGTCGAATGAACCTTTGATGAAGAAGTATCCTTAGGCGTAGAAATCACAATAGCCAAGTAGCACTTATGCGTAAAAGCACCAAAGTTATGCGTAACAATAAGAAGTTACGCGTAGATTTAGCTTACGCGTAAGTATGGAAAAGACTCTAAAGTTATGCGTAGACAAAAGTTAGGCGTAGAAAGTTAGGCGTAGGATTATCTTATGCGTAAGACTAGGCTTAGGCGTAAGAAAAATCTTATGCGTAGGATTTCTACGCGTAAGCTTATGCTTATGCGTAATTTTAGGGTTTTGCCCAAATGATCTTTTACACTATCACAGTGCAAAAGATATCCAAAGTCGACGTATTTTCAGGCTTATCCAAGCAAGAAAACACGGAGTAAACCAAGAAAACGAAGATCAAGCCAAGGATAACCTTACGCGTAGTTTTAGGGTTTTGCTACGCGTAGGATTACTCGTAAATGTGAGTATGCTCAAAGTTGTTTCTAAACCAGTTTTTGTGTGATGAAATAGCTTCAATAACACCAAAAGACACAAAAGTGTGAAACTTGATGAACCAAAACTCTTAAAACAGTTACGCGTAGGATAGAACCTTCGAACAAAAACTAGATGAAAAACGATGATCTACACATAAAGTTCCAAACTTTTTGCCAAAAACAGTAAGTTTAACACCTTATAACTTTGAAAGGACAAGAATCTTGGATTAAAAAGTGTAAAAAATACGTTTTTGATCAAGCCAAAGTTTCGGATACGCAAGTTAAGCATGCGACCAGAACTCACTTCAAACAATACGTTCACTCAACTATTAGGCGATTGATACCACTGTTAGGTCACTAGTTTTACAAACACAAGTAATATAGAAAGAGATAAGGCGATTGAACAAGAACCAAACACACACACACGATAATATATGACCGGTTATGCGTAGGAGTATGTGAAGGAGAATAACTTGAACAACCAACCTTCAAATGAAGGTTTACATAAGGTATTTATAAGAGGAAAGCTAGGGTAACACTCCTAGTTTCCATCCTTTCCTTAATGGACTAAGGCCTAGGCTTATGGGCCTTCTACATAAGCCTAAGGCTAATTGCAAACATAAAGGCCATAATAAAGCTAACTATTACATATTAATTACAAACACTTGATTATGGTTTAGGAGTGATTCCAACAGGAACCCTCTAACACTTCGGGTTCCACATCTACTTCTATTCCATCTGTGTCGTCTGTGTGTCATGCAGGTGATACAGATCATCCTTTGGATTGTTGATAATGGATGTTCCCGACACATGACATGCAATCTTAAACTGTTATCAAACTTTATTGCAAAGTTCATTGGCACTGTCAGATTCGGGAATGATCACTTCGCAGCTATCATGGGCTACGGAGATTATATCAATGGAAATATCAAAATTAGAAGGGTTTATTATATGGAAGGCCTCGATCACAATCTTTTTTCAGTCGGTCAATTCTGTGATGGGGATTTAGAAGTTGCTTTTAGGGAGATAACTTGTTTCATTCGTGATCTACAAGGAAACGATCTTATGTCTGGCTCTCGCAATTCTAGTTTGTACACAATCTCAATGCAAGACATGGTTGCTTCATCTTCTATCTGTCTACTTTCAAAGGCTTCATCAACAAAATCCTGGCTATGGCACCATCGTCTCTCACATCTAAACTTTTAAACCATCACCAACCTTGCTCCACACAAACTTGTTGAAGGTCTCCCACGATTCCGGTATTCTAAAGATCACCTTTGCTCAGCTTGTGAACAAGGGAAAAGCACTCGTGCTCATTTTCCTTCAAAGGTGGAACACAGCTTTCAGCATGTGCTTCATCTTTTTCACATGGATTTGTGTGGCCCGATGCGCGTGCAGACGATCAATGGCAAATGCTACATCTTAGTAATTTTTGATGACTATTCACGATGGACTTGGGTCTACTTTCTTCGAAGCAAAGACCAAGCTCCACAGATGATCATTACCTTTCTCACGAAAATTCAAGTTCAGCTCCGGAACACCGTCCGCCAAATCAGAACTGACAAAGTAACTGAATTTGTGAACCAAACTCTTCAAGAATTTTATGAGAAAGTGGGAATAGAGCATCAAACATCTATTGTACGGACACCAGAACAAAACGGAGTTGTTGAAAGACGAAACCGAACGTTAGTAGAAGCTGCAAGAACAATGTTAATTAATGCTAAACTTCCTGATTACTTATGGGCAGAAGCTGTATCAACTGCATGCTACACTCAAAACCGTTCAATGATTACAAAACGCCACAACAAAACACCTTTTGAGCTTATCCACAACAGAAAACCGAATCTCAAACACTTTCATGTATTTGGATCCCCGTGCTACCCAAATAATGATCGTGATGACTTTGGAAAGCTTAAAGCCAAAGCTGACATTGGAGTGTTCATTGGATACTGTGAAAATTCTAAAGGTTACCGGATCTGGAATCGTCGTACAAAGCAGGTTATGGAAATGATTCATGCTAATTTTGATGAACTTACTGAAATGGCTTCTGAGTATAACAGCTTGGAACCCGGTCACAACCGCTTAAACTTCCCACAAACCCCATCATCAGCTGAAATAAGCCTTCAGCTTACTCGTCAACAAATGGAAATACTATTTGCTCCTCTGTTCAGTGACGATATTGATGATCGTGCTCCAGGTGTATCCGATGTTTTCGCTGCTCAACCTGATAATACTCTTATACCTGATACACCTGCTACAACAACTACTGTTGAAGAAGCACCACCAGTTGACTCTACAACCACAGTTGAACAAACTGCATCCAACGACGCAGAACCAACTGATAATGTTCTGAATAATGTACCCCCACCCGCAGATTTTGATCCAAATGCGTTCTTTAACCCGTTTGCTAATGAGACTGTTGCACCTGATGTCGCGGAATCATCTACAAGCCATTTGAATCCTCAGAATCTGCACAATATATACCAACATCAACCCTCTACACATCGATGGACAAAAGACCATCCTCTTGAAAATATTATTGGCAACCCGAATCAACCAGTCGTTACGAGACAACGTCTTCACACAGATGGTGAACACTGCATTTATGCACTCACTGTCTGCCAATCTGAGCCTAAAAACATTAAAGACGCAATGACAAAGGACACCTGGATTGAATCCATGCAAGAAGAACTCAACCAATTCAAACGTCTTGAAGTATGGGAACTAGTTGAAAGACCAACAGGGGTTTACGTCATTGGTCTCAAATGGATTTGGAAAAACAAATTGGATGCTGAAGGGAACGTAATCAGAAACAAGTCACGTCTGGTGGCTAAGGGTTATAGATAGGAAGAGGGTATTGACTTTGAAGAATCATTTGCTCCGGTTGCTCGTCTTGAGGCTGTTCGGATATTTCTCGCGTTCGCGGCTCATATGAATATAACGGTTTTTCAGATGGACGTCAAAACTACGTTTCTGAATGGGCAACTTAAATAAATGGTTTATGTCAGCTAACCAGAAGGATTCGTTGATCCCGAGTTCACGAACCATGTCTACAAACTGAACGAAGCTCTGTATGGTCTCAAACAAGCTCCTCGAGCGTGGTACGATAAGCTATCATCTTTCCTCATTGCCAATCATTTTACCAAAGGTTCGGTCGACCCAACTCTTTTCATTCAATATCACGAGGCACATATCTTAATTGTTCAAATTTACGTGGATGACATCATTTTTGGGTCAACACATAAAAAGTACTCAATTGCTTTTGCAAAACTAATGAAGAAACATTTTGAAATGTCAATGATGGGTGAACTTACGTTCTTTCTAGGACTGCAAGTTTATCAATCACCCCGTGGTATTTTCTTGAGTCAGTCCAAATATGCCTTTGAATTGTTAAACAAATTTGGAATGCAAAACTGTGACACCTATGCCACACCAATGGCTCCAACCAAGAAGCTAGATGCTGATTTACATGGGAAATTGGTGGACCCTACCAAATACCGTAGTATTATTGGGTCTCTCATGTATCTAACAGCTAGCAGGCCTGATATTGTCTTTCCCGTATATCTTTGCTCCCGTTATCAGTCGAGACCAACTGAAACCCACCTTTCTGAGGCTAAAAGAATCCTCCGATACATAAAGGGAACCATTAATTTGGGGATCTGGTATCCGAAGGATTCTGGTTTTGAACTAATAGCTTTTTCAGACGCTGACCATGCAGGATGCTTAGATTCATGAAAAACTACTTCAGGAGCATTACAATTTCTTGGTGATAAACTGGTGTCATGGCAATCGAAGAAGCAGGATTGTACATCGATGTCCTCAACCGAAGCAGAATATGTAGCCATGTCAGCGTGTTGTGCTCAAGTCATTTGGATGAGAACACAACTCAAAGACTATGGTTACGTATTTGACATAATCCCGATGTACTGCGACAATCGGAGTGCTATTGCGATATCGTGCATCTCAGTTCAACACTCAAAATCAAAGTACATCGATCTTCGATATCATTTCATCAAGGACCACGTGGAACATGGTACAGTTGAATTATACTTCGTGGGTACAGAATACCAATTGGCAGATCTTCTCACCAAAGCCTTAGCTCCTGCTAGGTTTAATGAGTTGGTCCACCGGATTGGTATGCGGTGTTTGACTCAAGAGGAACTGGATGAACTCTTAAAACATTCTTAAAACCAGTCAAACACCAAAACCTCTTTTGTTAATATTTTTCAAAAACAAACTATAAAAATATAAAATCAGATAAAACAACAAAAATATTCTTCTATCTATATTTCTTCAAACATGGCAAGTACAATTCTTCCGTCAACACTCAAATCTTTCAAAATTCAGTATTTTTCCGATCAAGTGTTGAGGGGGAGAAAATAAATTCTTAACTGTTTCAAAATAACCTTGTACTTGCATGTTACCTTATCCCGGTTGTTTTCTTTAATAATGGTGGTCACATTTCTGGTTTCTGAAACTCCTCGGACTAAAATTTATAAACTTTCATTATTCTTTAAGTCGAGGGGGAGTGTCATTAAAATTCTTTCAAGATATCCTTCGTTTGGTAACCAAAATGGAAGTTAAAGGCATTGGATGTAAATGGTAAAGGTGGAGGGGCTAAAACTGTCAAAAGCATAAACTCATTTTAACAAAACTCCCCACCAAACTCATTTACTTCATCTCATTTATTATTCACAAACCTAAATCCCACGCCTAATAATCAACCATCAAATCCGAGTTCTTGATCATCATTTTGTAAGTGTTTTTATAATCTAAATGTATTTACAAACAATGTTTTTGATTTATTTTCAAATCCAACGGCTAAATCTTGTGCTTTGATGATTTTCGTGTTTTACGCGTAAGCATATGAACACAAGATCATCAAGTGTATGTTTGCTATGATATAATGGTGTTTTAATGTTCAAAACTATGTAACAAAACCATTTTTATCAAACAAATCCACCCAGATACACGGATTTAATGATTTTTGAAAACTAGGGTTTATGCGTGGATTTGGGTACTTTCATTTGTGAACGATTCTGGTTGATTGGGTGCTTAAAAGATGTTGTTTACATGTTTAATCGAATGTATCTATGCTTAGTTCATACCCAGAAACATCAATCGTGATAAAACTGAATTTTTAGGGTTTATGTTCTTGAGAATTAGGTATTTTTGATTCACAGCGTATTTGATGTTAAAACTGGCATAAAACATCTCATTAGGCTTCTAAAACATCCCAGAAAAACTTTGGTGCCATTCCTATGGCTAGATATCTTACGCGTAATTCTTGAACTTTAGGGTTTAGGTCTACGCATAAGTGTTATTACGCGTAACTGTTTAATGTGTTTTCATGCTGTGTTCTGAAAATAAGTGAATGTGGATGTTAATATTGATGTTATGATGAATTTGTTTCAGGTTTGTTACAAGTGAAAATTCAGAATCAAGGTTATTAGCAATCTACGCATAAGGATCACCTTACGCGTAGAAGGTTATGCGTAAGAGTAATCTTATGCGTAAGGTTCTACATAAGGGACTACGTGTATCCTGTGAAGGATATGCGTAAACAGTGACCTCTATGCATAAGGTCTACTCTTACGAGTAAGCCTTACGCGTAAGGTTTTATATTCGCTTACGCGTAAGCTCTACGCATAAGGTCCCCTTTTCTTACGCGTAATATTTCTTACGCGTAAGTCAAGAACCTACGCATAAGCTTGCGTTTTACGCGTATATCACTCATGTTTACGCATAAGCTTGCCATTTCTACGCCTAAGCCTTGTTTAACCTTAATCATGAATTGTAACGCATGCAAACTTGTAAATAAATAAATCATAACGTCACAAAACCAATAATGTCACTAATAAGCTTAAACGTTTAATATGTTGTGAAAAATAAGTGATAACATGAACTTTAAAACTTAAAGTTAACTAACTCACAAAACTTATCACGACGTCATTAGACTATTGGACAAACAAGTGACATCGGACTCGTAACAATCATCAACATATCACATTCAATAATTAGACAATAAAACCATCTATTGACTAACATAATGTCTTTCGATATGTTGGTTCTTTTGGCTAAATGTATTTCAGATCTCGACATGGACGCTCAAATGCAGAATGTGGATGCACCAAATGTTCTCACCATTGCTGATATCTTCCCTAATGGCTATCCCATGAAGATTGGAATGAACAACCTTCGCATTGACTTTGAAACTATCACTTGCTCAGAGTCTTCTTGCTTGATTTTTGTGGATATTCTGAAGAATCATCCTTATCAGAACATGCTTTCCAACTCTGATACTGTTCCAGAGATTTACATTCATCAGTTCTAGAATAAAATGCAAAAGATCAAAGGACAGAATGCTGTGACAGTGACTCTCAACCACAAACAAGTCACCATCAATTCTGCAGACTTAAGGACTGTTCTCCTCATTCCCGACATCGAGCCTACCGATTACGTTGCTGCACCAACTGAAGAGACTGTTCTCTAATTTATGATCGACATTGGTTATGACGAAGCTACAGGAGTAATCACTAAGCATTCATACGTGGATCTTAAGAATATTCCTCAACCCTGGAGAACACTCTACATCATCATCACCAAATCGGTTTCTGGTCGTGATAGTGGCTATGAGCATCCCAAGCTCATGGAACTGCAAATCTTTTGGGCTTTGATCAACATGAAGCACATCGAAATTGAAGTTCTGATATGGGACGACATGATGTCATTCCTCAAAAAGCTTGGCTCAAAGATTCCTTATATCAGATATACAAAACTGTTGATCCAAAGAGCTCTTGGACTCAATCCTGATATCCCTAAGAGACTCAATGACCCCAACAATCACGACATGTTTTCTGAACCTACCCTAATTGTCAGATTCAAGGAATCAACAACGAAGAAACAGGGTGCTGATTTACCAAATCACCTTCTCTCTGATGAAATCAAACAGCTTTATTCATACAAAAGGTATCTGGTAGCAGTTGCTGAAGGCAAAGTTGGTTTTCTCGATGACAAATCTTCTGGCACACCTACAAGGAAGACCAGAAGAGGTAGTGCAGGAAGTGCCGCAAGTACAGAGAGTCAACGAAAGTTCCCCAAGAGGAAACCTCCACTCAAAAGGAAAGTTCCTTCTAAAGAAGTTGTTCCTATTCCCACTCCCAAGCCTGAACCGCCAAGACAGCTAGTGGAGGAAAGCTCTAAAGAAACTGAATCAGACAAAGAGGTATTCTACTCTGAAACTGCAACCGACGTTACTCAATCAGTAGCTAAACCTCCCAGTCCACCAGCTGACAAAGGTAAAGGGAAAACTCCTGTGATGGAACATGATAAGGAGAGCTCTAAAGAAGAACCATTTGATGAGCAAAAGGAATATCAAAGGAAGTTGAAGGAACTCAGACATAAACATCTTGCCGAAGCATTTGTAAAAGATCAAACTCGTGGTCCTGGAGGATCAAGTGGTGGTACTCAAGCCACACCAGTTCCTGATGCGGTTAATCGACCCGATAAGGGAGCTGGTACTACCATCACCCACGAACAACAACAACGGCTGATTGAAGAATCCATCAAATTTGATATTGAGGAACCAGAAACTGATAAGACTGAGAAAACTTCTGCTGATGATTCAAAGGCTGATGATAAGGCTAAGTCTAGACATGAAAAAGAAACCGCTTATGATCAATATCTTCTAGACAGTCTCGCACGTTCTAAGGAGGAAACTTCTGAACCACCTAAGGACCCCAAGTCTCCTCACGTCTCATCATCATCAAACTCTTCTTCTCATTCTTCACCACCACCATCCAAAAGATCAACTAGATCCACATCCAAATCAGTGAAGAAGCCAACTGCCTTTTGGATCTCTCAAGCTAAGACACGAATCGTTAAAGCTGTCAAACAGGTCAGAAAGAAAGATGTGCTTTACAAGAAGCTGAATTTCCTCGCTGACCAGGTACAATATCTTCATGATGAGAATGACAAGATGCAAGCTGAAAGGGAATACATCCAGAAGTTCATGCAACGTGATCTTCAAGGGGAAATGAATGAGATGATGTCACACCCCCAAAATATCGCAGCGGAACGATAGTGTCATTGGGGTATAACGTCATAGCACAAAGTATGGATACAGAAAACGACCTCTATAATGAGACGTTTTGAAAAGGTTACCATTCGATAAATAAGTTAGAGTTTACACCACAAGAAATCACAAGGTTTGATAATACATAAAAAGTTTACAAAACATGTCGAATGGTAATTGTTAAAAGCACAAGACTTCAATGTATGCCATGCGACCCAAAAGCTCCATGAAGTGCTATCATCTTAAGACCTGAGATAAACATGCTAAAAAGTGTCAACACAAAGGTTGGTGAGTTCATAAGTTTGTAATTACATGATCTAAATTGCTTTGAGAAATGTTCACACAGCAAAGGCATTGTAAATCCACTCAGTTCCAAGTTCCGCCCATACAAAACTTGCAACCTGTGTGTTCACAACCCATTGCCCAAAATATAGTATATCAATCATGTATGCGTATATCATAGTAGTTAAAAGTATAAATGTCACCACAAGGGTCTTCCAACAACGCGTGTTGGGATGTTCCTCCAACGCTCACGTTGGGATGTATCCATAAAAATGGCCTTCCAACATATAAATGCCGGGATGTTCCTCCAACGACTCACGTTGGGCTGTATCCAAATTAATGGCCTTCCAACATATAAATATTGGGATGTTTGTTTAAGTCTAATCACTACACGCACCAAGTCTAGAATATATGTAATGTTGTTTGGCAATAGAGTTTAAATGTTTTGATAAATAAGCATGTATCTCGCCCCAAATAGTTTATAAGAATTTAAACGAGTAAAAGCGGGGTATGAACTCACCTGGTGTGATTGATATGCTAACAAAATGAAGTGCACGAAAGTAAGGCTCGGAAACTACCCGCGACCTAAAATGAATGTCATGACTTGAGTTATGATATGTTGTTATGCATGCATTTCGTAAGTTATTTATACCATTTGTGAGTTTTGAAAATAATACTTATCGTCGAAAAATACACTTTTGACGTCTTGACCAATCTTAGATTACTTTACAAGTATTTACGTCAAAATGTCATCCCACAATAGTTTCGTAATGATTTATAGTGAAATTTTCACTTTTCGTCGTAAAACAATGTCGTCGGAAATTTCATGAAATTAACAAAAATGGCTTCGAAAAACTAGTCGTAAAATAGTGTACGTCGAACGTTAGAGAACGAACTCGACGGTTTTAGAAAGTTTGTATCGAAATCTAGAAGTTTCAGTTCAGGAGTTTTCGGCATAAAGGTCTCGAACATAAAGATAATAAGGGTTAAAGATGGTGATTTTGTCTAATTGTTATGTAAAAAGTGAGTTTCGGCCAAGTTTAAGCAACCGTAAATAATTTAATACAACTCCGCTATACAAACGGTTGGTTGTTTTGAAAAATATGCTCGGTGATCTTGATTTTATTAGAAGGCAATTCGTTCCAAAAAGTTCCATATCATAGTTAAAAACAGCCGTCAACATGGTCGTTGTAGTTACCGTAACACTTGTCTCGTAAAAATAATATAGTTTTTCTGAAAATAATAGTTACGGCAATTTTATGAAAACGTGCATATCTTAGTCGTTTCAAATCCGTTTTCTACGTATTATATGTCCTTAGCTTCGTATCAAAGTATACTAATATATTTTCGATAAGTCGAAATAATTTGTAAAGCTTAAGGCTCGTTTTTGACTCGTACAAGATAAAAATAGTATGCTGAAATTTCTGAAAATTATATATTTCGTCGTCAAACTTGTAAAATCCATAACTTCTTCGTTATAACTCCGTTTTTATCCGTTCAAGCGGCCACGGATTCGTTTTAAAGTATATTTTCTAAATATCAAGGCCAAAAATTCGTGCCTACTGTCGGATTTTCCAGAAAATCAAAACAAGGACAGAACACTTTTATAACTTGTCGAAAATAGTTTTTCTCGTACTAAACCTATTCCAATCCCTTCAAATCAACTCCAAAGCTAATCTAATCCTACCATACACCTTCTTAGGGTGTCATGGGTTCCTAAACATCATCAAGACCAAAATATACCAAGGGGATAATTATAGGATGACCTTATATATATAAAACTCAAAAATCAAAGTAAAAATGGTATAAACAACACAAGTCTTGCATGTTTTTGCTCAAAAATGATGAGATGAGTATGAAATGAATATGTAAGATGAAAAATAACCATGAGATGCTTACTAGTGATATGATGAGGTGATTAGAACCAAGGATTAACCTAAACACCCTAGGTTTTTATTTCAAAACCTAAACAAGAGTGTAAACTAGATTTTAGAAACTTGATCTTGGAAAAATTTTCTTGATTCCTTCTTGGATCACTATGAGGGCCGGTTCATGGGAAGGAAGAACAAAGAGGAAACTTTTTTTTTTTACTACTTGAATGATTGAGAAAGTGAATGAATATGAGTGAATTATTTGTGTAGTGTAAGTATATACATAAAATTCTACCAACCATATGACTTACCCCCCCAAGGGCCGGTTTTTGTGGGATGTTGTCAACCAATATCTTTTTTTTTTTTTTTTTTTTTTTTTATAATGTGTAATATATAAATGTGCAAGTAGTTGTAGGTAAAAGAAATATAAGTTAGGGTAACTTGTATACATTTGTGAACTATAGTAGTTTTAGTTAAAATAAATTTTAATGGACCAAAGTAAATTATATTAAGATCATAAAAATTGTAAAAATATATTTCTTGCATAATTTGAGTGATAATATAATTATCATGTAGTTTTTAAGGAAAGCGTCGTAATAATATAAACTTAACGATTTTTGTACTAAATAAATTTAAAACACTAGGTAAACTAAAAATATAGTTTTTATAAACTAAATGTAAGTATAAAAATATATTGGGATCATTTTTGGAAGTATCGGATTAAATTTTTAAAAGAATAACTCACGCGATAACGTTTAATTAATATAAATTTACGCGTTTTAGGTGAAATGCAAAGATCATGAATGAACCGTTATGAAATGATGAATATGGAATATGAGAATGACCGGAAAATGAGAATTGTGACATTCTTCCCCTGTTAGAGGAATCGCGTCCACGCGATTCAATCAATGATACTTAAAGTTCTACCCTTAGGTTTCGCGAAATCAAGTGTATGGTCAAAGTGTTTATGTCAAAACTTACGCGTCTAGGTTTCTTATCTAATGAGACTCACTAAATCTGAATAATACGGTGGATCACTTAACGGTCTAGGAAAAACGTACCAGTTACGCATTGCGGGCTTCCTCGGTCCCTATATAGAATGCTCGACCTCGAGGTGGACTGATATTGAGTACAGGGTTCGGGTTATTTCCTTCGATTGCCACAGCTAGAGGAGCTTGCATCGGTGGCTTATTCAACTGGGGACAATTATTCCGGTAGTGATTCGGGCTGTTGCACTCGTAGCAAGTCCTTTGGTTATTCCTCGTGTTGCCCGTGTTAACCGTTGTTGTTGGTCTTGCACGCTCTCTACACTGGCTTGAAAAATGATTCGACTGATTGCATATTGTACATAAGCGGCAGGGCTTGGACTTCGGGTGATGATAAGCACATTTAGCACATTTGGGATGTGTACCCGCATACTCTCTTGGTCCGGTACCAGTTGCCACAAAAACTCTTGCTCTTTTGTTGTCTGCTACTACGTCTATCTGCTTATTCGACCCACTTGCTTCCTTCCTCTTATCACTGCTCTTCAACGTACCATTTCTAACCATCTCGTCTGTCAGGGTTCCTGCCCTCAGTATCGCACTTTGTATTGTAGACGGCTCAGTTGTTTTCACGGTTCCACGGATTTCAGGGACAAGACCATATATGTACCTCGAGATTCTCTTGGATTCAGGGGTAACTAGATGAGGAACTAGTCTGGCTAACTCATGAAATCGGTCAGTGTAGGCTGCGTGACCAGCCCCTATCATAGAGTGGTGGTAAAATTCATCTTCCAATTTCTGCATTTCATTGTCCGGGCAGTACCCTTCTTTCAATAACGCCTTAAATTCATCCCATGTCATACCTATAGCTGCCTCTCTGCCTCTAGCCTGTAGCTGTGTGTTCCACCATGTCAATGCCTTTCCTGATAATAAGCAAGCAGCATACTTCACCCTCTGATGTGTGGCACAATTGCTGATGTCGATCACTGCCTCTGTCTTCTCTACCCATCGAGTATACGCCAATGCACCTCCTATACCATCAAACTCCACAGGTTTGCATGCCGAAAATTCCTTATATGTGCATCCAATTCTGTTGTTGTTGTTGTTGGTGTTGTTGTTGTTGTTACTACCAGCTACATTGTTGGTGTCGCCAGTACCGTTCCCGTTCCCGTGGTTTCCCAAGTTATTCATATGATTTCCAACTTGTGTGACAATAGTGGGAAGCAAGATTTGAAGTTGTTGAGCGATGATGGCGGCAAAGTCAGGGTTTCCGCCAGTGTTGTTGTCATTGTTACCCACGTTGCTACCGCCTTCTCTACCTCCACGCCCACCTGTCATTCCACCTCTTGGTGCCGCACCACCTCGGCCAGTACTGCGTGTTACTCTCTTTGGTGCCATTACCTCTGCAAGGAAAGAACCGTTGAATTCTCAATGTCTATGCCTAACGTCCTCAAACATAATATCACGCCACAAACTGGTTCCTAAGGTGTCCACACCGATCTACGTATGCGTGGTCGCATATGTCCACGTGGGTTGTGACGCATTTATAATTATGTTGGCCACCATAATTATAATTGCTTCATTTCACACGTGTACATACCACCAAACATACATGTCTCGGCGATTGTTGTTAATTAAATAGGTAGCCAATCTATCATCCGATTCTAAATGGTGAAGGAGGGATTTAGGGTAAGTATCTAGGAAGAGTCGCACTTGGTGTATAGGAAATTCCGTTAGGTGCTAAAGTCACTACGAGGTTTGGTCGCCAGCAGTTCCCAAAGTATCCTCAAGAGAACTCCCATCCTCGGGCAAAATCATCAAATCTATCCAGCTTTATAGTAACACTTATTTAGCTCGATCTCGCATCTCATCAAACAAGAACTGTCACGAGATCAAGTTAGATAAGTGCTCGTTACTGAGCTCCATATCTTTGATGACCCAACTAGATTTTGGGACTCCCCTATTGGTACAAGGAAACTACGCTATCTAATGAGGTGGTTCTAGAAGAAATACTTAAGAAAACATATGCGCACGAAAAGTGAGTAATGCAATAGGAAACGAAAGGATCGACGTGAGAGCGGTTATAGTCTAGGAACTAAAATGCAACCTAGTTCTCTATAACCAAGGCTCTGATACCAATCTGTCACACCCCCAAAATATCGCAGCGGAACGATAGTGTCATTGGGGTATAACGTCATAGCACAAAGTATGGATACAGAAAACGACCTCTATAATGAGACGTTTTGAAAAGGTTACCATTCGATAAATAAGTTAGAGTTTACACCACAAGAAATCACAAGGTTTGATAATACATAAAAAGTTTACAAAACATGTCGAATGGTAATTGTTAAAAGCACAAGACTTCAATGTATGCCATGCGACCCAAAAGCTCCATGAAGTGCTATCATCTTAAGACCTGAGATAAACATGCTAAAAAGTGTCAACACAAAGGTTGGTGAGTTCATAAGTTTGTAATTACATGATCTAAATTGCTTTGAGAAATGTTCACACAGCAAAGGCATTGTAAATCCACTCAGTTCCAAGTTCCGCCCATACAAAACTTGCAACCTGTGTGTTCACAACCCATTGCCCAAAATATAGTATATCAATCATGTATGCGTATATCATAGTAGTTAAAAGTATAAATGTCACCACAAGGGTCTTCCAACAACGCGTGTTGGGATGTTCCTCCAACGCTCACGTTGGGATGTATCCATAAAAATGGCCTTCCAACATATAAATGCCGGGATGTTCCTCCAACGACTCACGTTGGGCTGTATCCAAATTAATGGCCTTCCAACATATAAATATTGGGATGTTTGTTTAAGTCTAATCACTACACGCACCAAGTCTAGAATATATGTAATGTTGTTTGGCAATAGAGTTTAAATGTTTTGATAAATAAGCATGTATCTCGCCCCAAATAGTTTATAAGAATTTAAACGAGTAAAAGCGGGGTATGAACTCACCTGGTGTGATTGATATGCTAACAAAATGAAGTGCACGAAAGTAAGGCTCGGAAACTACCCGCGACCTAAAATGAATGTCATGACTTGAGTTATGATATGTTGTTATGCATGCATTTCGTAAGTTATTTATACCATTTGTGAGTTTTGAAAATAATACTTATCGTCGAAAAATACACTTTTGACGTCTTGACCAATCTTAGATTACTTTACAAGTATTTACGTCAAAATGTCATCCCACAATAGTTTCGTAATGATTTATAGTGAAATTTTCACTTTTCGTCGTAAAACAATGTCGTCGGAAATTTCATGAAATTAACAAAAATGGCTTCGAAAAACTAGTCGTAAAATAGTGTACGTCGAACGTTAGAGAACGAACTCGACGGTTTTAGAAAGTTTGTATCGAAATCTAGAAGTTTCAGTTCAGGAGTTTTCGGCATAAAGGTCTCGAACATAAAGATAATAAGGGTTAAAGATGGTGATTTTGTCTAATTGTTATGTAAAAAGTGAGTTTCGGCCAAGTTTAAGCAACCGTAAATAATTTAATACAACTCCGCTATACAAACGGTTGGTTGTTTTGAAAAATATGCTCGGTGATCTTGATTTTATTAGAAGGCAATTCGTTCCAAAAAGTTCCATATCATAGTTAAAAACAGCCGTCAACATGGTCGTTGTAGTTACCGTAACACTTGTCTCGTAAAAATAATATAGTTTTTCTGAAAATAATAGTTACGGCAATTTTATGAAAACGTGCATATCTTAGTCGTTTCAAATCCGTTTTCTACGTATTATATGTCCTTAGCTTCGTATCAAAGTATACTAATATATTTTCAATAAATCGAAATAATTTGTAAAGCTTAAGGCTCGTTTTTGACTCGTACAAGATAAAAATAGTATGCTGAAATTTCTGAAAATTATATATTTCGTCGTCAAACTTGTAAAATCCATAACTTCTTCGTTATAACTCCGTTTTTATCCGTTCAAGCGGCCACGGATTCGTTTTAAAGTATATTTTCTAAATATCAAGGCCAAAAATTCGTGCCTACTGTCGGATTTTCCAGAAAATCAAAACAAGGACAGAACGCTTTTATAACTTGTCGAAAATAGTTTTTCTCGTACTAAACCTATTCCAATCCCTTCAAATCAACTCCAAAGCTAATCTAATCCTACCATACACCTTCTTAGGGTGTCATGGGTTCCTAAACATCATCAAGACCAAAATATACCAAGGGGATAATTATAGGATGACCTTATATATATAAAACTCAAAAATCAAAGTAAAAATGGTATAAACAACACAAGTCTTGCATGTTTTTGCTCAAAAATGATGAGATGAGTATGAAATGAATATGTAAGATGAAAAATAACCATGAGATGCTTACTAGTGATATGATGAGGTGATTAGAACCAAGGATTAACCTAAACACCCTAGGTTTTTATTTCAAAACCTAAACAAGAGTGTAAACTAGATTTTAGAAACTTGATCTTGGAAAAATTTTCTTGATTCCTTCTTGGATCACTATGAGGGCCGGTTCATGGGAAGGAAGAACAAAGAGGAAACTTTTTTTTTTTACTACTTGAATGATTGAGAAAGTGAATGAATATGAGTGAATTATTTGTGTAGTGTAAGTATATACATAAAATTCTACCAACCATATGACTTACCCCCCCAAGGGCCGGTTTTTGTGGGATGTTGTCAACCAATATCTTTTTTTTTTTTTTTTTTTTTTTTTTTTTTTTTTTTTATAATGTGTAGTATATAAATGTGCAAGTAGTTGTAGGTAAAAGAAATATAAGTTAGGGTAACTTGTATACATTTGTGAACTATAGTAGTTTTAGTTAAAATAAATTTTAATGGACCAAAGTAAATTATATTAAGATCATAAAAATTGTAAAAATATATTTCTTGCATAATTTGAGTGATAATATAATTATCATGTAGTTTTTAAGGAAAGCGTCGTAATAATATAAACTTAACGATTTTTGTACTAAATAAATTTAAAACACTAGGTAAACTAAAAATATAGTTTTTATAAACTAAATGTAAGTATAAAAATATATTGGGATCATTTTTGGAAGTATCGGATTAAATTTTTAAAAGAATAACTCACGCGATAACGTTTAATTAATATAAATTTACGCGTTTTAGGTGAAATGCAAAGAGCATGAATGAACCGTTATGAAATGATGAATATGAAATATGAGAATGACCGGAAAATGAGAATTGTGACAGATGATCAAAGGTTACACTCACAAGTACCTTCTTGACATCGTTCCTGGAGTTACAAAGGAGATGTTTACCAAACAACTCTATCCGAATCTATTACATTTGGCCAAGCAAACTATGAGATCAACACCAATGCATGTCAACATCAACCCAGTTGATCCCATAATATTCTCAGATGCTGAATTGGTTAACAGGCTCGTAGCTCAAATGTCTAAACGATCTGCAACATTTACTTATATCGAAAGTAAATTGTTTGAAGCACTGCTGGAATACCAACTTAAATAAGCTTACAGGGAAGAAGCTCAAAGGCCTAAACGTCCAAGAGACGATGAAGATAAGGATAAGGATAAGAGTGATAAGCCTAAACGACCGAAGAAAACTGGTGAATCACCTTCAATTCAACCTCCACACCAAAGGACTCCAGCTCAACCACGATCTCCTCCTCGCTCTTCTACTGAAAAACCTCAGGATTCTGAGTTACCACCCCAAACTCAAAAAACTGGTGATTTCTTTGAGTATACGGGTGGTGACGATGACGAAATCCCTGAGCCCCAACAACAACCCATCTCTCCTGACACAACCAAGAAACCAGAATCCTCATCCAGGCCTAAAAAAAGAAGAAGAAGGCGCCTAAGGCTAACGTCGTATCATGGCTAGACGAGGATGACACTGAATTCGACTGGTTTTCTAAGCTTGTTGATTCTACTCCCTACCCACCGGAAGGTCAAGATGTTACAGAGTGTAGTACATTGGAGCATCCAAAGCTACTGCAAGAAAAATTCCGAGTGAAGAAGATGACGAAATCAGAGTTGAAACGAATCAAGAATGAAGCTTTTCAAATACTCAAAGACAGCTCGGAAAGTGCTATTGAAGTTGAGTATCACCTTGAAAACATAGCACGAGCCATGTCGAACAACATTGATTGGCTCAACCCTGAAGCAAACATCGACTTCACCAGAAGAGATAACCTTCCATACTACACCGACTGGTCTAAACCTCTACCAATGATTGGACGACCAGATCAGCCTAAGATTCCATTTCGATACTTCTTCAACAAAGATTTGGAATTCCTTCTACACGGTGGCGATGGTTCAAGGAAATACGCTGCATCACTTACATTTCTGTTCCCGGCAGCCATATACTCCAACTGCATAGCCATCGAAGAAAAGGATACTCACATGTTTTCTAACAGTGTGGAACAGTATGACGTCGATGCAATGTACGGGATTCACCATTGGCCAGAACACCGACGAATCTACTACAAGAGCTGCCAGGTTCAAAAGTCTGAACATGCGGTGTATAGTACTAAAGGGATCGTTGCTATTAAGCATGTTGATCTTTCGTCTAAATGGGACTACACTTTCCTCAAGAACATCATGGTCAAAAGACAAGACGAAAGGGATTATGCATTATGTGAAGCGGACTTTGAGAATTTGTCTCTCAATGACATTGAAGATCTGTATCTTGCCAAAGTACAGGGACGAATGAGACAATTCTCGACAGAAGCTCAACGTGAATTCATCAAGTCGTTACTTATCTTCATCAGACGCATAGTCATCAAGGAACGTGTAGAAGATTTACAACTTGCAGTTGAATCATATCAGACCCGTGTCAACTTCACCAGACCTCAGCTAGAACTACCTGACATCAACCAACATTCACAATGCACTCTCGTCAGGAAATCGTTCGGAGTAATTTACCGAAGTGAACTACAACAAAACTGCTTGATGGCATGTAGAGATCCTCACAAGTTTGGGGATCACACATTGAAGAAGGTTAGGGATGACTTGGCTTATCGGTTTAAGGGTATACATGAAGGCATTGGGTCTCCAAAGAGATGCAATTCTCAGGAAAGACGGGATGTGAAGAGGATCATCACTCGGATTGATGAAAGGTTGTAGAGAAGGGACCAGGATTAATATCACAGGCTATCAACGCCCTGTTCGTATTCCTGGTGTTATTACTGGACTACCTAGTACCCCTTGATTTGTTTCCTTCATTATTAATTTGGATGTGTGATTTTATATTGTCTATGGCTTGTGCACATATAACAGTGTACAACCCGTTCTTGTAATGAAAGGACCCTGTGGTACGCTTCAGTGCCACAATCCTTATAAAAGGAGCAAAAGCTTCTTACTTTTGAGTAAAACCTATCAAACCTTTCATTTTTCAAAGGTTTTTGCTCAAAAGAACAAGTACTTCCCCTAATAATTTTCAAAACCTCAACCGTTTATATCACTTGTTGAGGGGGAGTATTTGACTTAAAAACTTTGTTCACAAAATTGTTCTTTGTGTAATCTTCCCACAAAACTCAAAATGATCATATTTATTCTCAACATTTCTTCAAAAATAACATTTATATGCCATTTTTGAGGGGGAGAAAACCATGTGATAAGAAATATGTTGTGTAAATGCAAATGAATCTTTGTGCTATAGACTTAACCAACGAATTGAAGAGATCTTAACTGTTAGTAACTCCAAAAGACTTGTCTGGGACGGGTAATAATTTCAAGCTAGTTCGCTAGTGATGTAAACGTGTCTCGCAAAGGACTTGTCCGAGTGGAATGTACCATTCGAGAAACTCTTGGTAGACATGAACTTTGACGGGTTTGACAACCTTTCGAGGTTTGTCCATGCCTTCAAGATAGTTATTAGAGCTAGTTGTCACCTAAAAGCTGACAATGTAACTCTTTAACTATTCAACGTAACCGTGTCTCGCGAGGGATTGTCTATCTTGAGTCAATCAATTCAAAAAGTGCGAGCTCTTTCCTCACTGTGCATATTTCTATCAAAACTCTTAAGCACGTGTGAAGGGGGAGTATTTCTGAAAATCTAAAACTCTTGAAGTGTTCAAACATGTTTTTTCATTCACAAACACTTCGAGAGATTTTCATGAAAATGGTTTTATGGCATTGGAGTTATAAGGTGATTAAGGTTAGGAATAACCGTCCTATGACCCGCCAGATCCGGAGGGATCTACCCAAGGACACTACCAATAGTTAGAATTAGAAGTCCTTAGGTATGATTATAAAAAGGAGAAAATGAGAATCGGAGAAAGAAGGAGTTGAAGAATTAAAAAGAAATGCAAAGAAAAGGGTGAAAAGAAATAGCCCTCCAAATTATTCAACTTAGGGCAGACACCGGGTTCAATTCATATGCCTAGTAGTCACTTGATGATGCCGATATTGAAGATTAAAAGTTGTCATGGACCCAGTGACGCATGCACTAAACCTTCTTTACCACTCAAGTTTCTCTCAACAGAAGCTTGTTTCATTCTCACAGGGAACCCTACGTAAACTATCGGCTTCCTCTTAGAGATTATTGATATTGAAGAAGGAGACCCTCTCCCTAGTCTCCGCTCAGGAAAACCAAAACGGACTATTGAGTCTAGAGCCACGAGATTCATCAAAATATCTCTTAGGTACACTTGACACTTTATCACTTGTCGTTCAATAATAAGAATGTCAGTGGTACATTATTGAGTCCTACACAGATCCTAGCAATCTGTCGAGAACATTTATGAGAGGTTCACATTGGTGATCCTCAGTGATTGAATGGAAATTCCTGCCAGGGTCAACATCTAACAGCCCTAATAGCAGGTCACTTCGGTAACTCCCCGTGGATTACGCTTAGTGTGTCTCAAACGGTCTACAATTGTGAGGTGATGCTTCGGTGTACCTCAGCGACTCATCTGAACTGTAGATGTACTTCGGTACATCACGTTATCTCACTTGTGGGACTCCAGTTCAGGAACGGCCTTTGTGAGAATTAGAGTTGTGTTTTCACACTATGCTATTAACACTCTCGAAGTTCAAACTTGTAAGTGCCGAAATCCGCTTATTACCAACCCTTCTTATGTTTTCTTCTTATGGAAGCTATGGGGATTAATGATCATGCAGATTCTTCACATGCTTATGCCAACATCATCACTAATGGAAGTTCTCTCAAAAGGCAACACAAAAGTCAGAATGATTCTTCGTCAAGTAAAAGAATCCACAAAGTTTAAAGACTTAAAGAACTTCATCAGTACTGAAATCCAACATCAAAGAGAGTGTGAGCATGTTGAAGAATGACGTGGAGAAACTGGAGCAACGAAGCAGACCTGAGGCAGACTTGATGCAGACAAAAACAACATACTATCACTACCTTCACAAAGAACAATGATCAAAGAACAAAGATAATGATGAAGTCAAAGCAGAACTTTTCAAAGAAGGTAATTTCTCTACACTTGGGAGATTGTTCGAATCAAGGCAATTCTTCTCACAAGAAAGAAGAATGTCAGAAGACGTCAAAGCTACTATTACATCAGCACCTTCACCGTTCATATTTTTTCAGTCACTAACACTTAGGGGGAGATTGTTGGAATCACTCCTAAACATGATTTCAAGTGTTAGTAATTAAATGTAATAGTTAGCTTAATTATGGCCTTTATGTTTGTTATTAGCTTAGGCTTATGTAGAAGGCCCATAAGCCTAGGCCCAAGTCCAATAAAGAAAGGAAGGGACTAGGAGTGTTGCCCTAGCTCCCTCTCCTATAAATACTTTGTAATAACCCTCACTTAAGGGTTGGTTGTTCAATTCATTCACTTTCTCACTCTACGCATAACCATTCTTCATATCATACGTGTGTGTGTGTGTGTATTTGTTCAAACGATCTCTTCTCTTCCCTATTTCTACATATTGATGCTTGTGTTACTAATATGGTGACCTAACATAATAAAATGGTAGCAGATAATGGAAACAATATGTTTGTTGAGTTGCATATATACATGCATGATATCTCCATTCTTCATTGTAGGAATAAAGTTTTTTCTTGTTCTAGGAACACATGTACAGATCGAAAACCTATTAATGGAGAAAGGTTAGTACAAAGTAGCTTATTTGATTGTTTTTATTTCTGTAATGTTTCAGGTCATCATGGATACAAACTTCTGGAATTTTTTTGTAAATGTTTAAGTTACATTGTAATAGTTGCTATAAATAAATGTAATGTTCAATGTATATCACAGGATGTGAGCCCAAGTGTGTTAGGAGATATACCCGATTCTCTAAAGGCAGTAGTGGATTCGGCTGGGAGAATTACTCGATGATTCAAGCTAAACTGTCTCCGGGTCCCTCTTTTAATAGCATCTATTGACATGGATAAAATAGTCGATCTCTCGAAAGTGTCGGTGTTGCTATTGGTAATTTCCTTGCAGCCAAGGTACAAAAATCCAAATTTATGTATTTATTAGTTGCAATAAGTTGTATACATTTTGTTACTGTAACTGTATGCTTTTGTAGAAAAGAGGAGTAGTTGAAGGCGTTGATTATGGAGAAACAGGTGAAGTAAAGAACATAGATGTCCTCTTATCCGTGAAAATCTGGATGCTCACTCTATTGCGATCCTAAGTAATCTCAGATATTCCAGCAATGAGGATGTTTGGGATTACTTATTAAGTTAATTGCTAATAGGACTGTTGGGATTTCTTATTGAATGAACTGATATAAGAAGCTCTTTGGGATTGTTTATTAATATACTAATAGGGGCTGTTTTGAGATTTCTTATCAAAACTACTTATTTCGATAAACAATCCGAAACTTCCCCTATAAGCAGCTTAAATAATCACAAAAAGTTTTCTTTATAAGCATTCGTAATTAGCAATTCTAAACAGCTTATATAAAGTGCAGTTTACACTGTGGCGCGATTAATCCTAGAGAATTATGTTCAGTTATGTTGAATTCTAGTGTTTTTCTTTATAGTTGTTTGTTGAATCGTAGTGTTTTAATTTGGATTTTGTCTAGGATTTTGTTTAGTTAAATTGAAGTATTATCTTTATTTACATTGTTGATTTCGACATTTGTGGTATACTTTTATCACTTTATATATATTTGCTGCATTTAAATATCTCAATTGCAGATTGTAGAATTTTTTTAAATTTGGAAAATTTTAGAAAATATTTTTTTTTATTAAAATAGATTTACAAAAAGCACCAGTTTTAAGATAAAAACATTTTTTTTATTGTATATAAAGACAAGTTGGATGCTCTTATAAAGACTAGTTGTGGGAGAACCGGTGTCAATATCTAATTAAAATGTGTTTGTTTACTCTATAATGGAGACCGATTTTTAGGAGAGAACTGGTGTTGATACTTCAAATAGAGACAGGTTCCCAAACCGGTTTCTATATGTTTCGATCATGGAGATACCCCTTTGTGAGAGTGGTTCCAAAACAACTCTTCATGAGCCATTTTGACCGGTTTCTGTGATATTTTTTGTAGTAGTGGGTGGATCGTTGTTGGGTGGGTTATCACCTTCCATGATGAAAAGTGATGAGTCTACAAAAAAAAACACAAAGAAGGGGGATAGACTACAAGAAAGCTAATGAAAAGAGAAAAAAGCTCACTTGATAAGAATCAAGCGAGTAGACCTAGACGAGATAGAAATCTAACTAGCTATTCTATTCCTCGGCAGCGACGCCAAAAACTTGATACGAAGGGTTCGGGGTCGAGAAAACCTACTTCTTCTATGAGCAAGTCTTTCAACCCTCTAGGCAGTGAACCTAATCATTGTAGTGTAGTATGTGATAAGCCTAAAGGACTGATTTCGTTCTCTAGGGGAATAGGAATGCTAGAAAGAGATATATGACAAGAAGGTAGGGTTGTGGGAAATTCTTTTTAGTCTTTTTTTATGATTTTTTAGAAAGCAAGGGTAAAAATCTCGGGGTTTAAGATTGGGGGTGGTACTTCTACCGATTTCTACTACTTTTACTAATGATCTAATTTAACTAATTAACTATGGATAAATTATGTTTAATTGAGGTGTGCTCGTATGAGGATTAAAGATGTGTTCACTTCGATGCGATTACTCCCTACTTATCTCTTATTGGTCGGTTGAATTGTCACTTCCTTTATCTTAATTGGTGCGTTGTATTCCGTTTGGTCATAGGGTGATGCCTAATTCCCTAGTTCTATGAATTGCAACTCTCCTCTAGAATACCCAGGATCGACAAGTGCAATGGCATCTCCCCCAAATACACGAATATCCTAAAGCTACAATTCACGCAATAAACAGAACGAATGACCTAATGTGCACTCAAAGGCTTTTTTGCTATTTAGGACGTTCAACCTCGGAACAATGAAAGAAGAAACCAGTTTTCCTTAATCTAGCGTCTACCACTTAAGATAAGAGACAACCTAACAGTAATTAATAACTCCGTTTCATAGATCTAAGCAAGCATAAAAATAATTTAGCTACTCATATTGAACAACCAAGCATACACACATACTATTGAACATGGGGTAGACATAATGATAAATTGGATAAAAAAACTTATCTTGTGATGTAAAATAGGGTATGGGACCCTAGACTACTGTCCAAGTCGGACTACAACTGTATTAGGGTTTTCTCTCCAAAGTTCTACCTCTTAAAATACAGAAAAATCGAATTCTATATACAAATTTACAATCGCGACAGCGTCACCTTTTGCTAGTGACATCGTCAGGTCGCAGTCATTAGGGTTTCGTTTGGGCCAAGTCATCGTTGGGACGGAATCAGTTGAGATGTATGATGTCGTTAGTCTTCAATAGGGACGTCGTCTGAATCTTGGTTCTTGGGCGTCTGGTGTAAAACTTGTGAGTGATGCCTTCCAGAGATTAGGCGTGACGTCGTCAGGCTTTAGGACCAAAAATTCTACTGATCTGTCGCGTGCACTATTGATCAATTCTTCTATAAAGGGACTGTGTCGCCCTTTGGTTGGGACACCGTCAGGTGTGCTGGAGCTTTGATCTTGACTTTTCCATTTTCTTCATGTTTTTTCTCCTTTTCGTCCAAATGTGCTTCATTCAAGCATTTTGCTTACAAAAGACCTATAATGTGAAATGGAACGATTTTAAGTAGTAATGGATATAAAATGTGTTTATTTAGGGCTTAAATGACCCCTTAAAAACATATGTTTTAAATCATTAGGTATAGAATTGAGAAAGACGTCCTTTCAAAATGCAATTTCCTTGTAAAATTTGATTTGAAAGTTTTGATGCTTACCTGAATTCATTCTTACCTTTAAACTTAATCTCAAGGAATCTATATAATAAAATTAAGGTAAATGAGTTAGCTTATCAAGGGAACAATGTTGTTGATGCGGTCACTCACTTGCACGTGTTTGTTGGCAGTTTTGCTTATTTGGTAGAGTTCATGGTCTTAGAAGACTTAGGAGAATTCATTGATAGAAGCCTCACCTAAGTGATATTTGGAAAGCCCTTTAAGAGAATGACTAAGTTGAATGAATGAACGGTTGATGGTTTGATTACATTCTCTACTGATGTCACAATTCTCAATTTCCGGTCATTTCTCAAATTTACTATTCATCTCTGGAATTTACTATTCATCGGTTACTATTCATCATTTTCGGAGTCGATTTAATATTCTGAGAACGTATTTCAAAATTTTACTATTCACAAAACACTATTCATTCCCGGAGAAAATCACTAAACGACTATCGTAGGAGGTTGTTTCAACGTAAATACTTGTAAAGTATTTTATAATATGACGAGATGTCATAAACATATATTTCGACGATAAATATTATTTTCAAATGTACAAGTGGTATGGATATCATATGAGTTTGCATGCACGACATTGTTTCATGATTTACATTAGGACACATCATTCATATTAGGTTGCGGATAGAGATCGCACCTCTAGTGTACCTACTTTTGTCATCATAACCATTGCATCAGGTGAGTTCATAGCCCCACTTTTACTCGTTTAATTGTTTTATATACTCTTTGGGGGAGATACATGCTCAACTACTTGCTTTTACTTTACACTTATATGATCTTAAATATCTTTTGTTTCACTCTATGTGCGCGTAAGTAGATTATGCCCGAACTAAATTGATCACTATGTTATGAACGCTATTATTTGAATCACTTTCCTTGATTTTGAACCCTTCGACATGTATATTTGAGCTCTTTTAAATTGATTCGGACCGTTTAACATATAAGTGAACACTTTGGACTTGATTTGAACTTTTTGACATATAGTTGAACTCTTTTAACTTGTAAAGGACCCTTTTGATATATTTTGAACTTGTTTGACTCGATTCAGAACCCTTTGACTATTTTGAACCTTTTGATATGTTTGAGCTCTTTCACTGTGTTGAACTTTTGAACTCGACTTAAACTTTTGAACTTAAATAAGAACTTATGACTAGTTTGAACTTATTGAACCGGACGTGTTATGACCTTGACCTAAAGTCTCCCTTGTTGGAGCAGTGCAAAGACTCCCATGTTCGGATCATCACTATAAAGTCTCCCTTGTTCGGAGCATCACTATAATTCTCGCCTTGTCGGTGGAGTGTTCACAATAATTCTCGCCTTGTCGGTGGAGTGTTCTCAATAATTTTTGCCTTAATGGTGGAGTGTTCTCAGTAATTCTCGCCTAGGTTGTCGAGTGACAAAGGAGTCTCCCTTGTTAGAGCAGTGCAAAGTCTCTCATGTTCGGAGCATCCCTGAATTATTATATACGTGGTGTTATATTGTGAACTATTATGACATCGTACACTTGACTATTAAACTATACATATTTTGGCAATGGGTTGTGAACACACAGGTTGCAAGTTTTGTATGGGCGGAACTTGGAACTGAGTGGATTTACAATGCCTTTGCTTTGTGAACTATTATGATAATGTGCACTTGACTTCTAGACATACTACATTTGGCAGTGGGTTGTGAACATACAGGTTGCAAGTTTTGTATGGGCGGAACTTGGAACTGAGTGGATTTACAATGCCTTTGCTTTGTAGACTATTCTTAATGACCAAAAACTTAGTCTTTGCTGCATGAACATTTTTTTTGAAAGGCTTTACAATTCAACTAAACTCTATGAACTCACTCAACCATTGTGTTGACACTTTTAGCATGTTTTATCTCGGGTATCTAAGGCATTCACTTCATGGCATGCATGTGGACTTATCATAGAGTCGCGGTGTCGACGCGTCTCACCTATATTTTTTTGCATTTAACTATCGTTTGATTGTAACAAACTCATTTTGGTATATTGGAAATCTTTTGGGACCTATGTTTTGTAAACTCTGATTATTTTACTTAATCAAATGGTATTTTCAAAATGACACTTTAGGTCGTTTGATATAACTGTAAATTTTATGCTATGACAGTCCTCCCCAAGGTATTCCATTCCGCTGTAAAACAGGTAATTTGGGGGTATGACAGATTGGTATCAGAGCATCGGTTATAGAGAACTAGGTTGCATCATTGACCATAGACTATAACCACATCATCATAGCATCTCATCATATCATTATAAGTGCATACTCATTATACATGCGGGCTTATGACTCAACACCCAACATCATATGAGTCGATTAGTCCAAGCATTGCATAATTACTCCTAAATTATACATAGCCTGATCACCTATGTCTAATTCAGGAAGAATCATGCAATGAAGGGAGTAGTAGTCTCATATGTGTAAGCAATTACGTAATCGAGCCAAATTTTCAAAAGATTTTCTTCAAACCACTTGTTTCCAGTTTGATCCGAGTGACAGTTCTTGTTTGATGAGTTGCAAAGATCAAGCTAGAATCAAGTTGTTACTCAAACCGATTTAGCCTAATCTCATGACAGTTCTTATTTGATGAGTTGTGAGATTAAGTGAAAATCGGTTACCTAAAAGTCTTTTGAGGGTTTTGCTCGAGAATGGAAAAGCTTGCCTCATCAAGCCTAACCATAAGAAAGCATGTCTTTAGAATCGGATATGGTCACGATAGCATGAGAACGTACCTAGTTGGACGAGGAACCCATATGCATAAGCATTGACATAATCATTTAGACCATACCCGAGCATAAACTTTTAGAACCCTTGTCGAGGTTTGGACTATAGTTATCATTAATTGAATCACGAGGAAGTGATTCCTCTAACCGGGGAAGAATGTCACAATTCTCAATTTCCGGTCATTTCTCAAATTTACTATTCATCTCTGGAATTTACTATTCATCGGTTACTATTCATCATTTTCGGAGTCGATTTAATATTCTGAGAACGTATTTCAAAATTTTACTATTCATAAAACACTATTCATTCCCGGAGAAAATCACTAAACGACTATCATAGGAGGTTGTTTCAACGTAAATACTTGTAAAGTATTTTATAATATGACGAGATGTCATAAACATATATTTCGACGATAAACATTATTTTCAAATGTACAAGTGGTATGGATATCATATGAGTTTGCATGCACGACATTGTTTCATGATTTACATTAGGACACATCATTCATATTAGGTTGCGGATAGAGATCGCACCTCTAGTGTACCTACTTTTGTCATCATAACCATTGCATCAGGTGAGTTCGTAGCCCCACTTTTACTCGTTTAATTGTTTTATAAACTCTTTGGGGGAGATACATGCTCAACTACTTGCTTTTACTTTACACTTATATGATCTTAAATATCTTTTGTTTCACTCTATGTGCGCGTAAGTAGATTATGCCCGAACTAAATTGATCACTATGTTATGAACGCTATTATTTGAATCACTTTCCTTGATTTTGAACCCTTCGACATGTATATTTGAGCTCTTTTAAATTGATTCGGACCGTTTAACATATAAGTGAACACTTTGGACTTGATTTGAACTTTTTGACATATAGTTGAACTCTTTTAACTTGTAAAGGACCCTTTTGATATATTTTGAACTTGTTTGACTCGATTCAGAACCCTTTGACTATTTTGAACCTTTTGATATGTTTGAGCTCTTTCACTGTGTTGAACTTTTGAACTCGACTTAAACTTTTGAACTTAAATAAGAACTTATGACTTGTTTGAACTTATGGAACCGGACGTGTTATGACCTTGACCTAAAGTCTCCCTTGTTGGAGCAGTGCAAAGACTCCCATGTTCGAATCATCAGTATAAAGTCTCCCTTGTTCGGAGCATCACTATAATTCTCGCCTTGTCGGTGGAGTGTTCACAATAATTCTCGCCTTGTCGGTGGAGTGTTCTCAATAATTCTCGCCTTAATGGTGGAGTGTTCTCAGTAATTCTCGCCTAGGTGGTCGAGTGACAAAGGAGTCTCCCTTGTTGGAGCAGTGCAAAGTCTCTCATGTTCGGAGCATCCCTGAATTATTATATACGTGGTGTTATATTGTGAACTATTATGACATCGTACACTTGACTATTAAACTATACATATTTTGGCAATGGGTTTTGAACACACAGGTTGCAAGTTTTGTATGGGCGGAACTTGGAACTGAGTGGATTTACAATGCCTTTGCTTTGTGAACTATTATGATAATGTGCACTTGACTTCTAGACATACTACATTTGGCAGTGGGTTGTGAACACACAGGTTGCAAGTTTTGTATGGGCGGAACTTGGAACTGAGTGGATTTACAATGCCTTTGCTTTGTAGACTATTCTTAATGACCAAAAACTTAGTCTTTGCTGCATGAACATTTTTTTTGAAAGGCTTTAAAATTCGACTAAACTCTATGAACTCACTCAACCATTGTGTTGACACTTTTAGCATGTTTTATCTCAGGTATCTAAGGCATTCACTTCATGGCATGCATGTGGACTTATCATAGAGTCGCGGTGTCGACGCGTCTCACCTATATTTTTTTGCATTTAACTATCGTTTGATTGTAACAAACTCATTTTGGTATATTGGAAATCTTTTGGGACCTATGTTTTGTAAACTCTGATTATTTTACTTAATCAAACGGTATTTTCAAAATGACACTTTAGGTCGTTTGATATAACTGTAACTTTGATGCTATGACAGTCCTCCCCAAGGTATTCCATTCCGCTATAAAACATGTAATTTGGGGGTGTGACAAGTGAAGTTGAGGATTTTGTCTATCAAATGCCCCGTACACACCCTAGGTTTAAACAAAAAGATATCGAGGCATGCAATCGAATGGCTCCTATTGTGTTACTTAGTGAAAGAGACAAGCAATTGGGACTTAGACATACTTATGAAAATAATGAGAGGTATTATAAAAAATGTCTAGAGTTAGGAGATGATTATAAGAAAGATGAAAGAACATTAGAGTAGCTTAGATATGCGCATGTGAGCATGCATGAGATGACGTAGGGGCACGACTTCGAGTCTAGCTACAAGACTCATAAATAAAGAAAATCGCTTTGTGGGAGGCAACCCATGCTTAATTGTTTGCTTGTTTTGTTTTTTTGTTTATATATTTTTTCATTGTTGTTTATTCTCATGTTATACTTTGTGAAAATGCTTTATTTTGTTTTTAACAATGTCTTAATTGCATATAAAGTTATTTTACATAAAGATAAGTGTAGGGAAGATCACATATGTTTTTAAGAACATGAACATGAGATTAATGATAATTGAAATTATATATAGTTATGTGTTTGTTAGAGTCAAATGCTTGTATCGAGTCATAATGGATGTTTTGCAAAAATATTTCCAGGTTTTAATGAGGTAATTTTTACAGAATTTTTCTAGAAAAATGCATCAGACCACTTTTTGTCAAGACAACCTGACGGCGTCAGGATTAACACCTGACGACTTCAGGCAATGTGGAAACAGAATGTCTGTTTCATTTTCCGTGTAACTTTTGATTTTTGGAAATTCCCAATTCTTAATTTTCCAGAAAAACTGCAAACATCCATTCCGCAAACATTATATCTTACTCGCTTTCTAGTTTAGTTTTGTTTCATATATAGTTTTACTGCCGATTTTACACGAGGTTTCATTTCGTTTTCTTATAAGTGTGCAAGTTATATTAGACAAGAAGAAGAAACACATAATGGAAGCAACACTTAGTACTTATTCATTCTTCTTGGAGGAGAATTTAACCGCAACTTCATACATATCCTATCGAGCTAATCAGGAGAGTATTAGTTTCTTTCTCTTTTAATTTACCTTCCTTTATCATAACTTTGATACTTTAGGGGAACATTGGGGACAATGTTCAGTTTAAGTGTAGGGAGGGAGAATAAAACGAGAACTTAGAAACTATTCACTCATTTGATTTTTGTCATGTCCTTAGTAAATTGTGTAATAAACTATGAGAAGTATTTGTTAGGGCAACTTTAGCACAAAATTTAAATTTTTTATGACATTTATGAGCTAAACTTTAGTCTTAATAAAGCGCCTTGATAACGCTCAGATTGTGCATGTTTTTAGTAGCGTTATGTGTACTTTTATATCTGTTATTTGGTTATATTTGCGTGATTTTAGTACTTAATTGTATCTAGAGATGTTTGTCTAGTGTTCATAACCAAGTGCAGGGAAATGGAGGAAAAAGAAGTAATATTCAGCTTAGCGAAGAGTCCCATTTCAACAAGACTAAATCAGTATCTCAAGACCTCAGTGATTGAAGAATCAAAGAAGATCAAGTTTTGTATCTCAAAAGATCCAACCGGATCCGGTTGCACTCTCAACCGGATCGGTTGGAATTCGGTCAGAATAAGTGTTTTTACCATCGCCAACCGATCGGTCGCAACCCGCAACCGGATCGGTCGGCTTGTTGTTATTGAAGACCAGCCGGATCAGTTGGTCATTTGACCGATCCGGTTGGAGAAGCTGCAGTTGCCAAATCTTCATCACTAAGCTTCCCCTTTGCATCCAAACGATTCTAGGTCCTTCTCTTGGTGTATTCTAGTCCCTTCCTTACTCCTTGGAGGCCAAGTTAAGCATTTAACACCCTAGGCCTTGGAATTAGTATAAATAGAGGCTAATTGTGAGCATATGAGACACACCTCAATTACAAATCTCTCTACTCATCAAACCAAGCCTTAAGCTCTTAAAATTCGTCCTTAGAAATCCAGAGAAGGTTGGAGTTCCAGAAGTTCCACATTTGGAGGCCAAAACACCAAGAAGTCCACCACGATCCTTTGGGAATCATCACTTCACCATTTGTAATCTTATTCCAAGCATTGTAAGACTCTTAATCATGTTTTCTAATGATCAAAGTTATGAGTTTATGTTCATGTTTGCTATGAGTGGCGAGTTTCTTTATGCAATTGCTTAAATGATGTTAATTATCATATGATTAGTTAGTGATTGTGTTAACATGTTTTAATTCAATTTCAAGTTGATTCTAAGATCCAATTGTGCTAAAGTTTCATAGTGACATTTGTTAATCCAGTTTGGCTAATTGATAGTAATCGTTGGGGTCGAAAGAACTTCGTGTTATTCAACTAGTCATAATCATTTTGTCTATGGATGATTGTTTTTACCCATTATTCTTGATTATACAAAGGAACTAAGGTGTGGTTTTAATAGAAACGCTTTTTGATTATCAAAATGGATTGGTTGGAAACATCTAAATGGTCATAAGATTAGTTGTTGAGAATCAATTGTAGCCTTTTGTCTATGATCGGTTTCCTTTTGTATTGACCATTTCTTAAGCAATTTGATGAACAAGTGGATGTTTTTGTGTTTAAGTTTATGTATGTAGACTTATGAAACTTGAATTGATCTTGAATTGATTGGTTAAACTTAATGCTTGTTTTTATGAACTAAAATCTTGACGAAGGTTTAACTTGTAAGAACAATAGATTAGTTTTCAAACTAATGATCATAACCAACATGTTAAGAGGTTAACACAATCACATTAATCTATGATATGAAACTAGTTTAAGCAAGTGTAGTTTTTAATCATCTGAATTTCATTATATCCATTTGCTTTGTTATATGTTTTGGATAGACTCCGTTAATTCAAACTTGTGTTTAGATTCACTCAAATCCCTGCGAACGATCCCGACTTACCTTCATAATCTTGCTATAACGTCGAGTATACTTGCTCATATGTGTTATTGGTAATATTGGTAATTCACCTTTTATAAATTTAAAACTTGCACCAACCGGGCACATCACGCCTCATGGATAGGAATTATATGACTAGTACAAAAGATAGTTTACCACTCAAATTCCACCCCAAAAATGTGAGGTTCACCCCTAGATCTTTCGGAATAAAAGCATTCACCTTTAATGCTTAGTGAGTGTACCGGTAGTATAATAGATTCTATAATTTGTTTTGTGATGCATTCCAAGATCGCTAGTGAGACTACATTCATGTAGTTAGGATTAACGGAATAATGAGAGGCATTAGGATAATCCTTGTTTTAAACATGTAATATAATTACCTCTTCCACATCGGTTGAGTAATTTTACCCTCACCCTTGTGATGTACTCATCTTTAGTACACGATACCCCTAGTTAACCTCTCAGAACCTATCCTTTTCGCCGTTCTCATGATGTTTTGGTTTTCCTAAATATCAATGAAGAGCATTGTTTATAATCCACCCCCAATTGTTACACCCAAATCGCCTTAGCCTACCTTGTATGCACTCATCTTTAGTGCATTATTTTTATCATTACTAAACCCTTAGTTCAATTATCTCGTTACTTGCATGGTTTCTAAGTCGAGTCATATCATTTGTAAACAGTTTTGGGACGATTGGGACTCATGGGTTAAAGTAACATTTTATGGAGTAACGGGAAAGAACAAGAAATTCAAATTCCCTTTTTCTATGTAATTAAATACTCCAAGTGTTTTGATCTTTTCAAATCGGGTCAATTAGTGTTAGTGAAATAAAAACTAAAGTGTAGGGATGCTCCTATAAATCCCTTTATGTTGATGTTATCGTAGAGGATGGTAGAGTAAAAAAGTATGAAAAAAATCAAAAAAAGAAAAGAAAAAAAGAGTTGTCTTAAAAAAGATGAAAAAAATGAGAAAAACATACGGGCTACCATCCTACATCTATCTTTATGTTTTCAAGTTTATGTTTGTGTTTTGTTTCAAGTTGTTTAGTGTTAGTGAGTCAAGTCTTGGCTTAGCAACGCCACGCTTTACATGCTTGTAACATAAGATTTTTGACTTGCCATCGCTAAATATCCCCTATCCAACAAAACCCTTTACTTACCTACCCTAAGCCTAACATTACAACCCTATGTAAAGACCTCTTAAATAGTTATTCTGAGGTGCTGACGCCAAAGTGGTAGAGGTTTGATCTATTCTCAAGCCTATGGTAATCTATGTACTATGCCAGGTAATGAGTGTTTGATAACATCAAATAGTCCTGAATATTAAGTGTCAATTTCCCTCGATAATGCTCGTATTTTGTATCACTTATATGGATTTAAGCTTGTTTTCCTTTATATTTCACTTTCAGGTAAATTACGAGCATTGGAGCTAAAGAGACGTGGATTTGGAGATTTCACAAGAGATTTATGATATTATGCTCACTGTGAAGAAGCTACGGTGTAACTGCACTCTTTCATTACGCGGTAGTTAGTGCGTGACTCAGAAGGCCAACTCAGAAACATATTACGGCGTAACTCCCAACTATGGATTAGCCCGTAACTCATTAGGTCAAAAGATGTTCCACGCCGCTACCAGCTATGCCGTAACTCCTTCTAATGATTACGGCATAATCATGTAATTTGTAACCTGTATTAAAGATATGGCATAACTCATCCCATTTATTACGCCATAACCAGCTATTACGAGAGCATTATTATGAAATAGGTTACGACATAACTCTCAACTTAAGTTATGCCGTAACTAGATCATGCCTATAAATACAAGCCCTAATTTCTGCATTTCATATCTTTCACTCCACACCAAAAAGCAGAGAACGTGAGTAGGGGTCCAAAGGCAGATCTTGAAGAGCATACAGAGCCATCTCCAAGGGAGAAATCACTCCCTAATGATAAGCATTAGCGATTATCTTTCCTTTTACTTTCAATTCATGTATTTTAATATGTCAAACATTGAATTGGTTGTTTCTTTTAATATGATCGGCTAAGAACCTTTGGTTCTAGCCTAGTTATGATTCCTTAATTGTTTTGTTTATGTTTATATTGCTTCCATATAATTGTTTCTCATGTATGCATGCATAGTTCGTTGGTAGCTACCCTAGTTTCGGTAGTTTTAAATGGCGGTAGTGTCTAGTTGCTTAGGAGAATTGACCAACTGACCCTAAGTAGGTAGACTGAGTGGGAAGGGTAAGAATTGACCAACTGAAGACCCTTCTTTGCTTGCGCAAACTGACCAAATGATCACCTGCCATTCAGATGAACTTAAGAAGTTAGGGATAAGTGTTTAAGATGCTAGCGCCCGGGCACTCATTGTTACGGATCTTGCATGTAGCGGAACTTGATGGATCTAGAAACACTCCTTGTGTCAATGATATTTTGTATGATATTATTAAGCACGCGGAATTTACTTAGTAATACTTAGAAGATGGATTATATGATGTATTGTATGTAAACACAGATTAAACACAAAACTTAAGCTCCAATATTATTGATGAATAATACGAGTGATCTTAGCTTATCACTAGGGTTACACCTTGAAGCCTTTGTGAGTAATACGTAGGTAAATTGACAAGTACCTAAGACAATGACCTAGGACCTCCTTTTATACAACAAGGAGTCCTTTACAAGATAAGTATAAAGCTAACATTATAGAATATACACAAAATCTATTCTATACTTATTTAGACGCGTTTAACTAAACATTATCTAATAGCAGTGGTAACAATGTACTGGCAGTGGGAATATGTTTCCACTTCTAGTGTTAATCCGAGCAGTGTAAACCATAACTATCCGTGGTAACGGATTATTCCTAACAGAACTTAATGACTTGGCTTAGGGGACTAAAAACAACTGGACTTTCAAGGGTAGTAGCTTGATCTCCGGTGGAAGCCTTTGCTAATAGGTTAGGACGAACTGACCAAATGCTATCCTAGTGACTTAAAACCCCAATTGAATCAGTTGGAAGTAGTTAGACGTAAACATAACATGATAAGATGAGTAACTGGGTTTGCACACTTTACCCCTATTGATCACAACCTCTACCTTTATTTGCTTTCTTTCATTTCTTGTTAATTAGTATAATAATCATTTCAATCCTTAAAACAATTAAAACCAATGACACCTAGACTTAATTAGAATCCGCTCACAAAGCTCTTGGGACGACCTCAGTTTTACAAATCACTACACTACACACGACCGGGTACACTGCCCGTGAGTGCATAAGGTGGACCATAGGTAAATGAGACAATTATAAATATTAAAACCTAGTCAGTAAAACCAACATCAAGTTTTTGGCGCCACTGCCGGGAAGTTATAATAAGATTTTTGTTAAGTCTTTTATTTTTGTTTTATTTTGAATTCTTGTTTTATCATGATTTCTTTTCAAGTTTCAAGTACCATGGAGGTTGTAAACATTGATGGCCTCACTGTTGGAATCACTCCTAAACTAGATTTCAAGTGTTAGTAATTAATATGTAATAGTTAGCTTAATTATGGCTTTTATGTTAGTTATCATGCCAAGGCTTATGTAGAAAGCCCATGAGCCTTGGCCCAAGCCCATAAGAAGGGAAGGATGCTAGTAGTGTTGCCCTAGTTCCTTGCCCTATAAATAATCTTGTAAACCCTCACTTGAGGGTTGGTTGTTCAATTCACACATTTTACTTTATGCATAACTCTTCATATATTTCATACGTGTGTGTGTGTGTGTTTGTTCATCCGATCTCTTCTCCTCTTTACTTCTTCTATTGATGGTTGTGTTATAAATATGGGAACCTTACAGTGGTATCAATCGACATATAGTTGGGTAAAAAGGTTTTGTTTTTGAAGTTTTGTGTTTTACGCGTAAAGCTCTCGGTTTCAAAACTTTATACGCATAAAAGCTCATCTTTTTTCACTTTCAAATCCAATATTCTTGTACTTTCAAGGTTATTAGGTGTTAAAGGTTAAGTTTTTGGCAAAAAGTTTCAAACTTTACGTGTATTTCTTGGTTTTTAAGCTTGATTTCATTCGTGTAGCTTGTTCTACGCGTAAGGTGTACAAAAGTTTTCGATCATCAAGTTTCATACTTTTGTGTTATTTTGGTGATATTGAAGCTGTTTCATCACAAAAATCTGGTTTAGAAACATCTATGGGCAGAAATCAGTTTTGGTTAATTTTTACGCATAAGTAAACCCTAAGTTTACGCGTAAGTTATCCGTGGTTTGATCTTCAGTTTTCTTGGTTTACTCAGTGTTTTCTTGCTTGGATAAGCCTGAAAACACTTCGACTTTGGATATCTTTTACACTAGAATAAATGTAAAGGATTTTTTGGGCAAAACCCTAATTTTACGCATAAGCTAAAACTTACGCGTAGAACTCTTTATGCCTAAGCATTTTCTTACGCCTAAGCCTTGTCTTACGCATAAGCTAATCTTACGCATAAGCTTTCTACATCTAACTTTCAGTTTACGCCTAACCTTAGAGTTTCTCAATTCTTACGCGTAAGCTAATCCTACGCGTAATTATTCATTTTACGCGTAAGTTTGGTGTTTTTACGCCTAAGCATTACTTTGCCTAAACTTGGTTTCTACGCCTAAGGACTCTTCGTCAACAAAGTTTCATTCGAATACAAAGATCCATCATCAACACAAGTTTCAGGATGTCTCAACCACCATACTCTAACTACTTTCCTCATGTATATCCTCAACAACAACAACAACAACAATTCAATCTACAACAACAAGTTTATCAACAACAATTTAACCAACAACATTTTCCACAACAAGGAGCAATTCCACCACAAATGGTTCAACCACCACCTAGTCTTCAAGTACAACCTTACACAAAATTTTACAATCAACATCCATCCAGGAATACTATGAAGGAACCCTCATGGTTTGGCAATATGTGTGAAGCTTTAAGTAGCCAACAATCCATTCATGAGGCTGGATCACTTGATATACCTCCAATGCTCACTCCCGGAAACTACGATCAGTGGGTGATTAGGTTCTTTAGGTTTTGTGATCTAAAGAAGCCACATGGAAAGTTCTTAAAGAAGGTCATCCTGAAAGGTCCATTTCAGATGCCTATTGTCGTTACACCCGCAGATCCAAATGCTAATCCACCAAGAGATGATGTCACCAACATTGCAACTCTTTCTAATCTCACTGCTGATGAACTTCTACCTTTTGAAGCCGATGAACTAGCAATGCAATACGTCCTTTTGGGATTACCCAATCTGATCCTTCGAAGTGTTGATGCTCAAAATACTGCTAAAGCAATGTGTGAACATATTCATCTTCTCATGGAAGGCACTGAACTCAATCATGAGGATATGGAATCCAAAATTTACTTGGCTTATGAACACTTCATGATTGAACCTGGAGAGACATTAGAGTCTTATCATCATCGATTCTCAGACATTATCAATGATTTGGAAAAACATAACATCATCATGCCAAGAATTGCCGTCAACATGAAGTTCCTAAGTAGTCTTGGTCCTGATTGGGAGAAGTATGTCATTTTCATCCGTCAAGCTAAGAATCTTCATCATGCTACATACGGATTGTTGTACGACTATTTGAAGCCCCATCAAAAAGAAGTTAACAAAGAAAGGGTTATACGTGGACTCCCGGTTTCACCTTCACTTCCAGATAATCAACAACTAGCTTTGTGGGCTCAAACTTGTTATCCTCAATTCCCGACCTTATCAAATGTTTTCACAAATCTTCCACAAATCATGGCTCAACCAACTGCAACAATTACACCATATGATCCGTCACAGCACCAATCTCAAGAAACTCAATTGGTTCCATACAACAACAACAATGCTCAAGCACTTTATAGTGAATCAAATGAGGAAGCTGAAGCTTTCGATGCATTGCAACAAGGGTTTGTCATGATTGCTAAATCCTTCGGCCGATACTCAAACAAATCCAACAATCGCATTCGTACCTCATCTAACACAAGGAATTAGGCTGTTGTTAACAATGGACGTGTTGAAGTTTAGAATCGGGGTAATGTTCGTCAGATGGGCGGTGGTCAAGGGTTTAATACTATGGGAAGGAATAACATGGGTGCTCCACAAAAACATGCTCAAGTGGTTGAACAGGGTAATGCTCAGAATGGGATTAATGGTCTTCGTTGTTATAACTGTAATGAAAAGGGTCATCTGGCTAATGCATGCCCAAAACCGAGGACAAGAGGCAGTGCTTATCACAAGGAGGCTTTACTCTTAGCTCTTAAGGATGAAGCTGGTGGAACTCTTACCAACAAGGAACAGAGCTTTATGGCAGATGCAGATTCTGATGATGACATGGAGGACTTGCAGGCTAATGCAGTAGTGATGTTGATGGCACACATGCAAGCTCTCCACATGAGTGACACAGGCCCAGTGTATGACACTGATGGCTTGTCTCAAGTACCGGATCAAACTATACTCATTAATGATCTGATATCTCAGCCAAAATCTACATCCGACAAGGGTCATAGTGTTCAACATGAGCCGTCTACATCTCATTCCGATGATCATCAAATAGACCCCGTAGTTATATTTGACGATCAAGATGACCTTATGGTTACCATTGATAATCAAGTTGACCCCATGGTTATACTTGAGGATCTGACTAATGATCATGTTGAGACTCCCGTTGAACAAGATGAACCTTCGTCTAATCTAGAAGTTGAGCTCATGACCTTATTTAAAGACCAAGAATCTCGACTGGAACAATACAAGGACATCGATACCCAATTAACAAACAAAAATGCACTGTTAACCAGTGATATTGAATGCTTAAAAGGCAACTCAACGTTTTTAAAACTCAAGAAAAACGAGAACAAGGTTTTGAAGTCGCTTTTGCTAAATCTTCCCAAAACAAAAAATCACAAGAACAACAGATACGTGATCTAGTCGCATCCAAGAATGCTTTGTTGTCTCAAATAGAACAACTGAAACATGATTATAAAAAACAAATTAACGCTCTGACTTTGGAAAATCAAAAAGCCAAGGCTGAGTTGTTAACTTGTCAAAAATAGTTCTCTAAATACAAAAAGCATTCAATGAAACGAATAGATGCCTATCTTGAGGAAATTGTCGACTTACAAAACAAAATCAAAGAGTTTCGAAATGTTGTTTATAAACATGGTGAATCAATCACAACGATTCAAAAGTTTAATTTCAAACCAAATCCAAATGGATATGGACCGAATCTTGCTGATTACAAACCTATGTTTTCAAATAGAGCATTCAAACCAAATCCGGAAGTTTACATTGCAGAACATAGAATTGATGATTCCATTATGAGTGTTGTTGAATATAATCGTCAAGAGGAATTCGATGCTGATGACGAGAGTCAGTCAAAAATGGAAAATGTTGTTTATAACAAACCTTTTAACTATTCAAAAGCTGTCACTTTCGTCGAACAAAAGGATACTTCTAACACACCTTGGGTTATCACACCTATGTCTGAGTCTTCTAATGTTGGTCCCCAACCCAATTCTGCACAAATTAATGGTCCTTTACCTTTACTCAGTGAAGTAAAATCAATACCCGAAAATCGTCAAATTCTTAGATATTTTGACATTTTCAATTCTGACATCAAACTTTTAAAACGTAAGATTGAATTACATTCTGAAATAAAAGTTGAACATTTTCAATCGCCTCAGGCGCGAGAACAAAGAGATATTTTTCAGAAAAGAATTTTACCCCATGTTCGAAATTTGAAAAATTGTGCATTGTATTGGGAAAGGGAATTTCATAAGGAACTTGGACTGATGAAAATAGTTTTCGAGAAAACAGAAACATCTATTTCAAATACAAAATGTAAAAAGAAAATGTTACGAAAAGATGTTGATCGACTCTTGGAAGATGTTATCTGTGCTGATATCCATAATGTGGTGTTATTATATTCTGTTGCATTTGATTATATCTCTGCTGATTCTGTTAAAGCTGTTGAGAATACTGATACTGTGTCACAAATCAAGTCTTTAAAAGTTGAAATTGAACGATTGTTAAACGAGCTTTCAAATGAAAAATGTCGTCTACAATGGTGTCAAAAAGATTGTCAAAATCGTGAACTTGCTTTACAAAACAAAATCAACCAGTTGCATTCCAAAACTTGAGCAACTGGATGATCAAAACACGTCTTTGAAATGTCAAATCTCAAAATATGAACAAGAACTTGCAAAAGTTAAAAAGGAATATGGTGTCATATTTGATTTACTAAAACAGACTCGTGATGAAGCATCAAACGAACTTGATCATTATCTTGCACACACTAAAGAAGTCATGAATTTTTCTGGAAATCTTCGTTCTGAAAATCAAGATTTGTTGCACACTATCATTGAGTTAAAATAGAAGTTAGGAAAGTATGAACACGTTAACCTTAGCAACATTAAGAAACTTGCACCTGTAACACTTAGAAAAGTGACACTAGAATGCCTACTAACAAACCACAAGATACTAATGTGCTTCCCTCTACTGAAACAGGAATAGTTGCCTCTTTTCCCAATGCCCGCACTTCACAGCCTAGGAGCAATACAAGGAAAAATAGGAAGTTGCGTCGTAAGAAAAGAACAATAAAGAATGCTGAAGTAGAAGAACACCCTAGGACTTTGAATAAAACTCAAGTTGCACCCACTTTAGATATTGCGTCTAACAAATGTAATGGAAAAAGTGTTGTAACGAATGCTAAAACTTTAAGTACTTCTGATGTTAAGTCTGAAGCTTCTTGTGTTATATGTCGTAAAAGTATTCTTTCTGATTTTCATGATAAATGTGTTGCTTAAACTATCTTGTCTCGTTTACGGAATCCTAAGAAACGGAATACCTCTAGGCCCACTAAAGCTTCTAAGTCTGTACTTGGTAAACCGCCCTCTTTAGATTCTAATAAAAGCATTGATGTCCCTATAGCTCCATTATCACCTCCAAGGAACGTAGTACCACCTAGTTCATTCACTAAGACCAAAGCAAAGACTAGTTGGAGATGGCAGAAATGGTTACATAATACACTAGGATTTAAATGGATACCTAAAATCATTGATATGTGTGTTGCTACTATAACTGCTTCGGAACCCTCTAACTCTTCGGGTTCCACATCTACTTCTATTCCATTTGTGTCATCTGTGTGTAATGTAGGTGATACAGATCATCCTTTGGATTGTTGATAGCGGATGTTCCTGACACATGACAGGCAATCTCAAACTGTTATCAAACTTTGTTGCAAAGTTCATTGGCACTCTCACATTCGGGAATGATCACTTCGCGGCTATCATAGGCTACGTAGATTACATCAATGGCAATATCGAAATTAGCAAGGTTTATTATGTGGAAGGCCTCGGTCACACTCTCTTCTCAGTAGGTCAGTTCTGTGATGGAGATTTGGAAGTTGCATTTCGGGAGAAAACTTGTTTCATTCGTGATCTACAAGGAAACGATTTTATGTCTGACACCCACAATTCAAGTCTTTATACAATCTCAATGCAAGACATGATTGCTTAATCTCCCATTTGTCTACTCTCAACGGCTACATCTACAAAATCTTGGCTATGGCACTGTCGTCTCTCATATCTAAACTTTCAAACCGTAACCAACCTTGCTTAATACAAACTTTTTAAAGGTCTCCCGAGATTCTGGTATTCTAAAGATCACCTTTGCTCAGCTTGTGAACAAGGAAAAAGCACTCGTGCTCATTTTCCTTCAAAGGTGGAACACAGGTCTCAGCATGTGCTTCATCTTCTTCACATGGATTTGTGTGGTCCGATGCCTGTGTAGACGATTAATGGCAAACACTAAATTTTGGTAATTGTAGATGACTACTCAAGATGGACTTGGGTTTATTTTCTTCGAAGTAAAGATCAAGCTCCAAATATGATCATCACCTTTCTCACGAAAATTCAAGTTCAACTCCGGAACACCGTCAGACAAATTCGAACAGACAAAGGAACTGAATTTGTGAATCAAACTCTTCGTGAATACTATGAGAAAGTGGGAATTTAGCATCAAACATCAATTGCACGTACCCCCGAACAAAACGAAGTTGTTGAAAGACGAAACAGTACGTTAGTGGAAGCTGCCAGAACGATGTTAATCAATGCTAAACTTCCAGATTACTTGTGGGCTGAAGCCGTCTCAACTGCATGCTACACTCAGAATCGCTTAATGATTACAAAACGCCACAACAAAACACCTTTTGAGCTAATCCACAATCGAAAACCGAATCTCAAACACTTTCATGTATTTGGATCCCTTTGCTACCCGAATAATGATCGTGATGACTTTGGAAAGCTCAAAGCCGAAGCTGACATTGGAGTCTTTATTGGATACTATGAGAATTCTAAAGGTTACCGGATCTGGAATCTTCGTACAAAGCAGGTTATGGAAACGATTCATGCAAATTTCGATGAGCTTACAAAAATGGCTTCTGAGCATAACAGCTTGGAATCCGGTCACAACCGTTTAAACTTCCCTCAAACCCCATCATCAGATGAACCAAGCCCCCAGCTTACTCGTCAACAAATGGAAAATCTATTTGCTCCTCTGTTTAGTGATGATATTGATGAACATGCTCCAGGTGTATCCAATGTTTCCGCTGCTCAACCTGATCATATTCCAATACCTGATACACCTGCTACAACAACTACTGTTGAAGAAGCACCACCAGTTGACTCTACAACAACAGTTGAACAAACTGCATCCAACGACGCTGAACCAGCTGATGATGTTCTGAACAATGAAAGTACCCCCACCTGTAGATTATAATCCAAATGCGTTCTTTAACCCGTTTGCTAATGAAACTGCTGTACCTGATGTTGCGGAATCATATACAAGCCATTTGAATCCTCCCAATCTGCATAATGTATATCAACATCAACCATCCACACATCGTTGGACGAAAGACCATCCTCTAGAGAACAGTATTGGCAACCCAAATCAACCAGTCGTAACAAGACAACGTCTTCACACAGACGGTGAACATTGCATTTATGCACTCACTGTCTGCCAATCTGAACCTAAAAACATTAAAGATGCAATGACTAAAGACAATTGGATTGAATCCATGCAAGAAGAACTCAATCAATTTAAACGTCTTGAAGTATGGGAATTGGTTGAAAGACCAACAGGGGTCTTCGTCATTGGTCTAAAATGGATTTGGAAAAACAAATTGGATACTGAAGGAACCGTAATCAAAAACAAGTCACGTCTGGTGGCTAAGGGTTATAGACAGGAAGAGGGTATTGACTTTGAAGAATCATTCACTCCGGTTGCTCGTCTTGAGGCTGTTCGGATATTTCTGGCGTTCGCGGCTCATATGAATATAACGGTCTTTCAGATGGACGTCAAAACTGCTTTTCTGAATGGTAAAATGAATGAAACGGTCTATGTCAGGCAACCAGAAGGATTCGTTGATCCAGAGTTCCCGAACCATGTCTACAAACTGAACAAAGCTCTCTACGGACTCAAACAGGCTCCTCGGGCGTGGTACGATAAGTTATCATCTTTCCTAATTGCCAATAATTTCACCAAAGGTTCGGTCGACCCTACACTTTTCATACAATATCACGGGGCTCACATTTTAATCGTTCAAATCTATGTGGATGACATCATTTTTGGGTCAACACATTTAAAATACTCAAATGCTTTTGCAAAACTTATGACAAAACATTTTGAAATGTCAATGATAGGTGAACTTACATTCTTTCTAGGATTGCAAGTTCATCAATCACCCCGTGGTATTTTTCTTAGTCAGTCCAAATATGCCCATGAAATTTTGAACAAATTTGGAATGCATAACTGTGACACCTATGCCACTCCAATGGCACATACCAAGAAACTAGACACTGATTCACATGGGAAATTGGTGGACCCTACCAAATACAGTAGTATCATTGGGTCTCTCATGTATCTAACAGCTACCAGGCCTGATATTGTTTTTGCCGTATATCTTTGCTCCCGTTATCAGTCGTGACCAACTGAAACACACCTATCCGAGGCTAAAAGAATCCTCCGATACGTCAAGGGAACCATTAACTTGGGGATCTGGTATCCGAAGGATTCTGGTTTTGAACTAATAGCTTTTTTAGACGCTAATCACGCATGATGCTTAGATTCACAGAAAAGTACTTCAGGAGCATTACAATTTCTTGGTGATAAACTGGTGTCATGGCAATCGAAGAAGCAGGATTATACATTGCTGTCCTCAACCAAAGAAGAATATGTAGCCATGTCAGCGTGTTGTGCTCAAGTCATTTGGATGAGAACACAACTCAAAGTCTATGGTTACGTATTTGACAAAATCCCGATGTACTGCGACAATCGGAGTGCTATTGCGATCTCGTGCAACTCTGTTCAACATTCAAAATCAAAGCACATCGAACTTGATATCATTTCATCAAGAGGCACGTGGAAAAGGGTACCGTTGAATTATACTGTGTGGGTACTGAATACCAACTGGTAGATCTTCTCACAAAAGCCTTAGCTCCTGCTAGGTTTAATGAGTTGGTCCACCGGATTGGTATGCGGTATTTGACTCCAGAGGAACTGGATGAACTTTTAAAACATTCTTAAAACCAGTCAAACACCAAAACATCTTTTGTAAATATTTTCAAAAACAAAAACAAAATTATAAAATCTGATAAAACAACAAAAATATTCTTCTATCTATATTTCTTTTAGCATGGCAAGTACAAATCTTCCGTCAACACTTTAATCTTTCAAAATTCAGTATTTTATATTCAAGTGTTGAGGGGGAGAAAGCAAATATTTTTCGGTCTCATAAAACCTTGTACTTGCATGTTACCTCATCTCGGTTGTTTCTTTGTTAATGGTGGTCACATTTCTGGTTTACTGACTCTCCCCAGACTCAAATTTATAAAATTTCATTATTTCTTAAGTCGAGGGGGAGTGTCGTCAAGTCTCTTTCCAAAATATCATTCTTTTGGTAACCAAAATGGAAGTTATGGGCGTTGGATGAAGGGACTAAATCTGTCAAAAGTTCAAACTCTTCCAAACAAAACACCTCCACCAAATTAACTCTTCACATTTATTACAACACTTAATATTTCACCAACTCTCATCCGCGATCCAGATTCGTTTCACAAATCCGTGTTTTTTATCATCAAACTGTAAGTGTTTTTATGATCTTTGGGGTTTTCTAAAAAATGGTTTTGATTCTTATGCAAATCCAACGGTCCAATCTTGTGTTTGAGTGAGATTTGTATTCTACGCGTAAGCCATGAACACAAATTCTTCATTTGTGTGTTTGTGTTAATGAAAATGGTGTTAAAATGCTTAAATGTTCATACATTAACTGTTTTCATCAAACAAATTCACCCAGAAACATGATTTGAATAATTTTGAGAATTAGGGTTTATGCGTAATTTTGGGTGTTTTCAAATGTGAGTGTTTCTGGTTTAAAAGATAGTTGTGTGATGTTGTTTACATGTTGAATTGATCAAATCCAGGCTTAGAACTTACCCAGAATCACCAATTATGTTGAAATTGAAAATTAGGGTTATGTTCATATCATTTGGGCATTTTTTATCCGCTTAGGTTTTAATGTTAAAACTTGGATAAAACAACACATTAGGCTTCTTAGACATCCCAGAAAAGGTTTGGTGTCATTCCTATGGCTAAATATTTTAGTCGTAATTCTTTAATTGATAGGGTTTAAGTTTTACGCATAAGTTACTCTATGCGTAACTGTTTAATTGTCTATTCATGATTTGAACTGATAGATATTGAATGTATGTGTTAATATTGGTGTTATGATGAACTTTTTCAGGTTATTACGCGTGAAAATTCAGAATCAAGGTTACTAGAACTTCTACGCATAAGGATCACCTTACGCGTAGCATGTTATGAGTAAGAGAAATCTTACTCGTAACCTTTACGCGTAAGGTTCTACAATGGGGACTACGCGTATCCTGTGAAGGATATGCGTAAACAGTAACCTTTACGCATAAGGTTCACTCTTACGAGTAAGCCTTACGTGTAAGGTTCCATATATGCTTACGCGTAAGCTTTATGCCTAAGGCCCTCTTTTCCTACGCGTAACATTTCTTACGCGTAAGTCAAGACCTTACGCATAAGCTTATGCCTACGCGTATAACCACTCCTGTTTACGCATAAGCTTAGTATTTTATGCCTAAGTCTAAGATCAACCAAAATTATGAATTGTTACGCGTGCAAACTTGTAAATAAATAAATCATAACGCCACGAAACCAAATGTCTCTAATAAGATTAAATGCTTAATAAGTTGTGAAAAATAAGTGAAAACTTTGACTTTAAAACTCAAAGTTAATCAACTCACGAAACTTATCACGACGTCTTTGGACTATTGGACTAACAAGTGACATTGGACTCGTAACAATCATCGAGATATCACATTCAATAAATAGACAATAAAATCAAATGCTGACTAACGTAATGTCTTTCGATATGTTGGTTCTTTTGGCTAAATATCTTTCAGATCACGACATGGACGCTCAAATGCAAAATGTGGAAGCACCAAATGTTCTCACTATTGAAGATATCTTCCCTCATGGTTACCCAATGAAGATCGAAAAGAACAACCTCAGAGTTGAGTTTGAGAACTTCTCTTGTTCAGAGTCTTCGTGTCAGATTGCAGTGGATATTCTGAAGAGTCACCCCTATCAGAACATGCTCACTAACTCTGCTACTATACCGGAGATCTACATTCACCAATTCTGGAATACAATGCAAAAGGTCAAAGGTCAAAATGCTTTGACGGTGACGCTTAACAACAAACAAGTCACCATCACACCAGCAGATTTGAGGGCTATTCTTCTTATTCCTGTCATCGAACCTACTGAATACAATGCTACTCCAACAGAAGAGGTCGCTCTCCAGTTCATGGTCGACATCGGCTATGATGAAGCTACCGGGGTAATCAAAAAGCATTCATCTGTTGACCTCAAGAATATTCCCCAGCCATGGAGAACCCTCTACATAGTGATTGCCAAGCTCATGAAACTACAAATGTTTTGGGCTTTGGTCAACATGAAAGACATAGAAGTTGAAGCTCTAATATGGGACGACATGATGACTTTCCTTAAAAAGCTTGGCACCAAAATCCCGTATATAAGATACACCAAACTGTTGATCCAAAGAGCTCTCAGGTATAATCCTGATATTCCCTTGAGACTTGATGACCCCAAACAACACTCCGTGTTATATGAGCCCACACTCACTGTCAGATTTAAGGACTCTACAACAAAGAAACAAGGCGCTGTGCTGCCAGATCATCTTATTACTGATGATATCAAACAACGGTATTAGTACAAACGATATCTGGTAGCAGTTGAAGAAGGCAAAGTAGGTTTTCTTGATGAAAAGTCCGCTGGTACACCTACTAGGAAAACCAGAAGCTCAAGCTAAAGCAGACTTTGAGGAACTAGAAAAGGAGAAGTCTGAGAAAATTACTGATGAAGATGCTGCTGCTAAAGAAGCTCAAGCTAAAGCAGATGAAGAAGCCAGGATTAAGGCTGAAGAAAAGGCAAAATCTGGACAAGATGACGAAGTTGATTATGATGATTTTCTTCTAGATAGTCCAGCACGCTCCAAGGAAGAAACTTCTGAGCCACCAAAGGACCCTGAGCCTCCTCATGATTCATCATCTTCAGATTCATCATCTCACTCTTCACCTCCACCATCCAAAGGCACAACCAGATCCACATCCAAGTTAGTGAAGAGACCAACCGACTCTTAGATATCACGGGCTAAGACAAAGATTGTCAAAGCAGTCAAGCAAGTCAGGAAGAAAGACGTGACCAAAAAAAAGCTGAATCAACTCGCTGACAGTATAAATCTTCTACAAGACGAGATAGACAAGATGTCAAGTGAAAGGGAGTATATCCAGAAGTTTATGAAACATGATGTCCAAGGGGAAATGAACGAGATGATTAAGGGATATACTCACAAGTTCCTTCTCAACACTGTTCCTGGAGTGACGAAAGAGATGTTCACCAGACAACTCTATCCGAATCTCATGCAGTTGGCCAAAAAAACAGTCAGATCTATGCCCTTAACTGTTACTATCAACCCAAGTGAGCCTACAGATTTCTCCGATGCAGAATTGGTTTCCAAGCTTGTACTCCAAATGTCTAAACGATCTGCAAAGTTTACTTCTGACGAAGGTAATCTATTTGAAGCATTGCTGGAATACCAACTTAAAACAGCATGCAGAGCAGAAGCTGAAAGGCCTAAGCGTCCAAGAGATGATGACGATAAGGATAAGGAGCCTAAACGCCCAAAGAAAACTGGTGATTCATCCTCTCTGCCACCACCAACCCACCGGACTCTAACCGAAAGTCGATCTCCTCCACGTTCTACTGTTGATAAACCTCAGGACTCTGAATTACCACCATCCACAGAGAAAACCGGTGATCATTTCGAATACACTGGTGGTGACGATGAAGAGTTCCATGAGCCCCAAAAACAACCCATCTCTCTCGCCACTACAAAGAAACCAGGATCCTCATCTAGGCCTAAGAAGAAGAAGACAAATTCCAATGCTGTCTCATGGCTAGACGAAGATGACACCGCTGAATATGACTGGTTTTCTACACTTGTTGATGCTACTCCCTCACTACCTGAAGGTCAAGAAATGGTAGATTGCCGTACTATGGAGCATGTGAAGCTTATTCAAGAACAGTTTAGAGTGAAGAAGATGACTAAAGCTGAGCTAAAGTGAATTAAGAATGAAGCCTTCCAACTGCTTAAAGACAGCTCAGAAAGTGCAATTGAAGTTGAATACCATCTTGAAAACATTGCACGAGCCATGTCGAACAACATCGATTGGCTCAATCCCGAAGCTAACATCGACTTCACAAGTAAAGACAAAGCTCCATACTACACAGACTGGACCAGATCAACCTCAAATTCCATTTCGTTATTTCTTCAACAACGACCTAGAGTTTCTTCTACACGGTAGCGATGTCTCCAAGAAATTCGCTACATCACTCACACTTCCTTTCCCTGCAGCAATATACTCCAACAGCATCGCTATCGAGGAAAATGCTACTCACATGTTTGCCGACAGCGTGGAAAACTATGACCTTGATGCAATGTATGGGATTCACCATAGGCCTGAACGCCGAAGAATCTTCTACAAAAGCTGCCAGGTTCAAAAGTCGAAACACGAAGTGTTTAGTGATAAACAGATCGTTGCTATTAGGCATGTTACTCTTGTGTCAAAATGGGACTACACATTCCTCAAGAACATTGTGGTCAAACGACAAAACGAAGAGGACTACGAATTTTGTGAAGCGGATTTCTCGAGACTCTCGCTAAATGACATTGAAGATATGTATCTCGCTAAGGTGAAAGGACGAATGTGACATTTCTCCACAACTATCCAACGCGATTGCATCAAGTCATTACTCATCTACATCAGAAGCATTGTCATCTAAGAACGTGTAGAAGACATTTAGCTTTTCGTGGAATCGTATCAGACGCGTGTTAACCTCACTAAACCACAGCTTGACCTTCCCGACATAAATCAACTTCCTCAGTACACCCTCATTAGCAGACCATTTGGAGTAGTCTACGGTAGTGAACTACACCGAAATTGCTTAATGGCGTGTAAAGAGCTTCATAAGTTTGGGGATCATACACCGAAGAAAGTCAGGGATGGGTTAGCTTATCGGTTAAAGGCGATACAACAAGGCATTGGGTCACCGAAGAGATGGAATTTGAGGGAGAGAAGGGATGTGCACAAGATCATCACGCGGATTGATGAAAGGTTGTTCAGAAGGGATCAGTTCAGAACTTTGGAGAGTTTCGTAGGCGGTCATCCCAGCATACCTCTCACTGGCTATCAACGTCCCGAACACATTCCTGGAGTTATTGTTGGACTACCGGATTCTCCTGGTAACCCTTGATCTGTTTCTTTCATTAACTATTTGGATGTGTGATTTATATATGACTATGGCTTGTGCACACATAACAGTGTACAACCCGTACTTGTAATGAAATGACCCTGTGGTACGCTTCAGTGCCACAATCCTTATAAAAGGAGCGAAAGCTTCTTAATTTTGAGTAAAACTTATCAAACCTTTCACTTTTAAAAGGTTTTGCTCAAAAGGACAAGTACTTCCCCTTATGATTTTCAAAAACCTCAAAAGTTAATATCACTTGTTGAGGGGGGAGTATTTGACTAAAAACTTTGTTCACAAAATTGTTCTTCGTGGTAATCTTCCCATAAAACTCAAAATGGACATATTCGATATCAAATTTTCGTCAAAAATAACATTTATATGCCATTTTTTAGGGGGAGAAAAATTATGAGATAATAAATATGTTGTAAATTTCTATTCAATCCTCGTGTGAAAAGACTTCAACCCATGAATTGACGGGATCTGAACAGTCATACATTGAAAAGATTTGTCTTCCAAGACTTATCCGAGTAAATTGTACCTATTCGAAAAGCTCTTGATAGACATGAACTTTGATGGGTTTGACAACCTTTCGGGGTTGTCCACATCTTCAAGGTAGTTATTAGAGCTAGTTGTCACCTAAAAGCTGACAATGTATCTCTTTAACTATGCAACGTAATCGTGTCTCGCAAGGAATTGTCTATCATGAGTCGATCAATTCAAAAGTGCGCACTCTTCTCTTACCGTGCAGATTTCTGTCAAAATACTTAAGCACGTGTGGAGGGGGGTATTTATGCAAAATATAAAACTCTCGAAGTATTACAAAATGGTTCTTATTTATAAATACTTTGAGAGATTTTCATGCAAAATGGTTTTGTGGCAATGGAGTTATAAGGTGATTAAGGTTAGGAATAACCGTCCTATGATCCGCCAGAGCCGGAAGGATCTACCCAAGGACATCACAGGTAGTAAGAATCTAGAAGTCCTTAGGTATGATTATAAAAAGGAGAAAACGAGAATCGGAGAAAGAGGGAGTTGAAGAATTAAAAAGAAAAGTAAAGAAAAGGGTGAAAAGAAATAGCCCTCCAGATTATTCAACTTAGGTCAGACACCGGGATTAATTCATATGCTACTGGTTGTCACTTGATGACACCGGTATTGAAGATCAAAGTCGTCATGGACCCAGTGACGCATGCACTAAACCTTCTTAGCCACTTAAGTTTCTCTCAACAGAAGCTTGTTTCATTCTCACAGGGAACCCTACGTAAACTATCAGCTTTCTCTTAGATATTGCTGGTATTGAAGCAAGGATACCCTCTCCCTAGTCTTCGCTCAGGAAAACCAAAGAGCACTATTGAGTCTAGAGCCATGAGATTCATCAAAAGATCTCTTAGGTACACTTGACATTTCATCACTTGTTTTTCAACAATAAGAATGCAAGTGATACAATATCGAGTCCTTCACAGATCTTACCAATCTGTCGAGAACATTTATGAGAGGGTCACACATGTGATCCTCAGTGATTAAATGGAAACTCTTGCCAGGGTCAACATCAAACAGCCCTGACAGCAGGTCACTTCGGTAAATCCCTGTGGATTACGCTTAGTGTGTCTCAAACGGTCTACTGTCATGGGGTGATGCTTCGGTGTACCTCAGCGACTCATCTGAACTGTAGGTGTACTTCGGTACATCGCGTTGTCTCACTTGTGGGACTCCAATTCGGGAACAGCCTTTGTGAGAATTAGAGTTGTGTTTTCACACTATGCTGTTAACACTCTTGAAGTTCAAACTTGTAAGCGCTGGATTTTTTCTGACCCATGTTTTATGTTTTCTTCTTATGGATGCTTGCGGGTGGAAAAGATTGTTCAGATTCTCCACATGCACATACCTACAACATCACTAATGGAAGTTTTCTCAAAAAGGCAACACAAAATCAGAATGATTCTTCGTCAAGTCAAAGAATCTACAAAGTTTAAAGACTAAGAGAACTACATCAGTACTGAAATCCAACGTTAAAGAGCATGTGAGCATGTTGGAGAAAGATGTAGAGACACTGGAGCAATGAAGCGGACCTGATGCAGACAACCACAACATACTATCACTACCATCACAAAGAACAAAGATCAAAGAACAAAGAAAATGATGACGTCAAAGCAAAATACTTCAAAGAAAACAATTTCTCTACACTGGGGAGATTGTTCGAATCAAGGCACTTCTTCTCACAAGAAAGAAGAATGTCAGAAGACGTCAAAGCTACTATTACATCAGCACCTACATCATTTATATCATCAATCACTAACACTTAAAGGGAGATTGTTGGAATCACTCCTAAACTAGAATTCAAGTGTTAGTAATTAATATGTAATAGTTAGCTTAATTATGGCTTTTATGTTAGTTATCATGCCAAGGCTTATGTAGAAAGCCCATGAGCCTTGGCCCAAGCCCATAAGAAGGGAAGGATGCTAGTAGTGTTGCCCTAGCTCCTTGCCCTATAAATAATCTTGTAAACCCTCACTTGAGGGTTGGTTGTTCAATTCACACATTTCACTTTACGCATAACTCTTCATATATTTCATACATGTGTGTGTTTGTTCATCCGATATCTTCTCCTCTTTACTTCTTCTATTGATGCTTGTGTTATAAATATGGGAACCTAACACTCATTCTTAAGGAATATTCGGAATAGACAAGGGAAGAACAAGGGCCGGGGATTGTTAGACCGGCCACTGCCGAAGATGCTCAATTTAAAATCAAACTGCAATTTATGAGGGAGCTTCATGCAAATCCCTTCTCCGGAAGCATTACCGATGATGCTTACGAACACGTGGATAACGTGGAATACATTGTCAGCTTATTTAAACATCGAAGAGTTTCGAACGATGCTGTCATGTTACGTATGTTTCCTATGGAGCTGCTAAAAGATGGGTCAATAGATTACCAGCTGGGACCGTTAATACTTGGCCCCTCCTAAAAAAGTACTTCATTCAAAAGTATTGTCCTCCATCTAAGACAACAAAGCAACTTGAACAAATGCATAACTTCAAGCAAGAGGGGCATGAAATGCTGTACCAAGCCGGGGAAAGATACAACGAACTCCTTTACAAGTGCCCTACTCATGACCTTAATAGCCAGCAGAAGGTGAATGTCTTCTACAAGGGTCTAAACATCTCCTCAAGACAAATGATCAATTCACAGGGGCCAATACCTGGAATGACTCCAACAAGGGCATTAGAAACTATTCAAAAGATGGCTGACCACTCTCATAAGTGGCACAACGGAGGAAGAAATCGAAGTATAAGTGGGAGAGCGAAAGGGCTTGCAGCTATAAATAACAAACTCGAGAGTCTTGGTAGAGACATGAAAAAGCTTAAGGAAAATGTGCACTCTATACAAGTTGGGTGCAACGAGTATGATGGCACTTACTCTACCAAGGAGTGCCAGTCTAAAGAAGAAGTCAAAAGGATTGAAGAGGCAAAATATGGAAATAGTAGACCATTCAACGGATATAATGGTAACGGGGCTATATACCGTGAAAGATCCCCAGGATACTATACGAGAATCAACAATAACCCTCTTAAACCGAGCCTTGAAGAGTTAATTCATAAACATATCGAGGAATCTACAAAAAAGAATGACATATTCAAAGAATGGATTGTCAAGGTGGAAGAAGACACTGACATGAACTTACGGAATCAGGATGCTGCAATTAAAAACCTCGAGACCCAAATTGGGCAGTTAGCTAAAAATATCGGGACCAGGAATGATGAAGCTGTTGCGTGCAAGGCCATATTTGCACATGACAAACCGAAGGAAGAATAGTGCACCTCTACTGTCACTAATGACCTTTGTGGGATTGACTACTTAAGAGAAGATGACAAACTGAAGATGACGAGAACCTGCCAAGCCAGCTTCCTGAAAAGGAACTCTATCAAGAAAGTTTTCTATTGCCGTACACTATCGGTAACTTAAACATTCCCGCTTTAGCTGATTTGGGGGCTGGCGTAAATCTTATTTCCACTTCATTGTTTGATACCTTACAACTTACCAATTTAAAAGAAACAACAATGATGATTGAAATGGATGATTCTTCTAAAGTTGTTCCTCGGGGGTTTGTTGATAATGTTCTTCTAAAAATTGGTAAATTCCTTTTTCCTATTGATTTTGTGGTTATTGACATGGGCAAACGAGAGAATTACAACTTAATTGTTGGAAGGCCTTTTCTAGCAACTTGTCGAGCTCATATAAAAGTTTTTGAAAAACAAATTTCTTTAGGAACTGAAGGAGAGCGAATTACTTTTAACATGAATGAACAATTGAACCCTCAATTGGAATTTTCAGAAAAGGTTGACGTTGTCAGTGTCCCATTACTTGACCCACCTTTATGCTATGACCTAGGGACTAAAAATCATAAGTAAGGTGTTGATAGTTATGAACATGAACAGGAAACAAGTGATCCAATTAGGGACATCGAGGAAGCTCCAGACCTTATCAAGCATTGTTGCATCCCTATAATAGTGGAACATGAAATATCTATGGAAGCGTGGCCCACGTGTAACCCTTTTCACGAGTATTGTAATGCGGATACGAAGGTAAAAGAATGGACGTGCCCACACGAGATTGAGAGACACAACATAAAGTTTGGGAATTTGTCGTTTGAATATTGGTACAAAGTGAGATTTGGAGACTCGAACATCAATACAGGTTTGATCAGACAACTAAAATGTGATTACAATGAATATCATCTTCTAGATGCAAAGACCAATGATGAAAGGTCAAACATGAGTGCCACCATTAATAATGGTAATCCTATATTTAAAGACGACGACTACGGGAAGTCGTGTCTATCATTCAACGAATGGCTCTTGCAAAAATATGGTACATGTAGCGTCGGCAACACAGTCAGAATAAGAGTTTTTGCTGAATGGATGAATGATTGCCACCAAGAAACATAAGAAGTTGGCCTAGTTCGAAGGCCATCGTAAAGCCCATGGCTTTGATTCTAACTTAAAGACTCGTTAATAAAGAAAATTGCTCTTTCGGGAGACAACCCGAATTATCTTCTTTTTTTATTTCTTTTAAACGAGGACCTGGCCTGTCCATCAGTTACGATGTAGCTCATCCCAATGATTGCGTCGTAACACATCACCAGTAGCGATTCTCTTCAGAGCATTACCAATTACGGCGTAATCCCATGCTATGGTTACGCCGTATGTAAAACCCTAAAATCTAAAATGTGTATAATGACCATAATGCCCTCATCATTATAATTCGTAAAATAAATCAAGATCATTATATACGTTAAATACTTAAGTTATTAATGAGTTGCGTGAGACATTGAGAATAAAACTTATTATTATGTCACAAAATAAATGTAACACAATATTAAGTCATATGGCCTAAATAAAATAAATGTACTAGACAATTAAATTAAATGTAGCAGTTTAATTGTGGTAAGTAAATAAGATTTGATTTGGTTTTCCCAATTCCCCCCCCCCTTGTCGGCCTCATTTCACGCCCCATCACCACTTTTTATTTTTCTCATATTATCTCCTATTAACTATCATATTTACCTATTCAAACAAAATAATAAATCCCTAAACCACCTTAAACAAAAGTGACGGCAAACCATCTTTTGCCCATTTTCTTTCAGTCGACATTAAGGAGGACTCAAGGGAGGCTGTCATGGGTTACAAGGCTATCTTGGTGGCTTGTTTCATGTTTGCTTGTCGTGGGTTTGGTGCTGCTGGTCATAGTGTACAAGGGCATCAAGGAGGTGTTAGTTTGTTTTGTCTTGATCTTGCTCTCTTCCTCTTATTCACACCAAGGTAACTCAACACCATTTTATCTCTTTTCTTCCTCGTTTCATGAATCTGGTCATTGATATCTTCTTCCATGCGTGGGAACACATATATATACAAACTAAACATCACATGAACGATAAGAATGAGACACATGAAATCATGATTTGGTCTTATATAAGTCGATTGGAAAAATGGACATGTAAACATGTTATGGATCCATATCATACACGACATACCCCTAGTATATGTATATACATGTTTTCTAAAATTGTTACCAAGTTAAAATGGGTTAAAGACATATGTATATGCTTGGTTTTAATTGTGTCGATTAGTACATGGATCAAGAGGGTCTCATATGAATTTGTTATGGGGCGTAGGGTATTAATTGGTGGTGGAAAGTCTTGACCTAGAAGGGAGATCACAAGGGAGTCATATTGTGTTGTATATAATGGACTCGAAATGCTTTAAACGTAAACGATAATCTAAATATTAAAACTAGGGCTTCGTGTGGTTACTTATGGTGTTGTATGGGTTGTTTTGGGTGGTTAGTGTTTCGACAACAAAAAGGGGTCACACAAGGGTCATGTAAACTTGTTCTAATCAAGACTAAAATGTTGATAACATGAGTAGAAATCATGAACTAAAACTAGGACTAACGTGTATATATATATACTTCTTATGTAAATTAAAGGGTGGTGTTGTGATTTGTGAAACTTGAAGGTTGGAATGGTTATATGATATCTGAAAGGACTAAATGAGTAAAAGGAGTAATCCTATTACATTTACATGTAAGACCCTATATTTTGTAATATTTACACTATTGACCCTAAACTTGTGTAACTTGTCATAAATGATCCTTACACTATAATAATACTCATTTTCATCACTTAACATTAAATACTTCATAAATGGTTGTAGTTACTAATTATAGAAACCTGCTATTTTTGGAAAGTTGCTTAATATAGAAACCTGCTAATTATCGAAACCCGCCTAAAATAGAAACCTGCCTAAAATAGAAAGGTACCTAAAATGGAAAGTTACTAAAAGTGGAAACCTGCTAAAAATGGAAAGCCGTCTAAAATGAGTAATTTGATCTTAATAAGCATTATCTAATTCGTCTAGGTTCCAGACGGCGAGATTGATTCATCTTGTGACCGTGCTTTCTTATTTTGCTTGCTTCGAATGAGGTACAGATATTCTGACCTTTCTCATAAGGTTTCTCATGATCTCCTTGCATCTTTGATCTCTTGCCATTTTGGTACTGAACCTTTGCTTTGCTATTGACCTATTGATATTGAACCTTTGCTATTGACCCCTCTGCTATTGATCCTTTGCTATTGGACCTTTGATATTGAACCTTTGATATTAGACCTTGATATTGGACTATTGCTATTGAATTGTGAACTATTGAACCTTTGATTATGATGACCCCCATATTGTATACTTTGGATATGTTTGCATTGACCTGTCAGTTTGATACCCAAGCCATTAACTAGGCATGGGGGTTCCATGTCCGTGTCATTGATGCACCAATGGCATGACTCCAGTGTAGATGAGTGATGTTCCACACTGTCCCCATGTTGAATTAATTATGCACGCTTCAGATATATTGTATAGCCACTATTGTTCTGCAAGGGGCGTATGGATGCATCCTAGATTTGTATTGTATTGGATTGATATTGATATATTGTATTGGTGATGTGGTGCATGTGTGCAATCCACCCCCTCACAGTCTGGGAGCTAGCTACTCCATTGGTTACTGAGGTCTCCCCTCCTATTGGTTTGGTATTTTGAGGTCACCCCTCCGAATATAAAGGCTACAATTGGATATTGGGCTGCTACTGCCACTATTGATTGTATTGTATTGTATTGTTGGCTCGGGATAGATTTCTGACAACCCTTACACCTTTGATATACTATGACAATTCTCAATTTCAGGTCATTTTACAAACTTTGAAATTTTTACTATTCATCTCAGGAATTTACTATTCCTCAGTTACTATTCATCATTTTTGAAGTCGATTTGATATTTTGAGAGGTTATTTCAAAATTTTGCTATTCACAAAACACTATTCATTCCCGGAGAAATTTTTATATTCACGATTATTATTCAACATTTTTGTAAACTAGGTTTACGAGTATCGAATTCGCGTAACCGTGAGGGTTAAGCTTGCGTATTCTTAGAATATCATCAAGGACATTTCATATAGACTAGGATTAGTCTACATATCATCAGTAACATCATTTGCATATTAGCTCATGCATGGGTTTGCATATTTTCTTAACGTATATTTATTTATTAAATAAACGCTATCGCACGACTTTTATACATGAACAATGTACCCGATACTCCTAATTAAAACTTCTTGCTAAAATATCTAGATATTTTAGCTAGATATTTTCAAATCCATGGAAATTACTATTTTACCCTTTTCTTTTATTTACCAAAATGCCATTGCACCAAAATTACCAAACTACCATTTTCTTACTATAAATAGGAATCACTAGCTCCTTTTTCTTTCTCTCATCCTTGTGGAGCTCAACATTTTCAAGAACAAGAAGAATTTCATCATTTTTTTCAAGATCAAGTATTATTAAGATCCTATTAGTGTTCTAGTAAGGTTTAGGATTAAACCTTGAAGTTTAACTAAGTTTTCTATCATCAATCCTCATAATCATCACAAGTAAGCTACTAACTATTTTCATAAATTTACTTGCTTATTATTGAGTTATTTGATGTATTATTTTGAGATATGCAAGTATTCATATGTATTAACACCACTTTTTACTTGTTTTTACACTTATTATGGATTTAAAGTATACTATTAGTGTTCTTATGAAACCTATCAATTTTGGTGAAGTATAGGAACCCATGACACCCTAAGAAGGTGTATGGTAGGTTTATAATAGCTTCGGTATTGATTGGAATGGTTTAGAACAAGTTTCAAACTAGAAAAGTCATTTTCGAAGAAATATAATTATTGGCTGTCACGTTTTGGAAATTCTGGAAATCTCAGTAGGTTGTGAGATCTTTTGGGTTATATTTTCAGAAAATAGACTTAAAAACAAAATCATGGCCGCTTGAATGGATTAAAACGGGTTTATAACGAAAAAGTTATGCTAATTCTAATTTTAACGACGAAAGCTAATTTTCTGAAATAATACAAGCTGTCAAGGGATTTTCAAGGGGCAAAACCGAGTTTTAAACATAATATAAATGAGTCGACTTATCAAAAATATATTAGTACACATTAACACGAAACAAAGGATATATAGATCATAGAAAACGGACCTATATCGACCAAGATACACGCGTTTGAAATATGGCTATCGTACTTATTTCACAAGTATTAACTCATATATTTTCTAATAAGCCAAAATGGTTATTGCGAAGGACCATGTTTGGAGCCGTTTTTCTTATCAATAGAGTACTTTTGAGAAAATAATGTCTGTACATAAAAGTGACTTCACCTTGCCTATTTTCCAAAATGTTCAACAGTTCGTCAAACGAAGTTGTAACGAGTAATTTACGATCTCTCAAACTTTTCCGAAAACTACTCATAAACTATATTTTCAAAAATGCACAAGTGGTATAGATTACATGTGGACTTGCATGTACGATATAAATTCATAACTTATAATAGATCATATCATTCATATAGGTTGCAGTTAGAGTATTCGATTCATATCAGTGTATCCACTGTTGTCATTATAATCATTGCATCAGGTGAGTTTCATGGCCCCTCTTTTAATTGTTTTAAACTATCTTTGGGGGAGATACATGCATTTAACTGCTTTTAAAACAATCATGAACTAACGAATGTGGAACTAATTGAAACTATACATATTTTGGCAGTGGGTTGTTAACATACAGGTTGCAAGTTTTGTATGGGCGGAACTTGGAACTGTGTGGATTTACAATGCCTTTGCTGGGTGAACATTTTTGAAAGGCTATACAATTCAACCAAACTCTATGAACTCACTCAACCTTTGTGTTGACACTTTTAAGCATGTTTATCTCAGGTATTAGCATATCATCATGGCTTGCATGGAGTCACTGAACTGATGCGTCTCACATATATTTTATGCACTTAACTATCGTTTGATTGTAACAAACTCATTTTGGTGCTTTTGGAAATCTTTTGGGACCTATACTTTGTAAACTATGAATATTTTACTTAATCAAACGATGTATTTAAAACGACACTTTAGGCCGTTCAATATAACTGCAACTGTGATGCTATGGCAGTCATCCCCAAGGTATTCCATTCCGCTGTAAAACATGTAATTTGGGGGTGTGACATATACCTATATTGTACCTTCTGTATTCCCCAACGCACCATATTCTGTATAAATTATCCATTACTCAATACCCTTATGTGACTCACTCTACTACCATACTATATTCCATTGCATTGATCTGTCAAACTCTTATTCCGTTACTTCAGACTATCATTCCATTGACGTACCGGGTTATTATATGATTATTGAATTTGATTATGCTATTCATGTTTTATGTGGCTATCGTTTACCCTACTACGATATGATTTATATGCGGTTATATGATTCACATGTTGTCATCTAACTATATGTTATCTTACTGTTATGTGACCCTTTGATTTGTCTGGTGACCATGCTAGTGTGTAATCGATTGTTTTAGCTGTTTATCATGTATACTTTCGTTCAGTTGATCTTAGGGACTATGATTATCCATTGTATCTTTATCTGCAAATTGTTGACCTGCCATATTTGCACTCTTGCTTATGCCACTGTTTGATTGGGTAAATGGTTCAACTTATATTGTCTGGCTTGCTAACTTGTTTAGTTGCCCTGCGATGTCCTTAATTCATTCAATTATAATGTTCGTACTGTATTCCTACTTGTTACGTGTGGCCACCATGTTTTTACTGCTGTTAGTACTTTCGCTGTTTATGATACTGGTTATGTTATTAACAGTGGGTTATTTGACTTGTGTGATTGCCATGCTCACTTATTAATTGATTGCTTCCGCTTGCTTCTAGTTTTCTGTTGGCTTATATGTATTCTGATTTCCTGATTTGATTGTATGCCATATATGTGTTGAGTGAATACGACGTCTGCTATGCTTGTTTATATTTCGGTACTTGTATGTCTGGTTGTTTATATGTGATTATATTTATGACATCGATGCATTGCTTTGCTTTGTTCTCCTTTGTTACCTGTTCTTTCTGGATATCTGTTATTATTGTGTTTTTTGCAGGTTCCTCATTAACTCATTGTTTCCATTTCATTGTGACCTTGTTATCAGCTTCCTTTGTTTCATTTTGTATTTCTGATTCTGTTTACCTTTTGTTTTGTTATATCTGTTTACTATGCTTTTTAAGCTTAGCCGCATTTCTTTCCTGCGACAGGTTTTAGGTTGGAAGATGGGCTTTGATGGGCTGAGAGTTGGATTATCTGAGTGGACCGACCCTAGTTACCTTATTATTTTGGGACTTATTTTGAAGAGCCATTGTTTTGATTTTCATTTCATTTTGATATATTAGATTTTGTAATTTCTTTGTAAGTCATTCGTTTATATGACATGGTATTTCATTGTGTAAGGTTTTTGTTTGCAAAATTTTAGTTTTATGTTCTGATATGACACTAGAATGTAATACTTCTACCCTTGCTGGGTTGGGGTGTTACACCGTAGCTACCCTCCAGTAGCGTCTGCCAGGTTTTGGCATAATTACGGCGTAACTCCTTCTATGAGTTACGACGTAACTATCCTTCTGTTTCAATTCTTTCTATTTAAACACAATAACGTTGTATTAGTTTTTAAATGAACTTTATGGGTATCTTCCCTGTAAGCCCTCATGAGACTACACTCGTCCACTTAGGACAACAAGTGGTTTAAAAGGCTTGTTGCATATGCTAAATGCAATCATGATTCCTACGAAAGTTGGTAGTGTGGTTTCAGGGAATGAAGTTTGCTCATAGATGCTTAAGCGAAGGCACGATTCTCTATCGTGGGCCTTCTTTATTTTTGGAGCGAATTTTAGGGAAGTTCTCGCTCTAATTCTACTTTCTTGTTAGGAATTGGAAATTCTATTGTAAAGCATCGGTCACCCCAAATATAATCTAGCTTAAGTTAGCTCGTAGACATATCGTTTATTACGTTATTTGTTAGTTAGTTATTAGCATAGTTTATTCTAGTGCAACACCATGGAGGAAGGACGGGTCTTTACCCATTGTATGCCTAATCCACAGCCCGAAGGAGGGCGTGCTTCTTTGTATAAATAGCCCTCTCCCCACAAGGGAGAGGGTTGGATGTTCATTTAGAATCTAACCTCCCATGTGTTTCTCTCACTAGAATATCCCACTTTCTCTTTCTAAAACCATATATTCATACGCCCATATTTGTGATTGTTTGTGTGTTTGTGAAATCCAATATGTTACAAATGGTATCAAGAGCCATGGTTTGATCATCTCTCTTACATGTCCTTCGATTTCTAGTGGTTTTATATGGTTTTTGGGTTTGAAAAAGTTTAGTGGCTTTTGCATCATTTGGATTATTTCTTGTGTTAAAGTTTGAATTTTGATTGTACTTTTGTGTTTAGAATCATTGTATGTGCTTGGGTTTTGATTTGGAAAGCTTGAATCACTGTGGTTGGGCTTGTTTTTGGATTGAAAAGGGTTGTGTTTAAGTTTTTCTAGCTAGCGACTTGACTCTCGGATAATTATTCTTGGTAGCGACTTGCTTCTTTAGTTTTCAGCGACTTGTAGTTGAAGTGGTAGCGACTTGAGCACTAGCGACTTGTCTATTGAGACAAGGCGACAAATAGTACAAAGTAGTGGAGGTACCACTTTGGCTAGCGACTTGTTCAACGTAGCGACTCGTCTTTACTATTTTCGGCGACTTGTCTTTGTTGTGCTTAGCGAGTTGTTGCTTTAGCGACTTGTGTCTAGCGACTTGGTTCACAGCGACTTGAGCTTTTAGCGAGTTGTTACTTAGCGACTTGTTCTCAAGGTTTATACCTAGCGACTTGGGTGAGTAGCGACTTGTCTTCAAGGTGTTTAGCGACTTGGTGAATTAATGCTAGTGACTTGTGCCTAATATCCATCAACACAATGTCTTACATCACTGACCTATTAATCTCCAAAGTGCTCGAACTCTATGATACCTCACAGAACAAAGAAATTGTTTGCTACTCAAATTGCTTAACCATGATTGATTCAGCAAATTATGATCAAAACACTTCACATTCTGAGTCAAATATCAAAGAATCACACTTGTTAATGATACATGATGCAAAGCATGTGGCATGCAACATTGAGCCTTATCAACTACTTCATCTGCACCTCATACAACTGTTATCCACAACTGGGGATCGAACATGCAGTGCTCTTTTCCGCCAGGACTTACCTACATTGACAAGAACCTTGTTGTTGAACTTAGAACAACTGAAGCTTCAAATTACCAAAAAGAAGGTATTAAAGGATGATTCCAATGCTCTACTTCAGGTAATCCACAACCAATTTCAGCCATTTATCAATCGGGAATATTCCACAGACTTCGATCAATACGTGACTGGAATTTCCTTCAAGAAACATACTGGAATGGAAATTCATGAGTTCATCAATACATTTATTCAACTTATGGATAATGTGGAAAAGTACATTAAGGAAGCTGCTCAAGAGGATGATAATTTGAATGAGTGTCAAGTGAAATTAAGTGAAAGTTGTGATAAGTCGGGTAATGATTCAGTTGAAAGGACGGGTGATGCTGAATGCAGAATATCTGATACAACAAAGGATGATGAAACCGGCTGTACTGAATACAGAGGCTCAAAGTCAGATAAGCTTGAAACAGCCTGTAGTTCAGTGACTCTCGTTATGCACGATGTGAATGCAGACATCATACCAACAAATGAATAGATGTCATGAGATGAGGTACCCTTAACTGATCAACATAATGCATCTGCTAATGTACCTAAACAAAATGATCCTAATTCTGAAAATGACATTGATAAATGTTTCTTGGTTGAGTCTGAGTCTAGAATCCTTAAAACAAATGAAATGGTTGAAAAAAGGGTTTTTGATGAACTTTCAAACAAATACTCAACTCTTGAAAAACATTGTATTTCCTTAGAAATTGCAATACAACAAAGAGAAGAAACTTTTCTTGCTACAAAACCTTGCATAAATCCGGAATTCCTAGAATTTCAAGAATTTTTTGAAATTAACCAGTTAAAAACCCAGATTCTGGAAAAAGATTCAACCATATGTAATCTAAAATTGAAACTCTCAGATATGCATAAGAAATGTAATATAGGGATGAACAATCCTAACTATGAGGTGAGTAGTCTGCTTAAATCTAAGAATGATGAATTGGCTCTATGTGTGACCAACCTATTAAGGGAAAATGAGTCCTTGAAAAAGAACTTATTAGAGAAAAATTCCAAGCTGATAGATCAAACTAACTCCTTGTTGGCTGACATTGATGCCCTCAAAGCACAAATTCAATATAAGAGCTTCACCATTGTTGCCTTAAAAAATGAGCTTAGGAAAACTATTGGATATAGGGTGAACACTAAGTTTGCAAAACCATCGACCTTGGGAAAGCCAATTGTACTGAATAAATAAGAACGAGCTGTAGTTAGGTAGCCCAATGCTTTTAAAATAGAAAGATTTAAACCATCGAAGTCTAAGCTTGCCTCCCAAGTTGATGAGAATATAGTTTTGTCAAAACCAGTCACTTCACTAATTCATTCTGATATGATGAATAAAAATTCCCAGCTTAATGTTCAAAGCCCTAAGATCAGGAATATTAGGATATCATCTAGTTCATATAAGAAGCATCAAATGGTTGATCAATCCCCTAAGAAACAAACTAATTACAAAAGGACCAATGTTCAAAACAGGGAAGTAGCTACATCGAAATCTACTAGCAGTTGTTTCAAATGGATTCCTACTGGTAGATTATTTAAGTTTACAGGATCCAAATAGACTTACACACCTAGATCTTGCCTTAAGTGGATGCCTACAGGAAAAATCTTCAAGAATATTGAACCTAAAGGGATTTTTATTAATGATACTCCTAGACCAAACTGTGCTACATCCAATAATGAGGATACTCATGTCACTAACCCATCTATTTGCAATACAACATGTACTATTAGTGCAAAGTGTCCTCAGTCTTTTTCAGGTACAATGCTCAATTCAATCATGATAATCATGACCTGGTTTCCAATAGAAATGAAGATTGCTCACTCAGGAATTATAGCTTTTCAGAATTGATGTACCTCGTACTTTGACTCCTATTCGACTTGAATCAGGACTCGTTCTCATGAATCCGTGTACAAATTAGTTTTCACTTGTAAAAAAAAATTAATTAATCAAAAAATCAATTTTTTATTTAATTAGTTAAATCTTTACCCAAAATCTGATACAAGATGTATCTCTTGTTATCGATAACATCTACGGTCCTAGAAATGTCATTCAATAATGATACGGGTCCATAGATGAAGTTCGAACAAAAGATATATTCTATTTTAAAACAGGGGTTGAAATTCAATCAATGTTCCCTCTTAATTGGTAACATTGATTGAGGGGGAGAATCTTTCAATTTATCTCTACATCATTGTTTGATATATGTAATGTGCTTACTTGTTTGCTGCTGCATGTTTAAGTCATGATCCTTTATGCTCACTGTGCTAAATTGCTTGTCTATGTTAATTTGCTAAGTATAAGGACTGAAAGTGTTAATAGTACAAAATTATGTGTGATACTAAGATATGTAGCAACTTATCTTTATCAAGTGTAGAGACTTGGTTCAATTAATGGGGTAGTGACTTGTCTCACAAATATCCTAACCTCAAGCTAGCGAGTTGCATCACTTAGGCCAAATACAAGGACTGAATATGTCAATTTGTGAAACTTGAAAACTGTACTTAATGCCTTTGTTGGATCGATATACTTTAATCAAACTAACTTAACTAGCTTGTTAAGGTTTAACAACCTCGGATAAATCCTAAGTTATTAACAAAGAAACACTGAGCAATCTTTAACAAGTACGCGGAATTTACTTAACAAAGCTAAGAAGAATAACTTTTTATTATAAACTCTAAATCTGCTTATTATGCAGATACTCTAAACAACTCTAAGATTATCGAACTTCTCTCTAAAACACTAAATAACTTGTGAATTCGTAAACACTAAAACTCATAGACTCGTACCTCTAATGCCAATCTATGAGTCCTTTTAGATATCCTAGTCGGTTTACAAATTGTATCCTTGTACGACAAGTAATCTAAACATAGAATATTCTAGAGTTACAATACTTTCCATAAACAAATATAACAGTTCTTTTGTTCTTGCAGTACTTTGACTTCATAGTGCAGTACTTTGACTTTGTCTTTAGCAGTACTTTGACTCTTTGACTTTTTCCAGTACTTTGCAGCTTACAGTACTTTTATCAATCTTCAGTACTTTCATATCTTCAGCACTTTCATATCCCAACAATCCTCCCCTAACTTGAATTCTACTTGCTTGATTTCAAGTTCTCTTGTAAATTTATCTTTAACAGCTTCATCTTTAAGGACAGATTGTTTCTTTGTCATTGTATTGTATCTCTGTAGAAATAATATTTTATAGCATAATCCAGCAAGCTCCATCTTTTCAGCAACACAGCAACATATGACAATTTGTACATTAATTCAGTTTAAGTTGCATACTATTCTCATCACTTCCAGGTGTGTTAACTCCTGTGAGAGGTGAATCATTGAAAATTAATGGATTTTTGTCTCTTTACCAAAGCCATTAACTCTGGAGTAGCAAAATGTTTTGGTGTGTAAGACCATGGTACATTGATAACCATATGATTTTTAGCAAACCACCAGCTATCAACAGATTTGATTTGTCTTTACCAAAAGTTGTACCCTTCTGGACTAGTCAGTTCTTTTATCTAATGGTGAACTAATTACCAATAATGGATTTTCCACTGCCTTTACCACAAGCCATTTTCTTGTGGGCTAGCCAACTCTTCACATTACTCATATGGTGAGTTGATTACCATACAACTTATTAGCAAGTTGTCAACTAAAAAACGGATTTGATATATCTTTACCAGAGCCGTTTGCTCATGGATTAGTCAATCCTTTTGTAACCATGGTGGATTGATAACCTATTGATATTATCATCTCAAAAACCATTTATTCAAAAAATATTTGTTACTTAACAAAAGTTATCTTCAAAAATCACTTAACTGGTTAAAAGCTGCAAGCAGTACTTTGATTAAAGTACTGTTTGATCAGCAGTACTTTGAATAAAGTACTGATTTATCAAAAATAATTTATTCAATTAAGTCTCATACCAGTTTATTCATCATCTTCAGCAATAGTAGTCCAGTTGATAAACAAGTTGATAACCATGCAAGCAGTTTCATTATCCTCTTCTACTTCCATTCCATGCTCTAGTATTCTTCTCATGAGCTCGACTGTGAGAGGGTATCTTCTGTCTGCAAACATATGTATCATTGTTCCATTTTCCAGCTCTAAAACATGAACTCCAGACTCTTCAAAGAATCTCCAGCAAACAATTTCCCAATTTTCTTGATTCTTCCAAATATCATCAATGCTCTCCTCTTCAGTTTCCCATGTAGTTATGAGATCACCATGTAAAACTAAACCAATCCCTTCTAATGGATTATGTTCAAAGTAAGCTTTCACCACATTATATAAATAGAATAGATCTACTCTATCTATAATGTGCAATAAGTCCCATAGCCTATTGAAAACTTTGAAGCTTTCATCTTCTTTATGAAAAATCATATAATCTCCATCTTTAGATTTCACAACTTCAAAAACACTAATCTGTGATCTGTTCATCTTCATGTCAGCATCTTCTTTTGAATATTCAAAATCTACCACTCTGAGATAATTCCTTAGTTCATCCTTTGTCTCAGATCTTAACTCAACTTTCTTTTTCTTTGAAGACTGTTGATCAACTTCAGTTTTCCTTTTTCTTTTCAAACTTTTCTTTCTTTCAGCTTCAGTCCAAGTAACTTCATCTTTATAATCTTTGATGCTTGCAACATCCTTCTTATAAGCTTCTCTCTCAGCATCATATAGTCTTTTCACATGTGGTATCATATAGTCTTCTCTCTCAGCATCATATAGTCTTTTCATATCAACATAATTCAGCTTCTGCAATCCCTTATACCCTCTAGCTTTCAAATAAGCCATCATGGCATTCCTTTCTTTAGCAAGATTTGGTCTTCTAGGCATAAAAGAAACAGGAGTAGGTGACTGTAATGGTTCAGCATCTGATTCAGCATTCAATTCTTCTTGTAACTTCCTAGCTACCTCTTCATTCATTGCTTCTTCATGAAGGACCAGCTTCCTCTTAAAAGTCTAATACCCTTGGTATAACCAATTCTTGTCTGTGAGATCCAGTGAAAGCAGTACTTTGGTGTTTAGTACCTTGATCTTCAAACCTTTCATCTTCAGTACTTTCAATGACTACATGCTCATCAGTACCTTGAGACTCTTTTTCCTTAACATCTTCTTTCAAATTCTTTTCTTCTAAATTCTACCCCAATTGGACAGAAGATGGTGTAGGAACCCTTTTGCTTTTGGTTTTCTTCTTAAACTGCCTTCGGCGCCTGTGTTCTTCCTTAACCCATAAGCGATAACGTTTGATAAAAGGCATAACGAAATTCTTTAACCGTTTATACTTGAGCATTAACCTCTCAATATTACCGTTGGAACAGTATTTTAATACGACAAACAGTACTTTCCACATAAGCAGTACTTTCCCAAGCAGTACTTTCCAAGCAGTACTTTCATGAAATTAAAAGCAGTACTTTCCGAAATTCCTCTGTAAAAAACTAAGTATACATACATATCCTCCCCTCAAACAATGCATAGGACTATACTAACACCTTATAGTCCTCCCCTTAAATGTAGCTCACTAACTAATATGCCCCCAAATCTTGACAGAATCTCCATGTCTCCTGTCATGCTAACAGAACAACCACTAGCAACAATAAAATAATCTCTAAGCTCCTCTTCTGGGTTGCCATGTCTAATAAGATGAAAAATTTAGTTACTTTGAGGAACCCAAGCCTTTACAGACTTGTGTTCCCCTTGTGAAGTGACATACTCACATTCTTTGAGTATATAATCTCCACTGTTTTCTAAAGCATGATCCAATATTATCTTGTTATTCAAAACATGTGGATTTTCAACAAAACTTTCTTTTGCAGCTATATTCTTCTTTTCTTGTATCACAAAAACATCTTATTCACTTTTTGTTGAAAGTACTGTTTGTCCCTCAGTAGTACTTTCTCTCTTAACCCATTCAGTTTTAACACTTGGTTCCTGTGATCTAGATCCCCTATGTGAATTGTAATACCTTCTAGGTTGATAGTAGTGAGATCTCCTAGGATTTCTGTGCCAAGTGGTATTCACAGTACCTTGGTTTGACTGAGCAGCACTTTGAGAAGGTACTGCTTGTGAAGGTACTGGTGGTTTAGAAAAAGGTCGTCTATGGTGGGGGTACCTATGATCTGGTGAGAAGTTACTGTGATTGACCCTATTAGAATTATTCCAAACTGGTTTGTTCTCTCTAGGTTTCTGGTTAGCAGACCTATTCTTTGAAAATTTCCTAAGGTATTCTGAGTGATGTTCACAATCCTTGATTAAATGATTAGGACTAAAACACACAAAACATAGTTTTTCACCCAAACTCCCAATATGACTTCTTCTATGTCTATGACCAAAACTATTGTGCCTTCTAGGTGAATGATGAAATCTGTTTTGACTAAAGTTATCCCAAAAAGGTTTAGCAGTACTGTTTTGAAAAGGTTTTCCTGAAGGTACTGCTTGTGGAGCAGTACTTTGAGTTGAAGGTACTACTTTACTTTGAACATTGGTATTAACAGTTTCTTTTGGGGTTTCTGACCTCGATTGACCAATAAGCTTCTTCCTAAACTCAAGGCTGTCTACACCAAAACGTGAAACATCAGGTCTTAAGGGTTGATGACTACCAACTGGATGTGGAACAGCATGATAACCTTTGTCTTTCTTATACTCAAGAGGTAAATCACTAATTGAATCCTCATTACTAGATGTATCGACATAATTAATGAGTTCATCATCACTAGTGGTTATATCTTCTAAGTCATCCTGATCACTAGATGTGTTTTCTTCTATGTTATCAAAGTCCATACCAAAACCTAAGCCAGTTTTAATGTAAGCTCTTCTTTGTTTTTGAACATAAGTAACATGTGACAGACCAGATTCTTTCCAAGCAGCAAACTTAGCTAACAGATCATCTCTTTCCTTAGTTAGTTTCTCAATTTCAGCAATTTTACAGTTTAGTTTCCATTCACTAAGTTTTAACTGGTAATCTTGTTGTTCATATTTTTCAGCCCAAGCCATTTCATTATTTTCATGTGTTATAATTTTGGCTTCCATATACTCTAAGGTTATTTGATAACCTGCTACCTCAGACCTAGCCTTAACACAATTATCTCTTTCGTAAACATAAGCATTAAGTACTTTTTGATAAAAATCATGACACTTATAACATACCTCTGTGATAGGAGTTGATGCAGCTTCAGTTGACATCTTCAGGTTTTGTTGAAATCGGTTTTCTTCTTAGTCAGAGTTTCCACACAAGCTCTGATACCACTTGTTGGATCGATATACTTTAATCAAACTAACTTAACTAGCTTGTTAAGGGTTAACAACCTCGGATAAATCCTAAGTTATTAACAAAGAAACACTGAGCAATCTTTATCAAGTACGCGGAATTTACTTAACAAAGCTAAGAAGAATAACTTTTTATTATAAACTCTAAATCTGCTTATTATGCAGATACTCTAAACAACTCTAAGATTATCGAACTTCTCTCTAAAACACTAAATAACTTGTGAATTCGTAAACTCTAAAACTCATACACTCGTACCTCTAATGCCAATCTAGGAGTCCTTTTATAGGCTCAAGGATATCCTAGTCGGTTTACAAATTGTATCTTTGTACGACAAGTAATCTAAACATAGAATATTCTAGAGTTACAATACTTTCCATAAACAAGTATAACAGTTCTTTTGTTCTTGCAGTACTTTGACTTCATAGTGCAGTACTTTGACTTTGTCTTTAGTAGTACTTTGACTCTTTGACTTTTTCCAGTACTTTGCAGCTTATAGTACTTTTATCAATCTTCAGTACTTTCATATCTTCAGCACTTTCATATCCCAACAGCCTTAGCGACTTGTCACAATTTATTAAATTTCAAAATCCCAAAAGATTATCTCTCTATCTCACGTGACCGGATTTGTAGCGACTTGTTTGTGGTAGGTTGATTTTAATGATTTGTTTCGAATCTTGTATATCTGAGACCTCCTCTAACGCATCTCTATTAACAGATTTCATCGAGAGACTTTCCTTCGACAATTGATCCTATATCTAGGTTTGTTAATGGTCGTGTTTAATGGAAGTTCTTGATATTAAATAGGTTGTTATTAGGGTTTACAGGGTTTGATGGTGCATTTATGTGGATAAATGATTGTCCTTGCGCATAATTTTTTGTTGTTTGTAATATTCTTATAAGTGTGTTGGATTGATATTACATGTTATGCTTGCGTTGTGGTTGTGTTTGATTGAAAGAGTGTTTTGGTTGTACATTTTCGGGGTTGTATTTGAGTGTTGGATTGACGATTATAGGTTTGAGACTTCATACGTTCTTGATAACAACTTAACTGATAGCATGTTGATTCTTGGTAGCGAGTTGGATCATATATTCCTCATGGCGAGTTGTCAATACTTTAAACATTCTTGCTAGCGACTTGTTATCTAATTGGGTGATACTCGTAGTAGCGACTTATCCTTGTAATTGTTTGGTAGCGGCTTGTCTTGACAAGTTAGCGATTTGCTAAAACTTTTTCACAAAGGCGACTTGAAACTGGTTTTTCTTATAGCGACTTGTTTTGACAAGTTAGCGACTTGCTAAAACATTTTCACCATGGCGACTTATCACTGATTTTTCTTGTAGCGACTTGTTTTGACAAGTTGTTTAAAGCGACTTGCTATAATACTTTCATGATAGCGACTTGTCTCAGGTTTTATTTGTAGCGATTTGTCTTGACAAATTGTTCATAGCGACTTGCTATAACATTTTGGTTTAAAGCAACTTGTATCTGGTTTCTCTTGTAGCGACTTGATTTGACAACTTGACTTAGCGACTTGTTATAACACTTCCATTATAGCGACTTGTCTCATGAAATCCTATTATATCAATTTTGTTTTAACAATTTTTCTCAAAGCAACTTGTCTCTAGAAAACCTTGTCAAAATGATTTGTCACTCTGAGAATTACTAAAGCATCTTAACCTATTTTCTGAGCATTTCAATCTGATTTTTGTTAAACTATCATGTATGCTACTCGTTGTGCCTATGTCATGAGGTTGCATTAAAGTTGTTTAGCTAACCATGTCTAACCTAACATGCTCCCGAACACTGTTGTTGTATGTTTGTTTCTACAGAATTTCAATGGCAAACACAACCTCATCCGAGAACCTTGCTACTTTTGCTCCACCCACAGTTCTTCCATACACAAAAGTTTTCTAGAAGATAAATGGGTAGAGATAGGCAAAAGAAACTGCTATGTGGACATGGAAAGATTACAACAAAATCCAATCTTCAAAGTTGCTATTGATATTCTTAAAAACACTAACTTCTTTAGTGCCTTGACCAAGCAATGCACGATCCCTTCCATTTACCTGCAACAATTTTGGAACACCATTACATGGGACAAGATCACTGCCACTTATACTTGTAAGCTTGACGATAAGGAATTTGAAATCACATCTGACATTCTCAGTAAGGCCCTTAGAATCACACCATATGACCCCACCAAACAATCTGTCCCTCCACCTAGTGCAGCAGAACTAATAGTCTTTCTAAATGATTTAGGTTATCAAGTTAACGTTACAAGGGCTTCAGATATCATCACCAGACACATGTATCAACCGTGGAGAGCCATTACTACTATTCTCAACTTATGCTTCTCTGGCAAAACCTCAGGGTTCGATAAAGTGAGGATACATATTCTTCAAATCTTATGGGGTCTCATCAAAGGGGTAAACATTGATGTCTCGGAACGTATTTGGGAAGAATTCTTGTTGTCGATGCACACTTTCATCACCGAGAGAACAAATGTTCAGAATTAAGCACAAGGAAGGAAGAAAGTACAAAAACTTGTAATTCCTAGCATAAGATTCTCGAAGCTCATTATTCAGTTCTTGCAACACTCATCATTTTAATCCAAGGAGTGAGTCAGTCCTCCATAATGCTAGGGATGAATTTGTACTTGGTAACCTCAAATATGTTGCCAGAGGTGTTAATCAAGAGGTCTTTGGAATGCCAATTTCTGATGCACTACTCACAGATGATATTAAGAAGATAGACTACTTCATATTGTACAAGAAAAGGGCATCCAAATCTAATGTTGATGATGCTCCCAATCCCTCATAACCCAAGTCTACAAAGTCTACTTCTAGCACTAAATCATCCTCGAAAACATCATACGCTGACCTTTGAAAGAGAGAAGCCAAAAAGGGAAAAGATAAAGGTTCCAAGGATACTGAGAGACAAATGAGCTTAATGGATGAAGAAGAGGCCGCACTACAACAAGGGATTCAACAAAGCCTGGATCCCCTTTACATGTCTCAGAGACCGTCCGTAGGAGGAGTTGAGATACGAGAACCAGTATCAGCACCACAAAAAACCACCTCGGCTACACATGACAAAGGAAAAGGGATTGCTGGAGTTGAAGCTGAACAAGCCGCCCACATGCTTCTGACCATCTCTTCTCCGCCTCTGAAAACTACTACTCAATTTGAGCTAAAGAAAAGAAGCACTGAATCATCTTCAGCTCAAGAACCAACTGGAATGGAAAAGGTTGTGTCAGATACACATAAAGATACTCTTGCATCTAGTGACACTCAGTCAGAAAGTCTAGAGACAACACCTTTTACTAAGGAGATTCCAGTGCTTGAAACAGAAAATGAGGAAAATGTGCTGCTGAAAGATCCACAAGAGATCCTTGAGCCAAGATCTGAAGAACACAGGCGCCTAGAAGATACAAACATGTCTACAGGATGTCTATCCTCTCATAAGAATCTAGATGCTGACTTCTCATTTGGTGATCAGTTTTTGAATGACAAACCCTTAGACACCGAGACTTATAAGCAAAATGATGAGAAAGAGGAAGCTGAGTCTATGTACACGGTCAACATCCAGCAAGACACATCAACCATCCCTCCGATGTCTGCACCTGCTCTAACAACCGCACTTCCACCACCAGAACCTACTAAATATCTATCACTTGAACTAGTTGTCAAAATTAATGACACGGACACTCCACCGGCTTCACCACCTCTAATCCTTACATATGAACAATTGCTTGACAAGGCAGTGAAAAGAATTGAATCTCTTGAAAGACAACTGCCTAAATCTATCAACATCCTTGAGAATCGTGTCTACAGTCTAGAGAACCTTAACTTCGATGAAGGTGTTGCAGACGCCATTGAAAGCGAAGTTAAAGATGTTGTAGAATGGGCAATGCAAGCTCCTTTGCTTCAACGGTTTAAAGACTTACCTATTTCTGATATGAGAGCTGTTCTTTCGGATAAAATGTATGAAGCTAACGAGCATCAGGATGAGGTCCATAAGAAGTTATTCGAGGCTCTCGAAGTATCGATAAAGCACGATAATCATTTACAGTATCTAGAGGACATTTGAGAACGAGAGGCTAAAAAGAAAAGGAGGACTTTGGTGTTGGAGACGTTGCGTAAAGTTCCTAAATCTCCACCTCCTCCTCCTCCTTCTCCTCCAACTGGTGGAGCTGGAACTTCTGGTACTGGTGGATCTTCTGGCACAACCACTACACCTCCACCAAAACCACCAACATCTCCTCCAAAACCTTCAAATCAATCCAGTTCATCCGGTGATCAGGGCACTCAGAAGAAGTCTACAGCATGGACCACGGTTGATTCAAGGTTTACACCCACCTTCTCCACTATCCCAGAAGACCAGGTACTACATGAAGATTCTTATGTCATGGCAGAGTCAGAATCCGATGACGATGATGCATCCACAAAACATATCCCTAGACCGTCTGAAGATGAGGGTTGGTTTGATGCATACGTTTCAGGTGAACGCGCTAAAACCACTAGAGTTGCACATTCAAAAGACATAACTCAAAGCTGGCTCATCGAAGAGACACCTCAAACTCCTGAACCTTCATGGTCCATTCCAGAGTCTGATACGATGATCTCTGACAACAACTGGGCATCAACCATCACTACCAACTATGAAGCCCCAGCTGAAGACTCCCTTCCTCACATCACTAGAGATATGGACAGCTTTATGAAGTGGTTTTGTGAAAAGAAGGGAATCTCGTCCATCACTCCGAAGGATCTTGAAGGACCATCATTTGAAATCATCAAAGTCTTCCACTAAGATGTCAATCAGCTTTAATACTAGATGGAAAAATGTCATAAGATGCTGAGTGATTAAGTCAGTGAGCAGATCAGCCGTTTCAATGTGAACAAGCGTCTTCCTCACGATGGTGAACCTGGTCAAGTGACTATTCAATCAGAGTTCTTCTTCAACCATGACCTAGATTATCTATGTGCTCGAACTACAGAAAGAATACCAGCTCTATCGATTTTTAAAATGAAAGTTGAAACCTACTTAGATCAGGGTCTCGAGCAGATGGTACCTGATCAATTCTGGACAAACAAAGAACAAGAGTATGACATCGCGGCTTCGTACGACATTTCTCATTGTTGGCTCAAGAAGAAGAAATTCTACATTGATAGACATGGAGCTAAAAAGAGTCGCAAAGCTGTTCGATCCAAGCTGCGAATTCTAAGTGTTGGTAGTGTAAAGATCTTCCCAATCTATGGCTATGATTATCTGAAGAAGATTGTTCTTCGAAGAGCAGACTTGAAAGATCATGTTATAGAAGAAAACGACTTCAAACATCTGCTGCCAAATGACTTTGAAGATCTCTATCTTCTGAACCTCGAAGGACACCTTGACCATCTACCTGTTCGTGAGAAAATGGCTCTCTCTGCTGCTGTTAATCTCTGGATCAGAGGCTTGGTCATTCAATAAAGAGTTGGGGATTTTCAGCTAGGCATGGAAAGCTATCAGACTCTGGTCAACCTAACAAGACCGCAATGGGAAGCCTCAGGACATGAATATCGTCACGACTATATAGTGATTGACACCCCTAGAGCCGTCCTCTTTACCGACAGATACGGGTCACGTATGCTAATGAGACTGTGCGAGCTTTTCAAGTTCATTGATGGTACACTAAAGATGGTCGAAGAAGAATTGAACTCGAGAGTGAAGGAAATCAAACTTGAGCTGAAGCCGTGGAACAAGACAAGATTCTGGTCTGAACAGGATTTGAAGAGGTGCGAAGAGTTCATTGTTGTGATCAGACGAATACTAAAGACTAGAATGATTTATCGCAGCCTTGAAAGTTTTGTGGGTGGTAGACTTCGTGGAGGTCATTACAAGCTACTTCAAAGAACTGAATGAAGACATCTTCCTGGAGTAGTTTTTATTTTGTAATATGATGTGTATAATGTGGTGTCTGTACTATGAACAACTATAACTATAATGTATGTAGTAGTGATAGTTATGTATTGTTGTTTCCCTTTTAATCTAAAAGGGAACTTCAGTGTAGTCCACATCAGATCATATAAAACCGGACACATTTTTCTCCAACAAGTTTTGTTTCATACATATTTAAATCACTTGAGATCCTTGATATCCAATTATAGTATATATAAGAAAGTATCAAATTACGAATACTCAAGAGAGAATTACAAACCGACCGTTTTAGGAAAAAGGTCGACACGCAAAACCCGCGAAGACTCGATAAGTGATACCGGGCAAGTGATTACCTGGGTCGTTTCCCAACGAGGTGTGAATTGACGGTGACGTTTGAGGTTTGTTATTAAAGTGCTTGAATTGGTTAAACGAATTTTGGATTCGATTACGCTATTCTATAAATTAAAGAATGGGAATGAAAATAAAGCATGTAAACGAAGTAAATGACTAAATTAACTAATACTAAGCATAAGAAACAATAACACGAAGCTACTCTACGTCCTAGGGCATTAAAACTAAAAAACGCGAAAACCGGGAACGCACCGAGCCTAAAAAGTGAAAACTTTGCAATTTAAGTCCTACGAGTGCAAAACCAATTTTCCTACATTCTAAACGACTAAAAATAATTTTAGGAAAAAGCCGGGTATTTTTTTGACTTTTATTTTATTTATTACGAATTAAAAACTAATTTTAACTAATTAATTGCTTTAAAAATAGTAAAACTAATCCGAAAATTATGAAATTTTTTGAGAAATTAAATAATAATAAAAGGAACACAGGAAAAATAATAATAAGCTAACAGCTTATTGGGATAAGCTGTAAAAAATTAAAAAGCTAAATAAAGCTTAAAGTGGTAAAAAAGGTCTTAAAAGGATTAATTGTGCAAGCTTTGTAAGAAAATCCCAAGGGTGCCAGTGGTTATGTGCATGGTGTGTTGGAGCGTGGGAATGGTGCTGAAGGTCCCAAGTTCGAATCACAGCAGCACCCTATTAGTCTTTTATTTTAATTTTCTTTTCTTTTTGTAACTGATTAGTAAAACCAAATAAGCAATGTTTTATAAAATCTAAACTTGAAAAGAAAACATCAAACAAGCTGTAAGAACAGTTATTCCCACACAGAATACTAAATTAACCCAAACACACCCATTGACAACTTTTAATGGATAAGGAACAATCTATAAGCTGTTTTTGGCTAAAATAAACATAAGCATAGTTACTAGTACATTAATTAAACTAAAATAAATAAAAAAATGGACAAGCATTAAAGGGAAATAAGCAGTAGATAAGTACATGATAAGCCAAAAAAAAGTGCAAGCCTGCTGTTGGGACAGATGCTAAAGCAGCCTAGGTGGGCTACTTTCTAGCTTATTTCTAAGCTAACCAACAAGCCAAAAAGCTCCAATAAGCTAAAACATGTATAACCTATACAGCAAGGTACTAAAAAAACAATTTGGAGCATCATTCAAGCATATATGAGCTTATTGTGGGCTGGTAAAAGGGGACATGCAGACAGTAGGCAGTTTGTGGCCAAAAGGCTCACAACACTAACCAAATCTATACCAAACTTAACAAAACTATCTTCTAACTAATGCTAACACTAAATAGCACCTAATGGACCTAAAAGGCAGATTCAAAACTAACACTAACCTAGTTTAACTCACTGATCCAAACACCCCTTAACAAAGTGTAATTAAATTTAAACCTAGATTTACCACTAAACTGAATTACTAAAGCAAGAAATTAACTAAATCTAACTAAAGGAACCTAGGGGAAAGTATAGAAACAGGATTTGAAGCTAACTACTAAAGGTTGAATATTACAACTAAAAAAATTGCAAACTGAGATACCAAACCTACAATCAAAACTAGTGCCACAATTTCAATTCTATAGCTCTCCTAAGTGTCAGAAGCACATAGGGCCACAAGAATTTTTGTGTTAACTTAGGTTGACCAGAAGGTTGACTAAGTTTGACTTTTTAAAAAAATATATAAACTTGACTGAATTTAAGAAAACAATTTAATGTAACTTTGCAAGAATATAAAAGACTAGAATTAAAATTGCATTAAAAATTAAAATTACATGGAAATTTAAATGACAATTAAAGTAAATGACACTGAAGGTAAATTGGAACTAGAACTTTGAAATTCTAGACAAAGTTTACAAATGCACTAAGGTTCTATTTATACTAAAACTAAAAATGGGTCTTTCTTCTCTTGTACTTTCTGATGTGCTTTTCTTGTGAGAGAAAACTGAGGGGAAAAAGAGTTTGAGCACTTGTGCTTGTTGAAGCTTCATCAGAGCCATTCATTTAGGCTTGGTGACCAAGGCTTATCATCACAACCGTCCTTTTTGATGATCTCCAATGGGGTTTTGTGGGATTGCCAAGGTGGCATCTTGACCCATGTGGGTGTAGGGTAAGAAGAGTGAGCTTGGTTTTCAGGGTATTGAGAGTGATGGGAAGATGAAGACAAGATGAGTGGGGTTTGGGTTTTGGCGCCAAAGAAATGGGTGAGGTTTTATCTGGGTTTTCTGTTTTGGGATAAAAGAAGAAGAGGTTCAAAAATGTTGAGGGTTCAAGTGATTAAAAGGAGGGTTCAATGGTAAGTATAAAGGGTTATAATTAAAAAGGTTTAAAGGGGTTTTAGTATAAAGGGTTTAAGTAAAAGTATTAAAATTGTATTATTATTTTTTTTTGTAGAGAAAACAATTTTAAAAAAAATTGTTTTTTTTTTTTTTTTGAAAAATAATTGGTTTTAAATAAAATTTAGGATTTAGAAACAAAGAGTATTTTAGGATTTTTGTGAAAAAGGTTAAAATGGTAATTTTGGGTTCGGGTGAAGGGTAAATTAGTAATTTGGATTTAGGGATAGGTTTTTGAGACCGATTCCCAAGCTCACTCCAAAAACACGTCCCGGACTCTGAAAATGTAGAAAATCCACTCCCGGCTCCGTCCGTAAAGCACTTTTTCCATTCCGAGCTCATTTCGGTCCGTTTTTGCCCTGTTTTCGATCCTTTGTACCTGAAACACATAAAAAACACATTCCAAGGATATCTGCAGCATAATTGGTTATATTTTCGTGTTTTTAGACGTTTTTGTGGTCTTAGATGGGTAAAAATGATGAGTGAATAAGCACTCATCAAATCCCCCACACTATCAATTGCTAGTCCCTAGCAATCCGATCATATAAAGTAATGAAAGGATCAAAAATACCTAGAATACCCCGTTTCGACTTCTTTTTCACTGCGAGAAATTTAAAACTTGAACGTAAATAAATAACGTGCTTGATTATCAAAACATGGCATCATGGAACGGGATTCACACAAAATGGGTGTCTCCGGGGAATTGTAATCGTCATCCTCTTTTTTATACTCTCAAACCAAGCTTAAACTTATTGTGCAAACGTTTTTGTAAAATGCTAACACTACTTATATCAATAATCTATGTAAGTCAAGACTTAACTTTTTACTCCCGCAATTTATAAAATTTAAGTGAGTGTGCTCATTTTCAAAAGTTTGACCATTGAAATCGACCTTTGTTATGGTTGTTATCCACTTAACTAAAGTACTAACTCACCGGAAACGATGAAAGTCTAAGGATCGAAAGGGCCTTTTCCATGTTGCGGCTTTCTTCTCCGCATATCCTAGAACATAAGTTTTAAGTGACCGGGCTTTTGATACCTCACAGAGAATAGTACCGGAATCAGCGGGAATTCGATTCGAAAGATTTACGAAGCTACCGTTAAGTTAAAACTAAACCTAAATGGATTACAACCGACGATAATTTAAAAATTCGAGATTCAAAGGTGAGATCACTCCATGTAGCGACTTTCTTCTCAGCTTGTCCTTTGAAGGAGGCTAGGTTTTCACCTTCGAGAATAGTATCGGAGCTTTCGGGATCTTTGAAATCAAGGATTTCCAAATTAGCGTCAAACTTTTAGACAACTTTGACGAATACGAGTTCAACTTTCGATTTAAATTTAAGAAAAAGCAAGTTTCGCACATTTATTCATAAGCAACATAGTGCTGTTATTCACGCAACTCATATTTTTCATTTTTCATTTTTTTTTTTTTCATTTTGACTTTGATCTTTAAACTTGCAACTTTTGCATCATTCAAGCACTTTTACGATACTCTCATTTTGCAACATTATTCAGATTTTAAGAAAGTATGCTTTCTCGAAAATTTAAATAAAAAGTTGAACTCGAACTCTAAATCAAATTTGCTTAAAAACTTTTTATTGTAACAAGACGATTTGAATGTTCAAAAATTTGACAATGAGCACGTATTTAAGTCCAATTAGTTAGCTTCTGGGAGAAAAAGCCATAGATTACTTATATAAGCTCTAAAGAGAACCAACTACTCCACGCTTAGCATTTTCATTTGCACAACGCGTAAAACCTTAGCCTAAATGTTAAGAGAGCAGCTAGATCAACACTCTAGCAGAGTCGGGATTCCCCTTGTTCTAGCCGAATCAAGACTAAACTACCATTAATGCCGAAGCATCAATGCTTTATTTTTGTGCAAAGCACTTCTTTTAAATGTAAATACTTGACTTAAAGCGATAAAAAATTTAAAATTTTTGGTCAAAACGGGGTGCTAGGGTACTAGAAGGTACATATGTGATCAAAATTCGCTAGAATTCCCCCCCACACTTAGAATTGAATATTGCCCTCAATATTCAAAGTACCGGCTGTAGCCGAAACTATAGAACGGAAAAAGGTAATACTACTAGCCAAGTGTGGAGACGAAATCTTTTTTCACAAAAGGATTTATAAAGATATCCCTAGATAAACGTTAGCAAAGAGATCGGATATTGGGCGGCTGGATTGAAAACAGGCGCATCAATCATCACGATCTACGGGAATCCTGAAAACAGAGAGCAAACACACAACAAGCAAACAACAGTGGGGGAATTTTCCCCCACACTTAGTGTTAGAAGAAGTAAGAAACATGGGTGGACACCCATGTTATGCTACTGTTTTTTTAACCGAGTCGCTAGCTTGACTCGACCCCAAATTCATTGGTCCATGGGGGAGCAAGTGGAAGAGAAAATCTCCATCGGACTTTCATTCAAATAGTTTGGATAAACATTGAATGTGCTGAAAGTTCCACTCCGATGAGATACATCCGGCTTAAAAGAATGAGAAATGCCGGGGTCAAAGATGGTATCTTCACTCCCGTAGGAGATAAGATATGGAGAAGAAATTGGATAAGAAAGAAGAGTGTCAATGGATTGACAACGGGTGGGTCGGGTGGGCAAAATATTAGATTGAGGAACATTAAGCGAATGTTCAACAATCTTATCAACCACTCTAGAAGTCACAACATCTGTGTTGGACTTAAGAAATGTCCGAGAGTGAACTCCCTTGAAAGGTAAGATACCGGGTTTGAACACTTTGTCCTCGGAGAGGAATGAAACACTAGTGTCAACAACAGTAAAATCCTCATGGGTGGATGAGTCACTCATGGATAGAAGAGGATGCGGAGTATTTTGCTCAAAAAGCTCATCCTCAATTCCCGGAGGAAGAGGATCGATGTGAGCGAGTTCACCGGCGAACTCCTCATGAAGAAGGTTAATAGTTGAAGTGGGATTGCCACTACTCTTTTCTTCAGAAGAAAGATCCTCGATCTTGGGTAAAGAGGGAGATGTAACGGGGTTTTCCATGTAAAAGTCACTATCATCATTCTGAATTTCAAAGATTGGGTTATCTGAAACTAGGGTAAATTCAGAATCTAAGTCAAACAGAGGATTAGTGAATGCCATAGTGAAAGGTTCCTCAGACACAACAAGAATATCTTCATCATCTGAATCAAAATCAGTGTCGATTTCTCGTTCTTCAGGTTCAAAATCTCTCACTTCTTCTAAGATGACGAGCTCAGAAGGATCTTCCACAACATACTCGATGTCTCCACACGATAAGGAATCGTCAAACGACGTATAGTCATTTTTAGACTCGAAGATCATCTCAACAGAATCATTAGGGGTGGGAGGAGAAGAATCATCATCAACAGGCTCATCACACATCATATTGGAGACGCCCTCGCACTCACTTGGGGTTGGGACAAGGTTCTCAACACAAGACGATTCCGTTTCCGGAATAGTGCTAAGATGCTCGTCCTCCATACTTAGAGAGTTAACGGGCTCTTCGTGTGTGGTTTCGGTCGACAAACTTTCATAATATTCCTTCATTTGAATGGAATCCTCATCATCGTCAATGTAAGTCACGAGCCATCGAGCACGTCTTGCAAGTGCTCGTTCTTCGATTCGTATTTCTTCAAGACATTTTTGAATCTTAGCGGCTCGTTCCTCTTCTTCAAGTAATTCTAGCATAGATTTTTCGTTGCGAGACGTTTGGTCTTTGGCAAGTTCTTCTAGCATACTTTTCTCACGAGGATGTTGATCAATGACGGGATATTGTTCAATGACGGGAAATTGTGGGGGTTGGAAATTATCAGAACTGGAAGTGTTATAACAAGGATCAGGTCCATAGTAATTTTGATTCCATGATTGACATTGGTAATCATAATGAGGACCCCCACAATTTGCACAATAAGGAATTTGAGGAGAGAAATTGTGAAATGAAGGATCATTGAAATCTTGATAGTACGGTTGTGGTTCGTATGAATTCTGTGGAGGGTAGTTGAAATCGTTTTGAGGATAATTGAAAGAATTTGGATTAGAATCATAAGCGAATGAATTCTCGGCACAAATCGAACAAAATCCATTAGTAAGATAATTTCCACACCAATCGCACATACATTTGAAACAACGAAAACCTTTCGGTAACACGTCTCCACAACCGTAGCAATAATCTTGATCGAAAGAAGATATCTCGGGCTCGGGAATAGGGATCGAGGGCTCAACAACATCACAAGTCATATTTGTATTTCCCGAAGTTGAATCTTGACGAAGATCATTTAAGAAGTTTTCAATCATGTTCACGATTTCGTTCGAAAAAGGTTTCGAACATTCCGGATGTGGGACAAGTGGTGTGCTCTCAGAGCTAGCAATTTCCACTACTTCCGTTTTGGTCTCCGGTTCTTGTTCTTTTCTCTTAACCGTAAATTGCGAAAGATTTTGATCAAATCTAGACGGTTTAGGCTTAGAAACAAGAGAACAAATCTCGGGTTGAGGTGGGAGGTCGGAAAAACTTGGAGAATCATCGAGAGAGTTTTTGTCGGATAATTCGCACCAATAGCAATATTTCCTTGCACCAGCTCTTCCACACCGCTCACATATACAATCGTGATTGAGACAATAAAGCTGATCCTCTTCCATACGACCTTTACAATGAAAACAACGACGATAATCGATCGTCGTCATGAGAATTAAACTTATAGAGGGTTAAAGATATAGAATTAAGTGGTCGAGAGGATACGAAGGATAGAATTAAACGGCAAAATAGGGTAAGAGAAATAGAATTATACGGATAAGAGGAATAAAGAAGAATATTTTTGGGTTTTGATAAATAAAAAACATAAAAGGGAAAATAAATTTTGAAAAGGAAAATATTTTTGGGTTTTTTGGAAAGCAAATAACTTTACGAGGAAGGTTCTTCAAGTCACTAATCATCAAACCATAACGAAATTGTCACAACACAACCTCCCCGGCAGCGGCGCCAAAATTTGATATCCAATTATAGTATATATATGAAAGTATCAAATTACGAATACTCAAGAGAGAATTACAAACCGACCGTTTTAGGAAAAAGGTCGACACGCAAAACCCGCGAATACTCGATAAGTGATACCGGGCAAGTGATTACCCAGGTCGTTTCCCAACGAGGTGTGAATTGACGGTGACGTTTGAGGTTTGTTATTAAAGTGCTTGAATTGGTTAAACGAATTTTGGATTCGATTACGCTATTCTATAAATTAAAGAACGGGAATGAAAATAAAGCATGTAAACGAAGTAAATGACTAAATTAACTAATACTAAGCATAAGAAACAATAACACGAAGCTACTCTACGTCCTAGGGCATTAAAACTAAAAAACGCGAAAACCAGGAACGCACCGAGCCTAAAAAGTGAAAACTTTGCAATTTAAGTCCTACGAGTGCAAAACCAATTTTCCTACATTCTAAACGACTAAAAATAATTTTAGGAAAAAGCCGGGTATTTTTTTGACTTTTATTTTATTTATTACGAATTAAAAACTAATTTTAACTAATTAATTGCTTTAAAAATAGTAAAACTAATCCAAAAATTATGAAATTTTTTGAGAAATTAAATAATAATAAAAGGAACACAGGAAAAATAATAATAAGCTAACAGCTTCTTGGGATAAGCTGTAAAAAATTAAAAAGCTAAATTAAGCTTAAAGTGGTAAAAAGGTCTTAAAAGGATTAATTGTGCAAGCTTTGTAAGAAAATCCCAAGGGTGCCAGTGGTTATGTGCGTGGTGTGTTGGAGCGTGGGGATGGTGCTGAAGGTCCCAAGTTCGAATCACAACAGCACCCTATTAGTCTTTTATTTTAATTTTCTTTTCTTTTTGTAACTGATTAGTAAAACCAAATAAGCAATGTTTTATAAAATCTAAACTTGAAAAGAAAACATCAAACAAGCTGTAAGAACAGTTATTCCCACACAGAATGCTAAATTAACCCAAACACACCCATTGACAACTTTTAATGGATAAGGAACAATCTATAAGCTGTTTTAGGCTAAAATAAACATAAGCATAGTTACTAGTACATTAATTAAACTAAAATAAATAAAAAAATGGACAAGCATTAAAGGGAAATAAGCAGTAGATAAGTACATGATAAGCCAAAAAAAGTGCAAGCCTGCTGTTGGGACAGATGCTAAAGCAGCCTAGGTGGGCTACTTTCTAGCTTATTTCTAAGCTAACCAACAAGCCAAAAAGCTCCAATAAGCTAAAACATGTATAACCTATATAGCAAGGTACTAAAAAAACAATTTGGAGCATCATTCAAGCATATATGAGCTTATTGTGGGCTGGTAAAAGGGGACATGCAGACAGTAGGCAGTTTGTGGCCAAAAGGCTCACAACACTAACCAAATCTATACCAAACTTAACAAAACTATCTTCTAACTAATGCTAACACTAAATAGCACCTAATGGACCTAAAAGGCAGATTCAAAACTAACACTAACCTAGTTTAACTCACTGATCCAAACACCCCTTAACAAAGTGTAATTAAATTTAAAACCTAGATTTACCACTAAACTAAATTACTAAAGCAAGAAATTAACTAAATCTAACTAAAGGAACCTAGGGGAAAGTATAGAAACAGGATTTGAAGCTAACTACTAAAGGTTGAATATTACAACTAAAAAAATTGCAAACTGAGATACCAAACCTACAATCAAAACTAGTGCCACAATTTCAATTCTATAGCTCTCCTAAGTGTCAGAAGCACATAGGGCCACAAGAATTTTTGTGTTGACTTAGGTTGACCAGAAGGTTGACTAAGTTTGACTTTTTGAAAAAAAAATATAAACTTGACTGAATTTAAGAAAAAAATTTAATGTAACTTTGCAAGAATATAAAAGACTAGAATTAAAATTGCATTAAAAATTAAAATTACATGGAAATTTAAATGACAATTAAAGTAAATGACACTGAAGGTAAATTGGAACTAGAACTTTGAAATTCTAGACAAAGTTTACAAATGCACTAAGGTTCTATTTATACTAAAACTAAAAATGGGTCTTTCTTCTCTTGTGCTTTCTGATGTGCTTTTCTTGTGAGAGAAAACTGAGGGGAAAAAGAGTTTGAGCACTTGTGCTTGTTGAAGCTTCATCAGAGCCATTCATTTAGGCTTGGTGACCAAGGCTTATCATCACAACCGTCCTTTTTGATGATCTCCAATGGGGTTTTGTGGGATTGCCAAGGTGGCATCTTGACCCATTTGGGTGTAGGGTAAGAAGAGTGAGCTTGGTTTTCAGGGTATTGAGAGTGATGGGAAGATGAAGACAAGATGAGTGGGGTTTGGGTTTTGGCGCCAAAGAAATGGGTGAGGTTTTATCTGGGTTTTCTGTTTTGGGATAAAAGAAGAAGAGGTTCAAAAATGTTGAGGGTTCAAGTGATTAAAAGGAGGGTTCAATGGTAAGTAAAAAGGGTTATAATTAAAAAGGTTTAAAGGGGTTTTAGTATAAAGGGTTTAAGTAAAAGTATTAAAATTGTATTTTTTTTTTTTTTTAGAGAAAATAATTTTAATAAAAATTGTTTTTCTTTTTTTTTGAAAAATAATTGGTTTTAAATAAAATTTAGGATTTAGAAAGAAAGAGTATTTTAGGATTTTTGTGAAAAAGGTTAAAATGGTAATTTTGGGTTTGGGTGAAGGGTAAATTAGTAATTTGGATTTAGGGATAGGTTTTTGAGACCGATTCCCAAGCTCACTCCAAAAACACGTCCCGGGCTCTGAAAATGTAGAAAATCCACTCCCGGCTCCGTCCGTAAAGCACTTTTTCCATTCCGAGCTCATTTCGGTCTGTTTTTGCCCTGTTTTCGATCCTTTGTACCTGAAACACATAAAAAACACATTCCAAGGATATCTGCAGCATAATTGGTTATATTTCCGTGTTTTTAGACGTTTTTGTGGTCTTAGATGGGTAAAAATGATGAGTGAATAAGCACTCATCAATCCAAAATCTCAAAGGATTTGAAATTTTTGATCGGGGGAGAAAATGTGATATAAATATGAAATCGGATAAAAGGTGACCAATTTTGTCTCAAAGTGCATACTGCTCACTAATATGTGCTAAACTCTTTTCGAATCTCGAAGCATATATTAAGGGGGAGAATTTAAAAACAAATATAAACCTTCAAGGTACAAAGATTTCTATGTTTTTAACATAATTTTGTCTCAAAGTGCATACTGCTCTCTAATATGTGCTATACTCTTTTAGAATCTCGAAGCATATATTAAGGGGGAGCATTTCAAAACAAATATAAACCTTCAAGGTACAAAGATTCCTATGTTTTTAACATAATGTACCTTGATTGAGTGTTAAATGGTTTCTAAATGTTTTGTAATCGTGGATGTACTTCAAAAGAACTCTTACCTCTATGTGATAAAATGATTTCAAATATCCTATGCACATATTGAGCGTGAGAATTTACCAAGAAAATCAAATGGCTGTTTCTATGGAAATTGTGATCAAGAAATTATTTCAAAAAACTCTTGCCTCCATGTGCTAAACAATTTCAAGACCATATGCACATGTTGAGGGGGAGCATTTCAGAATGATCAAAACTATTAAGGTACAAAATGCTTTGATGTCGTATCACAAGTACCTTGATTGATTTTCCAAATGATTTTTCAATTGGTTTCATGGAAGAATGAACAATACCAAAAGACAGACCAATTTACTTTATGCATGGAGTTATAAGGATGGTTAGGTTAGATATTCGTTCCCAAGATCCCACCAGAGCCAGAGGGATCTACCCAGGGACAATCCACTAGATAGTGTAGAATTTCTTAGGTATGATGAAAAAAGGAGAAAAGTGAGAAATGGGAAGAGTGCAGACTGAAACAGAGCTAGTATTGGAATAAACCCAACAAGGTTCTATTATGAAGTCTCGGTAAGCACTGAAGGGGTTGAAGAATGAAAAATAATTGAATGTGAAAAAGGGTGAAAAGAAATAGCCCTCCATTAATTCAACCTTAGGGCAGAAACCGGGTTCATGATACTGGTGGTTACTAAGGTAACGCTGGTATTGAAGACAAGACGTCATGGACCCATCACTGCACTAAACTTTCCAAGCTACTCAAGTTCCTCTTAAAAGGGCTTGTTTCATTTTAACGGGGAACCTACATAATCTATCGACTTTCTCTTAGAGATTGTTGATATTGAAGAAGGAGACCCTCTCCCTAGTCTCCGGCTTAGGAACCAAATGTGCACTATTGAGTCTAGAGCCACGAGATCATCAAATAAATCTCTTTAGGACACTGTCAATGAAGACTCTGTGTTTCACATAATGTGGAAAGAGAAATTATATCTTAAGAGTCCTACGCATTATCCTTGTGGTATTGCCAGAACATCTGAGTGATATGCAAACATACTCACAATGAAGATGGAAAGCCTTCTAGAGCCAACATCAAACAAGCTCTTGGTAGGTGGCATGTGAGATCTATCCAATAGATCAACCATGTGACAACTGAACAGAAACAATGGGGCGATTCAAAATTATGAATCAATCCTGGTTCAGGTTATGGATTGACGGATACCTTTGAAAAACCGGTCATTGTTCTTAAAAATTCTTTTCTTTAGCACATCGACTGTGTATTAATATCTGAAAATAAAAGGTGTTTATGATTGATAACTGATTTTCTTTAAAACCTTCGTTGTATTGCAAAAACATTTTATTGAGTAGTACACGATTGTTTTTCAAATCATTTTTCATCAATCAGTGAATCTCAATTCGCTGGTTCACTCACTCCGTGTTGTCTTCTTTGAGACGTTCCGGTTTGAGAACAGCTAGAGCAGCTGCGAAACCCTGTCAAGGAGATTCTTCAGAACTATACCTGATCACAGGCAGTACTTGTACTAATCCACGGGGAACCGTGGGCCGTGTACCTCAATTCAACGAAAGTTATCAAAGACACTTTCGTGCGCTTTATTGCTAACTGTTGTATGCAGGTACGCCCGACGTTTGCAGCTGATCAGAATGGAGAGGTTAATCCATAGCCGCATGCTCACACAACACATTCATTTCTAAAGAAATCATGATAATTGCATCAACAACTCTGATATTTTCACTTCATGCTTCTACTACGCTGCTGCAAATCTCATGAATCAACTAAAGCTTCCGCTACTCTGATGAGAAGATATCATGATCCACAATGTGAGCATGTCGGTCCAAATGTCACAACATCATATGCGGGCAACACAACAATAGGTGATGCTGAGATTAACTATGGCTGATGATCTCAAATAAAGCTCAAAGGTCATCATAATGTGGATCAGCTCTATAACCTCCACTTAATGTACATTATAGTTGGATTATGATAATATCACCATGAAAGCATAAAGATTGAATATTTTGATGAAGTGAAGTCTACAAGCTCAAGACTGAAGATTAATTGGAATGCTAGGATGCTAAAATATAAATCATGGGGTGACCTCCCTTAGGGGGAGATTGTTAGGAATTGGAAATTCTATTGTAAAGCATCGGTCACCCCAAATATAATCTAGCTTAAGTTATCTCGTAGACATATCGTTTATTACGTTATTTGTTAGTTAGTTATTAGCATAGTTTAGTCTAGTGCAACACCGTGGAGGAAGGACGGATCTTTACCCATTGTATGCCTGATCCACAGCCCGAAGGAGGGCGTGCTTCTTTGTATAAATAGCCCTCTCCCCACAAGGGAGAGGGTTGGATGTTCATTTGGAATCTAACCTTCCATGTGTTTCTCTCACTAGAATATCCCACTTTCTCTCTCTAAAACCATATATTCATACGCCTATATTTGTGATTGTTTGTGTGTTTGTGAAATCCAATATGTTACATTTCTCTTCACCTTTATTTAACGTATAGTACAAAAGGGACTTTGTACATTTCAAGAGGGGCGACAGGAGTAAAATTATCTTTTGAACCCGTTTTTCTAGTTTATTTTGAAAAACTATGTCATTTTTAAAATTTTGACATGTTTGTGAAGATCGTTTTAAGCTCATCTAGGGATAAAAATAACAATGATAAATATTAACGCACAACGGAATAATAAAAACAGCAATGTTATTGCTAAAGGTTTTTCGTCATCATCTCTAAACTACTAATCACTATAATACTAATCGACTGCTAACTATTTATCCCTAGGCGTTTATACACTACGCCTAGGTTACACACACACACACCTTTACTAATGGTGTTCACATCTTGACACTCATAAAACCTATTCCCTGCCTCTCTTTATATACTAGAGAGTCTAGGGTTACAATTGACTACTAGGGACTAAATAATAATTTCTTCTTTAACAAGTAGGTCCCTTGTGTTTCTTTGTCTTCATAAGTCCTTCATCTTTCATATTTTGTCATAATCAACTAAAATATAATTCCTAACAATCTTCCCCTAGTTGATAATGACAAAACCAAATAAGCACGAACTTCCTTGAAAGATAAGAACTTCCCCTTAAACATGCAATCACCAAGAATCTTCAAGTTGCAAACTGTCTTTGTCACCTTTCTTCCCCTTTTTGTCATAATCCACTAGGAGAAGCTAAGTAGAAGCAACTTTGATTCCAACCACCACAAACCAATATCATATGACTAATCCATCCTTCTAATGCCTCAAGATACCCGCCATGAAGATCACCAAAAAGCTTGCTAAAATGAAATTAGGGCAAAAGAAATCCGAACCCATAGTACAAATACTAACAAGTAGTAGTAAAAACCTTCCCCTTGAATGATACATGACCATAAGAACTTTTCGAATAACTAACCACCATGGTCACAAATACGTTGTAGTTCCAGCCATAAAGAACATAGTACCTCCTAAAATACTAATAAAGATGACTACTATCGCATTTGAAACCAAGTAGTAGTAACATGAAAAATAGTTCAAAGAGTAACCTGTAGAAACCATGTAAAAGCATCCACTTCCCCTTAACATGATGTCTACTTTACCAATCATATCAATACCAATCTCATGTGTGTGTATACTAATATCCCATGTGTGAGTGTTTTCTGATTTCACTAAATTCAGCCGAGATCCAATCATTCTGATCTTGAACATACTAATCTTCAAAACCAAAAACTAAATATCAAATACGGTGTGTGTCCAATAACCATATCACTATCAATATCCATAGTCTCATAACTTTTTGTATTAAGTATCCAATAATGTCCACTCATAATGCAATATCAACAAACCCTCGTGAACATAAACTATAATAAGAACTAGGGTTTGTACGAGTCTTACCTCCAATAAATCAAACCCAATCTGCTGTGTGTGTATCTTTCGTCTTACCAGCTCCCATAATGATGCTTGTACTCATGATCTCCAATTAAATAATCAAATCCCCACGAGCAGTACTTTCAAGGACGAGCAGTACTTTGACAAGGAGCAGTACCTTTGTCAGCAGCCATATTTGACAGCCTGTAACTTTTGCATAAAAGCTCAGATCGACGATGTCTAGTGGAAAGTTAGATGGCTATCTAGAGAACTTCCACCCAAAATTTCGTCACGATCCAACGGTTAACGAAAAAGTTATGATCGTTTCAAAACAGTGCTGTAGTAACCTTATGGAACTTTTTTAGTTTCTGCAGCAGACTTCGACCGCTTATAACTTTTGATTGAGAGCACGAATTGACGATTGCTCCAGTGAAACCTTAGACGGATATACTGAGATGCACTAGAAAAAATTGTAGCTTGATCCAACGGTTCGCTAAAAAGTTATACCCTCTTGAAAACAGCCCTGCAGAAACATTACGAAAATTTTCTAGATTCAAGATTTTTTTCTTTTTTCTTCGAAAAACCTTGTAGATCCCTATATCAAGAGCTCCCCGCTCTGATACCAATTGTGAAGATCGTTTTAAGCTCATCTGGGGATAACAATAACAATGATAAATATGAATGCACAACGGAATAATAAAAACATCAATGTTATTGCTAAAGGTTTTTCGTCAACATCTCTAAACTACTAATCACTATAATACTAATCGACTACTAACTATTTATCCCTAGGTATTTATACACTACGTCTAGGTTACACACACACACCTTTACTAATGGTGTTCACATCTTAACACTCATAAAACCTATTCCCTACCTCTCTTTATATACTAGAGAGTCTAGGGTTATAATTGACTAATAGGGACTAAATAATAATTTTTTATTTAACTAGTATGTCCCTTATGTTTCTTTGTCTTCATAAGTCCTTCATCTTTTGTATTTTGTCATAATCAACTCAAATATAATTCCTAACAATGTTTTTCTTAACCTAACTAGAGTAGACCTTAGCCAAGCACATTATAACCCTTAATATTATATGGTGAGATTAACCTTATCCGTTTCCAAATATTTACCCAAATCCACCAAATTATGCGTGTGTCGGTAGCTTGTAAACTTTAGAACTTGGCCTTTGCATCATTTTGTTCACCCAATATATATGTTTCGATACACCCATTCACCCTATCCTACCGTGTAGTCTTAATTTGTGATCGAGAAGTCATTGTTTGCCTAAGTTCACGGTTCAAGTAGAGAGGTTCGGAAATTACGCTTTCGTCAAAGACATATACTTGAAGATCATTAAAGACCCCCCCCCCCCCCAAATTCTCATGTTATGTTCATCTCAAGTGGGGGGATATTATGTTTAGTTATGATTAAAAAAAGGCTATAGTTATCTGTCTATTGTAAAGTGCAAAGTTATAAGCACTGTATTTTGAGCTCATCAAAGACTTAGTATCGAGTAGGACACCTCGGTCAAATTTGAAGAATGAAGTTGGTAAATTGCGCCAACAGTTGAAGAACGGGTAATTTGCCCATCATGATGTCCGCTAATAGCACATCTACTTGGTATATCATGATCCGAATTCTTAGCCTTAAAACTTGAACTTTGGATGAACGGTAAGCGGTGATGACTTGGTTATTGGTTTAGACTATTTGCTTGTTATTTTTACTTTACACCAGTTATATCCCATGTCTTATCCTACCATTTAATCATGAAGCGTGTCTAGGTGATGAAGCGAGCAATCTTTGGTGTCTTGGCCATGGATTTGATCATGTATCATTGATTTGTCCACTTCGCCATGACATGTTAGTAATGACAATTCACCTTTAACCCATGTCGTATCTACCCATATTGCCTTCGAGAATTTTTTAGTCCTTAACTCTAGTGGTGGAGATTTATGTAACCGCCAAGCTTATGATAGAATACATGCTATGACTGTGCTTTGAGTGATCACCCCGAAATTGACACTTAGACTAGTTGAGAGATTTTGAGTGTTTTGTTCCCATTTCGCGAGGTGTTCGGCTTTGTTTTATTCTAGCATAAGGGATTTTTAAACTTATATTTTCCAGGTAATGGGAGATATATTTTTAGAAATTTATTTAATAAGGCCTACTTGAGGGCAAGTAGAGTTCAAGTGGGGGGATATTTGATAACATCAAATAGTCCTGAATATTAAGTGTCAATTTCCCCCGATAATGCTCGTATTTTATATCATTTATATGGATTTACGCTTGTTTTCCTTTATATTTCACTTTCATGTAAATTACGAGCATTTGGAGCTATAGAGACGCGGATTTGGAGATTTTACAAGAGATTTATGATAGTATCCCACTGTGAAGAAGCTACAACGTAACTCCACTCTCACATTACTAGATCACGCCTATAAATACAAGCCCTAATTTCTGCATTTCATATCTTTCACTCCACACCAAAAAGCAGAGAACGTGAGTAGGGGTCCTAAGGCAGATCTTGAAGAGCATACGGAGCCATCTCCAAGGGAGAAATCACTCCCTAACGATAAGCATTAGCGATTATCTTTTCTTTTACTTTCAATTCATGTATTTCAATATGTCAAACATTGAATTGGTTGTTTCTTTTAATATGATCGGCTAAGCGCCTTTGGTGCTAGCCTAGTTATGATTCCTTAGTTGTTTTGTTTACGTTTATATTGCTTCCGTATAATTGTTTCTCGTGTATGCATGCATAGTTCGTTGGTAGCTACCCTAGTTTTTGTAGTTTTGAATGGCGGTAGTGTCTAGTTGCTTAGGAGAATTGACCAACTGACCCTAAGTAGGTAGACTGAGTGGGAAGGGTAAGAATTGACCAACTAACGACCCTTCTTTGCTTGTGCGAACTGACCAAATTATCACCTGCCATTTGGATGAACTTAAGAAGTTAGGGATGAGTGTTTAAGATGCTAGCGCCTGGGCACTCATTGTTACGAATCTTGCATGTAGGAGAACTTAATGACTTGGCTTAGGGGACTAAAAACAACTAGACTTTCAAGGATAGTAGCTTGATCTCCGGTGGAAGCCCTTGTTGATAGGTTAGGACGAACTGACCAAATGATGTCCTAGCGACTTAAAACCCCACTTGAATCAGTTGGAAGTAGTTAGATGTGAACATAACATGATAGGATGAGCAACTAGGTTAGCACACTTTACCCCTATTGATCACAACCTATACCTTTATTTGCTTTCTTTCATTTCTTGTTAATTATTTTAATAATCATTTCAAACCTTAAAAAAATAAAACGAGTGACTCTTAGACTTAATTATAATTCGCTCACATAGCTCCTGGGACGACCTCGGTTTTACCGATTACTACACTACACACGACCAGGTACACTGCCCGTGAGTGCATAAGGTGGACCATAGGTAAAGGAGACACTTATAAATATTAAAACCTAGTCAGTAAAACCTACATCAGCGTTTATCTTCCATTTCCATTCATATTATATTTCATATAAACCCGAGAGATGAGAGAATCCAAACACCAATTGTGAGGTGCTAGTATATATAATTTTCGTGCTTGTTATGACTATTGTGGCGCTTGTAATTGTTATAGACTATCTTAAACCAATGCTTCATGCCCCCTTACTTATAAACTGATTGGCCAAAAGCACATTTGCTTGAGGACAAGAAAATTCCAAGTGTAGGGATATTTGATAAGGATTAAAAACATATGTTTTTAAGGGGTCATTGAAGCCCTAAATCGACACATTTTATATCCGTTACTACTTAAAATCGTTCATTTTCACATTTTAGGTCTTTGGAAGCAAAATGCTGGAATGAAGCATATTTTGACGAAAAGGTGCGAAAACATGAAGAAAATGGCAAAGTCAAGATCAAAGGCCATTCAGTAGACCTGACGTTTTCCCAATCAAAGGGCGACGCCATCCCTATCTAAGAGTTTTTATAAAAATACACATGACGGCTCAGAACAAATTCTGGTTCTACAACCTGACGGTGTCACGCCTAAACTCTGGAAGGCGTCTGTTAGGATTTAGTAAATCCAGTAGTTAAAGAGTCGGTCACCTCAAGTATATGTACTCTTTAGAAAGCTCGTAGTCGTAGTCATTTAGTGTAAGTAAGTAAGTTGTTAAGTAACACCGTGGAGGACGGGCGGGTCTTTACCCACTGTATGCCTGATCCACAGCCCGAAGGAGGGCGTGTCATATTTGTAGCTATAAATACCCTTTGCCTCCCAAGGCAAAGGGTTGGTGCTTTCTATATCATTTTTCTTTGTCTCACTAAAGTTCCCAACTCTCTTCCACTTTCTCTCTCTAAACCTCATTCTATACGCCCTATGTTATTGTTTGTTTATGTGTTTATGAATACTAATATATTACAAATGGTATCAAGAGCCAAGGTTTGATCACTCATCTTTCATGTTTGCTGGGATATGAAAGTGCTGAACAGTTAAAGTGCTGAAGATTAACAAAGTACAGTAGAATGACAAAGAACTGGAAAAAGTCAAAGAGTCAAAGTACTGCTAAAGAGAAAGTCAAAGTACTGCACACGAAGTCAAAGTACTGCAAGATTATAAGAACTGTTTTATTCGTTTATAGAAAGTCTTGTAATTCTAGAACATTCTATATTAGATTACTTGTCGTACAAGGATAAAATTGTAAACCGACTAGGGTTATCCTTGAGCCTATAAAATGACCCCTAGATTGGCATTAGATGTACGAGTCTTAGAGTTTACGATTACAAGTTATTTAGAGTTTTAGAGAAGTTCGATATTCTTAGAGTTGTTGAAGTATCTGCATAATAAGCAGATTTAGAGTTAATAATAAAAGTTATTCTTCTTAGATTTGTTAAGTAAATTCCGCGTACTTAATAAAGATTACTCAGTGTTTCATTGTTAATAACTTAGGATTTATCCAAGGTTGTTAAACCTTAAACAAGCTATTAAAGTTAGTTTGGTTAGAGTACATCGATCCAACAAGTGGTATCAGAGCTTGTGTGGAAACTCTGACTAAGAAGAAACCCTAAAACCTACTACAATAGAACCCAAAGATGTCGACTGAAGCTGTTCCACCACCATCAATCACCTCACTCAGAATTCCAATCATCAAGAAGGGATAATATGACTTATGGTGTGTGAAGATGAGGCAGTACATTGCCATTACAGACCATGCACTATGGAATGTAATTGTCAATGGCAATAAAGTAGTTCCAGATCCTGTGGAGATTCCTGGCCAACCTAAAGCACCTAAGGCTGTTTTACCAGCAGCTACCATAAGGAATCAAGAGAAGGCTCTTAACATACTCTTATTTGCTATACTTGATGGACATCTACCGAAGTTTCATGATGCTAAAGATGCAAAGCAGCTCTGGGCTGCTCTCAAGACAAGATTTGGAGGGAATGAAGCTTCTAAGAAGATGCACAGAAATCTACTAAAGCAATAGTTTGAAACTTTCACAGTTGGTGAAAGAGAGAGTCTTGATGCTGCATATGATAGGTTTCAAAATCTCCTCAACATGTTGGAGTTATACAAGGCAGAAGTATCAGTTGAAGATGCTTATCTGAAGTTTCTAAGGAGTTTTCCATCTACATGGCATGTGATTGCTACAATGATCAGAGGACAACCTGGTTTGGATGTCATGGACTTTGATGATCTCTACAACCATCTGAAGGTGTATGAGCACGAGATGAATGGTCAAACAAGTTCTAAGTCTCACAGTATTGCTTTTCTATCATCTGAAAAGAAGGGCAGTACTTCCATTAAAAGTACTGCTTCTCCAACTCAAAGTACTGTGACTCAAAGTACTATCTCGTATGCTGCTCCCACCCATGCTCAGCAAGCCCCACCAACTACTACTATGCACTCAGATGAAGTTGTGTGTTCCTTCTTTGCTCAACAGGCTTCTTTACCTGTCACCTATGAAGAAGATCTCTCATAGATTGAAGAGGATGCTTTGGAAGAAATTGATATCAGGTGGCAAGTAGAAATGATTACTGCAAGGATCAAGAAGTACATGAAGAAAACAGGAAAGAACATTGACTTCAAGCCAAAACAGGGAATCACTTTTGACAAATCAAAAATTGAATGCTTCAATTGTCAAAAGACTGGACACTTTGCAAGGGAGTGCAGATTTGCTAAGTATCAAGCAAATAAGATGACTGAGAAACCAAAGCTGGAGCTCAAAGAAATCCCTATTACTGAAACTAAAGCTTTGGTTGCTCAAGAAAGTTTATCAGAGGTTGACTAGAGTGCTGAGTTTAATGATGAACCAGTAACCTATTGTATGGTAGCAGTGGTAGAAGTAGTTGAAGATTCCGTGGAAGAATTGGACTGGAGCACTGCTTTTGATGAGGAACCTGAACATGCTGCTTTGGAACCCAGAGATTGTCTAGGAGAATTTGATTGGAGCTTGGAATGTGAAGATGATCCTGTCCTACTTGCAATGGTAGCTACTTCACCAAGTTCACCCCCTATCTCTGAGGTATGCTCAAATTGTCATGATTTCTATCAAAAACGGCTAAATAGTTATGTGATTGAAAGAGATAATTGTGTTAGGGCTAGGTCTGAGGTAGCAGGTTATCAAATAACCTTAGAGTCAATGGAAGCCAAAATATTAACACATGAAAATAATGAAATGGCTTGGGCTGAAAAGTATGAACAACAGGATTACCAGTTAAAACTAAGTGAATGGAAACTAAACTGTAAAATTGCTGAAATTGAGAAACTAACTAAGGAAAGAGATGATCGGTTAGCAAAGTTTGATGCCTAGAATGAATCTGGTCTGTCACATGTTAGTTATGGTGAAAAACAGAGAAGGGCTTACATTAGAACTGGCTTAGGTTTTGGTATGGACTTTACTAACATGGAAGAAAACACAACTAGTGATCAGGATGACTTAGAAGATATAACCACTAGTGATGATGAAATCATTAATTATGTTGACACATCTAGTAATGAGGGTTCAGTTAGTGATTCACCTCTTGAGTTTAGGAAAGACACTCGTTTTGGTGTAGACAGTTTAGAGTTTAGGAAGAAGCTTATTGGTCAATCTAGGTCTGAAACCCCAAAGGAAACTGTTGAAACAAATTTTCAAAGACAAGCAGTACCTTCAACTCAAAGTACTGCTCCACAAGTAGTACCTTCAGTAAAACCTTTTCAAAATAATACTGCTAAACCTTTTTGGGATAACTTTGGTCAAAACAGATTTAATCATTCACATAGAAGGAATAATAGTTTTGGTCATAGACATAGAAGAAGTCACTTTGGAAGTATGGGTCAAAAACTGTGCTTTGTGTGTTATAGTCCTACTCATTTAATCAAGGATTGTGAACATCACTCAGAATACCTTAGAAAATTTCCAAAGAATAGGTCTGCTAACCAGAAACCTAGAGAAACCAAACCAGTCTGGAATAATTCAAATAGGGTCAATCATAGCAATTTCTCACCAGACCATAGGTACCCGCACCAGAGAAGACCTTTTTCTAGGCCACCAGTACCTTCACAAGCAGTACCTTCTCAAAGTACTGCTCACTCAAACCAAGGTACTGCTAACACTACATGGAACAGGAATCCTAGGAGATCTCATTACTATCAACCTAGAAGGTACTATAATTCACATAGGGGATCTAGATCACAGGAACCAAGTGTTAAAACTGAATGGGTTAAGAGAGAAAGTACTGCTGAGGGACAAACAGTACTTTCAACAAAAAGTGAATCAGATGTTTTTGTGATACAAGAAAAAGAGAATGAATTTGCAAAAGAGAGTTCTGTTAAAAATCCAGAAAGTTTTGAAAATCCACATGTTAAAAATCAAAAGATAATTCTGGATCATGTTTAAAAAGATAGTGGAAATTACATACTCAAAGAATTTGAGTTTGTAACTCCACAAGGGGAACACAAGTCAGTAATGGCTTGGGTTCCTAAAAGAAACTAACTCTCTAAATCTTTGTGCAGGGAAACCCAGAAGAGGAGCTTAAAGATCATTTGATTGTAGATAGTGGTTGCTCTAGAAGCATGACAGGAGACAAGGAGATTCTGTCTGATTTTAGATCTATTAGTGGAGGAAGAGTTGCATTTGGGAATGATCCCAATGGAGGAAGAATTACTGGGAAAGGAACCATCAAAGCAGGGCGTATAGACTTTGAGAATGTTAGATATGTGAAGGAGCTCAAGTTCAACTTATTGTCAGTCTCTCAAATCTGTGATAAAAAGCATCCTGTGTTATTACTGACACAGAATGCCTTATCTTGTCATCTGAATTCAAGCATGTTGATGATAACTTGGTGGTACTCAGAGTACCAAGAACCAATGATGTGTATATTCTGGACATGAAGAGTCTTCACTCTTATGGGAGAGCCACCTGTTTAGTGGCAAAAGCAACAACTGAAGAAGCACATCAGTGTCATAGAAGATTGGGCCATGTTAATTTCAAGAACATCAACAAACTGGTCAAAGGCAATTTAGTTAGAGGTTTACCTTTAAAGACTTACAAGAATGATCACTCATGTTTGGCATGCAAGAAGGGTAAACAACACAAAGCTTCATGCAAGAAGCTTAAGGAGAGAACTATTAGAGAACCATTGGAGCTGTTACATATGGATCTATTTGGACCTGTCTCTGTGGCAAGTTTAAACAAGAAAAAGTACTGCTTGGTTGTTACAGATGATTGCAGTAGATTCAGTTGGGTATTTTTCTTGGGATTTAAAGATGATACTTTTGATGCTATTCAGACTCTAATAATAGCCCTTGAAAACCAATTGGGACTCAAGGTTAGAGGTATTAGATGTGATAATGGGACTGAATTCAAGAACAAGCTTATGGATGAATTTTGTGCTAATAAAGGAATTCAGAGGGAGTTCAGTATTGCAAGAACACCACAGCAGAATGGTGTTGCAAAGAGGAAGAATAGGACTTTGATTGAAGCAGCCAGAACTATGCTTACAGATTCACAACTACCTATTCAATTCTGGGCTGAGGCTGTAAGTACTGCTTGCTATGTACTTAACAGAGTATCAGTCACCAAACCACAGATGAAGACACCTTATGAGTTGCTGATGGGCAACAAACCCAACATTCGTTTTATGAATCGCCTTTTGGATGCCCTCTCACTATTTTAAACACAATTGATAATCTGGGAAAGTTTAATGGCAAGTCAGAAGAAGGATATTTATTGGGCTATTGTACCAACAGCAAAGGCTTTAGAGTGTACAATAGAGTCGCTAAGAAGGTTCAAGATTGTCTTCATATTGAGTTTTTAGAAGATCAAGAGAATCAGAAGGGTAAAGGTCCTGATTGGATGTTTGATCTTGAAGTTTTAACTCCTTCCATGAACTATGTACCTGTTAGAGAAGAAAATCAACCTGTGTACAATGGAGAAGATTCACAGTATGTTGTTCATGGAGTCCATATTAGACCTGATGCTGTTCCTGATGAAGAACCAAAGCAAAGTACTGATGCTCCAAAGCAAAGTACTGATGCTCCAAAGCGAAGCACTGATGCACCAAAGGAAAGTACTGATGAACCAAAATCTTCACTATCTGCTGAGGATCAAGCTATTCAAGAGACACTTAATCAGATGCTTTTTCAAGATGTATTGGCACATTCTTATTCTGATGAACAAAGAAGAGCTTATGAGGAAGCAAAGAAAAAGAATAAGACTGTAGAATATTCTCACAGTACTTTGGACAGTACTTTCGAACAAATTACTGATGCACCAGTTGACAGCACTTTAGATGATTTGGATGATCCTACCATGCCTGGTTTAGAGGAGACTGATGATGAGTTTCAAGATGAAGGTATTTTCTCAGATTCCAATGAAGATGCTGATTTCACTAATTTGAATGATACTTATGGAGTTCCACAGTATCCAATCTTAAGAATCCATAAGAATCATCCAACTGATCAAATCATTGGTCCTTCTACTTCTGGAGTCATGACAAGACACAAAGCTAAGAGTTTTACTACACCTCACAATGCTTTACTTAGCTTTGTGTATAAACAAAACAGGCTGAATCATAAGGACCATCAAACCTGCCTATTTACTTGTTTTATCTCTCAAGAGGAACCCAAGAATATTGCTCAAGCATTGACTAAAGAAAGCTGGGTTGAAGCTATGTAGGAAGAACTTCTTCAATTTAAACTTCAAGAAGTTTGGGTATTATGTGATCTTCCAGATGGGAAGAGAGTTATTGGAACCAGATGGGTTTTCAGAGTCAAAAGAGATGAAAGAGGCAATGTTATCAAGAACAAGGCAAGGTTAGTAGCTCAAGGCTACAGACAGGAGGAAGGAGTAGATTATGATGAAGTATTTGCTCCTGTAGCAAGGATTGAAGCTATTCGAATATTTCTTGCTTTTGCTTCATATATGGGATTTCAGGTTTACCAGATGGATGTCAAGAGTGCCTTTCTTTATGGCACTATTATAGAAGAGGTGTATGTTAAACAACCTCCAGGTTTTGAAGATCCTACACATTCTAACAAAGTCTACAAGGTGGTTAAGGATCTTTATGGCCTTCATCAGCCACCATGAGCTTGGTATGAGAGGCTCTCCACACTCTTATTACAACATGGTTACAGGAGGGGAGCCATTGACAAGACTTTGTTTATCAAGAGAGACAAAAAGGATATCATGTTAGTGCAAGTCTATGTTGATGATATCATCTTTGGAGCTACCAAACAGTCTATGGTTAAGGAGTTTGAGCAGCTGATGCAGAAAGAATTTCAGATGAGCTCAATGGGTGAGTTAACTTTCTTTTTGGGACTTCAAGTTAAGCAGTCAAAGGAAGGTATTTTTATCAGTCAAGACAAGTATGTATCTGACATACTTAAGAAGTTCAGTTTTGATGCTATGAAGCCAGTAACTACACCTATTAAATCAATCAACTCATTGGGCAAAGATGAAGATGGACAACCTGTTGAAGTCAAGTTATACAGATCAATGATTGGTTGTCTTATGTATCTCACTGCATCAAGGCCTGATATCATGTTTGCAGTGTGTTTATGTGCAAGATATCAAGTCTCACCAAAGATCTCTCATATGAATGCAGTTAAGAGGATTTTTAGTTATTTAAAACAACAACCTAAGTTGGGGTTGTGGTATCCTAAGGATTCACCTTTTCACTAGGAAGCTTTTTCAGATAGTGATTATGCAGGTGATAACTATGATAGAAGATCAACAACTGGAGGATGCCAATATCTTGGAAGAAGGTTTGTCTCCTGGCAATGCAAGAAACAGACAATTGCAGCAACATCCTCTACTGAAGCTGAATATGTGGTTGCTGCAAGCTATTGTGGACAAGTTTTGTGGATGCAGAATCAACTCTTGGACTATGGGTTCAATTTTAAGAATACTCCTATCAATATTGATAATGAGAGTACCATCTGTATTATGAAGAATCCAGTTTATCATTCTAAGACCAAGCACATTCAGATTAGGCATCACTTCATCCGAGATTGTTATGAGCACAGGCTCATTAATGTGGTCAAGGTTCACACAGATGACAATGTAGCTGACTTACTCACCAAAGGCTTTGATGTTTCAAGATTCAATCACTTGGTGGTGAGCATTGGCATGATTAACTACTGAGCTACATTTAAGGGGAGGACTATACAGTATTAGTATAGTCCTACGCATTGTTTGAGGGGAGGATATTTATGTATACTTAGCTTATACAGATGAATTTGGAAAAGTACAGTTTTTTTATGAAAGTACTGCTTGGAAAGTACTGCTTGGGAAAGTACTGCTTACGTGGAAAGTACTGTTTGTCTTATTAAAGTACTGTTCCAATGGTAATATTGAGGGGTAATTACTACTAACGGTAACTCTCTGTGATTTTTCAAATCTCACCTATAAATAACTACTCTCCGATTTTCCCTCTCATATTGATACTTTAGAATCTTTTCCATATTTCTCTCACCATCTCTTTATTATTCGATTATATCTGTTATTGTGCCCACATATTCATCAATGGCGAATCGACATACAGTTTCAAAGCACAACATGGTGGCTAATTTGGAAAAGACTAAGGCAAATGTAGCTTTTCATGATATAATTGATTATCTTACTGGGTCGCCAATCAGTTATGCTCTTTTAGTGGAACCGGATATAATTGCACCTTGGATTCAAGAATTTTGGGCTAATGCTAGGGATAATATGGAGAATGATGAATTTTATGTTCGATCAACCGTTGCTGGAAGATTTGTGAAGATTACAGAAGCCTCTATTAGAGAAGACTTATGATAACGCTCAAATTGTGCATGTTTTTAGTAGCGTTATCCGTGTTTTTGTGTATGTTATTTGGTTATAATCATATGCTTTTGTTGCTTAATCGTATCAAAGTGCGTATGCTAGTTCATTTGTAGCCAAGTACAGGAAAGTGGAGAAAAAGACGGAAAAAGAAGTAAAATACGAAGATTTCTCCATGTATGAAGAATTCCCGACCAAAGCAAGACTTGTGGAGTATATTCGAGAAGATATAGTCATCAAGTTAGTGGTCCAAAGACTCAAGAATAAAGTTCAAGAAGGAAAACGAGAAAGAAATGAAGAAAAAAAGCTTAAATGAAGATATATTGGAAGACTCGTTGTTCCCGACACACCTTCACCATTTTGGCCATAACTTTTGCATACGGACTCCGTTTGACCCCCCGTTCACGGCCACGGAAAGCTAAGAGAAAGATATACAACTTTTCCGTTTATGACTTTTTGTGATTTTGCTCCAACCGATCGGTCGAGACCCGCAACCGATTCGGTTGGAGACTAGTTAGCAAGACCAACCGATTCGGTTGGAGCTCAACCGGATCCGGTTGGAGGTCCTGTTTCAGCCATTTTTCCACTACTAAGACTTCAAACTTGTTCCAAACGATTCTAGTCCCTTCCTACATGTCTTCTAGTCCCTTCCAAGCTCCTTGGTGACCAAGAAATGCATTTATAACCCCAAGGGCTTGAGAGTAGTATAAATAGAGGCCTTTGCATCCTCATTTCACACACCACAACTTGAGAGATCTTCTCTCACACCTATCTTACCACCACTACTCTCTCTTAAAGCCTAAATTCGTTCATAAAGTTCCAGGAAACTTTGGAGGTCCAAGAAATCATCATTTGGAGGTCAAACCATCAAGAAGTCATCACCAATACTTGAGGCATCATTACTACATCATTTGTAACCTCATTTCAATCATTGTAAGACCTTTAATCATCTTTTATAATGTTCAAAGTTCTGAGTTTATGTTTATGTTTGCTATGAGTGGCTAGTTTCTTTATGCACTTGCTTAAATGATGTTGATTATCATATGATTAGTTAGTGGTTGTGTTAACATGATTTAATTCAATTTCAAGTTGATTCTAAGATCCAATTGTGCTAAAGTTTCATAGTGACATTTGTTAATCAAGTTTGGCTAATTGATAGTAATCGTTGGGGTCGAAAGAACTTCGTGTTATTCAACTAGTCATAATCATTTTGTCTATGGATGATTGTTTTTACCCATTATTCTTGATTATACAAAGGAACTAAGGTGTGGTTGTAATAGGAACGCTTTTTGATTATCAAATTGGATTGGTTGGAAACATCTAAATGGTCGTAAGATTAGTTGTTGAGAATCAATTGTAGCCTTTTGTCTATGATCGGTTACCTTTTGTATTGACCATTTCTTAAGCAATTTGATGAACAAGTGGATGTTTTTGTGTTTAAGTTTATGTATGTATACTTATGAAACTTGAATTGATCTTGAATTGATTGGTTAAACTTCATGCTTGTTTTTATGAACTAAAATCTTGACGAAGGTTTAACTTGTAAGAACAATAGATTAGTCTTCCAACTAATTATCATAACCAACATGTTAAGAGGTTAACACAATCACATTAATCTATGATATGAAACTAGTTTAAGCAAGTGTAGTTTTTAATCATCTGAATTGCATTATATCTATTTGCTTTATTATATGTTTTGGATAGACTCCGTTAATTCAAACTTGTGCTTAGATTCACTCTAATCCCTGCGAATGATCCCGACTTACCTTCATAATCTTGCTATAACGGACGAGTATACTTGCTCGTATGTGTTATTGGTAATATTGGTAATTTACCTTTTATAAATTTAAAACTTGTACACAACTAGCACATCAACTTATTACTTGGTGATGAAGGAGGGGCTATTCGTTTCGATAAGCAACTGATTTGGGATACATTTAGGGACATTGGTTATGAAGGGTCCTTAACAGAACAAACATTCAAGAAACCCTTATTTTGTCCTCATTGGAAATTTTTGGTTCATGTGTTGCTCCATTGCATAAGTGCTAAGAGTACCTCTTGGGAGCAGTTTGGGTCAAATATAGCATCTGCTATAGTGGGATTAGCTACAAATCGTGTTTTCAACTTCTTAAGACTAATTCTGGATGGAATGCTCTCACATATCTCACATGGATCTAAATGGTTAATGTACCCAAGGTTTATACAGGTTTTCTTGAACAAGCAACTTGCTGATGTGCCAAAGCCTACAGACTTACTACCTGTTATTGTACAACAAGCCAAGATCTTTACTTTCATAGAGAGGAAAAGTGATCTCTTTACTGGAAAGCACACTCCATTGACACCGACTATGATGGAGATTGTTCAGGCTATTAGGGATGAAGCTGGAGAAGGTGATGACAATGAAAGTACTGCTTCTCCACAAGGTACTGCTTCACAAAGTGCTGCATCTCAGAGTGCTGCATCCCAAGGTGCTGCGTCACACAATACTGCTTCGTAAAGTACTGATCAAGAAGTTTTTGCAGTTCCACCTCCACCATCTCCACAAGTATCTCCACACGCAAAACATTTGTCATCTGGAGAAGATGAACCAACTATGGAGCCTGAAGGTCAAGTTCTCAACAACTATGCTTTAACAAGGGAATTGACAAGGTTGAAGAAATCATTTGAAGATCAGGCTACAGAGATTAAAAGATTGAGGCTTAAATTTAGAAGACTCAAAAATTTTGTCTGGCCATTGGTTCAACATCATAGATTATGGGTCAAATCTCAAAGGAAGCAAGGACGACCTGTGAGGGAGTTTAAGAAGAAGATCAAAGGCAAAAAGGTTCATAAACCATCTTCTGTCCAATTGGGGAGGAATTTAGAAGAAAAGAATTTGAAAGAAGATGCTGTTAAGGAGAAAGAACCTCAAGGTACTGAAGAGCATGTTATCATTGAAAGTACTAAAGAAGAAAGGACTGAAGATCAAGGTACTGAACAACAAAGTACTGCATTTCAAGGAACCTTCAGACAAGAGTTAATTACTCCAAGAGTATTAGATTTTGAAGAGGAAGCTGGTCCTTCAACTGTTATTCATGAAGAACAAGCTGGTCCTTCAACAACTGCCATACCAGAAGAAACTGATACACCCAAACCTGTAAGAACTGCAAGTGATGATGAACTTATTGCTAAAATATTGCATGATTTATCAAAGCCAAAGGGTGTTACTATTTCTGAAGTTGCAGAGGAACATCCAAGAGCTTCTCAACCTGCAATAGATCCTAAAGATAAAGGAAAGGGTATTCTGGTAGAAACTAAGAAGAAAAAGCTAACTTTGGCAGATCTTAGAGCAATTGAAGTTGCTAGGAATGTAGAAGCAGCTAGAAAAGTACAAGAAGAACTTAATGCTGAAGTAGTGGCTGAAGTTACTAATGAAGAGGCAATGAATGAAGAAGTAGCTAGGAAATTACAAGAAGAATTGAATGCAGAAGATGCTGAACCATTACAGTCACCTACTCCTGTTTCTTTTATACATAGAAGACCAAATCTTGCTAAAGAAAGGAATGCAATGATGGCTTATTTGAAAGGTCGAGGATATAAAGGATTGCAAAAGCTGAATTATGTTGATATGGAAAGATTATATGATGCTGAGACAGAGGCATATAAGAAGGATGTTGCAAGCATCAAAGATTATAAAGATGAAGCTACTTGGACTGAAGCAGAAAGAAAGAAAAGTTTAAAAAGAAAAAGGAAAACTGAAGTTGAAGATATACAGTTTTCAAAGAAAGAGAAAGTTGAGCTAAGATCTGAAACTAGGGATGAACTAAGAAATTATCTCAGAATAGTAGATTTTGAATATTCCAAAGAAGATGCTGACATGAAGATGAACAGATCTCAGATTATTGCTTTTGAAGTTGTGGAATCTAAAGATGGAAGCTATCTGATGTTTCATAAAGAAGATGAAAGCTTCAAAGTGTTCAACAGGCTATGGGATTTGCTGCATATCATAGATAGAGTGGATCTATTCTATTTATATCATGTTGGGAAAGATTACTTTGAACATCATCCATCAGAAGGAATTGGTTTAGTTTTACTTGGAGATCTCACAACTGCATGGGAAACTGAAGAACAGAGCAGTGATGAAATTTGGAAGAATCAAGAGCACTGGGAAATTGTTTGCTGGAGATTCTTTGAAGAATCTGGAGTACATGTTCTAGAGCTGGAAAATGGAACAATGATTCACATGTTTGCAGACAGAAGATATCCTCTTACAGTTGAGCTTATGAGGAGGATGCTAGAGCATGGAATGGAAGTTGAAGAGGATAATGAAACTGCTTATATGGTCATCAATCTATTTATCAACTGGACTAATATTGCTGATGATGATGCATAACTGGTATGAATTTTCATTGAATAAATTATTTTGGATAAAACAGTACTTTATTCAAAGTACTGCTGATCAAACAGTACTTTAATCAAAGTACTGCTTGCAGCTTTTAACCAGTTAAATGATTTTTGAAGAAACCTTTTGTTAAGTAACAAAATTTTTGAAACAAAGGTTGAATAAATGGTTTTTGAGATGGTAACATCAATAGGTTATCAATCCACCATGGTTACAAAAGGATTGGCTAATCCATGAGCAAACGGCTCTGGTAATGATATCTCAAATCCGTTTTTAGTTGACAAGTTGCTAATAAGTTGTATGGTAATCAACTCACCATATCAGTTAATGTGAAGAGTTGGCTAGCCCACAAGAAAATGGCTTGTGGTAAAGGCAGTGGAAAAACCATTATTGGTAATTAATTCACCATTAGATAAAAGAATTAACTAGTCCAGAAGGGTATAGCTTTTGGTAAAGACAAATCAAATTTGTTGATAGCTGATGATTTGCTAAAAATCATATGGTTATCAATGTACCATGGTCTTACACACCAAAACATTCGGCTACTCCAGAGTTAATGGCTTTGGTAAAGAGATTAAAATCCATTAAATTTTCAATGATTCACCTCTCACAGGAGTTAACACACCTGGAAGTGATGAGAATAGTATGCAACTTAAACTGAGTTAATGTACAAATAGTCATATGTTGCTGTGTTGCTGTAAAGATGGAGCTTGCTGGATGATGCTGTAAAAGAATAAAGATACTTTGATAAGTGCAGAAACTACAATCCAAAGACAAAGACAACATTCCTTGAAGCTGGAAAAGTGAAAGATTAATCTACAAAGGAACTTGAAGTCAAACTAGTAGAATTCAAGTTAGGGGAGGATTGTTGGGATATGAAAGTGCTGAACAGTTAAAGTGCTGAAGATTAACAAAGTACTGCAGAATGACAAAGAACTGGAAAAAGTCAAAGAGTCAAAGTACTGCACACGAAGTCAAAGTACTGCAAGATTATAAGAATTGTTTTATTCGTTTATAGAAAGTCTTGTAATTATAGAACTTTCTATATTAGATTACTTGTCGTACAAGGATACAATTGTAAACCGACTAGGGTTATCCTTGAGCCTATAAAAGGACCCCTAGATTGGCATTAGATGTACGAGTCTTAGAGTTTACGATTACAAGTTATTTAGAGTTTTAGAGAAGTTCGATATTCTTAGAGTTGTTGAAGTATCTGCATAATAAGCAGATTTAGAGTTAATAATAAAAGTTATTCTTCTTAGATTTGTAAGTAAATTCCGCGTACTTAATAAAGATTACTCAGTGTTTCATTGTTAATAACTTAGGATTTATCCGAGGTTGTTAAACCTTAAACAAGCTATTAAAGTTAGTTTGGTTAGAGTATATCGATCCAACAATGTTCTTGGATTTCTAGTGGTTCTCATAAGTTTTTTGGGTTTGAATGAGTTTAGAGTAGTTTTCATCATTTGGATCATTTCTAGTGTTAAAGTTTGAGATTTTATAGTACTTTTGTGTTTAGAATCATTGTAAGTGTTTAATTTTTGGTTTGGAAGGCTTGAATCATCGTGGTTGGATTGTTTTTGGATTGAAAAGTGTTGTTTTTGAAAGTTTCATGTATGCGGTTTGTCCCTCGAATTGAATTTCATTGAAGCATTTTGTCTAGAAAACTATGCGATTTGTCTCACGGATGAAGGCTTGTTGAAGCGGTTTGTCATTTATTTTATGCGATTTGTCATATTTTCGTGAAGCGGATTGTCTATTGAGATAAAACGACAAGAAAGGACAAAGTAGTGGAAGTAGTGGGTGTACTTGTGTACTATGCGATTTGTCAACTTATGCAGTTTGTGTGTTATGCGTTTTGACTGTTAAGCGTTTTATCAAAGTAAGCGATTTGTCTCTTAAGCGATTTGTTAAGTAAGCGGTTTGACACTTGTGACATATAGGTTTTCATAAACACATAAACACACAATCACAAGAGGCGTATATTATGAGGTTTAGAGAGAGAAAGTAAAGAGTTTTGGGAACTTTAGTGAGACAAAGAAAAATGATATTGAAAGCTCCAACCCTTTTCCTTGGGAGGCAAAGTGTATTTATAATTTCTTACAAGACACGCCTCCTACGGGCTGTGGATCAGGCATACAGTAGGTAAAGACCCATCCATCCTCCACGGTGTTACTTAACAAACTACTTACTAACACTAACTGACTACGACTACGAGCTTTCTAACGAATACATATACTTGAGGTGACCGACTCTTTAACTACCGGATTTACTAAATCCTAACAATCTCCCCCTAAGGGAGGTCACCTCAAATTACATTGATCACAAACAGATATTACATTTTGGTGTTCTTGGATTCTTGATTGATTTCTTTGCTTTGTAGCCCGTAGTGTTAAATTCTTCATGTTCCGCATGTTATGTTGATTCAAGTGGAGGTCTTTAACTGATCCACGTGATGGTGAGTTTTGAGCCAGTTTTGAGATCATCAGCTACAGCAAATATCTGACCCATCCTTTGATGTATCGCCATTATGTGATGTTGTGAATTTCGGACCGACATGCTCATATTTTGGATCATGATATCTTCTCATCAGAGTAGCGGAAGCTTTTGTTGATTCGTGATATTTGTATCAGAGTAGCAGAAGCATGGATTGAAAAATATCAGAGCCAGTTGATGAAGATATGCACTTATCATGATTTCTTTAAATGTGAATGCGATGTGTGAGCATGCGGCTATGGATTGACTCCTCAACTCTAATCAGCTGCAACCGTCGGGTGTTCCTGCATACAACAGTTAGCAATAAAGAGCATGAAAGTGTCTTTGATCACTTTCGTTGAATTGAGGTGCACGGCCCACGGTTCCCCGTTGATCAGTACAAGTACTGCCTGTGATTAGGTATAATTTCGAAGAATCTCCTTGACAGGGTTTCGCAGCTGCTCTAGCCATTCTCAAACCGGAATGTCTCAAAGAAGACAACACGGAGTGAGTGAACCAGCGAATTGAGATTCACTGATTGATGAGAAATGATTTGAAAATAATCGTGTATTGCACAATGTAAAGGGTTTTGCAATACAACGGAGGTTTTATTGGAAAATCAATTATCAATCATAAATACCCTTTAATTTTGAAACATTAATACACAGTCGATGTGCTAAGAAAAATATTTTTGAGCACAATGACCGGTTTTTCAAAGGTATCCGTCAATCCATTTCCTGGACCAAGGTTGATTCAAGATTGAATCGGCCCATCATTTCTATCCAGTTGTCACAAGCCACACACCAAGAGCTTGTTTGATGTTGGCTCTAGAAGGCTTTTCATTTTCATTGTGAATATGATTGCATATCACTCAGATGTTCTGGCAATACCACAAGGATAATGCGTAGGACTCTTAAGATATATTCTCACTTTCCACATTGTGTGAAACAGTGAGTCTTCATTGATTGTGTCCTAATGAGATTTATAGATGATCTCTTGGCTCTAGACTCAATAGTTCACTTTGGTTTCCTATGTCGGAGACTAGGGAGAGGGTCTCCTTCTTCAATATCAACAATCTCTAAGAGAAAGTCGCTAGATTATGTAGGTTCCCCGTGAGAATGAATCAAGTCCTTTTAAGAGGAACTTGAGTAGAGTGGGAAGTTAGGTGCAGTGCGTCACTAGGTCCATGACGTCTTGTCTTCAATACCAGTGTTACCTTAGTAGACACTAGTAACATATGTATTGAACCCGGTTTCTGCCCTAAGGTTGAATTAATGGAGGCCTATTTTTTTTCACCCTTTTCAAATTCAATTCTTTTTCATTCTTCAACCCCTTCAGTGTTTACCGAGACTTCATAACTAGAACCTTGTTGGGTTTATTCCAGTTCTAGCTCTGTCTCAGTCCGCACTCTTCCCATTTCTCACTTTTCTCCTTTTTTTTATCATACCTAAGGACTTCTACACTATCTAGTGAATTATCCCTGGGTAGATCCCTCCTGCTCTGGCGGGATCGTGGGAACGAATACCTAACCTAACCATCCTTATATCTCCATGCATAAAGTAAAATTGGTCGGTCTTTTGGTATTGTTCTCCGCCTCGAAATCAATTGAAAACCATTTAAAAATCAATCAAGGTACTTGTGATATAAAATCAAAGCATTTTGTACCTTAATTATTTTTGATATTTTAGAAATGCTCCCCCTCAACATGTGCTTCAAGTATTAGAAATTATTTTAGCACATGGAGGCAAGAGGACTTTTGAAATCTTAGGTTGAGAATGAAAGATCTAATCTTTTGATTAACATTTTCTAAAACGATCATCATCACTTCCCGATCAAATCTAGTATATTAAGTACTTTGAATGAAATATTGGGGAAGGATGAGGTTTTCTTGTGATTGCTCCCCCTCAATATGTGCATCGAGATTAGAAATAGTTTTGCACATATTAGAGGGAACCTGCACTTTGAGACAAATCAATCACGTTTCAATTCCTTTTTGGTTTAAGATAAATGCTCCCCCTTAACATGTGCATGGAAAATTTGAAATCGTTTGGCACATGTAGGGAGGAGAGATTTTAATTATATTTCTAAACCACTTATCAAATTATCAATTTATATCCAATATAAATCACAAATTTTCCCCCGATCACAATTTACAAATCCTTTGATAATTATGATCTCTATTGATTTAAATTATTTTTGAAAACTGATGAGTGTGTAAATACTCATCATTTTTAGTCAAATCTGAACTGCAAAACGTTTAAAAATGCTCAGATATGCATCAAAATACTGAAAATATTCCAAAATTACATTTTATATGTTTCAGATGCAAAATGTTTAAAATCAGATGAAAAAATGAGCAAAGTTTGCATAATTGGCAGTTTCAGTCCCCCAAGTTTCTAAAATTGTCAAAAATAGTCCCTGAGTCAAAATTTCAAAAGAAAAATCATCAAAGGTCCTTTTTAAATCATAAGTTGTCAAATTTAGTCCTTTGGTGAAAAATATCAAAAGTTTGAGAAAATTACAAGTTTGGTCCTCCAAGTTTAAAATTTGGCAAAATTAGTCCCTGGAATTTTGAAAATGTCAAGTTTAGTCCTTGCATTATTGAAACTTGTCACTTTTTAGTCCTTGGAGTAACTTTTCAGAAATGGCAGCAGTGGTCCTTGAAGTTTCAGAAATTACAAACAAGCCCTTGTATTAATAAACCTTTAATACTTCTTTTTGGACCTTGAACCTAATAGTGACCCCTGCCACAACCTATTTTGAACCCTCCCTTTTATTAATAACCAGTCAAAGCCTTGGTCAAAACAACCAAAACCGCCAAAACCTTATCACTGTCTTCTTCCTTCACCTGCTTTCTGCAAAACCCAGCTTTACCCATTCCCCAGCTCACTTTTTCCTCTCCTCACACTCCACCTTCATAACAATCCAAGATACATTATAATCTCTCCTCCCCAAACACTCAAGCTCATCCAGCTGTTAAAACTTCATTTCCCGCCAAAACATAATGGATGGCCAAGATCAAAATTTATCATCCAAAGGTTGAGATTAAAAGTGGGATTTGTAGAGAAAGAGAGAGAAGGCAACTTGGGGTATAAAAGAGAGAAGAAAGAAGCAATTTGGAGGAGTAGTCTTTTAGTCAGTCTTTAGTTTTTTTTCTAGTTCTAGTCCAATTTCTATGTCTTAGGGATTGTTACCATTGCTTATTTTACTTGTCATGTTTATGTTTTTCAGTATTAAATTCAGTGTAATTTTCATTTTTAATTGTAAACTCATTTTACTTTAATGCAAAAGTTCTTTATTTTCACTTGGCTTCTTTTAAAGATTACAATCATTTAAGTTTGTTTAATAAGCTGTCCTTACTGTTTAAATAAGCTCAGTTAAGCTTGTGAAAGCTTAAGTGAGCTTATCTCTGCTCGGATACTGCTTAATTTTGAGTTTTGGTAAAAGTCAACCAAAGTCAACGTTTTGAAGTCAAACCCGTTTCTGGTTAATTTCTGATTCTGATATGTTAAGTAGTTGATTTTGATGTTAGTTTGTTAAAAATCAATTAGTTTTGCTTAGATTCTCACAAATCTTCTTTAGTTAAGTGCATTTTTGAGTTTTTGAAGGTGTGTTTGGTTTGGTCAGTTTTAGATGTTTAACTAGTTTTGCAAGTTTAATTTGGGTGTCATAAATTCAGTCACTGGATTCTAAGTTTCCTTGGTCATAATTGTTAGTTTCAAGTCATAAGATTCAGTTTTCATCTTCATTGTTAAATCTGTCAAATTCCAATTTATTTCCAAAAGTGGTTTTCCTCAGTTTTCACAAGCAATTTGAGTCTATAAAAGTTTGTTAAAAAAAAATTTTTAAAAAATAAAAATCACAATTTCAACTGCTTGTTTTACTTTGTCCAAAAGGAGAAAAAATCAGAAAAATATTTTGAGTATGTTGCCCTTGCCTCAAAGAAGGAGGTCTGTTGATTTCATGCCCTGCACCATCAGTTTCATCTACCTAGATAAGTCCTTTTTAATTTGATGTTCTGCTCTTTTGCTCAATGAAATTGTTTGATTTCTGATTTCCTTTGTAGTTTGTAGTAAGTAGTTTATCTGTGTGGCCTTTATTTTGTCATTAGAAGCTTCCGTTTAGTGCTTAAGATAGCTTGCATTTAGCTCTTTTAGACCACATGTCTCTACCTTGTTGTCCTGATCAGTAGTTGATTGAGCTGTTTTCCAGCTCAGCTGGTAGCTTTATCTGCTTGATTATTGTGTCTCTATGTAGTTTGTTGTATGAATTTCACATGTCTTGCCTTTAGATCCATTTAGAAGTCTACTTGATAGCTTATCTTGCCCTCAAACAAGCCCCACTAGGCTGTTTTGTTGCTGCAACTGCAGCCTTGGTTATGCTTATTTTTCAGCTTATCTAGTTCCCTTTTATGCCCATTAGTCACTAGGTTTAGTTTTAGTTCACCCTTACCTTATTTGAAGCTCATTTTTAAGTTTATAGATGCCCATTCAGGTTGTTTTCTGCCCACAACAGCAGCTGTCCAAACAGCAGCCTTTAGAGGCTCGTGTTGTGCTTATAATTCTTAATTTATTGCTTAGTGTTGATTCTTTAGGTAGTCTAGATTAGGAATTTGAGGTTCTAGTTTAATTCAAGCCCTTTCCTTAGCTTGTTGCAAATTTTTTGGAGCCTTTTGTCCCTTTGGCAGCCAAGAACCAAACACCCCTTTAGCTCTTTTAGGTAGTTTAGGATAGTAGCCAATTAGTTGTAGCTTATTTAATACTTTGACAGCCCCGGTTCTTCGCTTTTATTTAGGCTCTCATTAGTACTTTAGGTATTTTAAATGTGTCATTAGTAGTTAGCTTTTTAAAAGCTTGTTGTAGCTTTTAGTCACCTTGTTATTCCTGTCCCAAACGCCCCTTTAACAGACCCATCCATCTTTTCTTTTTTTTTAAGGACTGCTGATGCATAAGCTGTTTACAGCTCAATTTGAGCTTTCCTAAAAGTTTATTTTTTATCATAAAGTCTTACTTTGTCGTTATAAACAAGTTACAAAAGAAAACTCCAAAAAGAAAAATAAGTAGCGAAAAAGTGATAGAAGCAGGATTCGAACACTGAACCTGCGACCTCCAACCTCAGTACGCAGCACATACCAACTGCCCTAGGGGCTTTTTGATGTTTTATCTTACTCAGCTCAATGTTTAACCACAGTTCTGTTTCACATTCAAATGAGATAATAAGAGAAAAAAAAAAAGGGTTGAGGAGGGATTCGAACCCAGGTCTTGCAGCACCATTCCCACGCTCCACACCACTCCACCAATACCACTAGTGCCCTTGGGTCTTTCTTGTCATCCCTTGCATACTTAATTCTTTTATATACATTTTTACTTTTAGTACTTAATAAGGATTTAGCTTATTTTCTTCTTAATAGTTGCTTATTTTTCAAGTCACTTATTTTTCTTAGATTTAGTTTACCCAAAAATATTTTTCTGTAAAATTTCGTATTTTTCCAAATTGTTTTACTATTTTTAATAATTAATTTCTTAGTTTTTAGCTTTTAATTCATAATAAATAAATAAAAACTCAAAAAAATACCCGGCTTTTTCCTAAAATTCTTTTTAGTCATGTAGGACGTAGGAAAATTGTTTTTACATTCGTAGGACTTTTATTTCACAAATTTTACGTTTTATATTGCGCTCCAGCGTAATTTTTGTACCTAACGTACGTTTTCATTTTAAGTTACGTTTTTAGATAATTTAAGTTTACGTTTTAGTTAAAATAGTTTATTTAAGTTATTTTATTTTATAAAATCATAGAAAAACATCATTTTAAAAATAGTGATAGCGTTTATTTAATATTTTTTATCTTTTTAATTCTCTTTAATTTGCATTTAAGCCTTTGTAAATTATAGGCTTTTTCTGTAGTTATCATAATTCACAACCCTCTTTTTCGTCCAAATCTCCCGATCACTATACGTTTGATAATCCATTGCATAGCTCGCTGGGACATAACGACCCGGGGAAACACTATACTCCCCAGATCTTCATTGCATCTGTGCTTAAGCTGTTTTAAGTTTCTTGCTTGCGTGAGAAAACTTGACGGTTTTGCGCAGATCAAAAACTTTTGAGGAGAATTGTGACTTGCTTTTGAAAAACATTTTAACTGATAAGGATCAGATTCTGAAACATTAAACTCCATTGTTCAAACATGCATAAATATCTTTTGAAAACATAACATTAGCAAAGGTCTGGATCCAATTGTACAAAACAAATTTCATTTTGATTATCCAAAAATAGACCTTGCTCATTTACGTGCCAATTGTTTGAAAAATAACCTTTTGATTTGATTGAAATCATTCTCCCCCTCAATCAATGACATAAGTTGTGGATTGAGTGTTAGAGATTTTGACAAGTGATAAGTCCAGATGATTTTAAAAAATAGAGTCCGAGTTATTTTCAAAGCAATTTTGATTTCATTAGATGACAAATATGTTTCAGAAGAATATTTAGAAGGAAAAATATTTGTAAAGGAAATATTTGTCTTTTTGGTGACAAACATTTGTTTTAGAATCAGAGCATGAGGTTTTAAAAATAAGATTAAGCATGGCTATGTTCTTTCTTTTAAAACGGGTTACTGCCTGAAATGACAATAAACCATCATTTTTTCCATCATTTTTTTTACAAAGGTTTTATTACTACGATTCAAACTTCATCTAAAGACCCGTGCCATTTTTGAATGACAAATCAAAGTCCGTAGATGTTATCGAACCAGGAAAAACATGACAAAATAATAATATTTTTGGAATTTTTTCAAGATTTTCTAATTTTTATGGATTTTGAAGCTTTTATAATTTTCTATTTTCTTTTTGTTTGTTTTATAATTTTGTATTTTGCTTTTTGATAAGATATATACAAAGAACAGATAGAGACAAACACCTTTACTCCTCGTCTTCCCTGAAGACGTTTGAGTGTTTCTGGTTGAAGGCTCTTCGGGCCAGGTCGTGGAAGAATAAACTCGAAACATTCTCTAGGAAGAGCTTTGGTGGAGATGTCTGCTAACTGATATTCAGTCCTCACGAAGTAGAGCTCAACCACACCTTTTTCAACTTGTTCCCTGATGAAGTGATGTCGAATGTCAATGCGCTTTGCTCTTGAGTGTTGAACATTGTTGCAGTAGAGAGCAATTGAACTTTTGTTATCACCATACAGAGGGATTTTATTGAATATAAAGCCATAGTCAGATAATTGGGATCTCATCCATAAGATTTGAGTACAACAAGATGACATGGCTATGTATTCAACCTCTGTAGAGGATATCGAAGTACTCATTTGTTTCTTTGAAGACCAACTCACAAGCTTATCACCCAAAAATTGAGCACCTCCTAACGTGCTTCGACGCGTATCTTGACATCCTGCATGGTCAGCATCTTTGTAGGCCGTTAGTGACATATCGGTGTCCTTCGGATACCAGAGACCCATGTTAATGGTTCCTTGTAGATACCGAAAGACCCGTTTAACAGCTTCAAGGTGCTTGTTGGTAGGCCTAGCCTGGTATCTAGCACACATGCATACATCGAATAGAATGTCTGGTCTACTGGCTGTGAGGTACATCAGGGATCCAATCATACTTCGATATTTCATTTGATCAACCATGATCCCTGAGTGGTCCTCATCCAGTTTTGTACGCTCCGCCATGGGAGTGTCAACAGGGTCACAAGAATCAAATCCAAATTTCTTTAAAATTTCATTTGCATATTTAGATTGATTAATAAAAATGCCTCCGGGACTTTGAGAAATTTGTAATCCCAAGAAAAATGACATTTGTCCCATCATTGACATTTGAAATTTGGAGCCCATCTCCTTTGAAAAACGGTCACATTCATTAGGGTCAGTCGAGGCAAAAATAATATCAACATAAATTTGAACATGAATTAAGTGTTTGCCTGACTTTTTGGTGAACAACGTCGGATCAACTGCTCCTTTATTGAATCCATTTGATAGAAGAAACTTTGATAGCGTATCATACCATGTCCTATGAGCTTGCTTCAACCATAAAGGGCCTTCTTCAAGTGATAGACATAAGTAGGATGCTCCGGATTCACAAAACCTTCAGGCTGACTAACATATACAACCTCTTTTAGATCTCCATTAAGAAACGCAGTCTTCACATCCATTTGATAGACCACCATGTTCTTACTAGAAGCATTAGCCAAGAAGATTCTGATTGCCTCGATACGTGCAACTGGAGCAAATGATTCTTCAAAGCCAATACCCTCCTCTTGACGGTATCCTTTTGCAACTAGTCTAGCCTTATTCTTTAGCACATCACCATGCTCATCAAGTTTTACTTTGAAGATCCATTTGAGAGCAATCATCATAGCACAGTCAGGAGTAGGTACCAATTCCCATACATCTAGTCGATCGAACTCATGAATTTCTTCTTGCATTGCATTGAACCAGCTATCCTCAGATATTGCGGTTTTAACATCTTTCGGCTCGACCTTAGATAGTACAGAATTGAAGAAGCACCACAAGGCATCAGTTGCAAGTTGTTTACGAGTGGATACTGGGCGAGAGGGATTCCCAATGTTGTTGTCCAAAGGATGGTCATGTGTCCTTTTCTAAGGTGCTCGTGTGGTTGTTGTTGAGGAACTGAAGTAGCAGAGTTTGGATCCTTTGATGAAGATGGTTCTGATGACGGATCAGGGGCAAAATGTTTTCAAATGGAGCATCGTCAGGAGTGGTAATAGGATTATATCCATCATAATTAGCAGCTACATTTCCATGATGTACAGCTGAAGATTGAGGATTTGAAGAAGATGATGAGTGACTGCAGCTGGTGCTTCTTGAGACAGAGACATTAAAACAGATGGATTATCTGTGTTGATAGGATTAGAAGCCGACACTATTGATGGAGTAGATTTTTCATTGTCGGTTCATAGTATTCATTAAACATTGGATCAAACAATTTCTTCATATCATCTCCAGATGGAGGTACATATGGAATTGCAGGTGAGGGATTATGTACAAGAAAAGAACTGATGGGACTACTTGATACATGTTGAGATGCGGGTCTAGAACTAGATTGTCCAGGAGCCAATTGCTCGGACAGCTCATCGAACGTGACGTGAATTTTTTCCATGATGTCTCAGGTTCTTTTATTGTAGATTCAGCAACCCTTCTGGTTTGATGCATAACCAACAAAAACTCCAATGTCCGCCTTAGCTCTTAGCTTTCCTAAGTCTTAACCATCATTCATTGAATAGCATAAGGCATCGAATACACGAAGGAAAGATAGATCTGGTTTTCGGTTGTGGACAAGTTCGTAAGGAGTTTTTCCATGAGAGGTGTGAATAAGGGAACGGTTTTGGGATCATGTAGTGGCAATGGCTTCAGCCCAGAGAAACATTGGAACCTTTGAGTAGATCAGCATAGTCCTTCCAGCTTCCACAAGAGTCCGATTTCGTCTTTCAACTACACCATTCTGTTGAGGAGTACGTGGAACACTTCTTTGATGACTGATTCCAATGCTTTCATAAAATTGACTCAGTTCTTTGTTAACAAACTCAGTTCCATTGTTTGTTCGGATAATTCAGACTGTTTTATTAATATGAACTTGCAGTTGTTTAATAAGTTTGATGATGACATCTGGAGTTTCATCCTTTGACCTTAAAAACTTAACCCAAGTAAACCAAGAGTAGTCATCAACCACGACTAACACATATTTCTTCCCGTTTATCATTTGCACTCTCATGGGTCTTCACAAATCCATGTGAAGAGTATGAAGAAATTCCATAACTGAGTTTGCAGGTGATTGGTGCAGAACCGTCAAGTTTTCTCACGCGAGCTGATCACTTGTGAATGACCAGCCGTAAGGAACTTAAAACAGCTCACACACCAATTGCAATTTAGATCAGGAGAATACAGTGGATTCCCGGGTCGTTAAGTCCCACGGAGGATGACTGGTGTTTAACACAATCAGATGTCGAATAACCACTAAGGATAGTGATCAGTAAGGATATTGATGGAAAATTACCTAAAGAAAAGATCTACAAATTACAGCGACTTAAATGCAAATTAAAAGAAATTAAAAAGTTAAATTCTATTAAATAAACGCTATCACTATTTTTAAACTGATGTTTTTGTTTTTTTATGTTTTTATAAAACTTAATTTAAAACTACGTGACGTACAAATAAAAACGTGAAACTTACACAATATTAATCCTAAAAATATGAAAATGATATTTTTACAAACCTAATGATATAAGAAACTTTTAAGAAAAATAAAATTATTTTTATAACTATTTATCTAATTATTATTAATTAAAAACTATTTTTAACTATTTAATTATAACCTAAATTACAAGAAAATAGGAAATAAAGCTAGAAAAATAAAATTAAGACTTGGAAAAATCTAAAATAACAAAAGAGAATTTTCAAAACTATTTTTATATTTTTCTGATTATTTTTCTATTTTTTATGAATTTTAAACTATTAAAAACTAATTAAATTACTAAAAATTACAAAATAAACTATGAAAAATCTGGAAAATTAATTTTTTTACTTTTTATATTTATCTAAACTTAATAAAATTGAAAAATTATTTTTTTGAACTTTTTCTGATTTAATTGTATTAAAAGCTATTTAAAATTACCTAAAAACTGTTTTTAATTAAGAAAAATAGTAGACTGTTATGAAAAATTATGAAAATTTCAGGAAAAGTCTAATTTAATATCTAGATTCTAAGAAAAATAGAAAAACATGGTGTTGTTTGGAAGAAATTGAAACTGCTATAGTAAGTGCTATTGTAATAAGCACTTCAAATAAGCTAATGAACACAAACAAGCTCCAAACTGAAACAGAAGCTCAAATATGTTAAAAGTAGCCAAATGCAACTTATTTCAACAACCTTTAACCTCTGATAAGCTAATTCAACAGATTTGGCTTTTTTGAGATTAGTACTAGAAACAGTGGTGAGGGTGCTACCTTTGAGCTTAAGCACAAGCTTATCAATAAGCTTAAATTGAAAAATAGAAGTTGGAGACTATACTAGACCTGGCTAGCTTCCTTCAAACCAAAAATCAGACCTGGAGCAGCTCTGTGGAGCTTGGAACAAGCTTAGCAATAAGCTGAGAAACACTCAGCTTTGACTGAGTGTTGGAGCAGGGCACTTAAGCCCTACTTAATGAGCTTATTTGAGGGCTTAAGAAAATTAGCAAAAATCAGAAAAAATACTACTAAGAAACTAGACCAAGAGAACTTATTAAACCCAAAGTTTGAATTGATTTGGCCCAGAGATGAGCCTGTGAAAAATCTTGCTAGTTGGACCAAAACTGGTTTTTTCAATATTTTTGACTTTTTGACAGTTGAGAAGTTTTGACTTTTTCCAACTTTGATCCTAATTTGTTGGATGATTTTGATGTTTTGTGATATAATGAGACTAAGATAAGCTACTCTTGTGATTTCCAAGCATGAAACAAGCTTTTGATTATTGAAAACTTTAACAGTTAAGAGCTTAAACAGATTCTAAGTAGCTTTTGACTTTTGAAGGTTTGCAGGCATAAAAGTAAGACTTGAATGAGTATAATAGTACTTAACAGGCATGTACCAACAGAAATCTACCACTGAGCTAGCCTCTAAATCAGTTTAAGTATCAATGCCAAACACACCTTTTAACTACTGTTTTGAACTAGAAAACTGAATAAACTATTGAATTAGCATATGATTATGATCAAACTGAGTTAGAATAACTTAAACACTACTATTTAAACAAGTTTTAACTACCTGTGATTATTGAGACAGATTAAGCTATAACTAGTGAAAATCACTTACAAGTGGAACTTTAGCCACAGTGGCTTGAAAACAGAACCAATGAACCCAGAACTGCTAACCTATCAGAACCAACCCATTGAACTTAAAACCAACCCATTTCCATTTCTGCATCACCTATCACCATATCTGCATCAATTGTGCCCTTACTTTGACTTTTGTTGACCAACCATGAGAACTGCTTGTACTGCTTGATAAACTTACTAAAAGCTATAAGAAGCTTCAATGAGCTTATTTGAATTTAGAATTAAGCTTGCTGAAGCTTGGATAATGCAGTTTGATATTTAAAATTTAAACAGTGAACCATGAAATTTAAAACTTAACATAAGCTTGAATTAACACTCAAAAACTTAGTACAATGATCTTTCAACTTAAGATTGATGTATTAAAACTGGAAATTACAACTTTTAAGCTAAATTAAAACATTGGTCTTAAAAACGAAATACATGAAAACTAAAAATTAACTACTGCCTTCATCTCTTTCCTTTCTTCTTCTTTTATGCTTCAAAATTGCTCCACGTGGCCTTCTGAGATAATCCCACCACTTTGTTTGGCCAATGGGAGTGTTTTAAGTGTATTGGCCGTTTTTATCAATTTGGCGGGAAAAGACATTTTGACTTGTAGGCCTGTGTTAGCTGCTAGGGGGGGTGGCATTAAATGTGGTGGTAAAAGTAGGTAGTGGCGATGATGAGGGTGGAAGAAAGGTGAGGTGACTGGAGAGGAGCAGGCAAGTGGTTTGCAGGCAACACATGGGGGAGATAAACAGTGTGGGCGCGTTTGTCTGCTTGTTTGACTTTGTTTGACCAAGGGGTCAAAATGGGGAGGTCACTGGTTTTGACAGGGGGCCAAATGGTGAAATGGCAGGGGGCCAAATGGTGAAATGGCAGGGGGTCAATTGTAGTTTTGACAAGGCTTAGGCTAATTGACAAGGACTAATCTTGCACTTTCTGAATTATGAGGGACCAAACTGCCAATTTCACAAATTTAACATAAGGACTGAATTTGACAATCTTTAATAATACAAGGACTATTTTTGCCATTTTCAAATTCTCCAAGGACTATTTTTGTCAAATTCCAAAGTTCAGGGACCTAAGTTGTAATTTTGTAAATTTGAATTTCAAGGACCAATTTTGACAACTTAGGAATCCCTAGGGACTCAAAATGATATTTTTCTTTATTTAGATTTACCAGGGACTGTTTTTGACAACTTTTCAAACTTGGGGGACTAAAACTGCCAATTATGCAAACTTGATACGTTTTTCACCAGATTTTGATATTTTTGCATTTAAAACACATAAAACACTTATTTGTGATATTTTTATCATTCTGATGCATTTCTGAGTGTTTTCAGATGTTTTTGCAGTTTAAATGGTACAAAAATGATGAGTATTTACATACTCATCAATCCCCCACACTAAGATATTGCTAGTCCCTAGCAATGATTTGAGAAAAATTAATGGATTTGAATCTCTTTACCAAAAGCCATTACTTCTGGAGTAGCCAAATGTTTCAGTTCAAGTAAGAACCTTGGTACACCGATAACCAAATGATTTTGAGCAAATCATCAGCTTCCAACGGATTTGATTTGTCTTTACCAGAAGCCGTTTGCTTCTGGACTAGCCAACTCTTAGATAAAATATCTTTGGTGAGTCGATTACCAATTATGGTTTTCCAACTGCCTTTACCACAAGCCATAAACTTGCGGGCTAGCCAACTCTTTACTTTTAAGGATATGGTGAGCTGAATACCATACAATTTTGGGCAAATTGCAAGCCGTCAACAGATTTGAGATATCTTTACCAAGAGCCGTTTGCTCCTGGATTAGCCAATCCTTTTGTTTATTAGACAAGGCGGACTGATAACCATAAGATGAGTAAGTGTAAAACACTTACTCCAAAAAAAAAAAAAATTGGCCAAAAATGGGGGAATTGGGCAGTATAATTACATGATAAAATTTGTGAGAATTCCCCCCCACACTTAGAAATGAATATTGCCCTCAATATTCAAAGTACCGGCGGTCATGCCGAAACAAAGAACGTAAAAGGGAAATACTACGGCCATTATTTTAAAAGTTTTTTTTTTTTTTTTTTTTTTTTTTTTTAGAAATCTTATATATACACAACATGTGGGGCAACTCCCCCACACTAGGGTGGTAGAAAGTAGAAAGAAGAGGCTAAACTGTAAAGTTTTATCACACAAGCTAGCCACTTGTGAATGGCTAACCGTAACAAACTTCAGACAGCTCAGAAATATGGGTGAAAACCCATATGGCATGCTACTGTTTTTGATTACCGAGTCGCTAGCTTGACTCGATCCCCGCATTCATTGGTTCATGGGGAAGGTTTGTAGATCCGGGAAAATCACAGGGGGGATGTCCTCTCCAAAGTAATGCTTCAATCGATGACCATTCACTTTAAAGTTTGGACCATCGGGTTGAGATAACTCAATGGTACCATAAGGATAAACCTTAGCGATAGTAAATGGACCAGACCAACGGGATTTAAGCTTTCCCGAGAAAATCTTCAATCTTGAGTTGAAAAGAAGGACTCGATCACCAATGTTGAAAACGCGGTTCTTGATTTTAGAGTCATGAATCTTCTTTGTCTTTTCTTTGTAGATCAAAGAGTTCTCGTATGCTTGATCACGGAGTTCATTTAATTCATTCATTTGAACTTTCCTGTGATCACCAGCTGTCTGAATATCGAAGTTGGCATGCTTCAAGGCCCAGTATGCCTTGTGCTCTAGCTCAACCGGCAGATGACACGCCTTCCCGTATACAAGCTTGTATGGAGTACACCCGATGGGTGTTTTGTAAGCTGTACGGAAGGCCCAGAGTGCGTCATCTAGCTTATCCGACCAAGAGGCACGGTTTTCGCCAACCGTCCTCTCCAGAATTCTTTTAATCCCCCGGTTGGAAACTTCCACTTGCCCACTAGTTTGGGGGTGATACGCAGTAGAGAGACGGTTAGTTACACCATACTTCTGCATGACTCTTTCAAACTGGTCATTGCAGAAATGCGTACCACGATCACTGATTATGGCTCGTGGAGTTCCAAACCTGGCAAAGAGAGATTTCAAGAATTTCACAACAACTCGGGCATCGTTGGTATGCAAAGCCTTAGCTTCAACCCATTTTGACAAGTAGTCAACGGCCACGAGTATGTACTTATTACCGCGAGAAGAAGGGAATGGCCCCATAAAGTCAATGCCCCAGATGTCAAAAATCTCACACACTTGAATGGCGTTTTGTGGCATTTCATTTCTTTGTGAGATATTCCCGTGACGTTGACAAGCGTCACAGGCTTTGAAAAATTCGTGGGCATCCTTGTAAATCGTGGGCCAATAAAACCCGGAATCAAACACCTTCTTGGCGGTGTAGTTGGGGCTATGATGTCCCCCAGTAGGTCCAGCATGGCAAGCCTTGAGAATGTCATTGGCTTCCTGACCATATACACATCGCCTGATGACTTGATCCGCGCAAATTTTAAACAAGTAGGGGTCGTCCCAGAAGTAATGTTTAACATCCTTGAAGAATTTGTTCTTCTGTTGGGACGACATCCCTTTCACTATGAAGTTACCCGCATGGTAATTTGCAAGGTCAGCAAACCATGGGGTGGAAGAGTCTCCACGAAAAGAAACCGCATTGAGTGTCTCGAGAGGAAATGTTTCATTTATTTCCTTTTTCTCGAACACATCTTGGTGAGGGTTCTCTAATCGGGACAGATGATCAGCAGCCAGGTTCTCAGCTCCTTTTTATCACGTATAATGATATCAAATTCCTGGAGGAGGAGAACCCAACGGAGCAATCTCGGCTTTGCATCTTGTTTTGCAAAGAGATATTTGAGAGCCGAGTGATCCGTATACACCACGCATTTGGTCAATATAAGGTATGGCCGAAACTTCTCAAACGCATACACCACAGCTAATAGTTCTTTTTCTGTAGTGGTGTAATGGGTTTGAGCTTCAGTCATAGTCTTACTTGCGTAGTGTATAGGCTGAAAATGCTTGGTTTTACGTTGCCCCAAGACTGCACCGATAGCAAAATCACTTGCATCGCACATGAGCTCAAAGGGTAAATCCCAGTCGGGGGCAACTAGAATGGGTGCTTCCGTTAGCTTTTTTTTTAGTGTTTCAAAAGCTTTGACGCACTCAGGAGAGAAGATAAAAGGAGCTTCTTTTTCAAGAAGATGGGTCATAGGCCGAGCTATTTTAGAAAAATCCTGTATGAATCTACGATAAAACCCGGCATGACCAAGAAAACTCCTAATACCTTTGACGGTAGTAGGATGAGGCAGTTTAGCAATAACATCGACTTTTGCTCTATCGACCTCAATCCCATTTTTGGAAATCTTATGGCCAAGGACTATGCCCTCTTTGACCATAAAGTGACTCTTCTCCCAGTTTAGACATAGATTGGTGTCTTCACACCTTTTAAGCATTTTGTCTAAATGGGAGAGACATGTCTGAAATGAATCCCCAATGACTGAGAAGTCATCCATAAACACCTCCATTGTTTCCCCGATCATGTCGTAGAATATGGCCATCATACATCGTTGGAACGTGCCAGGAGCATTACATAAGCCAAAAGGCATACGTTTGTAGGCAAAAGTTCCGTATGGGCAGGTGAATGTGGTCTTCTCTTGATCCTGTGGATCAATGGGGATCTGAAAGTAACCCGAGAAACCGTCAAGGAAACAATAGTACTCATTCCCTGCTAATCTCTCAAGCATCTGGTCCATGAAGGGTAGAGGAAAATGGTCTTTACGAGTGGCGTCATTCAACTTACGATAGTCAATACACACACGCCATCCCGTAACCAGCCGAGTTGGAATTAACTCGTTTTCTTCATTCGTGACAACAGTTATGCCACCCTTTTTTGGAACACAGTGAATCGGGCTAACCCAAGGACTATCTGAGATTGGGTAAATCAATCCTGCATCAAGAAGTTTGATAACCTCCTGTTTGATAACATCATGGATTTTTGGATTCACCCTTCTCTGATGTTGAACTGCTAGCTTGAAGTCATCCTCCATCAAGATTTTGTGAGTACAAAATTCAGGGTTGATACCCTTAATGTCGGAGAGTTTCCAAGCAATTGCTTGCTTGTGTGACTTCAAGACCTTTATGAGAGCAGTCTTTTCATCTTTACTCAAATCTCGAGCAATAATGACAGGCAATTTATCATCGCCTTCAAGAAATGCATACTCAAGATGAGGTGGTAAGTCCTTAAGTTCGACTTCAGGAAATTCTTCAGTTTTCTCAACTGACTTGACTTCCTTGTTATGAAGGTTGACGGGAGAGAGTGGAGGAGAAGTGTCCTGATTTAACAACTTCTCAAGAATAAGAACATCTCCCTCCGGATTAATCTCATGGTGATTAATCTCTTCTGGAATTGCATCACTAGAGTGAGGGGTTGATGAATGATCATCTTTAAGCAACTTCTCAATGAGAAGTATGTCCCCCTCGATGTCAATTGGAGCGTGATCAATTTCCCATGGAACAGAATCACTAGCCAAGTATGCTTCAATCTCTTCCAAGATGAAGTCGCTTCCCTCAAAAGGAGTGAGAGAAGGAGTAGAATTGGCTATGATAGGTTGAGAAGATGTGGTGGGATTCCCACTCACAGAATTATGAGAATAACCAAGAACTTCTTGAGAGTACTCTTCAGAAGAAACATCAATGATATCTATTCGGTTAACCGACTCAGAATCATAGTTTGTGGAGTACCTCGAAGTTTGATCAAGGTTAAAGGTGACAGCTTCATTACCAACACGTAATGTGATTTCTTGCTCAAATACATCAATGAGAGCACGGCCCGTTCTCAGGAATCCTCTTCCAACAATGAGAGGAACCCGTGGATCAGCATCGAAATCAACAACTACAAAGTCAGCTGGAAAATGGAACTTTCCTACTTTCACAAATACGTCCTCCGCAATTCCAAGAGGACGGGATATTGTACGATCTGCAAGCTCGAGAGTCATGCACGTAGGAGTAAGATCCGGAAGAGAGAGTTTCTTCCATACTGAATGAGGCATCAGGTTTATGCTTGCACCAAGATCGGCTAAGGCAAAGCATTCAACCATTCCTGGAAATACACAAGGTAAGAGAAATTTTCCAGGATCTCCAAGCTTCTCGGGAAGCTTCTTCAAGATAACTGCAGAGCAGTTCTCGTTCAGAGGAGTTTTAGCCATTTCAAACAGCTTTTCCTTGTTGCTTAACATGTGTTTGAGAGTTGATGCAAACTTGGGCATCAACATGATAGCATCCGCGAAGCTTATGTCAAAATGAAGTTCTTGGAAAATTTGAAAGAATTTTTCCATTTGTTGACTGGCTTTCTCGCGGAGCTTTTGCTCATGTAAACGTGATGGGTAAGGAATAGAAGATTTGGATTTGGTATTTTCAATGGGAGCTACAGGAGGTTCAAAAACAACTCCTGGATTGGATTTTGGTTTCTGGACAACCTGAGGATGGACATTGTTGGTACTTCCATTATTAGTAGGAAGTTCCTTGTCCTTTGTCGCCTCAGATTCACTTTCCACTACCTTCGGGAGAGAAGAAGAAGAGGTAGTAGGAATAGCAGGTCCATCATACGAAACACCACTTCTGGTTGTGATCGCCTTTGCATCGCCCCTCGGATTAGCGATCGTGTTGCTAGGTAAAGTACCTGAGCCTGAGGGTCGATCATTTAAAGACTTCTTTAATTCAGCGATCTGACTGACCAACAACCTGTTTGTCTCCTCTTGAGTCTTCATGAATTGCCTTAAAAGCTCATCAGATGTTGATACAGGAGGAGGTGGAGGGACAATTTGAGGCCTTATGTTCTGATTATAGCTAGAATTCCCTTGATTAGGATTCATATTCCCCTGAAATTGATTCCCTCGATTGTAAGTGTTTTGATTAAGATTTCCTTGATGTTGGAAACCTTGATTGGGTCCGGAATAGAAATTACCTTGGTTTTGATAACCTTGGTTCATTCTTAGTTGGTTCTGATTCCGGTTAGGATTCTGGTTGAAACCGGGTGGTGCCTGATAAGTGTTAGCACGGTAGTTTGGTTCATTATCAGGACGGTATTGATTACCTCCTTGATTTGAAGTACCGGTTATAGCATTAGCTTCAAAAGGACTACCATCGGTGGCAGTACAGTTGTAGTATACATGAGGACCACCACAAGTAACACAAACTTCAACTTTCTTCACTTCACCATATGATGGTGCTTGTGTGAAAGTGACTTTCTTTTGGTTAGCAAGAACCAAAGCCTGAACAATATCCGTTAGTTTGTCAATCTTAGCATCGGTGCTAGATGTACTCACGGGAGATGAAGTAGAAGGTCCAGCATTAGACTCAGTATGATATGTCTTTGTGCGGAAAGGACGGACCTGGGACTTGTTTTCAATGATTTGCAAGGCTTCTTTGTGGTCTTGCTCAAGAAATTACCTCCCGCGGAGGCATTCAAAGAGTCTTGATTAGTCTGGTTCAGACCATTGTAGAAAGTATCCATTTGCATTAACTCGGAAAAACCATGATGCGGACACTTACGGAGCAAGTCTTTGTAACGATCCCATGCCTCCCCGAATGATTCATCAAATCTTTGAGAGAATTTCATTATCTCATTCTTAAGACTTGCAGTTCGGGATGGAGGATAGAATTCGTTCACAAACTTTGTGACTAGATCTTCCCATGTCTCAATGGAACGAGGGGGTTGTTTCTCAAGCCAATTCCGGGCTTGTCCCTCTAGAGAAAATGGGAACAGAAGAAGCTTGATAGCTTCATGTGGGACATTCTTGTATTTGATGGTAGATGCAATCTTGTTAAACCATCGAATGTGTGCATGAGGATCATCCCGCTCAAAACCATAGAATTGGCTTTGGGTTACCAGATTAAGTAACCCGGTTTTGAGCTCAAAAGTATCAGCCACGATGGCTGGGACAACAATAGCATCTCCGTAACCCTCGATGGGTGCTTGGAGAAGCTCATTCATCGGCTTGTCTTCTGCCATTATGGCAGGTGGTGGTGGTGGTAGACGTTCCTCAGTCACAGCTGAAGGAGCAGAACGTCCTCTACGTCTACGAGGAATCTTTCCAAGTTCTGACAATGGACTTGTAGAACTGGAAGAACGAGTGCGCATGCACTAAGTATAAAAATCAGTTTTCAAAACAAATGCGAGGCAAAACGACAAGTGAACTTAACCAATAATCACAAATGAAATGGCTTCTTTGAAAAAGGTACACCAAATCACAAGGACACAAAGGCAAGTTTTAAATCTGATGTTCGGGAACTTATTATGGTCGCACCCCCAGTTAGGTAGTGCACTGCCTTGATTTGCGGTGGTTGATTTTTATGTATATTAAGTATCACTGAAAAGACGTAGGTATAGATTTGTGCTGATGGGTTTAAAAACTTTTGGACAATATTTTTGGTATCGTCTCGTTTAACCAAATCGTATTTCTTTAAGAATCACCTTAAAAGAAACACAAGATAGAAAACGTTACGATTGTTTTGTTGTTTTATATTTTGTTTGGTGTTTTTAATACTTTAGGAAAAGTGTTATTTCTTTAAGAATCACCTTAAAAGAAACACAAGATAGAAAACGTTACGATTGTTTTGTTGTTTTATATTTTGTTTGGTGTTTTTAATACTTTAGGAAAAGTGTTAATGAACTTTTTGATTTTGTATTAAGTTTACAGAAAACTTTTTACAAACTGTGGTATATGTGCAAGTACGGGTCTGAAAAATGCTTAGAACACGCTTACAGCCTCCCCGGCAGCGGCGCCAAAATTTGATTGGTGCAGAACCGTCAAGTTTTCTCACGCGAGCTGATCACTTGTGAATGACCAGCCGTAAGGAACTTAAAACAGCTCACACACCAATTGCAATTTAGATCAGGAGAATACAGTGGATTCCCGGGTCATTAAGTCCCACGGAGGATGACTGGTGTTTAACACAATCAGATGTCGAATAACCACTAAGGATAGTGATCAGTAAGGATATTGATGGAAAATTACCTAAAGAAAAGATCTACAAATTACAGCGAATTAAATGCAAATTAAAAGAAATTAAAAAGTTAAATTCTATTAAATAAACGCTATCACTATTTTTAAACTGATGTTTTTGTTTTTTTATGTTTTTATAAAACTTAATTTAAAACTACGTGACGTACAAATAAAAACGTGAAACTTACACAATATTAATCCTAAAAATATGAAAATGATATTTTTACAAACCTAATGATATAAGAAACTTTTAAGAAAAATAAAATTATTTTTATAACTATTTATCTAAATATTATTAATTAAAAACTATTTTTAACTATTTAATTATAACCTAAATTACAAGAAAATAGGAAATAAAGCTAGAAAAATAAAATTAAGACTTGGAAAAATCTAAAATAACAAAAGAGAATTTTCAAAACTATTTTTATATTTTTCTGATTATTTTTCTATTTTTTATGAATTTTAAACTATTAAAAACTAATTAAATTACTAAAAATTACAAAATAAACTATGAAAAATCTGGAAAATTACTTTTTTTACTTTTTATATTTATCTAAACTTAATAAAATTGAAAAATTATTTTTTTGAACTTTTTCTGATTTAATTGTATTAAAAGCTATTTAAAATTACCTAAAAACTGTTTTTAATTAAGAAAAATAGTAGACTGTTATGAAAAATTATGAAAATTTCAGGAAAAGTCTAATTTAATATCTAGATTCTAAGAAAAATAGAAAAACATGGTGTTGTTTGGAAGAAATTGAAACTGCTATAGTAAGTGCTATTGTAATAAGCACTTCAAATAAGCTAATGAACACAAACAAGCTCCAAACTGAAACAGAAGCTCAAATATGTTAAAAGTAGCCAAATGCAACTTATTTCAACAACCTTTAACCTCTGATAAGCTAATTCAACAGATTTGGCTTTTTTGAGATTAGTACTAGAAACAGTGGTGAGGGTGCTACCTTTGAGCTTAAGCACAAGCTTATCAATAAGCTTAAATTGAAAAATAGAAGTTGGAGACTATACTAGACCTGGCTAGCTTCCTTCAAACCAAAAATCATACCTGGAGCAGCTCTGTGGAGCTTGGAACAAGCTTAGCAATAAGCTGAGAAACACTCAGCTTTGACTGAGTGTTGGAGCAGGGCACTTAAGCCCTACTTAATGAGCTTATTTGAGGGCTTAAGAAAATTAGCAAAAATCAGAAAAAATACTACTAAGAAACTAGACCAAGAGAACTTATTAAACCCAAAGTTTGAATTGATTTGGCCCAGAGATGAGCCTGTGAAAAATCTTGCTAGTTGGACCAAAACTGGTTTTTTCAATATTTTTGACTTTTTGACAGTTGAGAAGTTTTGACTTTTTCCAACTTTGATCCTAATTTGTTGGATGATTTTGATGTTTTGTGATATAATGAGACTAAGATAAGCTACTCTTGTGATTTCCAAGCATGAAACAAGCTTTTGATTATTGAAAACTTTAACAGTTAAGAGCTTAAACAGATTCTAAGTAGCTTTTGACTTTTGAAGGTTTGCAGGCATAAAAGTAAGACTTGAATGAGTATAATAGTACTTAACAGGCATGTACCAACAGAAATCTACCACTGAGCTAGCCTCTAAATCAGTTTAAGTATCAATGCCAAACACACCTTTTAACTACTGTTTTGAACTAGAAAACTGAATAAACTATTGAATTAGCATATGATTATGATCAAACTGAGTTAGAATAACTTAAACACTACTATTTAAACAAGTTTTAACTACCTGTGATTATTGAGACAGATTAAGCTATAACTAGTGAAAATCACTTACAAGTGGAACTTTAGCCACAGTGGCTTGAAAACAGAACCAATGAACCCAGAACTGCTAACCTATCAGAACCAACCCATTGAACTTAAAACCAACCCATTTCCATGTCTGCATCACCTATCACCATATCTGCATCAATTGTGCCCTTACTTTGACTTTTGTTGACCAACCATGAGAACTGCTTGTACTGCTTGATAAACTTACTAAAAGCTATAAGAAGCTTCAATGAGCTTATTTGAATTTAGAATTAAGCTTGCTGAAGCTTGGATAATGCAGTTTGATATTTAAAATTTAAACAGTGAACCATGAAATTTAAAACTTAACATAAGCTTGAATTAACACTCAAAAACTTAGTACAATGATCTTTCAACTTAAGATTGATGTATTAAAACTAGAAATTACAACTTTTAAGCTAAATTAAAACATTGGTCTTAAAAACGAAATACATGAAAACTAAAAATTAACTACTGCCTTCATATCTTTCCTTTCTTCTTCTTTTATGCTTCAAAATTGCTCCACGTGGCCTTCTGAGATAATCCCACCACTTTGTTTGGCCAATGGGAGTGTTTTAAGTGTATTGGCCGTTTTTATCAATTTGGCGGGAAAAGACATTTTGACTTGTAGGCCTGTGTTAGCTGCTAGGGGGGTGGCATTAAATGTGGTGGTAAAAGTAGGTAGTGGTGATGATGAGGGTGGAAGAAAGGTGAGGTGACTGGAGAGGAGCAGGCAAGTGGTTTGCAGGCAACACATGGGGGAGATAAACAGTGTGGGCGCGTTTGTCTGCTTGTTTGACTTTGTTTGACCAAGGGGTCAAAATGGGGAGGTCACTGGTTTGGACAGGGGGCCAAATGAAGAAATGGCAGGGGGCCAAATGGTGAAATGGCAGGGGGTCAATTGTAGTTTTGACAAGGCTTAGGCTAATTGACAAGGACTAATCTTGCACTTTCTGAATTATGAGGGACCAAACTGCCAATTTCACAAAGTTAACATAAGGACTGAATTTGACAATCTTTAATAATACAAGGACTATTTTTGCCATTTTCAAATTCTCCAAGGACTATTTTTGCCAAATTCCAAAGTTTAGGGACCTAAGTTGTAATTTTGTAAATTTGAATTTTAAGGACCAATTTTGACAACTTAGGAATCCCTAGGGACTCAAAATGATATTTTTCTTTATTTAGATTTACCAGGGACTGTTTTTGACAACTTTTCAAACTTGGGGGACTAAAACTGCCAATTATGCAAACTTGATACGTTTTTCACCAGATTTTGATATTTTTGCATTTAAAACACATAAAACACTTATTTGTGATATTTTTATCATTCTGATGCATTTCTGAGTGTTTTCAGATGTTTTTGCAGTTTAAATGGTACAAAAATGATGAGTATTTACATACTCATCAGCAGGTTTAGGTTTATGGGCATGTTTCTTGCTTTTTCCCAATTGGCATGCTGAACAAAGATGATCTTTTTAATACTTCAATCTTGGTAAGCCTCTTACGAGGTCCTTTCTAGAAAGATCATTCATGGTTCCGAAGTTCAAGTGATTGAGACGACGATGCCATAACCATAACTTTGTTTTAGAAGCCTTTGACAACAAGCAGATTGGAGAAGACTTCATCATATCTTCGATAGAGATGGTGTACAAGTTTGTTCCACGTGTTCCTTTTAAGAGTTCCACACCATCTATTTCTCTAACGAAACAACTATGTTTTCTAAAGGCTACTTCTAGATCAGAGTCACAGAATTGACTGACATAAAACAAATTATGACCAAGACCTTCAACATAATATACCCTGGAAATTACACTATCTCCAACCACATAATCTCCGTAACCCATAAGTGCCCCAAAGTGGTCGTTCCTGAATCTAACAGTCCCGATGAATTTACTCACGAAGTTCATGAGCCACGAGCGATCTCCAGTCATATGCTTGGAACAGCCTCAGTCCAAATACCATAGAACAATTTGTACGACCTGCAGTTGAACACAGACAAGTATGGATGACTGGACAGTTTGGATCCCCATGCGAGAATTGGTTCCACTTGGTTAGTAAACGAGATTGGAACACCCACATCAAAAGCATAATCAATGATATCATTAGATTTAGATGCAAGACTCGTAGTGACATTAGATCTATTCAAAGTGTGTTCACTTCTTAAAGGTATCACTCTACGAGTGGGCATCCATTTCCTAATGGGCATTGATCTAGATAATTTAGGGCACAACTCATTTAGATTGAATTTACGACCAGTAGGTATCCATTGATAACCTACATTGCTAAAGTTTCTTCCTGTTGGTTTCCAATGTTTTCTAACCTTCTTCCATCTTGGTTTTTTGACCACCTTATCCTGTTTTCTAGTATTAACATCTTTGACCAGAGATTTAACAGCATTACTCAAATCATTCACAACACATTCATCATTAATACCAGAAACCAAGCATTCATTACATGTTTTGCAAGTAGTAGCAGAATTCGAATTAAATACAGTACGCTTATAGCTAATACTAGAATCAACACGATTCGTCTTATTCAACACAAACTTATTGTTCCTAGTGTGGTCTTCTACTCTCTTCCATTGATCACTCTTAGCTTGCGAGGTCCTATCTTGCTTTGTATTTCCTGGAGGCTTTGACCCGCTTCTCTTAGTGTCACTGATTACTCCTGTAGGGGGAACGATGGGAACATTAATTGGTTTCACTACTTTCTGCATTCCTGGTCTAGAAGTGCTGGGATCTGAAGTACTAGGAGGTACATCAAAGGTCACTTTCTTGAATTTTGACATGGAACAAGGCACATCAAGGGTTACATGCTTTACTTTAGGCATAGAATGAGGCATAACAACTCTATCTTTCCTCGTATCAAATTTTGGACATATTGCAATTAAGAATTCTAAAAGTCCCTGAGATCGTTCGGCATACAATAAAAGAGCTTGTGAGCTGGTCTTCAAAGAAACAAATGAGTACTTCCATATCCTCTACAGAGGCTGAATACAAATCCATGTCATCTTGTTGTGCTCAAATCTTATGGATGAGATCTCAATTATCTGACTATGGCTTTGTATTCAACAAAGTTCCTCTATACTGTGATAATAAAAGTGCCATTGCTCTCTGCTGCAACAATGTTCAACATTCAAGAGCAAAGCACATTGACATTCGACATCACTTCATCAGGGAACAAGTTGAAAAAGGTGTGGTTGAATTATACTTCGTGAGGACTGAATATCAGTTAGCAGACATCTTCACCAAAGCTCTTCCTAGAGAACGGTTTGAGTTCATCCTTCCACGACTTGGCTTGAAGAGCCTTCAACCAGAAATACTCAAACGTCTTCAGGAGGAAGACGAGGAGTAAAGGTGTCTATCTCTATCTATTCTTTGTATATATCTTATCAAAAAGCAAAATACAAAATTATAAAACCAACAAAAAGAAAATAGAAAAATATAAATTCAAAATAAAAAAAATGAAAATTTCCAAAAAAAATTGTTGTTTTGTCATGTTTTTCATGGTTCGATAACATCTACGGACTTTGAATTGTCATTTAAAAAGTGGCACGGTCTTTAAATGAAGTTCGAATCGAAGTAATAAAACCTTTTAAAAAAAATGAGATGGAGAAAAATGATGGTTTATTGTCATTTCAGGCAGTAACCCGTTTTAAAAGAAAGAACAGAGTCATGCTTTATCTTTTTTTAGAACCTCATGCTCTGATTCTAAAAACTAAAGCTATAAGAAACGTTTGTCGCCAAAAAGACAAATATTTCTTCACAAATATTTTTCCTTCTAAAAATTCTTCTGAGAAATATTTGTCATCTAATGAAAACTACATTGCTTTGAAAATAACTCGGACTCTATTTTTGAAAATCATCTGGACTTATCATTAGTCAAAAACTCTAACACTCAATCAAAAACTTATGTCGTTGATTGAGGGGGAGAATGATTTTAATTAAATCAAAAAGGTTATTTTTCAAACAATTGGCACGTAAATGAGCAAGGTCTACTCTTGGATAATAAAAAAGAGCAATGTTTTTATACAATTGGATCCAGACCAAGGCTAATGTTGTGTTTTCATAAGATATCTAAGCATGTTTGAACAATGGAGTTTAAAGTCTCAAAATCTGATCCTTATCAGTTAAAATGTTTTTCAAACGCAAGTCACAATTCTCCTTAAAAGCTTTCAAAAACAATTTAAATCAATAAAGATCACAAATCTCAAAGGATTTGAAAATTGTGATCGGGGGAGAATCTGTTATTTAAATTGGATATAAACTGATAATCTGATAAGTGGTTTTAGAAATACAATAACAAGCTATCCTCCCTACATGTGCCAAACGATTTCAGGAACTTTTCAACCACATGTTAAGGGGGAGCATTTATCTTAAACCAAAAATAATTGAAACGTGATTGATTTGTCTCAAAGTGCAGGTTCCCTCTAATATGTGCAAAACTCTTTCGAATCTCGATGCACATATTGAGGGGGAGAAATCATAAGAAAACCACATCCTTCCCAAATTGTTTTATCTAAAGTATTTAAAATGCTAGATGTGATCGGGAAGTGATGATGATCATTTTAGAAAATGTTAATCAAATATTGGATCTTTTATTCTCAATCTAAGGGTTTAAAAGTCCTCTTTCCTCCATGTGCTAAAATAATTTCTAATACTTGAAGCACATGTTGAGGGGGAGCATTTCTAAAATATCAAAAATAATTAAGGTACAAAACGCTTTGATTTTATATCACAAGTACCTTGATTGATTTTTAAATGGTTTTCAATTGGTTTCGAGGCGGAGAACAATACCAAAAGACCAACCAATTTTACTTTATGCATGGAGATATAAGGATGGTTAGGTTAGGTATTCGTTCCCACGATCCCGCCAGAGTATGAGGGATCTACCTAGGGACAATTCACTAAATAGTGTAGAAGTCTTTAGGTATGATGAAAAAAGGAGAAAAGTGAGAAATGGAAGAGTGCCGACTGAGAATAGGCTAGAACTGGAATAAACCCAACAAGGTTCTAGTAATGAAATCTCGATAAGCACTGAAGGGGTTGAAGAATGAAAAAGAATTGAATGAGAAAAGGGTGAAAAGAAATAGCCCTCCATTAATTCAACCTTAGGGCAGAAATCGGGTTGAATACATATGCTACTTGTGGTAACATTGATAATGAAGATAAGATGTCATGGACCCAGTGACGCACTGCACTAAACTTCCCAAGCTACTCAAGTTCCTCTTAAAAGGACTTGTTTCATTCTCATGGGGAACCTACATAATCTATCAACTTTTTCTTAGAGATTGTTGATATTGAAGAAGGAGACCCTCTCCCTAGTCTCCGGCATAGGAAACCAAAGTGCACTATTGAGTTTAGAGCCAAGAGATCATCAATAAATCTCATTAGGACACACTATTCTTGAAGACTTTATGTTTCACACAATGTGGAAAGTAAGAATATATTTTAAGAGTCCTAACCATTATCCTTGTAGTATTGCCAGAACATCCGAGTGATATTTTAAAACATTCACGATGAAGATGGAAATCCTTCTAGACCCAACATCAAACAAGCTCTTGGTGGGTGACATGTGAGATCTTTTCAAAACATCAAGCTTGTGACAACTGGATAGAAACAATGGGTAGATTCAATCTTGAATCAACCTTGGTCCAAGAAATGGATAGACGGATACCTTTGAAATACCGGTCGTTGTGCTTAAAAGTTATTTTCTATAGAACATCGACTGTGTATTAATCTTTCAAAATTAAAAGGGATATATATGATTGAAATTTGATTTTTCTTATAAAACCTTCTTCGTATTACAAAACTCTTTCTTCAAGCAATACGCGATTGTTTTCAAATCATTTTTAATCAATCAGTGTATCTCAATTCGCTGGTTCACTCACTCCGTGTTGTCTTCTTTGAGATGTTTCGGTTTGAGAACAGCTAGAGCAGCTGCGAAACCCTATCTAGGAGATTCCTCGGAATTATACCTGATCACAGGCAGTACTTCTACTAATCAACGGGGAACCGAGGCCGTGCACCTTAATTCAACGAAAGTGATCAAAGACACTTTCGTGCGCTTTATTGCTAACTGTTGTCTGCAGGAACACCTGACGGTTGCAGCTGATTAGAATTGAGGAGTCAAACTATAACCGCATGCTCATACTCACACTTACAGAAATCATGATAAGTGTATATCTTCATCAACTGGCTCTGATATTTTTCAACCCATGCTTCTGCTACGCTGCTGCAAATATCATGAATCAACAAAAGCTTCCGCTACTCTGATGAGAAGATATCATGATCCAAAATGTGAGCATGTCGATCCGAATATCACAACATCACATAATGGCAATACAACTAAGGAAGATTCAAAGATTTGTTGTGGCTGATGATCTCAAAGCTGGGTCAAAGCTCAACATCACGTGGATCAGTTAAAGACCTCCACTTGAAACCACAAAACATGCGAAACATGAAGAATTAAAGACTATGGGCTACAGAGCAAAGAACTTAATCAAGAATCCAAGAACACTAAAATGTAGTATCTGTTTGTAATCAATGTAAACTGAGGTGACCTCCCTTAGCGGGAGATTGTTAGAATTTAGTAAATACGGTAGTTAAAGAGCCGGTCACCTCAAGTATATGTACTCGTTAGAAAGCTCGTAGTCGTAGTCATTTAGTGTGAGTAAGTAAGTTGTTAAGTAACACCGTGGAGGACACATGGGTCTTTACCCACTGTATGCCTGATCCACAGCCCGAAGGAGGGCGTATCATGTTTGTAACTATAAATACCCTTTGCCTCCCAAGGCAAAGGGTTGGAGCTTTGAATATCATTTTTTTATCTCACTAAAGTTCCCAAATCTCTTCCACTTTCTCTCTCTAAACCTCATTCTATACGCCCCATGTTATTGTTTATTTATGTGTTTATGAAAACCAATATGTTACAACGTCCCCCTCAATTTCTATACCAGACGCCCCAGAACTAATCTCAGAAGACGTCCTTCATGAAGACAGACGACGTCACACTCATAAACTGATGATGTCCCAACGATGACTTGGCCCAAATGAAACCCTAATGACGGCGACCTGACGGCGTCAGTAGCAAAAGGTGACGCCGTCACATTTGTAAATCTATATATAGAATTCGATTTTTCTGTATATGTAGAGGAAGAATTTTGGAGAGCAAACCCAAATTTAGTTGTAGTCCAACTAAGACACTATCTAAGGGTTCCATACCCATCTTTACATCATAAGATAAGTTTGTTAATCCATATTATCATTATGTCTACCCTATGTTTAATTTTATATGTGTATGCTTGCTTGTTTACTATGAGTAGCTAGATTATCCTTGTGTTTGCTTAGATCTGTGAAACTTAGTTGTTAACTATTGTTAGGTTGTCTCTTGTCTTAATTGGTAGACGCTAGAGTAAGGAAAACTAGCTTCTTCTTTAATTGTTGTGAGCTTGAACGTCCTAAATAGCAAAAAAGCTTAGGAGTGCACTGATGTCATTCTTTGTGTTTATTGTGTGGGTTTTAGCTTGTTGATAGTAGAGTATTTGGGGAAGATACATATGTACTTGTCGATCCCGGATAGTCTAGAGGAGAGTTACAATTCATAGAACTAGGGAATTAGGCAACCCCCTATGACCTGGATAGTCTAAAGGAGAGTTACAATTCATAGAACTAGGGAATTAGGCAACCCCCTATGACAAAACGGAATACAACGCACCAATTAAGATGAGGATGTGACAATTCAACCGACTAATAAAAGATAACTAGGGAGTAAGAACATCTAAGTAAACACATCTTTAATTATCATATGAGCACACCTACAATTAGCATAATCTATCCTTGGTTCAAGTAGTAGTTAGTTAAGTAGTAAATTGGTGGAAGTACCACCCCCACTCCTATACCCCGAGATATTTACTTTACTTTCTAGAAAAACATAAAAAGACTAAAGAGAATCTCCCTAAACCTTACCTTCTCGTCATACATCTCTTTCTAGTATCTCTATTCCCCTAGAGAACGAATCAATCCCTTGGGCTTACCCCATACTACACTACAATGATTAGGTACACTGCCTAGAGGGTTGAAAAACTTGCTCATAGAAAAGAAAGTCTTTTTTACCCCGAACCCTTCGTATCACCAAATAAGAGCACAAAGTGCACCTAAAACTCGTCTTAGAACTACTTAAGAAGGAGCGGCTTTACGTAAATTTCTATAAGTGTGAATTTTCAATTCATAGATGAAATCCTAATCTACTCGTAGGGCAAAGAAGAGCACGAAGTGCACCTGAAAGATCAAACATAAGTGCAACAATTTATCCTATAGCACAAAGTGACGACTGCGGAGAGTCATGTTTATTTAATGAGTGGCTCTCGCAAAAATTTGGAACATGTAGCATTGGGAACACAGCGAAAAAAAAGGTTTTTGTCGAATGGATGAATGATTGCCGCCAATTAATGAAGGATGTTGGCCAAGTACAAAGGCCACCATAAAGCCCCGAGGCTCTGAGTCTAACTTAAAGACTTGTAAATAAAGAAAAGTGCTTTTTCGAGAGACAACCCGAATTATCCCTTTCATTTGTTTTATTTCCTTTCTGTTGGGTTTTGTGTTTTTAACCATTTTTGCAGGGAAACAAAGAAGAGTTGTTGCTGCAGCATGCTGATCTGACAAGAGTTATGTCGTAACTCACTATCTTAGTTACGCAACAGTCCTTAGTGCAGCAGAACTACTCAGAAGCAAAACCAATTACGGCATAATCTCATGAAATGGTTACGTCGTAGCCACCCGTTTTGCTCAATTATGGCGTAACTCCTTATGGGAGTTACGACATAACCATCCTCTGTAACACTTCTTTCATTTTAAACACAATAACCTTGTATTAGTTTTCAAATGAACTTTGTGGGTATGTTCCCTGTAAGCCTTCACGAGACTACACTCGTCCACTTGGGACACCAAGTGGTTTAAAAGGCTTGTTGCATATGCTAAATGCAACCGTGATTCCTACAAAAGTGAGTTAGGTTTCTTTTTCATTTTTTTCTTTTTTAGAATTATGCTTGTCGGTAGTGTGATTTCAGGGATTGAAGTTGCTCGTGGATGCTTATGCGAAGGCACGACTCTTTTCTTGGGCCTTCTTTCTTTTTAGAGCAAATTTCAGGAAAGTTCTCGCTCTAATTCTACTTTTCTCTTCACCTTTATTATCGCTTAGTACAAAAGAGACTTTGTACAATCCAAGTGGGGGGACGAGAGTAGAATTATCTCTTGAACTTTATTTTGCCCTCGTTTTTCTAGTTTATTTTGAAAAATTATGCCATTTTTTAAATTTTGACATGTTTTTCTAACCTAACTAGATTAGACCTTAGCCGAACACATTATGACCTTTGATATTATATGGTGAGATTAGCCTTATCCGTTTCCAAATTTTTACCCCAAATCTACCAAATTATGATTATGCCGGTAGCTTGTAAACTTTAGAACTTGGCCTTTACATCATTTCGAGACCATATACAAGGTATGTTGAGTTTGCTCGATGTATTTGGACTTTTCAGTTTAAGAAGGCAGTATTATAGGATTATTACCCAAATAGCCTACCATTGTGTGTCTATCGATTAGTCACCTCGACTTCTTGACCCCCATGTTAAACCGTTTGTTGCACTCACCTTTAGTGCAAGATACCCCTAGATACACCTTTTTGAGCCATTCCTTTCACTTTGTTCACCCAACATATTGTTTCGTTACACCATTACGCCCCTACCCTGTAGTCTTTATTTGTAATTGGGAAGTCATTATTTGCCTAAGTTCAAGGTTCAAGTGGAAAGGTTCGGGAATCACGCTTTCGTCGATGATATATCCTTAAAGATCATTGAAGACCCCCCAAATTCTCATATTGTTCATCTCAAGTGGGGGGATGTTATGTTATTATGTTATGTTCAAAAAAAATCATTGTAAAGTGCGATGTTATAAGCACTATTGTTATGAGCTTAATATAGATTTAGTATCGAGGAGGCCACCTCAGTCACATTTGAAGAATGAAGTTGGAAGTGTGCCCATCATGACGTCCTCTAATGGCACATCTACCTGGTTATATCATTATCCGGTTTCTTAACTTCGAAACTTGAACTTTGGGCGAACGGTAAGTGGTGATGACTTAGTTGTAGATTCAGACTATTTGCTTGATTTTTTTTTTACACCAATTTTATCCCATGTCTTATCCTACCATTAGTCATGAAGTGTATCTAGGTGATGCAGCGAGCAATCTTTGGTGTCTTGGCCATGGATTTGGTCATGTATCATTGATTTTGTCCACTTCGCCGTGCCATGTAAGTAATGACAAATCACCCTTAACCTTTGTCGTGTCTACCCATATTTCCTTCGAGAATTGTTTTATCCTTAACTCTAGTGGTGGAGATTTGTGTAACCGCCAAGCTTATGATAGAATACATGATATGACTGTGCAATGAGTGATCACCCCGAAATTGACACTTAGAATAGTTGAGAGATTTGAGTGTTTTGTTCCCATTTTGTGAGGTGTTCGGCTTTTTTTTATTCTAGCATAAGGGATTTGTAAACTTATATTTTCCAGGTAATGGGAGATATCTTTTTAGCAATCTATCTAATAAGGTCTATTTGAGGGCAAGTAAAGTTCAAGTGGGGGGATATTTGATAACATCAAATAATCCTGAATATTAAGTGTCAATTTCCCCCGATAATGCTTGTATTTTATATGATTTATATGGATTTATGCTTGTTTTCCTCTATATTTCACTTTCAGGTAAATTACAAGCATTGGAGCTAAAGAGACGCGGATTTGGAGAATTCATTGAAGATTTATCATAGTATGCTCACTTTGAAGAAGTTACGGCGTAACTCCTCTATCACATTACGACGTAACTAAAGCGTGGCTCAGAAAACCAACTCAACAGAAGATTACGGCGTAACTCTCCTAAAGATTACGACGTAACCAACTAGATCAAATGAGGTTCCGCGCCGCTGCAAGCTACGCCATAACTATTGTATCAATTACGGCGTAACCAAGATTTATTGAAGATACGTCGTAACTCCTTCCATAGTTACACCGTAACCAGCATTATTAGTGCAAAATACGAAGAATTTGATTTTACGACGCAACTCTTATAATTAGTTACGCCGTAACCAGATCTGGCCTATAAATACCCCACGATTTCCATCATTTGAAAGCATCCCATTTCACACACAACTTCAAGTGAATGTGAGAAGAAGTCAAAGGCAGATCTAGAGGAGCATACGGAGCTATCTCCAAGGGAGAAATCACTCCCCTACGATAAGCATTAGCTTTTTATCTTTTCTTTACTTTCAATTCATGTATTTCGTAATGTTAAACATTGAATCGATTGTTTTAGCTAATATGAGTGGCTAAGCACCTCTGGTGTTGGCCTAGTTATGATTCCTTAACTGTTTTGTTTGCGTTTACATTGCTTCCATATAATTATTTCTAAGTGTATGCATGCATAGTTTGTTGGTAGCTACCCTTGTTTCGGTAGTTTTGAATAGCGGTAGTGGCTAATTACTTAGGAGATATGACCAACTGACGACCCTTTCTGCTTGTGCGATTTGACCAACTGATCACCTATCGTTTAGATGACTTAAGAAGTAGGGGGTGAGTGTTTAAGTTTCTAGCGCTCGGGCACTCACTGTTTTGAATCTAGCACGTAGCGGTACTTAATGACTTGGCTTAGGGGACTAAGAACAACTAGACTTATGACGGGTCACCTGATTTCTCCAGTGGGACCCTTTGCTGATAGGTTAGGACGAACTGACCAAATGTTGTCCTATCGACTTTGACCCCACCTGAAGTAATTAGGCGTGAACATTACTAATTAGGATGAATAACCAGGTTAGCACCCCCCCTCCTCTATTGATCACAAACCTCGCCTTTATTTGCTTTAGTAGTTAATTATATTGTAATCATATTAAAACCTGTGACACCTAGACTTAGTTTAAATCCGCGCACATAGCTCTTGGGACGACCTCGATTTTACCGAAATACTACACTACACACGACAGGGTACACTGCCCGTTAGTGCATTAGGGTAGACCATAGGTATAACGAGACTTATAAATATTAAAACCTGGTCAGTAAAACCTGCATCAAGTCACCATTTAAACGATCTCAAAACAAACCAGCGAAAAGAAAAAGACAAAACCAAATGTGAACAAAAAGGTCCAACCGAACATAATAGGTCAAAACAAACGGAAGCCTAACGTCTACCCAAATCCTCACAGGTCATTCCTAAGGTTCAACAAGACAAAGCCAAAGCTCTGATACCATAATTGTAACACCCCAACCCGACACGGGTCAAAATCTCACATTATGGTGTCATACAAAGCATATAAACGCAAGCGGAAGTCTTAAATGAAATTAACAAGTTATATAAATGAATGACTTCAAAAGGAATTACATAATCAAACAATTCAAAACCAAATGAAATGTCAAATCAAATGATCTTTAAAATAAGTCCAAAACAATAAGGTAACTAGGTCAGTCCACTCAAATGCTCCTACTCTCATCCCATCAAAGCCCAGCATCCCACTTGGTACCTGCCGCATTGAAAAGAAAATGTGGCTGACCTTAAAAAGTCCAGTGAACAGATATATAACAAAATAGATAGTCAAAACGTAAATAAATATAGAGAAAGGAAAACATAAGCTCCTGCTGAAACGAACATCATCTGTCAAACGAATGAGAGATCAAGGATCAACTGAATAAATATCATAAGGCAAATGAGTCAAATGAAATAAGCGATCAAACAATAATACGAATCAGATAATCATAAGGTAAATGAGTCAACAAGAATAAGAGATCAAGATCATACAAATCAGATAATCATAAGGTAAATGAGTCAACAAGAATAAGAAATCAAGATCATACGAATCAGATAATCATACGGTAAGTGAATCAAGATGAATCATAAACGAATATTGTCACGAGCGCATAACCTAACGTCCAGCATGACACATGAAGGACACTACATACATACATAACTGTCAAGTCATAAGTGTACAAGGAGCTGCTGACTCCCAAAGTACCATGAGTGCGAGAGGGGTGCAAGGCAAGCACAGCCAAACGCCATAAACATAGCATAATATCATAAGCATAGGATACATCCATACACCCCCCATATAAACATATCATATATGTACCTTGCTCACATGACAGGTATACATATACATCATAATGGCCAAGTGATCACATAATCATACATATCATAATGGGGACGCCGGGGACTAATCACACCGCCGCACATAGTGTCATGCCATTGGTGCCATCAATGACATGGTCATGGTACCTCCATGATTAGTTAGCTCGAACAGCATAAGAAACAAAGCATACGAAGTATAATTATATCATATCATATCAAATGAAACATATCAAACTGAACGGAATCATAATCATAGCAAATGAATGTCATAGCGAATAGAATCATATCAAAGGATCATATTGAAATCATATCAAAGGATCATAGCAAAGAGAATCATAGCAAAGGAATATCATAAATGAAACAAGTTCAAGGATTGGAAAGTCATGAGAAATACTTACTGAAAAGGGATAGAATATATGTACCTCAAACCGTAAAGCAAATCACCAAAATTACACAAGGAACAAAGGTTACTCCTTCTCCTGCGGATCTACACGAATAATGATCGTTTAATACTTAGAAAGCTATTTCATAATTTTAGTGCTCGTAGTTCTTCATATTTCATAATTAAGATTTCTTTCTATTTTTAGAAAGTTTCCACTTTTAGTAATTTCCGAATTCAGTAACTTTCCATATTTAGTTAGTTTCTTGAATTAGTAGGTTTTCATAATTAGGTGACTTTAATACTTTACGGGTTATAAATGACAATTAAATAGACTTAATGGTTTAACGTAACCAATATCATGGTTTAGGGTCTTCAATAACATATTAGTAAAGCCTAGGGTTAAGTACCACAATTATCAAAGTTTCGGGTTAATAGGTAACTTACCATAGTTTAGGTTTTATTGCGACAAGTAACTAAACTTCAAAACTTAATATATTATTATAATATTTTAAGGTGTAAATTCATAAAAGTATAGGGTTTGCATGTGACAATTATCAAAGTTAAGGGCTTAAAATAAAAATAAAGTTATATATTTAATATTATTCAATTCTTGTTTATATAAAGATGTTTCAGATTCAAATACTAACGTTTCACAATGTATTTCCCAAATACATGTTCTTTACATATTCATGCTCGTTCGCGGTTCATATAGCTTACAATCACGACCAAGAAATCATGCAATACGACTAACTCCCGACTCATCTCCCACGACATACTTTCAAAATACCAAACGAATCACACATAAACTCCGCGATCAGCTTTGAACTCACTCCCACAAGACCAAATACAAACCATTTAAAATATACAATTTCATGTTCGATCGCGTCTCAAGAAACTTACATTTACGACCAAGTGAACATGCATTATGACTAACACAAGACTCAACTCCTCCGGCACACTTTCAACATACCAAAGGACCCATACAATAATCTCGTGATCACCGTCAAACTCACCCCTACAAGACCATGCTTACCCTTTTCTTTTTGTAATATCAATATATATATATATATATATATATATATATATATACATATATATATATATATATATATATATACATATATATATATATATATATATATATATATATATATATAAAACAGGAGGCATGACACGTAGATTATTCCACAAATGTCACCTTATTGCCATGTAATTGTTTTTAGTGTCATGTCATCACAAATTAATGCCACCTAAGCAATTTTTTGGTTTACATCTTGCATATCCAAATCTATAAACTTAAAAAACAAAACCTCATTAGAAAAAAAACCAATATCACGTAACTGAAAAACTATACCTAAAAACCCTAAATCAAAACAAACTCACACACTAATTCATTCGTTGCCATCCTTTTTCTCCGAAACCCTAAATCAAAACATTTGTTTCCTGCATAACTTTAAGGTAGGTGATGACAGTACAAATTTTTTAACCTAACCCTAATGTAAACCTAATCATTATGTTTTTTCTTCCACAAGTGGTCTTTGTATAAAGTCTTTATCAGGTATGTTTTTGGTTCTTACATATATGCATGTTCCTAAATCCTTTAATGATATTATGTTTAATTGCTAGCTGTCAGGTATGAAGTTTGGTTTTTTAGAATGGTTTTGGGTTTCTGAAAGACATGATTTATAAAGTGTGTTTTATTGATTCTGAGTGAATAACGTTTGTAATTTTTGTGGCGAATGCTGGTGATTGTGATGTGGGTTTTGAGCACCAATAGAGTTCTACTTACCGATTACTTGGTTACGTTTGTTGTCTTATTTTGAAGAGGAGTAGTAAACATCAACTACTACTCGACATGTAATCTTGAACGCATAGGTTTACTTTCCCTGTTTCCTTTTTTAATATTAATCCTATCTTTTTTGAGGTATTGTATTTGCCTTTGATGGTCGTAACTTGTATGCAGGTGCTGAGTGAACAGTATGCTGCCATCAGACGAACTCGATTCGAAGGTGTTCATTATCATATTTATTCATTGTGTAAGTAAATCAGTTTTAATTTTTGACTTTGAAAGATTGACGGGATTCGATTGGCTTCTTTGATATATTCTCATTAAAGTTTAGATTTTTATTGTCTTTTGATAATGTTTAATTGATAGAAACGATACATATGGTTCGAATTTAAATCCCATCATTATAATTTAGAACAATTAATTAAACCTGGATGACCTTCTTTAATTATTTTTATAAAATTATTAGTAGGCAGACAGAATTTATAAATTTTCAATTCTTGCTTAAATTTATCTTGATTGTGCTGATTCGACATGGGTTTGTTTTGAATTGCGATTAGTGATATGTGTTATTGATTTTGTTTGTTTAATTGCTGAACTAAAGTGTTTATTATGTTGTGTAGTATATATTAGGAGATGATATGAATGTAAATGTTTGGTAGAACTTTGGTAAGACCTCTTCGCTTAAAAAATTGCTTAGAGTTTTGATACATTGACATGTCCAAGAAACATTTGTTTTGATGTTTTTAGGAGAAGGTGTAACACACCCAATTTCGTGATACGCAGCGGAATTCAAACTAGGTGTTACTTCATGGCACAACAGTCATAACAATAGAAAACGATCTCTAAAGGAGTCGTTTAAAAAAGATTTATCATTCAATTTATATAAATATCAGAGTTTACAAAATAGGTCCCAGTTGGTTCCATTGTTTACAAAGTACATCAATATAAAGTCTTTGATGTTTTGTGAATGACAAAATATTTATAGCCTTCTTGATCTAGTCCTTGCACTTCCGTGCCAGCTTCCGACATTATGGACCTGAAATACATGCTTAAAACTGTCAACACAAAGGTTGAGTGAAATTCATAGAGTTTGTTAAATGGTTGAACACATTATGTTGGTAGTGTGAGTTAATTAGACTCGCACCAATGGTTTGAAAACAAAACAGTTCTTATTAGACTAAGCATCATGCAATCAAGGCGTTAACGTGTTCCAAATTTAATTGGAGAAACTATTGATACGTGCCCTTAACAGGTAAAATTGCCACTTTTACCTAATGTACTCAAATATAGTGCGTTTGTTTACTGGACCTGGTCAAACAAACGGGATTCGTCAATCCCAATAGATCTATTCACAATATTCGCGCCCACCTTCACTCAGTGATTAATGATTCATGATTAAGGGACTTAAGATAGGCAAATGCGGTAACTTAGTGACAATAAAACAATCAGATAAGCATATAGTTTGAAAGCAATGTGTTCGATTAAAAATAAAGCACGTATCTCCCCCAAGAGTTTGTAAAACAGTTAAGTAATAGAAAGTGGCGCTATGAACTCACCTCAGAGTAAATGATATCAAATGTACAATGAGAATGATGGATATGCCATGAGAACTTCTACGAGCAACCTAGAATAGGATGTTGCGACTTAGGTTTGAAATAATGATGCGAAAGAAATAACAAGCCTATATACGTCTCTATGTTGATCATGATTTAGTACATGGTATTTGTATATGTCATTTATAGAAATGGTCTAGTTGTGAAAACGTGTTTAGTTTATAGATATCGTACTACCGTTCGGGCCATCGTAATTCAGAGGTCATGCAGTAAACGTTCGAGGAGCTAGGACACTTTAAATCGTAAATCCAGCAATTCGTCGATACGTTTTACTCAAATGAAACCCCTCACATGAAGCTCCCTACTATTGTAGCACTTAGTAAATACAACATATGTTTTGAGTGAAGATTTTTTATAACATAAAGTTTATCATGTTTTTAATAAGTATCTAGTTTTTACAAGTTCTCATTGTTTACTAGTGGTTACAACTTATTAACATGTTCAAGAATGAAGTTTTAGTAAAACTGTCGGAAAAGGGTAAAATGATCATTTTTCCGTTACTTGTAAAAAAACTATTTCAAAGATTAAATGAAGTTTTGTTAAGTTAATAAGTAACTAGCTATGAAAATAACTTGGTTTTGCTTTTAGTTGTGATAAAAGTATAGTCTTGAAACTACATATAAGGCAGTTTCAGTTTTTGAATGAATATGGCCTGTTTAGAGTTTTCAAGGTCCGAGCTTCTTTCAATTGAAGGAAAACGTCGTTCCGGACAAATTTTGTGTTTTAACTTTTTGATGATTCGGACTAGAAGTACCACTTTTAACACGGACAGGCCCTTAACAGCAAGCTATTTGGCAGTTTCGGCGTTTTGGTTTTGCTAACTTCTTTTGACTATAACTTTTGACTCGTTTGTCCGTTTCGGGTGATTCAATTTGCTATGTTTACCTTTTTATCTTGTCTACCATATTATGTAAGTTAGAAATTCCATATTTAACTAGTTTTAATGGTTTCAAACGTATAGAATATGACTAGTTTACTAGTTTGTTACTTTTACGACAATATATGAATTAAAACATGTGATTGAGTATATGTACATCATGAATCAACATAGTAACTATATATATAGCATGAAATTGTTAAGATTATGAATAATAAAGATGAGATTATGGTGGTGATTAGTTGCTTACAACTTTTGGCTTTCAATAAGAAAGGAGTAACTAGTAAGGATCGGACTTTGATTGATCACTTAAGACTTCGGATTGAGCTAGCTTTCTACACCTTGGCACCCTTGAAATCTTGAAGAGTTGGTGATGAAGTACTAAGTGACTTGAGTGGATTTAAACTCAATAAGATCACTTACACTTGCTAGAGATTTGATGTAGTAACTTACTACTTGAAACTTCTTTGCATAAACTTGGAGTTTAAGAACAAATTATGGAAGATATGGTGGTTTCATGCTATGAACGACCCAATTCAGTTTATGAGGGTGTTTAGGATGTATTTCACTTTCTATTTATAGGAGGGTAAGTTTGGTTAACCATATATTGGGTTAAATATTAACCATGGTTAAGTTAGGACACATGTAATGATCTAAATGAACCATGGTTAGGATTATGCCACCAAAATGATGAATCCCCCCCCCTTAGGTCGGCCATAACAAGATTAGATGACTTAGGTGGATAGTTTTGGTATTATCTTGAGTTTAGAGCATGATTTGGTTCCGTTAAATGCCAACCGTAAGTTGTTAAGCCAAAAAACGTAAAACCGGGTATCGTAAAAATACGAAACTTGTAGGAATGATGAAACTCATCATTATACTCCATCTAAAAATATAAAATGGGTGATAAGTCTTATCGGGTGCAAAAACGCTGCTTAAAGCTGGAAGCACGGGTCAAAAACGCGTAATTCGCAGTTTATCAAAAAAGAACGAAATTTCAGGGAAATGACCGTGAATTTATTTAGAGTAGACTAAAACTAGTCTAAAGATATGAGATATCAAGATGTGGTTTTCGTCATACGTGGGATAACTTAACAGTTATACGTGAAGTCTAAAAGTTACGCGATTTAAGCAAAAATGTAGAACGTACAAGGTTCATTTCTTTACAGTCAATGGAGGAGGGAAATATGTTTGACTTTTTTAGAAAATATAAAAGTGTCTAAACATCTTAGAAAATACAGTGCAAGAATGGTTAAGTCTGGGTCTACGTAGAATTGTTTAAAACGTAAGTTTAGTCTCGTACGGCTCAGAGTTTATTTGGTAACATTTTAAAATGAAATCTTAAAAATTTCTCTAATTGATTATGAGTGATCTAAAAATTAATCTGATGTGAGAAAAATTGTCAGAGTTGATTTTCGTTATGCGCGGGATGTTTAAATGGTGCTCCGACCAAAACGAAACTTTAAGACGAATGTTTTCTTAATAACTTTTGCGAAAATGATCTAACGATTGTCAAACTCTCAGGTCATTACTAAAATAATTTATCTTACGAGAATGTGAAATAAAATTTTTACGGGATGAATAGTGAAAATGAATAGTAAAAGTGAATAGTAACTTTTCAAAAATATGAAAAGTAACCCGAAAAATGCGCGTTGTTACAGTCTCACCACCTTAATGGGAATTCCGTCCTGGTATTCAGGGTGTGTTATCCGATGTTGAATTGTCTAGCAAAATGTGGATGTATGCGCCAAATTATAATCTTTGTGTTCTCAAGTTTCTGGTCATAGAATGTATTATGTGCCATGTGGCTTAAGTTGATAACCTAAAGAGTTTTGTTAGAATCTTATTGAGTCCAATATACCTCAAGTTTAGCTTTTCCCAATTCTCAAAACAAATCATATCTTATTGCATCGAGGCTTTCAATAAAACCTTAATTTCTAACATGGAGTTTTTGGTGATAGTGTGCGGCATGGAGCCTAATTTGTATTTGTATGGTTTCCTTAGTTGTTTCGTGGGTGATCTCTGACCACCTTAGTCCATCGAATGGTTAACTAACGCTTTCGTCAATATAGTGCCTCAAAATGGAATAGTTTTGTTGTTGTTAGGGTAACTGTTGTTAATCAGAGGCGTAAGATATTGTTGATGTGAAATGGTTTGTAATGATGTGAAAACTGTCGTTGTAGGGAAAGTCTTGCTAGTGGCAAGTGGTTATCCAAACCATTTCCAAAGTTGATCATGTCTTAGGTGGTTTTGAGATGAAGGCTATATCGTATAGTATTTATGTCTACTAGTGTTTGAAAGAAATGTGGTATAGTGAAGTTTTACGTACTGAATTTCAATGGGGTTCAGATAATGATGTGACATGTTGACGATTAGAAGAGTGTAGCGTACGCTTACCATTATTGTTAGGTAGAGATGTCAAGTTTGTTTTAAAATGAAAAGTAAATTTTAAAGGAATATGGCGGAATGATATCCTTGAAACCTAAACAGGCTAGTACTTCTAAGAAATGACGAGAAGATTTGATGACTATCCCAAGATAGTAGTTCGGATTATCTCATGTATGAAAATTTCAAGAATGAAATTAGGTAGTATAAATAAGATGTTAAGATTTTGCTGAGTGGTAAGACACTATCGCGTCTCTAGATCTTTTTAATGAATTCTCGTGGTTTATCGAGTTTAAGTAGGAAATCAACCTGAATATAACACTTGTATAACTATTCCCAGTATTTGAAAATTTTAAGTCGAACATAGTTAGTCAGACTATGTTCCACTATCCCTAGGTTAAATATAGGTGACTAGACTATCTTTAGCCGAGGTTCGATAAATTTTTCAAATACCTAAATTAGGTATACTTGTGATATGTCCATAGCTTTTGAGAAATTGTCCACTAAGCAAAGGCGATATCAAAACATTCAGTTGCAAGTCCTGGCCATAAAAGACTTGTAACCTATGTTTTCACATTCCATTGCATAGAAGATAGTATGGGTAGATACGTGTGGAAAGGAAATCTTAAGTAATTCTAAAATAGTCTATACTTGGCTAGAATCACGAACCTTTAACAATGAAGGTTTCAGAAGAGAATTTTGATGTATGTAGAGAAAGTTGTTGAACTTCAGCTTTTGTAGATGATGAGTCAGTTTATCTTTTAGAAATCCCATTTCTTGTATTTCCATTAGGAAAATCGATAGATTGTGACGGTTTCATGTAAAACAATATCATATAATGTTTATAAGATAATTTTTAGAGACTTTGTATAACTTGCAATGTATGTGAAGTAAATTAAACCATTGTGTAACTCACAATATCTTGAGAAAAGATGGAGAGGTCATTGTGTAACTCACAATGTTTTGAGAAATGATAGAGAGACCATTGTGTAACCCATAATGTCTTGAGAAATGATAGAGAGACCATTGTGTAACCCACAATGTCTTGAGAAATGATAGAAAGATCATTGTGTAACCCACAATGTCTTGAGAAATAAATGAGACCACTGTACGATTTGCAGTGTCTGAGAATGTAATAGAGACTATTGTAGAATTTACAGTGTCTGAGAATGTAATAGAGACCACTGTAGGATTTGCAGTGTCTGAGAATGTTATAGAGACCACTGTATCTCATAGTGTCTTGAAAAATGAATGAGACCATTGTATCTCACAATGTCTGGGAAGTAGGAAAGACCATTGTAATCAGTTACAATGTCTTGGATAAAGTTTCAAAATCCTAAAATGCACGAGTAGATACATTATTGGGAAAATATGATTGTGCCGTAATGCCTTAGAATAGACATACGCAGGTATGTTTAGTACATCGTTTATGATTGAAATTATGTCAAGTGTATATATCAATATACTAGTATGTTTATATAGCTTAAAATGCCTATAAGTCACCTAATCGTCTAGAGGATGGAAGGCACGGAGAACGGAAGACTATAAAATGTTTTTGTTTGTAAAAGTAGTTATAGTTTAAGTCTCAATTAGACACATTTCTCGATAACTGTGGCTCTGATACCAATCTGTAATACCCCCAATTTCGTGATACGCAACGGAATTCAAACTGGGTATTACTTCATGGCACAACAGTCATAACAATAGAAAATGATCTCTAAAGGAGTCGTTTAAAAAGGATTTATCATTCAATTTATATAAATATCAGAGTTTACAAAATAGATCCCAGTTGGTTCCATTGTTTACAAAGTACATCAATATAAATTCTTTGATGTTTTGTGAATGATAAAATATTTATAGCCTTCTTGATCTAGTCCTTGCTCTTCTGTGCCAGCTTCCGACATTATGGACCTGAAATACATGCTTAAAACTGTCAACACAAAGGTTGAGTGAAATTCATAGAGTTTGTTAAATGGTTGAACACATTATGTTGGTAGTGTGAGTTAATTAGACTCACACCAATGGTTTGAAAACAAAACAGTTCTTATTAGACTAAGCATCATGCAATCAAGGCGTTAACGTGTTCCAAATTTAATTGGAGAAACTGTTGATACGTGCCCTTAACAAGTAAAATTGCCATTTTTACCTAAGGTCCTCAAATATAGTGCATTTGTTTACCGGACCTGGTCAAACAAACGGGATTCGTCAATCCCAATAGATCTATTTACAATATTCGCGCCCACCTTCACTCAGTGATTAATGATTCATGATTAAGGGACTTAAGATTGGCAAATGCGGTAACTTAGTGACAATAAAACAATCAGATAAGCATATAGTTTGAAAGCAATGTGTTCGATTAAAAATAAAGCATGTATCTCCCCCAAGAGTTTGTAAAACAATTAAGTAATAGAAAGTGGGGCTATGAACTCACCTCAGAGTAAATGATATCAAATGTATAATGAGAATGATGGATATGCCGTGAGAACTTCTACGAGCAACCTAGAATAGGATGTTGCGACTTAGGTTTGAAATAATGATGCGAAATAAATAACAAGCCTATATACGTCTCTATGTTGATCATGATGTAGTACATGGTATTTGTGTATGTCGTTTATAGAAATGGTCTAGTTGTGAAAACGTGTTTAGTTTATAGATATCGTACTACCGTTCGGGCCATCATAATTCAGAGGTCATGCAGTAAACGTTCAAGGAGCTAGGACACTTTAAATCGTAAATCCAGCAACTCGTCGATACGTTTTACTCAAATGAAACCCCTCACATGAAGCTCCCTACTATTGTAGCACTTAGTAAATACAACATATGTTTTGAGTGAAGATTTGTTATAACATAAAGTTTATCATGTTTTTAATAAGTATTTAGTTTTTACAAGTTCTCATTGTTTACTACTGGTTACAACTTATTAACATGTTCAAGAATGAAGTTTTGGTAAAACCGTCGGAAAAGGGTAAAATGATCATTTTTCCATTACTTTTGAAAACACTATTTCAAATATTAAATGAAGTTTTTTTAATTTAATAAGTAACTAGCTATGAAAATAACTTGGTTTTGCTTTTAGTTGTGACAAAATTATAGTCTTGAAACTACATATAAGGCAGTTTCAGTTTTTGAAAGAATATGGCCTGTTTAGCGTTTTCAAGGTCCGAGCTTCTTAAATACTGAAGGAAAATGTCGTTCCGGACAACTTTCGTGTTTTAACTTTTTGATGATTCGGAGCAGAAGTACCACTTTTAACACGGACAGACCCTTAACAGCAAGCTATTTGGCAGTTTCAGCGTTTTGGTTTTGCTAACTTCTTTTGACTATAACTTTTGACTTGTTTGTCCGTTTCAGATGATTCAAGTTGCTATGTTTAGCTTTTTATCTTTTCTACCATATTATGTAAGTTAGAAAGTCCATATGTAACTGGTTTTAATGGTTTCAAATGTATAGAATATGACTAGTTTACTAGTTTGTTACTTTTATAACAATATATGAATTAAAACATGTGATTGAGTATATGTACATCATGAATCAACATACTAACTATATATATATATATAGCAAGAAATTGTTAGGATTATGAATAATAAAGATGAGATGATGGTGGTGATTAGTTACTTACAACTTTTGGCTTTCAATAAGAAAGGAGTAACTAGTAAGGATCGGACTTTGATTGATCACTTAAGACTTCGGATTGAGCTAGCTTTCTACACCTTGGCATCCTTGCAATCTTGAATAGTTGGTGATGAAGTACTAAGTGACTTAGTGGATTTAAACTCAAGAAGATCACTTAAACTTGCTAGAGATTTGATGTAGTAACTTACTACTTGAAACTTATTTGCATAAACTTGGAGTTTAAAAACAAATTATGGAAGATATGGTGGTTTTATGCTATTAATGACCCAATTCAGTTTATGAGGGTATTTAGGATGTATTTCATTTGCTATTTATAGGAGGGTAAGTTTGGTTAACCATATATTGGGTTAAATATTAACCATGGTTAAGTTAGGACACATGTAATGATCTAAATGAACCATGGTTAGGATTATGCCACCAAAATGATGACTCCCCCCCCCCTCTTAGGTCGGCCATAACAAGATTAGATGACTTAGGTGGATAGTTTTAGTATTATCTTGAGTTTAGAGCATGATTTGGTTCCGTTAAATGCCAACCGTAAGTTGTTAAGATATAAACGTAAAACCGGGTATCGTAAAAATACGAAACTTGTAGGAATGATGAAACTCGTCATTATACTCCATCTAAAAATATAAAATGGGTGATAAGTCTCATTGGGTGCAAAAACGCTGCTTAAAGCTGGAAACACGGGTCAAAAACGCGTAACTCGCAGTTTATCAGAAAAGAACGAAATTTCAGGGAAATGACCGTGAATTTATTTAGAGTGGACTAAAATTAGTCTAAAAGTGATATGAGATGTCAAAATGTGGTTTTCGTCATACGTGGGATAACTTAACAGTTATACGTGAAGTCTAAAAGTTACGCGATTTAAGCAAAAATGTAGAACGTACAAGGTTCATTTCTTTACGGTCAATGGAGGAGGGAAATATGTTTGACTTTTCCAAAAAATGTAAAAGTGTCTAAACATCTTAGAAAATACAGTGCAGGAATGGTTAAGTCTGGGTCTACGTAGAATTGTTTAAAACAAAAGTTTAGTCTCGTACGACTCAGGGTTTATTTGGTAACATTTTAAAATGAAATCTTGAAAATTTCTCTAATTGATTATGAGTGATCTAAAAATTAATCTGATGTGAGGAAAATTGTCAGATTTGATTTTCGTAATGCGTGGGATGTTTAAATGGTGCTCCGACCAAAACGAAACTTTAAGACGATGTTTTCTTAATAACTTTTGCGAAAATAATCTAACGATTGTCAAACTCTCAGGTCATTACTAAAATAATTTATCTTACGAGAATGTGAAATAAAAATTTTATGAATGAATAGTGAAAATGAATAGTAAACTAAATAGTAACTTTTCAAAAATATGAAAAGTAACCCGAAAAATGCGCGATGTTACAGAAGGCTCAAGGATGAATTACCGGCCTATGTTCCCTTGCCAGTATTATTTCTCCTCTGATATTCAGTCCCTTAACAGATGACTATATTTCGAGGTTATGTTAATGTTTTAGTCAATTTCAACAATGCTAATGAAGTGCGCTCGTGTCTTGCAGCTTTATTCTTATCAGACGGTGCTCCATTCGTGTTTCTTGATTTTAGCCTCGTGTGTGCTGCATGTGGTAAAATATTTGATAGCACTAAATCTTTTCTGTTATCTGACATGTCACGTTATCAGAATATACGCAAAATATTTTTTCCACTAGACATTGTTTGCACTTTTGTATGTACTATTTTTAATAATTATCTTCAAAGAGCCCTTTAGTACATTAATATTTTTACTTGGTTTAACTGATGAGATTTATATTTTTAAATTTTGACTTGCATCAGATACTTATCATGAAGTTGAGAGGTCACTATGTTACTTTCTTTTTAGCACATACAAAAGGTTATCCAGTGGTAGCTCCTGCTTTTTTTTGCAGGTATGCCTTGATGCTATGAATTTAACTTCATCCATATTTTCGTGTTAAGCTTCAAGTTTGGGTTGCTTCAATTTTCATTCTCAATTTTCATTATCTAATGGCTGGTAGCATCCTTTGGTTCACTCACCTATCTATGCAAAGTATCAACATATACAAGTATCCTATTGGTAAATTGCGTGTGGAGCCTATTGAAATCATTATCTTTGTTGCAGTTATGGCTACACTTGGTATGTTTATTTTAATGATTTTGACATTAGTATCATAAATTGGTGACGTTGGCATAATATTGATGATAATGAGAGTTGAACTTTGATCTTTAATATGGTTGCAGGTATTGACTCAGGCAATAGAACAGTTAGTTGAACATAATCCTCTAAGAAGATGTCGTCGCTTCAGTTGTGGTTATATATAATCATGATAACTACATCGGTTTGTTAACTTGGGTTGTGGTTGTACTGCAAAAGTTCTGGAAATGAGATCGTTTATGTCTATGCGAAGGTAACATCTTTCATTAGGCTATTGTATTAACAAAATTGTGGTTTATTAACAGGATCATTACTTTGATGTGGTACAAATGTTGTTGGGTTAGTTGCTACTGTTCTTAGTGATAATTTTTACTGGTTTCTTGATCCTGTAGGAGCTATTATTTTTGTTGTTTTATACAATTGTAAATTGGTCTGGAACCGTTTGGAAAATAAAGGTATATTCAGTTTTACTTTTTATTTGATTACACTAAATGTGAGTCAACCAAAACATATAAAAATGACCCGTTTCAACCTGATACCGTATTAGACCCATCGACCGTCTTTGCCACCTCTAATATTTGTACTTCATCGTGAATGTGGTGCAACTATTTCATGTGTGTGTACGGCTGATCAACGTTTACATACGCAACAGAAGAGCATGCAAAATGATATTAACCAAGGTTGTGAACTCATGTGTCTGCATCTTCCAATTGGTTTACATTATATATTAGTTGCTTTTACATTGTATTCAAATGTCTTTCACTTTTATAACAGTTTCTATCAGCACGAAACAGCAAGGAGATCACAGTTTCCGTCAAAGTGTTGAGCCTGTAAACTGTATTAGTGAAGGTAGCTTCGAATAAAATTATATTTGTAATTACTATTATACAGGTTCATATGATTGTAAAGAGTTGTAGCTAACATTATATTAAGTTAGGAATATGATAAATGGACCAAATTGGGAGGCCTAAAAACACTTGGCAGTAGGCAGGTAGCTTCTAACAGTTTCATGGCTTATTTTTTTACCAGGTGGTAGCAATAGTCGAGATAAAACCGGTGGAACTTCTCATGGACATGGCTGTCGTGATGGCTTTTCGAGTAGAGGTAAAGCTATATAGTACCATATCTGCGCTAACCTACATATAAGCTAATATGCATACATGCATATGTTTGATATGTGTGATCTTGCTGGTTATTTCATATCATTTATTTATAATTGGTTTGTAGTCGCGCCTGTAATGACTAAAGTTACGTCTTCACTCTCTCCACCTTTAGGTTAGATCGAAGTTTGCAAAACCGTTACAGATAGATCGAAGTTTGCAAAACCGTTACAAATATTCATGTGTTTGGTGGCTTTCTATTCGAATGGTGGTCAATATTTTGGTACATATTTATAGCGAGGACCAATGATAAGTACTCAGAAGTTGCAGCTTCTTATATTGAGGTTTTACCCAAACTGAACTACAATATTATGTTTCTTTATTTCAGGTACTGCAACATCAAATATATTAAGTGGAATCTATAACAAAGAAACAAAGTGAGCTTTAGTAGAAAAAAATATAATCATCTTATCAATTGCAACAATGATATAAAGAGCTAGAACTGGAAAATACCCCAAAACTACTCAATCATATGTTACAAAATTTACGAGCTTAAAATATTCATAGAACACGATAGAAGATAATTCAAAAATTAAAAAGATATTAACGGATGTAGTTTCCCTGTTCAGGTTACTCGGGGAGCGCAACACTTTTGAATCAAATGTACGTAAGTCTTATGAAGATTTATGATAAAGACATTCGTTAATAAACTTTCAGATTGCTAACTTTTTTTCTATCTAGACAACAAAAATGCTCTAAAATCAGTGTGAAACCGAGTTAAGGAATTAAGGTCTTAACACTGATATAATTAAAGGTTTGGTTCGATTTTTTTTAATGATAGAAGAAAACACAATAATGAAACTATTCATTTCATTGTTTTATTTGTGTTAACAACTAAACCTGCAACTTATCAAGTTTATAATAGTTGTTATTTGTACTCAAAATTTACTTCATGTCTATAGAAAACTCTGTATATATTTGGCTCTCAAACATTATCACAAGTTGGGTACAAAGACCGGACAACTTCATGCTGGTCTTTTAAGAGTTAAGACAAAAAAAGGTTTTAAGATTCTTTATTGTGACAAAGACGATTAATACACGAACTTCGTAACAAATATCGTGTACAAATAAATTTTATTTTGTATATGAATAAAATGACCTCAGATAGGAAAGGGTGGAGAGATAGGATTAGTATCTGCGGCTAGATTTTGGCTTGGGGCTTTGTGGGTTTAGGTTGTTTGGGTGGGGTAGGCTTTTAGGCGTCTCGTTATTTTGCCTTGCCCCGGTGTTCTGGTTTTTGGTGCCTCCCATGTTTGCTTTAACGTAGTTTTAGGCCCTGTGCGTGCTTTGCTTTGTGATAACGCTACACGCGTCGTTCGGGGTCAAAGGAACTTCCTTTTCGTCGAGCAAGTTTTTCAACACCCTAGGCAGTGAACCTAATCTTTGTAGTGTAGTATTAGGGTAAGCCACGGGTATTGATATCGTTCTCTAGGGGAATAGGAATGCTAGTAAGAAGTTACTACGCTAAGGTTGGGGTTGAGGAAGATTATTTTTTATCTTTTTATGTTTTTTTTAGGAAAACGAAAGGTACGAATCTCGGGGTTTGGATTTGGGGGTTGGTATTGCTACCGATTACTCTACTTATCTAATTATCTAATCTAAGGTGTATGTAGTCTATGTCTAATTATTGTGTGCTCGTATGATAGTTTAAAGATGTGTTTACTTAGGTTTTACTACTCCTTAATTATCTCCTATTGGTGGTTGAATTGTCACGTCCTTATTCTTAGTTGCGTTGTGTGTCTAAAGTTGTAGGGTATGCGTTTCTCCCTAACTCTTTGAACCTACCAAAGGGTCTCGTCTACAAAACCCACTGGGGATAATAAACTCTTACTCTAAGGCACTCTTTGGATGGTTTAGCTTACAACTACTCAAGGAGTTATAATCTAAGGTTCACAAAGATTTAATCAAGCATTAAGTACACAACGAATGACCTATCGCATTACTAGATCATTAATCAACTAAGATAAGAGACAACCAATCAATATTCAATAATTAAGTTTCATATTCCCTAAGCAAACACACAAGTAAATTAGCCGGACATGGAGAACATGCAAGCATACACACAAATAATCAAAGACATAATTGTATTAATGAAGTAAAACACTTATCTTGGTGTAAGATAGGGTTTGGAACCCTAAAATACTGTACAAGACAGCCTTGGTTCGGTTTAGGTTTTTACTCCAAAAGACTACACACAAATACTGAAAAATTCGGATTCTATATATAAGATTACACATGCGACGGCGTCACCTTTTGTTTTGTGACGCCGTCATGTCGCCGTCATTAGGGTTTCGTCTTGGCCACGTTAGACTTGCGACGGCGTCACCTTATGTTTGTGACGCCGTCCTCTTCAGCTTCTGACGCCGTCTGGATTGCATCTAGGCCGTCTGAGTTGCAACGGCCTACTCTTTTATAACTTGACGTCGTCACTTGAAAATAGGAGTTTTGGCTTCTGTCCCGTCACAAAATCCTCCGACGGCGTCGCGTATAAGCTGTGACACCGTCACCTTATGTTTTCAGCAGCTTTGAGTGTCTCGATTCTGACTTTGGCCATTTTCTTTGTATATTCGCGCCTTTTCGTCCAAATAAGTACCATTCCAGCATTTTGCCTTCAAGAGACCTAAAAAGTGAAAAGGAACGATATTAAGCAATAACGGATACAAAAGTGATCAAATAAGGGCTTAAACGACCCCTCAAAAAGGTACCTTTTAAAACCTTATCACTTTGCTTGTGTTGTTTAGGCTTGCCTGCTTTTTGCCCTGCTTTTGCTTTTGGTGCCTTGTTTTGCTCTGCCTTTGCTTTAGGCCCTTAGGTCTCCTTGCTTTTCTTTGCGCTTTTCTTTGTTGCCTTGCCTGGCTTTTGCCTGCCTTCTCTACTGCTTGTGCTTGTTGTTTACTGACTTCTTATCTATTTTCTTCTTTATCTCACCCGCACACATGCACTTGCCGGAGGTCTCGTTGAAAGCAGTCTCTCTACTCCCGGGTTTATCCTGGGGCAGGGGTAGGATCTGTCTACATTTTACCTTCCCCAAACCTCGCTTCGGCGGGATTGGGTTTGTTGTTGTTGTTGTAATAAAATGATCATCCATTTTTTTCTTTCGCTATGACGATTAATAAAAGTTAAGGCCAAACATTGTCCCAGATTGGTTTGTTTCTACAAAAGCCGGTATACTTATATTATTTAATTGTTTCATTATCTTTTATATGTATTACACTAAACTTAGTTACTAATATTATTTAATTATAAGTCATGCCCGCCCATTGGGCGGGCTTCGAAAACTATACATTGCTTCTTTCACTAAGTAATATAGAGTAATATATTTGTAATAAAACAAAGTTAATAAACTAGTATGTTTTCTGGTTATGTAATCCCACCATTAGTAGTACATTGCTTCTTTTATTAACTTTGTTTCATTATCTTTTATATGTATTACACTAAACTTAGTTACTTATATTATTTAATTATAAGTCATGCCCGCCCATTGGGCGGGCTTCGAAAACTATACATTGCTTCTTTCACTAAGTAATATAGAGTAATATATTTGTAATAAAACAAAGTTAATAAACTAGTATGTTTTCTGGTTATGTAATCCCACCATTAGCAGTACTTAACACTTTTGATTTTATTACAACTTCATACGACTACTGTTACCATTTGCAAGCCAAAATTATTTCTGACAACATAAATGAGACCAGTTTTATTGTACGAACCCTCTCTAGATCGACCCCGACACCCAACCACGCAAGGAACACCACTCAACTAATCACATAAATTCACCCATACAAGACATCTTTTGAATATGCATGATAGTAACTTTAAAATTTTCAACTTTCATAAAGTTATAACCTGTAAACTATTCGACATCTAAATGATGAGAAACACACAACGAAGCCTGTTAACCCCAGATTCGACACTACACCCATGATAACTCGACCTCTCACGACCAATATCCTTAGCTTGAAACTTATCGGAACACCTCCAAGATCACAAGAAAAATCCATCCATGAAAGTACCTTATTTTCTTTACGTTAACTATCTTGCAAACAAAATTAGTTATAGTCTTCATGCATCTTTATATTCGAGTATTTAGTTTAACTCATAATCCCAGGTTTTAGACTATAGTATATATGTAATTGGTTATTCATGTATGATTTCATGTGACACATATTCCATTCGATTCATTCACATAGCATATTAACGAAGACTCAACACTATATAGATTAGGTCGAATACATAGGAGGTCGAATGGGTCAGCAAAATGGGTCGAATATATCAGGTTTTTAGCAGGTTATATCATGATTTCATGTGGCGTTTTCAAAGGTGATAATGGCTGAACAAACAGCAGCAAAACATATATGAATGGATTATCATTTTAACTGATTAGGTTTAGGTGTTGATGAACTCAGATTGGTATACATGTATATGAATTGATTAAAAGAAAGCAATGGGATGATGATGATACTTTGGATGCTAACGAGACACAGAAAGAGGGTCAAACCCACGAACACCCAACCTAAAAGATTATGATGCCCACGAATAACCACCACCCCAAACAGAAACCCTCGAACCTCTTTGTGTCTTGAGAGAAAATGATTAACCAGGAAATTATGCGTGTTTTAGGTTTTGTCAGTGTGGATTGAAATGTGTGTTGGTAAATTTAGTGCACTTGTGGGATTAGTTCACACTTGGTTTTGGGTTAGGAGGTACGGAGTGTACACCCATGAGGTCCCTGAACACCCTGACTCGACTCAATAGTGGTTTGTACTGCTAGTGTATTGGTTGCTACTGTTAGTGTAGCAACTAATGGTTCCTACTGGTAGTGTTATGGTTCCTGCTGGTAGTGTAATGGTTCCTGCTGATGGTTCCTGCTGGTAGTGTATGGTTCCTGCTGCTAGTGTAATGGTTCCTACTGGTAGCGTTGCAGTGATTAATTTGTAACAGCTTTGACTCATTCAATTGGCTGTTATGACTGCTTTATGACCATGTTTAATTGGTCATGTAACCACTATTCCTATGATAATGGAGGCTTATTATGAGTGATTAATTGGCCGTTAATCACCCATAATGTCCATTAAACTAGGATTGAGTATTCTCTACTATAAATAGAGATGGTTTTCATCAGCATGAAGACACACTGAATAAGAACAATATCAGGAGAAACAAACAGATAACATAAACACTTATAAACGTAGGGGTTATTGAATTGTGCCTAATTCTATAACTACATTTGGTCTTATCCCAAGTAGATATTCGTGTAACCCAGGCATTAGGGTCAAATAGTTTACTTTGGAAATTGATTACACGATTCCAAGTGATATCCGGTAACCACCTAGTGGTATTTGCAGTAGCTACTGATTGTCTTAACCCTGTTCTGGGAACTAACCGCCAACAATCAAAGTAAACTATTTTGTGATAATCAATGGCTGCTGCTGTAATGAAACACATGGCTTCAAACATTGCTAAGCTGGACAAGTTTGAAGGGGTGGACTTTAGGAGATGGCAAAAGAAGATGCATTTCCTGTTTTCCAGCATGACCATGGTGTATGTGCTAACCACTCCTATTCCTGATGATGGGGATGATGCTACTGTGGAGCAGATCAGGAGAAGGAGAAAATGGGAGAATGATGACTACATTTGCAGAGGTTTAATTCTCAATGGTATGTCTGATTCTCTATTTGACATTTATCAGAACATTGAATCTTCCAAAGAACTGTGGGATTCCTTGGATGCCAAATATATCGCTGAGGATGCATCAAGTAAGAAGTTTCTTGTTAGTAATTTCACAAATTGCAAAATGACTGATTCAAGACCAGTCATGGAACAATACAATAAACTTCTTGGAATACTTGGAAGGTTTACACAACACAATATGCACATGGATGAGGCTATTTCAGTCTCTTGTGTTATTGATAAACTTCCTCCTTCTTGGAAAGATTTCAAGCATACCTTGAAACATAAGAAAGAGGAGTTAACTCTGGTTGATTTGGGCAGTCATATGCGCATTGAGGAATCTCTCAGGGTGCAGGATAATGACAAGCCAAAGAGTAGCAATGCTACTGGTGCATTTGTTGTCAATATGGTAGAGCATAACAACTTCACCGGGTACAATGACAACAAAGGCAAACGCAAATATCATGACAACACAAGGGCAGATCCTAACAAGAAGGCCACACCTACTTTTTGGAAATGTCGCAAAACTGGTCACATTAAAAGGGACTGCAAGGGTGTTAAAGTTGGTGGTAAAACCAATGGATCAGGCACTAATGGTTCAGGGAGTGGTGGTTCAACCAACTCACTGAAAGGTCAGAATATGTTTAATAAGTCTTTTCAGATTTATTATGTTACATATGTATCTGAATCTTATTATGTGCAGGATGATGATGTTGCGTGGTGGGTTGACTCTGGTGCAACAGTTCATGTGTCCAAAGATAGAAGTTGGTTCAAGACTTATGAGTCACTGAATGATGGTTCTATTCTTCACATGGGAAATGAGTCAACAGCCTTGGTGCATGGTCGTGGTTTTGTAGACCTTATATTTAGTTCTGGAAAGATTGTAACTTTGTTTAATGTTATTCATGTTCCTGATATAAGGAAAAACTTGGTTTCAAGTAGTGTTTTGAATAATCATGGATATAAACAAGTTATTGAGTCTGATAAGTTTGTCTTGTCTAAATGTGGTGTTTTTATTGGTTTTGGCTATTTATGTAACCAAATGTTTAGGCTTAATATTGTTACTGATAGTGATAATTCAGCCTTTGTGACCACCTCTGACCAGACTGACTCTACCCTTTGGCATGCTAGACTTGGCCATGTACACTATAAAAGGATGCAAGATATGTCTAAGTATGGGTTAATCCCAGCATTTGACATGGACACTGAAAAGTGTAAAACTTGCATGATGACCAAGATAACCAAGAAACCTTTTCAGGGTGTTAATCATGAGACTAAGCTCTTGGAGCTAATACACAGTGACCTGTGTAATTTGCATGCCACTTCATCTTTGGGGAATAAGAAGTACTTTGTGACATTTATTGATGATGCTTCTAGCTTTTGTTATGTCTATCTTTTACATACTAAGGATGAAGCATTAGATAAATTCAAAGTGTTTAAAACTAAAGTTGAATTACAACTTGGGTCCCCGATCAAAAGATTAAGGACTGATAGGGGAGGTGATTACATGGATACTATTGGGAACTATGTAATAGTAGGTTCCTGCTGATAAGGTTCCTACTGATAGTAGTATAGTTTCCGCTGATAGTAAGGTTTCTGCTGATAGTAAGGTTTCTGCGGATAGTGCAGTTTCCTCTGATAGTTATTTTGTTTCTACGGATATGTAGTTTCCACCTTATTAGTTTATTTGTTACGATATGCATGAGTTAAAATAGGAATAGATTGTGCATATCTTTTGAGTGCTTAGCAAGCTGCAAAGTTAGGGTTTCTTGTACTATAAAAGAAACTAGCGGCTAGGGTTTAATGTACGTTTTTCAATAACAATTATAGTGAAGGAATATAGATCCATAGAGATCAAGTTTATTGTGTTTATTGTCTTCTTAAGTCTTGTATTTATTTTCCGCGTGAGTACAATTCTTGCAAAGGTTCTCCTTAGTTTTTTTGTGATTTCACAGGACACCTATACTCTTTCTAGGCTCATAAGATCTATCTGGAACTGAACCCAAAAAGTGGTATCAGAGCCTCGTGAGAATCTTTCTAAGAAGACAGTCTTTTTCTTCTCAAAAACCATAACAATGTCATCACCAAAACATTCTGATGCTGAGAGTGATGAACAGCCTGAGTCATCAAACAGCTAGTCAAACACCCAGTCTTCTATTCAGCAAGTGGTCACCATGTCCAACACCAATGCTAAATTTCCTTATCTTAAGAAGGACGAATATGAGATATGGGCCATGAAGATGGAAAACTTTATCTCCAACATGAATGTCAATCTCTGGCAAATCATCCTTAAAGGAAACAGTACAAAGGCTACTGGGAGAGATACTGAAGGGAACATTATAATTCTTCCACCCACAACAACTGCTGAACAGATTGCTATCCAAAGGGAAACCAAGGCGAGGACTACCTTGCTACAAGCTCTTCCAGATGAGCATATGAGCGATTTCTATCATCTGGATGATGAAAGACAGATTTGGAGAGGAATAAAAGCGAGGTTTGGTGGAAATGATGAGTCCAAGAAAATGAGGAAGTCTATGCTCAAACAAAGCTTTCAAGAGTTCTCAATCTCTGAAGAAGAGGGTGTACATAAGGGCTATGACAGGTTTCAAAAGATCCTCAGCCAGCTTAATCAGTTAAGATCTAAACTTGATACTGAGGAATGCAATCTCAATTTCCTTCGTGCTCTACCTCCTTCTTGGAGTCAGGTGTCCCTTACTCTCAAGGAAAAAGGGGGTCTTGACTACATAAGCTTTGATGATCTATACAACAAGCTGAAATCTCTTGAGCTTGACATCAAGGGTTACTCTACTTTTTCTCAAGCTCCATCATACTCTGCCTTTGTTGGTGCTACCAGTGGGAACACAATGATAACATATGCTGATAGTCCCACTTCTTCATCAGCAGCATCCAGAACACACAATTCTTCTACAAGAAGATCAAAGTCTAATTTTGTGATAGAAGATGTGCTCTACTCATTTGTTGCTGAATCTGAAGATCAACAGCAGTTGACCTTTGAAGACTTTGAACAAGTGGATAAATGAGATATGGAGGAGATGGATCTTAAATGGCAGATGGCCATGCTTGTTGTGAAATTCAAGAGATTTGAAAAGGGCTCTGGAAGGAAGTTTGGCTACAAAGGAAGAGAATCAGCTAGGTTTGACAGGAAAAAGATCAGATGCTTTGAATGCAACCAACTTGGTCACTTTGCCAGAGAATGTCCTAACAAGAAGGGAGATGACAGAAGAAGGTATAATGCATACAAGCTCAAGGAAGCTGAAGAGGTGAAGCCTACAGCCATGTTGTCTCTGGAGAACAGAGTTGACTGGGATGATCATGTGAATGATGGTGAGGATGAAGAGCCTCAAGTTGGACTGGTTGCTGACACTGCTGGAGAGATTGCCATGATGGGCATCACTTCTCAAGTACAAAGTTGTATATTTGGTTGCAATGCTAAATATGATGCTCTCAAAAGTGAACTTGATGATGTTAATGATAAATATAAAGAATAATTTATTCAAGTCCAGACCTATAAGAAAACTGTTAAATCTTTAGAAAAACGTACATTAAACCCTAGCCGCTAGTTTCTTTTATAGTACCAGAAACCCTAACTTTGCAGCTTCCTAAGCACTCAAAAGATATGCACAATCTATTCCTATTTTAACTCATGCATATCGTAACAAATAAACTAATAAAGTGGAAACTACATATCCGCAAAAACAAAATAACTATCAGAGGAAACTGCACTATCCGCAGAAACCTTACTATCAGCGGAAACTATACTAATATCAGTAGGAACCTTATCAGCAGGAACCCGCTATTACATAGTTCCCAACAATTAAACCTTTCTGCAGCACCACAAGATCCTCCATCTAACATTGCAGGTTCCTCAGATGATGAATCAGATCCAGAGTGTGATGAACAGCTTATACTTGTTCCATCCTTTCCTTCTAACCATTTTTCAGGTACCAAGGACTCAGCTGCTTCTGATGTTATTTCAAGTGATTTAGGATATGGAGAAGAGCTGGTGAAGCTTCAACGCCAAGAGCATGCTACAAAGGAAGATGCTGAAATGTTTGGTTATGAATTCTCCAAAGATACAGAGGAACTTTTAAGACAGGCTACTATTGAAGCTCACATGAACTTTGATGCTGCCGGAAGTGTACATGTTCCTGCTGGTAATGAGTCTGTTGCTGCTGGTGTTGATGCTGCTGTTTGTGTTCCGGATTCCTCTGATAGTGAAACTCTGTTACCTCAAATACTCCATCTGCTGGCAGTTTAGGTTTTGAAGACACTCCTACCAGATTTCCAAGTCCGTCTGACTTAGCCAATTCACAACATTCCAGCTCTGAATTGGAAAGCATCCATCACACGTCACGAACAGGCATTTTTGGTTCTTCTTCTTATGATGATGACTTTGGTCCCACTCTTACTAATCTGGACACTTCAGATGATGTTAGTCCAAATGTCACAAAGAGGATTAACATAGTTCATCCACAATCCCTTATTATTGGTGATCCTACTTCTTCTGTGCAAACTAGAAGTAGGGTCAAAAAGACAAAGTTTGGTGAATCTGCTTTTATCAGCTACATTCAGGATCAACATAGGAACAATCATATAGACTATCATCATTGTCTCTTTGCTTGTTTCCTATCTCATGTTGAACCTACTAGTGTTGCACAGGCACTGGGAGATGAGGATTGGGTAGCTGCTATGCAAGAGGAGATGCAACAATTTCTGAATCAAAATGTGTGGGAACTTGTTCAGTTTCCTCCTGGTAAGTATGCTATTGGAACTAAGTGGATTCTCAAATGTAAAAGAGATGCAAGAGGAATTATGGTTAGGAACAAGGCAAGGTTGGTTGCTCAGGGTCACAGACAAGAAGAGGGTATTGATTATGATGAGGTTTTTGCTCCTGTTGCAAGAGTAGAGGCCATACATTTATTCTTGGCATTTGCCTCCTACATGGGCTTCATGGTCTATCAGATGGATGTGAAAAGTGCACTCTTATATGGTGAAATTCAGGAAGAAGTGTATGTCACTCAGCCCAAGGGATTTGTAGATCCTCACAATCCAGCCATGGTTTACAAAGTGGTTAAAGCACTCTATGGACTTCATCAGGCACCAAGGGCATGTTATGCTAGGCTTTCTTCATTTCTGCTGAAACATGGATATAGGAGAGGTGCTATTGATAAGACTCTCTTTATCAAGAAGAGCACTAAGGATATCATTCTTATTCAAGTATATGTGGATGATATTATCTTTGGTTATACCAAAGAAGTCTGGTGCAGAGAATTTGAAGATTGATGAAGAGTGAGTTTGAGATGAGTGCCATGGGTGAGCTTACTTTCTTTTTGGGCTTACAAGTGCAGCAGAAATCAGATGGCATTTTCATTCATCAAGAGAAGTATGTGCATGACATCCTCAAGAAGTTTGACATGGAACTTATTAGGACAGCGACTACACCCTATGAGGCTCCTAAGGCTAAGTCAAATAATGACCCAGATCCTGCTATTAATGTGCATCTCTACAGATCAATGATTGGTTCTCTCATGTATTTGACTGCTTCTAGGCCTGACATCATGTTTGCAGTCAGTGCTTGTTCTAGGCATCAAGTCACACCTTTAACTTCCCATTTGACTGCAGTCAAGAAGATTTTCAAGTATCTAAAGGGTCAACCAAAATTGGGTCTTTGGTATCCTAGAGAATCTCCGTTTGAGTTGGAAGCCTATAGTGATAGTGACTATGTTGGTGCTAATTTTGATCGCAAATCTACAACTGGGGGATGTCAGTTCTTGGGAAGGAGATTGATTTCTTGGCAATTCAAGAAGCAGACCATAGTGGCTACATCTTCTACTGAAGCTGAATATGTTGCTGATGCTAGTTGTTGTGGTCAGGTACTTTGGATACAAAACCAATTATTGGATTATGGGTTCAATTTTATGAACACTAAAATCTTTATAGACAACCAAAGTACAATCTGTATTGTCAAAAATCCTGTTTTTCATCAAAGAACTAAGAATATAAATAAGACACCACTTTATCAGAGATGCTAATGAAAAACACCTTATTCAAGTGGTTAAAGTTCATACAAATGAAAATGTTGCTGATTTGTTAACCAAAGCTTTTGATGGACCCAGTTTTCAATATTTGATTGTCAATATTGGCATGATCAACCCCTGATTGTTGTGTTTGAGTGGAGGACTGTGCCTAAGGGGAGGATTCTGGTTTAAGGGGAGGTCTTTTTTATGTATATGTTTTGTATATATCTGTATATAGTTTTTGATTTTATGTATATTTCTGTATATATTTTTTGTGTATGCTTTGTGTTCTACTAACCATCTTGCAGATCAAGTTTCAAACACATAATCATGGGAATCAGATGTCTAAGACAATAGAAAGAAGCTTTTATTCATTAAACAAACTGCATTCTCAGATGCAGTGATACTATTACAGATACAGGAAATAACAAGCTATATCAAGACTCAACATCCCTTTACACTCCACACCCTGCCACAGACCATAGCTTCATTCTTCAAGGCTTCCTCTCTGGCTTTATGTTTCCCCACTGTGGCATCCTATGATGCTCTCTTCCTCTCTTATCCATCCATTCCCTCACTGGGCGTGCAGCAAGACCCATCACTATGGTTCTTCTGGTGGGATTAGATGTGGAGGGTTGGGGGTCTGGAATTGGAGCACTTGGTGGTAGCACAGCAAGAGGAGCAACAATCATGGACCTGGTGTTGCGAGGCCTGTAAGTTGGATCATTCACCTCATCATCTGAGTCCTCATTCATATCTTTGAGCTCTGCACTGGAAACCTCAACCTCATTCTGAGGAGGTGGGTTGGGGAGATCTTCTTCTGAAGTGGTGTAGTAAAATGGTGATCTGCTGGGAGGCTCGCTAGAGATGTAGGTGATGCTGTTGGAAGCTCCATGAGGGAAGTAGTTCAACCAGTTTGGTTCACTATCAGATGATGATAGTTCAATTGGGTGGTTGGGAGAATTGCTCATGGTTATCTGTTTTGGTTTTCGTGCGTAGGGTTATGAGATTTTGTGTGTATGATTCTGCTGTAAGGGGGTGGTTTTATAGGTGTTTTGGAATCTTTGGTCAGTAAAAGATATGGTAAATATTGATGGTTGGAATTTGGATCGCTAAAAGTTCTGAATAAAGACAGTTAAGGCACTGTTATGGGTCAAAGATTTGATTTGATTCTCTTTTCATTGCTGCTGATATTGTGATTGTTTCTGCTGTTGGGTTGTGGATTATGCGGATAGCTTTGATTTGTTACTACGGACAAAAGTTAATTGGTTTCCTCCGATTGACTGCTTGGTTTCCGCTGGTTGACTTTTCATTGTTGCTGATTTTGATATAATTTGGGGATTTAATTTCGGGTTTATTTTAAGTCAAAACTGGTCAAAGATTTGTTGCGAATCTTCTGTCAATTTAAACGACTATTTTGGGAAACTCATTTAAATAGTCAATCAGAAGTAACCCTCACCCCAATTCCCTCTTAATTTGAATCCTGCTCATTTTCAATCTTCTCAATCAATATCGATAGCACCGCTCGAGTACAAAGTGGATCATAACAAAACTGCATTTCTAGATCACACCAAAGGGAGCGACATATATGACTCAATGATTGATTTTCTCTTGCGCTCCAAAATCAGGTATGCTCTTACTCACTCTCCTTCAATTGTTTATGACTCTCTTGTCAAAAAATTTTGGGCCACAGCTCATGAGCGATCTCTCACTGGCTCTGCCAAGGAGATAGTGGCCACCATTGATGGAAGAGAGTATGTGATAACTGAATCTCTCATTAGGACTCAGTTACAATTTGATGATGCAGATGGTCTCTTTGAGAATAATAGAGATGAAATCATTTCTGGACTAACTAGCTTAGGGTATCCTTTTGATGGAAAAATCAATTGGTTTAAAAAGAAATTTTGCCCTAAGTGGAGGTTTTTAGTCCATACCCTGCTTCAGTGCCTTAGCCCCAAATCTCGTGGTTGGGATCAGTTCTCTAGCTCAATTGCAAATGCTATTATATGTTTAGCCCATGGGAGACAATATAATTTTTTAAGATATATTTTTGAGGAAATGCTTAAAAATTTGAAGGATACCAAGCATAAATTTTTAATGTATCCTAGATTTTTACAAATGATATTAAGCATTGAAACCTCTGACAAAACTCCATGTTATTTGCTACAATGAAAACAAATTATACTGGAGTACATAGACCCTTGCTACCAACTATGTTGCTTGGTGTCCATGTTGCTGCTGATGCCTCTGCATCAGTTGCAGCTGATGTCACACAACTTCCACCTTCACCAAGGCATGTTGCTCCTGAGGAGCTAGTGGTTGCTTCTATCTCACAGGAACAAACTCCTGTTGAGACTGAATATAACCCAACTTAGTCTTGTGTTCAGCCACCTAGTCCACCTAGACATGATTTTGAGGAAGACACCACTTTTGGTGATGAGTTTCATGTGTCTCCTCCTAGGTCTAATGAAGCTCCTCCAACCACAAGTATTCCTGCTGGTGGAGCTGAGGATCCTAATATGCTAATGAATATGTCTAGTTTTCTCAACAGGTATGTGCTAAAGGTTGATGATTTGGAGCTCCAGCTCAAGGAAACAAGGGAAGAGCTGAAGGAGACTAAGCACACTTTGGGTGGTGAAATGGTGAAGTTATTGAAGAGGGTGACAGATTTGGAGGTGAGGTTGGAAAAGAGGAGGACTAGGCTTGTGGTGTCTGATGATGAGGAGGAACAGGGACATGAGAGGGGTAATATTGATTTAGATAAACTTCATGTTCTAGCATATGTGTCCCTTGGAAAGACTCAACCTCCTATTTCTCCACAATTACAAGTGTTTCAGAGGAGACAAACGAAAAAGAGGAATTATTTGAGTCAAATGACTCTTAAGTCAAGAGTGGTAGATTCCTCTGACACTTCTGGTGCTGCTGATAGTATTGATATTCCTTCAAAAGTTGTTGTTGCTGAAAAGACAGGTGAGGAAAAGGAGTCTCCAGCTCCTGCTGATCATTTTTCAGCTACTCTTGCAGTTTCTCAGCCTATTCCCTCTGATACAGTGGATGATGCTACTAAGATTGATAAGGCAAAGGATAAAATGATTGAAGAGGAAGTGGATCTTGGTTTTGATAAGGCTGAACAGAAAAGACTATTCAAGCTACATGAAATTTCCATGAGAGACAGAGTAGTAGCTGAACAAGTTCAAGCCACTTTTAATGCAGAATTATCAGCTCAGCCAGTTCATGAGGTCACACCACAAAGGAAGAAAGAATTGGATACTCTTGCTTTAGGATTCTCAGATGATACTTGGATACAATTGGCAGGTGATGTGTCCAACAATCCTATTCTTTCTCAATCTATATTGGGAGGTGCCTTTGATCAAGAGAATTATATTGATGATATCATAGCATTGGTGAATCAAAGGAAGAAGGCAGATGTCGAACGAAAGGCTAAAGCAAAAAAGGACAAGCCTCTATCTCAAGCTGAACAAAGGAGCATATGAGAGAATTTGTAAAGAATATGAGTTCTGCTGTCTATCAATCAGGTTGGAATATGGCATATGTGAAATCTTTTTCTGATGATAGGTTAGTCAAAGAGTATAACACCATTCTCTCAAGATTAGAAAAGGATGGTCTTAATCCTTACACTAGGGTGAAACACTCTCAATATCTTTTGGAAGGTCCTAATCCTAAGAGATTGAATACTACTGATGCCTTTGAGACTGCACTCATTCATTCTGAGGAGACATCAGCTGATATCACTTCAAAGATTTGTTCTGAGTTACCTGCCTCAGTTTCTGCTGAGGGTATTACACATCATGAGGAGGAGGATCTTTCTGCTGATAGGACAATGAATGTGTCTCTTTCCCAAGATCCACCACCTGACTCTCTTGTAAAGGAATCTATGGTTACACCTGAGGCTACACATGTTGATCTTCATGCTCTTGAGAGCTCTTTTCTAAAGGACTTTAAGGAGAATGATTCAGATGAGGAGTTGGTAAAGTGGTCTCCATTGGTGAACTGGAAACTCACTCCTACAGGTCTTGGTGGGTTGAGAGATTGTAATTCAGTTTATCGCAAGGATGAGTCTGTTAGGCATTTTACTTTTCTCTCTGAGGTTCTCAATTTTCTAGATAGACAGGATCTGATTCAAAACGTCAAGATGGTGTTGGATTTAAGATTTGGGAAGGTCAATCTGAATGGCAGGTTTTTAGTTGGACTTTTTATCCACTCTCTAGTGTTCTTGTGGTGCAGACTTGGTCTGGGGTATATCTTTACATGTTTTCAGATCATGAATATCCTTTGTCTACATCATTGTTGGAACAAATGTTGAAGCAGAAGTTGACTTTCTCTACTGCTCCAGTTTGGAATGACATGACTAATGCAGAGCAGCTAATCCAAAGGTTAAAGAATAAGCTAATTGCTGCTTCTGTTGATTCTTCCAATTGATGGTTGGTATGTTGTTACTTTTATATTTCTTCCTTTTGTCTATCTTTGATTTCTTATCTTGTTCTTTTTGTGTTAAAAAAAATAAAAATAAATAAAATAAAATAAAAATAATTGTATATAGTGTTTGTTACTAAGTTTCATCTTTGAGGATCATGTTTTACAGGTGTGTCTTATATGGTTTTTAGCTCACCATGTCCTTAGTGGCAAAGGGTTAACTTGCTATGGGGGTACAGCTCTAGTAAGTATTCTCAAATCTGTTGATAGCTGCTGATTTGCTAAAAATCAAAGGGTTATCAATGTACCCTGGTCTCACACACCAAACATTGGCTACTCCATGAGAAAACGGCTCTGGCAAAGAGATGTCAAATCCGTTGGATGGTTGACAACTTGCCAATAAGTTGTATGGTGCTCAACTCACCATGTCCTCATAGATGAAGAGTTGGCTAGCCCACACATTCATGGCTTGTGGTAAAGGTTGTCACACCCCCAATTTACCTGTTTTGCAGCGGAATGGAATTCCTGGGGGCATTGACTGTCATAGCACCACATCACAGTTATATTGAACGACCTAAAGTGTCGCTTTAAAAACACATCGTTGGATATTTCATAAAAACATACAGAGTTTACAACATCGGTCCCAAAAGTTACAAAGTTCGCAGAAATACAAAATGTTACAAGTCCAAACGATGTTTTTGAAATAAGTGCCATAATGTACATAATGCAAGTCGACGCCGCGACTCTCAAAATGTAGGTCCCTAAACCATGTCATGATGCGAATGCCTCAGTTACCTGAAAATACATTGCTAAAAAGGTCAACAATAATGTTGGTGAGAAATCATAGGTTTATGTAAATGTTTTATACGACTACACAAGTATAGATCATGCATGACAATCGAGTCACGTAAAAATGTTACAATTGCTCTAAGTCCATGACACCGAAACTAGACAAATCATAATGTATGCCCCTGCAGAGTGTTTGCCAGACAACTCCGTAATGTTATAAAATGAAATGCATCCGTATGACTAGTTGGGATTCACCAACCCGGATGGAGGAGTCACCCTCGATAGATCTATCCACTCATCCTCGCTTCAAAGATTAACGGTTCATGTTCAGGTAATGGGAATGGGGACTTTCAATTGGCAAATACGGTAACTTAAGCAATGTAATGAATTTAATGTACTTGGTATCGTAATAAAAATGTTGTGCAATGTATTCTCCCCCGTAGGTTTGAAAATAATTAAATGTGTACAACGGGGCTATGAAAACTCACTTGGATAAACTGGAATAACGGCAAAAGTGAGTACACTGAGGTTTATAATGATGCTTCAACCGGGACCTATTACGAATGATATGATATGTCATGAGTTGCAATGTAATGTTATAATATGCATGCACTACGTATGTTATTTATACCATTTACGGGTTTTGAAAATATTACTCGTCGACGAAAAATACTCTTTTGACGTCTCGACCCTTCAAAAATGACTTTACATGTTTTTACGTCAAAATGTCATCCTACAATGGTTTTATAATGATTTTTGGTGAAATTAACACTTTTCGTCGCAAAACAATGTCGTCGGAAAAATCATGAAATCAACAAAAATGGCTTCGGAAAACTAGCCGTAAAACGGTGTACGTTGATCGTTAGAGAACGAACTCGACGGTTTTGGAAAGTTTGTATCGATATCTAGAAGTTTCAGTTCAGGAGTTTTCGTCCAAAAGGTCTCGATCATAAAGATATTAAAGGCTAAAGTTGGTGGTTTTTGCTAATTGCGTGCAGAAAATGAGTTTCGGCCAACTTTGAACATCCGTAAATAATTTACAAAAACTCCGCTTGACAAACAGCTTTTTGATTTGAAAAATATGGCCGGTGAACTTGATTTTACTAGAAGACACTTCGTTATAAAAAGTTTCACATCATGGTTAAAAACTGCCGCAAACATGGACGTTTCAGCTAGTGAAATACTTGTTACGTCAAAAATAATATAATTTTCAGAAAATAATACTTACGGCAACTTTATGAAAATGGCCATATATTTGTCGTTTTAAATCCGTTTTCTACGTAAAATATGTCCTTAGCTTCGTATCGAAGTAAACTAATATATTTTTGAGAAGTCGAAATAATTTGTGAAGCTTAAGGCTCGTTTTTGACCCGAAAATACTAAAAACTGTATGCTGTTTTTCAGAAAAAATAATACTTTTCGTCGTAAAACTTTAAAAATTCACCACGGCTTCGTTATAACTCCGTTTTTATCCGTTCAAAAGGCCACGGATTCGTTTTAAAGTATATTTTCTAATGATCAATGCCAAAAGGTCGTACCATCAGTGGGTTTTTCCAGAATTTCATTTTAAGGACAGAACGTTATATATAGTTTACGAAAATAGTTTTTCTCGGACAAAACCTATTCTAATCCCTTCAAATCAACTCCAAAGCTAATCTAATCCTACCATACACCTTCTTAGGGTGCCATGGGTTCCTAATCACCATCAAGACCATAGAATAACTTGGGAAATAATTATAGGATGACCATAAATATATTTATAACTCAATAAATCAAGAAAAAATGGTATAAACAACATAACATGCATATAAGCTCCAAAATAAAAAGATGAGTATGAAATGAAGAAGAAAACATGAAAATGAAAGAAAAAGCTTACTAGTGAAAAAAATGAAGAGGTGCTAGTAACAAGGTTATACTTAAATACTCTAGATTTTTATTTCAAAATCTAAGAAAGAGTATACACTAGATTGTAATAATGCTTGCTTGAAGAAAAATTTTGGATCCCTTGGTGTTCTTGATGCTTGGCCGGTTGGAGAAGGAAGAAACAAAGAGAGAAAGATCTTTTTTTTTTTTTTACTAATACTTGATAAGATGAAATGAAATGAGATAAGAACTTGTTTAGTAGCCTTATAAGTTAAAAACACAAACTAATCACATTAATGCAAACCCTCCCCCCCTAGGTCGGTCAAGGGGGAGGAATGCATAGATATTTGTTGTTTTTTTTTTTTAAAAACTTATACTTGTAAGTAATTAAGTAAAATTTGATAAGTTGTACAAGTAAATGTAGAAAATGTAAATAATATAAATGATAGATTTTGGTACAAGTAAATTTTTAATAGGTCAAAATAGAATGTAATAAGTTAATAAAAATTGTAAAAATACATTCCTTGTGAAATTTGAGTGATAAAAATAATTATCGTATAATTTTAAGAAAAACTACGTAATAATTTAACTTTAACGATTTATGTACCAAATAAATTTAAAACACTAGGAAAACTAAAAATATAGTTTTTATGAACTAAATATGAATATAAAAATACCTCGGGATCATTTTTGAAAATAACGGATTAAATATACAAAATAAAACTCACGCGATAAGGATTATTAAATATAAAAATTACGCGTAAAATATGAAATGAAATGTTATGAATGAATTAATGAGATGTAAATGATGTCAATGAAATGTAGACTAATCTTAGTCCATATGAAATGTACGTGATGTTATGATCATGAATTCGCCGCTAAACCTTTAAGGTTACGCGAATTTGAAACAAGTAAACCAAGTTTACTATAAATGTTGAAATAATGAGACATAAACTGTGTCGAGAAATGACCTGAAATTACGGGTTATCACATTCGCCCATCCAAAAAGGAATTCAGTCCCTGAATTCAATCGTTGTTAGGTCTAACGGTGTCGGTAAAAAGATGAGGATACTTGCGTCGCATCTGGTCTTCCCGTTCCCAAGTAAACTCAGGACCTCTTCGAGAATTCCAACGAACTTTCACAATAGGAATACGACTCTGTTTCAACTGCTTGACCTCGCGGTCCATAATTTCTACAGGTTCTTCCACAAAATTGAGTTTATCGTCAAGCTGAACTTCGTCCAATGGAATAACGAGCGATTCATCTGAAAGACACTTCTTCAAATTTGAAACGTGAAACGTGTTGTGCACATGACTAAGTTCTGGCGGAAGATCAAGTCGATAAGCTACCGGACCAACTCGACTCAAAATCTTGAATGGTCCAATGTATCTCGGGTTCAACTTTCCACGTTTTCCAAAACGTACCACGCCCTTCCAAGGCGATACTTTCAACATTACCTTGTCACCCACTTGAAATTCCAAATCCTTGCGTCTAACATCCGCATAACTTTTCTGACGACTCCTGGCAGTTCTGAGTCTATCACGAATTTGAATGATCTTTTCCGTGGTTTCCCGTACCATTTCTGGACCAGTAAGTTGTGCGTCTCCTACTTCGGCCCAACAAACAGGTGATCGGCACTTTCGACCATAGAGTGCCTCGAATGGTGCCATCTTGATACTGGTGTGATAACTGTTGTTGTACGAGAATTCAATCAATGGCAAATGGTTAGCCCAACCATTTCCAAAATCAATTACACATGCTCTTAGCATATCTTCTAATGTTTGAATGGTCCTTTCACTTTGACCGTCGGTTTGTGGGTGATATGCTGTGCTCATCTCTAATCTGGTTCCGAACGAATCTTGCAATGAATTCCAGAAGTTTGAAGTGAATCGACTATCTCTGTCGGAAATAATAGAAATTGGTGCTCCGTGCCTCGAGACTATTTCCTTGACATAAAGTCTAGTGAGTTGCTCCATGGAATAAGTCTCTCTAATCGGTATGAAATGAGCTGACTTGGTAAGACGATCAACAATTACCCAAATAGCATCGTAACCTCCCGATGTCTTAGGAAGTTTCGTAACAAAGTCCATCGTAATGCGTTCCCATTTCCATTGAGGAATTTCCGGTTGTTGGAGTAAACCTGAAGGCTTCTGGTATTCGACTTTTACCTTAGAGCAGGTAAGGCATTTGCTAACGTACGTGGCAATCTCCGCTTTCATGTTCGGCCATCAATAAAGCTTCTTAAGATCTTGATACATCTTATCCGATCCTGGGTGAATAGAATACTTTGACTTATGCGACTCATGCATAATCAATTCTCGTACTCCGCCATACAATGGAACCCACATTCTATCCTTGAAACATAATACTCCATCTGCTCTTTTCACAAAACCATTTGCGCTTTCGGGCATACCATAAAGCTTTTCACTTGGTCGGTTTTCCTCCTTAAGTGCCTCGACTTGTGCTTCGTGGATTTTCGATGGTAAAGGAGAAATAATCGTCATTCCCAATGATCGAACTCTTAAAGGTTTAGGCCTCTCTTTCCGGCTAAGAGCATCGGCCACAACATTGGCTTTTCCCGGGTGATACTTGATTTCACAATCATAGTCGCTGAGTAACTCCAACCAACGACGTTGCCTCATATTAAGTTCCTTCTGATCAAGTACATATTGCAAACTCTTGTGGTCCGTAAACACTGTGCACTTTGTACCGTAGAGGTAGTGTCTCCAAATCTTGAGCGCAAAAACTACGGCTCCTAACTCGAGATCATGAGTGGTGTAATTCTTCTCATGAGTCTTAAGTTGTCGAGAAGCATACGCTATCACCTTCTCGTTTTGCATTAAAACAGCCCCAAGTCCTTTATGCGAAGCGTCGCAATATACAACAAAGTTCTCGATTCCCTCGGGTAGTGCTAAAATTGGCGCGCTACAAAGCTTTTGTTTCAACAACTGAAAAGCAGTTTCTTGTTTCTTTCCCCACTCGTACTTCTTGTTTTTCTGTGTCAACTTGGTCAAAGGTCTCGCTATCTTTGAAAAACCTTCGATGAACCTTCGGTAATACCCGGCTAGTCCTAGAAATTGTCGAATTTCCGTAGGATTTGTTGGAGTAGCCCAATCTTTCACGGCTTCAATCTTTGCGGGATCAACTTGTAGTCCTTGTTTATCAATGACGTGACCAAGAAATTGCACTTTGTGGTTCCAAAAATCACACTTCGAAAACTTGGCATACAACTTCTCATTCTTGAGTAGCCTTAAAATCGTCCTTAAATGCTCTTCGTGCTCCTCTTTGCTCTTTGAGTAGATCAAGATGTCGTCGATGAACACAATAACAAACTTGTCCAAGTACGGCTTACAAACTCTATTCATGAGATCCATGAATACCGCCGGTGCATTGGTCAATCCAAACGGCATCACTTGAAACTCGTAATGACCGTAACGTGTTCTAAACGCTGTTTTCGGAATATCCTCTTCCCGAACTCGAAGCTGATGATAACCTGACCGGAGATCAATCTTGGAATAAATACTAGAACCTTGCAATTGATCAAATAAATCGTCAATTCTGGGGAGTGGATAACGATTCTTCACCGTTAACTTGTTCAATTCTCGATAATCTATGCACATTCGGAAGGATCCATCCTTCTTCTTCACAAACAAGACCGGTGCTCCCCAAGGCGAGGAACTCGGCCTAATGAATCCTTTATCTAGAAGTTCTTGCAATTGATTAGACAACTCTTGCATTTCGGATGGTGCTAGACGATACGGTGCTCGTGCAATCGGTGCAGCTCCGGGCACTAAGTCAATATGAAATTCCACTTGACGTGCCGGTGGAAGTCCCGGTAAATCCTCGGGAAAAACTTCAGAAAATTCACGGACAATAGGTACATCTTCAAGTCGCTTCTCCTCCGACTTTTTCTCGATTACATGGGCTAAGAAAACAAGACAACCTTTCTTAATGTACTTCTCCGTTTTGATACTCGATATGATACTAATTCGAGTTCCACTTCGTTCCCCACGAATAATCAAAGTTTCGCCGTTGTAGGGAAGATGAACAACTTTCTCATCACAAATGATCTTTGCGCGATGCTTAGATAACCAATCCATGCCTATGACGACGTCAAAACTACCAAGCTCTACGGGCATGAGGTCTATGTTGAAGGGATGATTAAGAAAATTGAATGTGCAACCGCGAACAATGGTGTTGGTGCTAACTAAATTACCATTAGCTAATTCGACAATGTATGATGTATCTAAGGTGGTTGGTTTAATGTTGAGCAAAGGTGCAAATGCATTGGACACAAAACTCTTATCGGCACCCGAATCAAATAAAACTGTAGCATAACGATTATTGAGAAGGAACGTACCCGTAATGACATTCGGGTCCTCCCTATCCTCTCTGCCTCCAATGACGTAAACCCTTCCTTGTGCTGTACCTCCTTGATTCGGATTTGCTTGATTCTTTCCCTTCTTACAATCAGATTTGTAATGTCCACGTTCCCCGCAACCAAAACATGTAACTTGTGGCGACTTGCAATCCATAGTTCGGTGACCAACTTTCTTGCAATTTTCACATGGATCAGGACATCTACCTGGATTGTGATGACTCAAACACCTATTACACTTCGGCAAAACTCCCGTATACCTTTTCCCTTCCTTTTGACCCGCGGCATAAACCTTAGCAACCTCCTGCCTCTTGGGCGGTTGTTGAGTAGCATTTCTACCCCTGGTGTTGTCCCATTTGCGCTTGTTATTGTTGCTATTGTTGTTGTAGTTGGATCTGTTATTGTTGTTATTGAAGCGGTTGTTGGGGTTGTTGTTGTTATTTCGGTTGGTATTGGTGTATTTACCTCTCTTTACCACTTGCGCCATCAACCTCTGAGTTACTCGAATAGCTTCCTCCATCGTTTGTGGATCAAATGAAGTCACATCTCCTTGAATCACTTCGGGAAGTCCCCCGATAAACGCCTCTAGCAACTTTTCATTATCAGAAACCATTGACGGGCATAACACAGCCAATTCTTGGAATCTCCGAATGTAAGTGTCAATATCGTACCCAATGGTTAATAATTCATAGAACTCCGTCTCCAACTTTTTGATTTCCGTTCGAGGACAAAACTTCTTAGTCACCAAACCTTTGAATTCCTCCCAAGTAAGCTTGAAGGCATTCTCCATTCCAATCGGTTGAGCGTATGAATTCCACCATGACAACGCTCCATCGAGCAAAGTGCTCGTAGCATACTTAACCTTACAGTCATTCGGACAGTTACAAAGCAAAAATACTGATTCCATCTTTTCAAACCATCTAACCATGGCTGTTGCTCCCTCGGTACCTCGGAACTTAGTGGGTTCACCACTCTTGAAATCTTTGTACGAACATATCTTAGCTCCGGACCCTCCGACATTACCAGTAGCAGCAGCTAGCCTAGCGGCTTCAGCAGCAGCCGCGGCCTCAGCAGCAGCAGCAGCCACTGTTTCTCGTTCAACTCTTAAAGCATTAGCAATGCTATCATTCACCAATTTTTGAATTGCTGCTTGGGTCATTTCAGTTGTTGCTTTCTTCGGTGCCATAACTCTTCAAAATCACAAGATGAAACAATCATGAGAACTCGTAAGTAGAAACAACCATCATACAATTATATCCACAACCACAACATGCATAAAGATAAATGGAATCACAACGGAACAATAACGAAATATCACAAATATAATCACAACACACGTGGATAATATACATGAAAATTTCGGCCTACATGGACCGATATCATACATAATAAAAACCATTCCTACATAGTAGAGTCACTACTTGATATATTTGTTTGTACAACAATCAAAAGACAACAAGTTCCTTAAACTACGTCACACACCTTGTGACTAGGATAATAATGGTCAAAACTATACATGACAAAAAGTCTACATAAGGCACCTCATGGTGCTCCGCCTGCCCTATCCTGGAGATCACGAACCTGAAGAACCAAACTATCAATCAAACTCCTCATCTCATCCATCTGACCCTGCAATGTGACAATACGCTCACGGGCTAAATCTAACTCCTGTGAATGACTCTGTGACTCATCACGTGCCATATCAGCCCTGTCAAACAACTCAGGCATCTCCTGCCTCAACTCCGTAATGTGCTCTCTATCCTCAATCTGTCGGTGCTGAAGACTCTGAAAATCTAAGTCTATCGAAACCCTGCCTAATATCAAACCCTCAACCTCCTCGGCGATGGGCTCAATCCTATCTACCGACAGCTCCTCCAACTGTCGTGTCAAACTATCAATCTGTAACTGCTGTGCATCAATGCGGGCTCCTAGTGCCGCTGTGGAAGGCTGTCGTGCAGCAGCTGCCCTAGAACTCTCTCCTAACTCGAACCTGACAAGTGGCTCGGGCTCAGTCGACGGTGGTGTAGGGATATCGAAACGTGCACGCTTTTTGGGCGGCAAGTCCGATACGGGTGCAGGATCTCTAAGAGAATGTGGTGATGGTAATGGTGATGGTGGGTGCATCTGGTAAGGAGCAGGGCTAATGTGAGGTGTAGGTGCAACCTCGCCCTCCTCAAAGAGTTCGGTCTCAGTATCAGTCATGATCAGTGGAAAGGCTGCAGTAGATCCGATAGAAGATACAATCTCGGTGGAATGTGATGGATCATCATCCGATGATATGGTAATAGGGTGAGAATCTGAAGACATGTCTGTGACAACCGATAAGAAATAAAAGTAAATAATCTCAAACAAAGTGTAAGTGAATCCGCATGATAACAATGAACATGTACTATGATGAAATGATGAGATGCTATGATAATGTAGCTATAGTCTAGGGTCAATGATGCAACCTAGTTCTCTATAACTGTAGCTCTGGTACCAATCTGTCACACCCCCAATTTACCTGTTTTGCAGCGGAATGGAATTCCTGGGGGCATTGACTGTCATAGCACCACATCACAGTTATATTGAACGACCTAAAGTGTCGCTTTAAAAACACATCGTTGGATATTTCATAAAAACATACAGAGTTTACAACATCGGTCCCAAAAGTTACAAAGTTCGCAGAAATACAAAATGTTACAAGTCCAAACGATGTTTTTGAAATAAGTGCCATAATGTACATAATGCAAGTCGACGCCGCGACTCTCAAAATGTAGGTCCCTAAACCATGTCATGATGCGAATGCCTCAGTTACCTGAAAATACATTGCTAAAAAGGTCAACAATAATGTTGGTGAGAAATCATAGGTTTATGTAAATGTTTTATACGACTACACAAGTATAGATCATGCATGACAATCGAGTCACGTAAAAATGTTACAATTGCTCTAAGTCCATGACACCGAAACTAGACAAATCATAATGTATGCCCCTGCAGAGTGTTTGCCAGACAACTCCGTAATGTTATAAAATGAAATGCATCCGTATGACTAGTTGGGATTCACCAACCCGGATGGAGGAGTCACCCTCGATAGATCTATCCACTCATCCTCGCTTCAAAGATTAACGGTTCATGTTCAGGTAATGGGAATGGGGACTTTCAATTGGCAAATACGGTAACTTAAGCAATGTAATGAATTTAATGTACTTGGTATCGTAATAAAAATGTTGTGCAATGTATTCTCCCCCGTAGGTTTGAAAATAATTAAATGTGTACAACGGGGCTATGAAAACTCACTTGGATAAACTGGAATAACGGCAAAAGTGAGTACACTGAGGTTTATAATGATGCTTCAACCGGGACCTATTACGAATGATATGATATGTCATGAGTTGCAATGTAATGTTATAATATGCATGCACTACGTATGTTATTTATACCATTTACGGGTTTTGAAAATATTACTCGTCGACGAAAAATACTCTTTTGACGTCTCGACCCTTCAAAAATGACTTTACATGTTTTTACGTCAAAATGTCATCCTACAATGGTTTTATAATGATTTTTGGTGAAATTAACACTTTTCGTCGCAAAACAATGTCGTCGGAAAAATCATGAAATCAACAAAAATGGCTTCGGAAAACTAGCCGTAAAACGGTGTACGTTGATCGTTAGAGAACGAACTCGACGGTTTTGGAAAGTTTGTATCGATATCTAGAAGTTTCAGTTCAGGAGTTTTCGTCCAAAAGGTCTCGATCATAAAGATATTAAAGGCTAAAGTTGGTGGTTTTTGCTAATTGCGTGCAGAAAATGAGTTTCGGCCAACTTTGAACATCCGTAAATAATTTACAAAAACTCCGCTTGACAAACAGCTTTTTGATTTGAAAAATATGGCCGGTGAACTTGATTTTACTAGAAGACACTTCGTTATAAAAAGTTTCACATCATGGTTAAAAACTGCCGCAAACATGGACGTTTCAGCTAGTGAAATACTTGTTACGTCAAAAATAATATAATTTTCAGAAAATAATACTTACGGCAACTTTATGAAAATGGCCATATATTTGTCGTTTTAAATCCGTTTTCTACGTAAAATATGTCCTTAGCTTCGTATCGAAGTAAACTAATATATTTTTGAGAAGTCGAAATAATTTGTGAAGCTTAAGGCTCGTTTTTGACCCGAAAATACTAAAAACTGTATGCTGTTTTTCAGAAAAAATAATACTTTTCGTCGTAAAACTTTAAAAATTCACCACGGCTTCGTTATAACTCCGTTTTTATCCGTTCAAAAGGCCACGGATTCGTTTTAAAGTATATTTTCTAATGATCAATGCCAAAAGGTCGTACCATCAGTGGGTTTTTCCAGAATTTCATTTTAAGGACAGAACGTTATATATAGTTTACGAAAATAGTTTTTCTCGGACAAAACCTATTCTAATCCCTTCAAATCAACTCCAAAGCTAATCTAATCCTACCATACACCTTCTTAGGGTGCCATGGGTTCCTAATCACCATCAAGACCATAGAATAACTTGGGAAATAATTATAGGATGACCATAAATATATTTATAACTCAATAAATCAAGAAAAAATGGTATAAACAACATAACATGCATATAAGCTCCAAAATAAAAAGATGAGTATGAAATGAAGAAGAAAACATGAAAATGAAAGAAAAAGCTTACTAGTGAAAAAAATGAAGAGGTGCTAGTAACAAGGTTATACTTAAATACTCTAGATTTTTATTTCAAAATCTAAGAAAGAGTATACACTAGATTGTAATAATGCTTGCTTGAAGAAAAATTTTGGATCCCTTGGTGTTCTTGATGCTTGGCCGGTTGGAGAAGGAAGAAACAAAGAGAGAAAGATCTTTTTTTTTTTTTTACTAATACTTGATAAGATGAAATGAAATGAGATAAGAACTTGTTTAGTAGCCTTATAAGTTAAAAACACAAACTAATCACATTAATGCAAACCCTCCCCCCCTAGGTCGGTCAAGGGGGAGGAATGCATAGATATTTGTTGTTTTTTTTTTTTTTAAAACTTATACTTGTAAGTAATTAAGTAAAATTTGATAAGTTGTACAAGTAAATGTAGAAAATGTAAATAATATAAATGATAGATTTTGGTACAAGTAAATTTTTAATAGGTCAATATAGAATGTAATAAGTTAATAAAAATTGTAAAAATACATTCCTTGTGAAATTTGAGTGATAAAAATAATTATCGTATAATTTTAAGAAAAACTACGTAATAATTTAACTTTAACGATTTATGTACCAAATAAATTTAAAACACTAGGAAAACTAAAAATATAGTTTTTATGAACTAAATATGAATATAAAAATACCTCGGGATCATTTTTGAAAATAACGGATTAAATATACAAAATAAAACTCACGCGATAAGGATTATTAAATATAAAAATTACGCGTAAAATATGAAATGAAATGTTATGAATGAATTAATGAGATGTAAATGATGTCAATGAAATGTAGACTAATCTTAGTCCATATGAAATGTACGTGATGTTATGATCATGAATTCGCCGCTAAACCTTTAAGGTTACGCGAATTTGAAACAAGTAAACCAAGTTTACTATAAATGTTGAAATAATGAGACATAAACTGTGTCGAGAAATGACCTGAAATTACGGGTTATCACAAAGGTTGTGGAACACCATGACTAGTCCTGAGTTAAACGGCTTCAGGTAAAGACAACTCAAATCCGTTGATGGCTGTGATAGTTTGCCAAAAACCATTAGGGTATTCCAACACACCATTGATTCACGTTCTAAGTGTTGGACTGGTAACTGGTTCACCAGGGTGATGTCATGATTCCACTCAAGAACCAGCTAGCCCAAGAGTGAGTAGCTACTTGGTAAAGGCTTATCAAATCTACTCTGGTTACTGATGCTGCTGGTTCCTAATACTGCTAATCTAGGAGTTGTTGATGGGATCTTGGACTTCATTGCTGTCACTGGTGGTTCTAGATGCTCTACTGGTGCTTCATATGGTTTCAGTTGCTGGTCTACTCAATCCTCTTGTGTGGTGAAGATCTATCTGGAAACTTGAAGTTAACAAAGTCAAATTCAAGTTTAGGGGAGGATTGTTGGGAACTATGTAATAGTGGGTTCCTGCTGATAAGGTTCCTACTGATAGTAGTATAGTTTTCGCTCATAGTAAGGTTTTTGCGGATAGTGCAGTTTCCTCTGATAGATATTTTGTTTCTGCCGATATGTAGTTTCCGCTTTATTAGTTTATTTGTTACGATATGCATGAGTTAAAATAGGAATAGATTATGCATATCTTTTGAGTGCTTAGCAAGCTGCAAAGTTAGGATTTTGGTACTATAAAAGAAACTAGTGGCTAGGGTTTAATGTACGTTTTTCAATAAAAATTATAGTGAAGGAATATAGATCCATACAGGATCAAGTTTATTGTCTTTATTGTCTTCTTAAGTCTTATTTATTTTCCGCGTGAGTACAATTCTTGCAAAGGTTCTCCTTAGTTGTTTTGTGATTACACAGGACAGCTATACTCTTTCTAGGCTCATAAGATCTATCTGGGACTGAACCCAACAGATACCCTGTATTTTCAGTATGTTGGTACAATCTATGAAACGACTGCCCCTTATACTCCTCAGCAAAATGGCATTTCTGAAAGGAAAAATAGGGTGCTGAAGGAGATGGTTAATTCCATGTTGTCCTATTCAGGACTGAGTCAAGGGTTCTGGGGTGAAGCTATGTTAACAGCTTGCTATTTATTAAATAGGGTTCCCAACAAAAGGAACAAGGTTACCCCTTATGAACTCTGGACTAAAAGGAAACCCAACCTGAACTATCTCAGGGTTTGGGGTTGTAGGGCTATTGTAAGACTCCCTAATCCAAAGCTAAAAACTTTGGGTGAAAGAGGCATTGATTACATCTTTGTTGGATATACTGAGCATTCCAAGGCTTTTAGGTTCTATGTTATTGAACCTAATGAATCTATTTCAATTAACTCCATAATTGAATCAAGTGATGCAAACTTTGATGAGAACAGATTCTCATCAGTCCCTAGACCAAGTCTGAGGATTCCTAATGGAACTCAGACACTGGTGTATCAGAGGTCCCTGATGATGAACCATCAGTGGTCCCTGATGAGGTTGTGGTTCAACAACTTGAACCTGTGCTTAGAAAGAGCAAAAGGGTCATGACTCCAAAGTCATTTGGACCTGAGTTTCAACTATACTTAGTTGAAGGAACAAGGAATCATGTCTCTGACCAATACTCCTATTGCTTCATTGTTGAGGATGATCCCAAGACATTTCAAGAAGCAATGAAGTCCCAGGATATTGCTTTCTGGAAAGAAGCAATCAATGATGAGATGGATTCCATCATGGGCAACAACACTTGGGTGTTGGTTGATCTACCACCAGGTTGCAAACCTTTAGGTTGCAATTGGATTTTCAAAATGAAAATGAAGGTAGATGGAACTATTGAAAAGTTCAAGGCTAGACTAGTCATTCAGGGCTTTAAACAAAATTCAGTGATAGACTATTTTGATACTTATGCCCCTGTGGCTCGTATCAATACCATTAGATTGTTGATTGCTTTGGCATCAATTCACAATCTGATTATTCATCAGATGGATGTGAAGACAGCCTTTTTGAATGGTGAATTGGAAGAGGAGGTTTATATGAGCCAACCTCAGGGCTTCGTTATGCCTGGCAATGAAAACAAGGTGTGGAAACTGATTAAGTCTCTTTATGGACTGAAACAGGCACCTAAGCAATGGCATCAAAAAATTTGATGAAGTGTTTTTGTCTAGTGGTTATGTTCTTAACCAAGCTGACAAATGTGTATATAGCAAATTTGATGAATCTGGTAAAGGAGTCATCATTTGTCTATATGTTGATGACATGTTGATCGTTGGCACTGACCAAAATCAGGTTGACCTGACAAAGGAATTTTGGTCATCAAGGTTCTCCATGAAGGACATGGGGGAGGCTGATGTTATCCTTGGTATAAGGATTAAACATGAAACTAAAAGAATTTATATCTTTGAGTCTCATTATATTGAGAAGGTGTTGAGGAAATTCAATTACTTTTATTGTACTCCAGTGAGTACACCTATGGATACTTGTGAGAAGCTAATGCCTAATAATGGCAAGGCTATATCTCAACTTGAGTATTCTAGGGTAATTGGCTGCTTGATGTATGCCATGACTTGTACAAGACCTGATATTGGTTTTGCAGTGGGAAAATTGAGTAGGTATACTAGTAATCCTAGTGCTCATCACTGGCAAGCAGTTCAGACGGTACTGAAGTATTTGAAGAGAACTATGGATTATAGTCTCTCATATACTGGTTATCCTTCAGTGTTGGAAGGATACACTGATGCAAGTTGGATCAGTAACACTGAAGACAACTCGTCTACCAGTGGCTGGGTATTCCTACTTGGTGGAGGTGCAATTTCTTAGGCATCCAAGAAGCAAACTTGCATCACCAGTTCAACAATGGAATCTGAATTTGTGGCTTTAGCAGCTGCTGGTAAAGAAGCTGAATGGTTGAAAAACTTGCTTCTTAAGATTCCATTATGGCCTAAACCTATAGCACTTATTTCTATCCGTTGTGATAGTGCAGCTACATTGGCTAAGGCTTATAGCCAGATGTACAATGGTAAGTCTAGACACTTAGGTGTCAGACATAACATGATTCGTGAACTTATCATGAATGGGGTGGTATCTATAGAGTTTGTTAGATCTCAACAAAATTTAGCTGATCACTTGACGAAGGTTTTGGCTAGAGACTTGGTTATAAAGTCTGCTAAAAGGATGGGTTTAAGTCCAATTTAGTCACTGAATGCTAAGACACCCAACTCCCTCCTAAGCTGAACATTCAGTGGACTGGAGCACATGTTTTATTTACATCCCAAGGTTGTGCTCAGAATCTGCTGAAAGGAGGATGATGTCTTTACTTCTTAATGGTTATTTTTTTCTTTGAAAAAGTGCTTGGCAGGAGCATGAATAAAGAGGAACCACCTATGTAAATATTGAAGTTTTGCCGCTACAGGGAGCTTTGGACTTTTGGCTCTTACAACATTTATCAATTTGGATATTGACACATGGCTTGTATAGTGTCAGGAGCTTTTAAGTGTTTGAAAACATGTGTGTATTTTATCTTCAGGTATTCAAATGGGTTGAAGGGTTCAATTCTTAGAACACCCAGATTCTCGAATATTTGAACGTGTAATGTACTAAGATGGAAATTCAATCCTCAGGATATTTTTGTTTATGCAAATGTTTTGTTTGATGTTTGTTTTTCTTGGGAAGAAAGTAAACTAAATTTGGGGAGGATTGTTGGTAAATTTAGTGCACTTGTGGGATTAGTTCACACCTAGTTTTGGGTTAGGAGGTACGGAGTGTACACCCATGAGGTCCCTGAACACCCTGACTCGACTCAATAGTGGTTTGTACTGCTAGTATATTGGTTGATACTGTTATTGTAGCAACTGATGGTTCCTACTGGTAGTGTTATGGTTCCTGCTGCTAGTGTAATGGTTCCTGCTGGTAGTGTATGGTTCCTGCTGCTAGTGTAATGGTTCCTACGGGTAGTGTTGCAGTGATTAATTGGTAACAGCTTTGACTCATTTAATTGGATGTTATTACTGCTTTATGACCACGTTTAATTGGTCATGTAACCACTATTCCTATGATAATGGAGGCTTATTATGAGTGATTAATTGGCCGTTAATCACCCATAATGTCCTTTAAACTAGGAGTGAGTATTCTCTACTATAAATAGAGATTGTTTTCATCAGCATGAAGACACACTGAATAAGAACAATATCAGGAGAAACAAACAGATAACATAAACACTTATAAGCATAGGGGTTATTGAATTGTGCCTAATTCTATAACTACATTTGGTCTTATCCCAAGTAGATATTCATGTAACCCAGGCATTAGGGTCGAATATTTTACTTTGGAAAGTGATTACATGATTCCAAGTGATATCCGGTAACCACCTAGTGGTATTTGCAGTTGCTACTGATTGTCTTAACCCTGTTCTGGGAACTAACCGCCAACAATGTGGAAGACCAGTTTATGATATAGGAGGGATTAGGAATTGATTGTGCTGATTCTTTAGGTAGAATTATTCTCCTTCCTTATTTACTTAAGCCTATCTAAGTCTTAAATGTGAACACAATAATAAAAAGATTTTCGGTTTTAGCAAAGAAGGGACATAGGAGCGTGTGATGTAAGCTAGTATAGGAGACTTTCAAAATTAAACCTTACTTTGGTTAGAGGTAGCATCATATAAAATGTATACTCAAATAAACCATAAACCGGTTCAAGCACATGACCTAGGCGCGTGACACTTTTATTTTTTTTATTTTTTATCTAAAGGAACGGCAACAAAATATGTAAAGGTTATAAGACATTCGAATTAGGAAGGTCTCATTATTAATTATTATATAACTTAGGTTACATGGCGTATTAATTCATAACATAAGATCTTAAATACTTAACGATATTCATAGTACTTAGAATAAAATTCAAATTATACTGGAATTTTGGAAAACGGATTTTAGGGTATTAACACCACATTATGGAGGTATTCGTGAATTGATTATGCATGAGTCGCATAAGTCAAAATATTCTATTCACCCTGGTTTTGACAAGATGTATTACGACTTGAAGAAGTTGCACTGGTGGCCTAACAAGAAGGCCGAGATCGCTACATATGTTAGCAAATGACTAACTTGTGCTAACGTTAAGGCTGAACATCAAAAACCCTCCGGTTTACTTATGCAATCCGAAATCCCGGAGTCGAAATGGGAACGTATAACTTTGGATTTTATTACTAAACTTTCGAAAACTTCTAGCAGTTATGACACTATCTGGGTTATTGTTGATCGTCTCACTAAATCTACTCATTTCCTGCCAATCAGAGAAACAGATAGTATGGATAAAATTTCTCATCTATATGTGAAATAGATTTTTCACGTCATGGAGTTCCGATATCTATAAATTCTGATCATGACAGTCGTTTCACTTCAAATTTCTGGCGATCACTCTAAAGATCCATGGGAACAGATCTGGATATGAGTACTGCATACGATCCCTATACCGATGGCCAAAGTGAGAGAACTATTCAAACGTTAGAAGATATGCTGCGTGCTTATGTCATCAATTTCGGCAATGGTTGGGTAGGCATCTCCCATTGGCCAAATTCTCTTATAACAACAGCTATCATGCTAGTATTAAGGTTGCACCATATGAGGCACTTTATGGTCGTAAATGCCGATCACCAATCTGTTGGGAAAAATTTGGAGATTTGCAACTTACTGGTACTGAACTTATCCATGAGACTACTGAGAAAATCGTTCAGATCAAAAGCATGGTGTAAGCTTCTAGCGATCGTTAGAAAAGCTATGCCGATAAGCAAAGGAACCTTTTGAATTCCAAGTGGGAGACAAGGTTATGCTTAAGGTCTCGCCATGGAAAGGTGTCATACGTTTTGGCAAACATGGGAAGCTTAATCCTCGCTATATTGGTCCTTTCAAAATCCTCATTAGGATTGGGCCAGTGGCTTACATACTCGAGCTACCGCAAGAACTTAGCAGTGTTCACAACGTTTTTCACGTGTGTAATTTAAAGAAATGTCTTGCTCATGAGACAGCTATTATTCCTTTGTAAGAGATCCATATTGATGAACGTTTGAAATTTATTGAGGAACCTGTTGAGATCATGGATCGTGAAGTCAAACGACTTAGGCAAAGTCATATTCCTATTGTTAGGGTTCGTTGGAACTCTCGAAGAGGTCCTGAGTTCATGTGGGAACGTGAAGATAAATTCAAGCGAATGGCACGGGAAAATTTGAGGTTATTTTAATATATGTGAAGTTATTTTGTGGGATATAAGATTTCCTTGTGGTACGTGAAAATTATAACACACGCGTAACGGCACAAATAAGAACCTAATACACATTTGATAAATGAATTTTTATCGTTTCGGCAAAGATAGTTGTATGACTACTTAATTTCATTGGAAATTTTATTCCGAGCGCAACGGTATAAATTTTGTGTTATGAATCGATCGTTATCGAGCCTAATTTTGTCCCGAACGTATTTTTGAGAAAGTTTGGCAAAATTACGAATCTGGTCCCTAGATTAATTTTACACGCACGCCGATTTACTTTTCATATTTATGTTTTTGGAACAAGACTTAAAAAAATGTGTGGAAACCAAATTAGGGTTTCATTTTAACCCTACACACAAACGCACCTTATCCCTTTCTCTCTTGTGGCCGTCATCAAACATCACAGCCGCCACCACCACGTGACGCCGTCGCACCACCACCGTGAAACACCACCTTTCCCATCATCCTTGTGTTGTTCTAAAGATGTTCAAGACTCGTTCATGTCATTTGTTCGTGCTTTCTTGCCTTACCGCGCCTTTTCTTTCGTTTTCCTTTAGGTTCGTGTAACGCAAAGGTAAGACAAAAATTTCTTAGTAAAACAAGTTTTGTGAATCGGGGTTTGTTAAAAACGTTATATGAATCGATTTTGATATTAAAAAAGAGTTTGAAAATGTTGGTATCATCATTTTGAGTCGCGTTTTGTGTTTGGAATTCCGTATCGCGAAGCAAAAGCTCACGTATGAGCTTATTTTGTGGCTTATTGACTTTCTACTTAATTTCTTAGCTTATTTCCGAGCTTATTTAGAGCTTATTTTTTGTCTTAGCGTGGTGAGTTTATTTGCTCGGTTACGTTTATGTTTGGATTTGGTTTGTGATTTAACTCGAATCGAAGGTTTAGATTTGGCCGAGTAGTGATATTGTGATGATAGTATGATTCGGATGAACTTGAATTTGGTTTTCGTGATGTTTTAGCCATGTCGAGTGTTAGCCTAGACCCTATGGTCTCGGTGTGACCTTGATAGCCTATATTTTGACTTGAATTAGTTAGTATTGAGTAAGAGATTGATATGTTGACTTTTTGACCTGACATATGTGACCGAGGGTGTATTTGGTTTTGTTTGGGTTCGAGGTTATAACTGTTGACCTGAGGGAAATGAAATATTGACTGTGACTCAAAATAGAAAGTAACCCGTGGATTTTAACTTGTATTTTGCTTTGATAGGGACAAAACAAAAGAAAATACTAAAATTATTATTTGAAAGGAAAGTGGTAAATATTAATTTGTTATTTGATAAATATAATAAATAAGTAAAATTTTAAAGTATATGGGTTGACTTTTGAGTTTAAACGGAAAACAAGAGGGTTATTGGACATTTCGAGGCACGTGACCGTATTTGACTTACAAGATTTATTGGATTTGATAAGTGTAGACTTTGAATAATTGAATTTGAATTAAGTTTTAGATTGGTTAGTGTTAATAGACCCAACCGATATGGTTGTTGGACTTATTGGGCTGACGGGTCCAATAAGAGCCCGACAAGTGTATTGGAAGGAATTTATTATCACGTAACTCATCCTAAGGACTTACCAGTTATTTTGTCGTTGTAGGTTTGGCTTGGGACTAATAAGCGAGTCGAAGGGATCATTGGACTAATAAGCTTTTAGCTTAACCCGTTTGACCTGTTGAGTTTTACCCGCGTTTAAGTTCGTCTTGACATCGATTATTAGTTGGATTTAACTTGGGAATTGCAACATTGATTGAGATTATACTTGAGATTTGGACTATATACTTTGGTTGGAATTATTGGACGATTGTTAGATTTTGGACATCATGAACCTTTTGGACACGATACGAACATAGTACATTAGACTTGTAATGAATTTAATGTATTCGATTCGTAGAGGACAAACAATAAGGGAATAATGTCTAAATACTAATAATATTAACTCTTAATTTTATTTACTAATTGGGAAATTGAAATTGAAATAAGTCATTTGACTTGGGAATGTTCAATAAACGAATGGGTCATGCCAAAATTTCGTAAACTTTCTATACTTAGATTTATATTTTCAAAAATACTTTAATATAAACAATAAGTCCAACATTATTTTAAATAAGGATGTATTTGGAACAATGGGTAAATGCGGATGCTACCGATCGATGTATCAAATTTTTATATTTGATTCCATTATTTGCTTCGACAACTTACGTTTATACTTCTCGACTCGAGTTCTCGCCGACATTTCTTTCAACTTTTCATTTGTCTATCCTTTTGATGTGTGTATTCTTGAGTCCGTATTTCCTTGTCGTACACAATTGATAATACCAAACTCTTTTATAATGATTATACGAAATTATTTTGGAAATGGAAACGTTTTGACTTTGGGAAAAACCTTGCGCATTTAATTAAATGTTATGGAATATATTTTGAGATACGCTTTTATGTATTAGGTCGTTGAGCGTAGTGCTATAGTGTTGTGCTGTGATCCTGATTTGGTAGTGTTGTGACATGATATCCCCTTGATTTTGTTGTGTATTTGCCTTGTTGAGGCTGAGGTGAGTTTTATAGCCTCACTTTTACTCGTATTACTTGCTTTTTTGAAATCTTGGGGTGAGAAACATGCAAACGTTTTGGTTGGACCTGGAAATGTTTATGTGAGCTATTATGTGTTATGTTAATGGTAGAAACCCAACGCCCTTTTATGAATTGTTAATCTCTAGCTCAGGATAGTGCAAGTGTTATGGATAGATCGATTGGGAATGGCCACCATGTTCAACTAGCACAGCTCGTTTAGTAGACGTATAACATGTCGGATGTTGTGTGTGTTTAGAGACAGCTACAACCCGTGCTGTCCAGCGTTAGTTTCATGACTTAGCCTGCATAATAGATAGCTTGTGTGGCACTATAGCTATTGTAATGATTACACTATAATGAGGTCCAAATTGGTATTTTATGATTAAACCTATGACCTCACCAGCTTTTTGCTAACTTTTAGCATGACATGACATGTTTGGTGACATGATGGGAGGCGCTTGGTGGCAGAGGCATGGCGTTGGATCAATATAACTCTAATATTTTGTTGGGACCATTTATTTAAGTTTTACGCCTATATCCGAAATATGAATAAATGTAAAACTTTAATACTATCATATTCTGAAACATTTTTATAAAATGGATGAGGCTACTCCATTTTCTTATGCTTGTGTTGTATACCAATTAGTAGCACCTCATTATTGGTTAAGCCTTTCGGCTGAGTAAATTTTGGGGGTGTTACAACTCGTCCACTTGGGACACCGAGTGGTTTTAAAGGCTTGTTGTATACGCTAAATGAAATCGTGATTCCTACGAAAGTGAGTTAGGTTTTTATTTAATTTTGTTTTTATTTTTGTGTGTTTTCTAGAATTATACTTTTGTAGTGGTTTGATTTCAGGGAATTGAAGTTTTCTCATGGAGGCGAAGTCAAGGCACGTCTTTTCACATGTTTCTTCTACCATTTTGGAGCAAATTTCAAGGGAGTTCTCGTTCTAATTCTACTTGTCTCTCTTTTTTTTCCATTTTTTTTATGTATAATAGGGACATTGTACAATTCAAGTGGGGGGACGAGAGTTGAATTATAACTTGACTCGATTGCCCTCAGTTTTCTAGTTTATTTTGAAGAATTATGCCAATTTTTAAATTTTTGACATGTTTTTCTTGACCGAACTAGAATAGATCTTTGCTGATCACAACAACCCCTTATTCCATTGGTGAGATTTAGCCTTATCCGTTTTCTCAGATTACACAATCCATCAAATATTGAGTGTGTCGGTACTATTGTAGACTTTAGAACTTGGCCTTTATATCATTTCAAGACCATAGACGAGTATTGCATTAAGTTTACTTGGTGCAATAGGGATAGCTAGTTCAAGAAGTCAATATTTTAGGATTTACACCAAAACAACCCACATGTGTTAAATAATGTGTGTTTATCGATTGGTCACCTTGACTTGTCGACCTCCCGTGAAAAAACCCTTTTGTTGCACTCAACTTTAGTGCAAGATACACTTAGATACACCCTTTCAGAGCCAATGTTTCGTTTCCTAAAACAAATATGTATTGTTTCGTTACACCATTTTGCCTTAGCCTACCGAATAGTCTATGATCCATAGTAGAGGAGTTATTAGTCACCTAAGTTCAAGGTTCAGGTTAAGAGATTCGGGAATCACACTCTCATGGAAGACACACCTTTGATGATCATTTGAAAACCCCCAAAATTCCTCATATATAGTTCATTTCAAGTGGGGGGATGACTTTTTGATTTTATTTATATAAAAAGAAATTGTGTATTATGATAGTTTATAGTTAAATGGATTAGTGTCAACCTCAATGATGGAAACTATAAATTCTAATCGATATGATTGATGATGAGCTTATTCGAGTAAGCATGAGGCAAAGCCTCGTACATATATGATTGATATGATAAGTTGGCGAGTACATTATGCCAACTATGCTTTTTGAAGGTCAAGTTAGTGTGCACCTATCATCATTTGAATACCTCTACTCATTAGCACACTAACTTGTTAGTTGATGATCCGGTTTCCACGTCTTGATACTTGGACTTTGGATGGACGGTGGGCGATGATGACTTGATTATGGAATAATACTATTTGTTTGTTATTTTTCATTTTTTTAACCTTTTTATGTGCACTCCGTGTCTTTATCCTACCTATGATGTCCTTTATGTTCATAATTCGAGTTTAGGTGAGGGAGTGAGCAATCATTGGTGTCTTGTCCATGGATTTGGTCATGTATCATTGGTTTTATCGCCTTCATTGTAGCACGTTAGTAATGACTTAAAGGATGACTCACCCCTAGCCTTTGTAGTATGTTCACCCAATATTGCCTTTGAGGATTGTCTTGACCTTAGCTCTAGTGGTGGAGTTTTGTATAACTGCCAAGCCTATGATAGAATACATGTTATGATTGTGCTTATGAGCGATCACCCTCAAAAATGAAACACTTAGATTAGTGAGCGAATGAGTTTTATTGTTCCCCTTTTCATGAGTTGTTAGGCTTTGATATTTCTAGCATAGGTTTTTTTAAACTCATATCTTCCAAGCTAATCTTTGGAGTTATCTTTTTAGAAATTATTCTAATAAGATCTACTTGAGGGAAAGTAGAGTTTAAGTGGGGGATATTTGATAACATCAAATAGTCCTGATAATTTAGTGTCAATTTCCCCCAATAATGCTTATATTTGAGGTTGTTTTACATGAATATATGCTCCTATCACTTATTATTTCATTTTAGGGCATAAATGAGCATTAGAACGAAGAGGCACGAATTTGGAAAGAAGGCATATGAAGTTACACTTGAACAAGCTGGATAGAAGTAAGTTATGTGTAAGATATAACTTTTCACATACACATCATAACATTAACACAATGAGCACATAGATGGTTTTAGAGAGAGAAAGAGTGGGACATTCTAGTGAGAGAAACTTGTAGAATATTAGATTACCAAAGAACATCCAACCCTCTACCTTGCAAGGTAGAGGGTATTTATAGGTTACAAACTAAACGACCTCCTGACGGCCTGTGGATCAGGGATACAGTGGGTAAAGACCCGACCTTCCTCCACGGTGTTGCACTAAACTATTTTAAGCTACTAACTAACTAATTAACTACATAAAAACGTAACTAATGACCAATCTACGAGCTAACTTGTGCTAGATAATAGTTGGGGTGACCGACTCTTCAATACTGGAATTATCTAATTCCTAACAATCTCCCCCTAAGGGAGGTCACCCCATGTTTTACATTACAGAACCTAACATTCTATTCTTGACTTGGTTCTTGAGCTCGTAGACTTTCATAAATCAACATCGTAAACTTAGTGCATAGGTGGTGCAACTTCAAAGTCTGCAAAGATTTGTACTTTAACTTGGAGGTCCATTTCTGATCCACGTGATAGTAAATATGAACCAGCTTTTGAGATCATCAGCAATCAAATAAATCTTTGAAACATCCATTGTGGTGTTGTAACTTTAGGACCGACATGCTCACATTCTGGATCATGATATCTTCTCATCAGAGTTGCGGAAGCATTAGTTGATTCATGACATTGACAGCAGCGTAGCAAAAGCATGGAGTGAAAATATCAGAGTCATTGATGCACTAATCATGATTTCTTTTGAGTTGAATGTGTTAAGTGAGCATGCGCCTATGGATTGACCGCTTCATTCTGATCAGCTGCAAACGTCGGGCGTACCTGCATACAACAGTTAGCAATAAACCGCACGAAAGTTTCTTTGATCACTTTCGTTGAATTGAGGTACACGGCCCACGGTTCCCCGTTGATCAGTACAAGTACTGCCTGTGATCAGGTAAAATTCCGAAGAATTTCCTTGACAGGGTTTCGCAGCTGATCTAGCTGTTCTCAAACCGGAACGTCTCAAAGATGACAGCACGGAGTGAGTGAACCAGCGAATTTTAAGTCCACTAATTGATGAAAAGAGATTTGAAGAACAATCGAGTATTGCTCAATAGAAATTGTTTTTGCAATACAACGAAGGTTTTATTGAAAATCAATTATCAATCATAAAACACCTTTTGGTTTGAAATATGAGTACACGGTCGATGTGCTAAAGAAAAGAGTTTTTAAGCATAAAGACCGGTTTTTCAAAGGTATCCGTCAATCCCTAACCTGAACCAGGATTGATTCAAAAAATTGAATCGCCCCATTGTTTCTGTTCAGTTGTCACATGGTTGATCCATATAATAGATCTCACATGCCACCTACCAGGAGCTTGTTTGATGTTGGCTCCAGAAGGCTTTCCATCTTCATTGTGAATGTGTAAACACATCACTCAGATGTTCTGGCAATACCACAAGGATAATGCGTAGGACTCAAGATATAATCTCTCTTTCCACATTGTGTGAAACAGAGAGTCTTCATTGAAAGTGTCCTAATGAGATTTATTGATGATCTCGTGGCTCTAGACTCAATTTGTGCATATTTGGATCCTGTGCCGGAGACTAGGGAGAGGGTCTCCTTCTTCAATATCAACAATCTCTAAGAGAAAGTCGATAGATAATGTCGGTTCCCCGTGAGAATGAAACAAGTCCTTTTAAGAGGAACCTGAGTGGTTTGGAAAGTTGAAGTGCAGTGCGTCACTGGGTCCATGACGTCTTTGTCTTCAATACCGATGTTACCATCAGTAGCATATGAAGTAAACCCGGTTTCTGCCCTAAGGTTGAATAAATGGAGGGCTATTTGTTTTCACCCTTTTCTCATTCAATTATTTTTAATTCTTCAACCCCTTCAGTGCTTACCGAGACTTCATAGCTAGAACCTTGTTGGGTTTATTCCAGTACTAGCTCTGTCTCAGTTCGCACACTTCCCATATCTCATTTTTCTCCTTTTATCATCATACCTAAGGACTTCTACACTAACTAGTGGATTGTCCCTGGGTAGATCCCTCCGGTTCTGGCGGATCAAGGGAACCAATACCTAACCTTATCATCCTTATATCACCGTACATAAAGTAAAGTTGGTCGGTCTATTTGGTATTGTTCATCTGCCATTGGATCCAATTGAAAACCATTTGAAAATCAATTCAGATACTTGTGATATATTATCAAAGCATTTTGTACCTGAATTGTTTTTGATATTTTTAGAACGAGAACTCCCCCTCAACATGTGCCTCAAGTATTTGAAAAAGTTTTGCACACGGAGGCAAGAGAAAGAATTAACTTCTTTGATTACCATTTTCTAAAAGATATCAACATCACTTCCCACATTAAATCAAGTAGGTGTAGCATTTCCGGGAAGGATGAGGTTTCCATGAATTTGCTCCCCCTCAATATATGCCTCGAGGTTTGAAAAGAGTTTTGGACATACTAGAGGGAACCCTTTATCATCAAAGGATTAGAAGCCATGTGATCAAGGTACTTTAAAAACATTTAAAGTTGAATTTGCAAAGATTTAAGTGTTGTGTACCCTGATGACTTGAATTTTGCAAAGAGAGTTCTCCCCCTTAATATATGCTTCGAGATTCGAAAAATTGTTTAGCACATATAAGAGAGAAGTTTGCACATAAATTGGTCATCTTATCTTTTAACATCTTTCATATTTATATCACATTTTCTCCCCCGATCAAAAATCTTAAATCCTTTGAGATTTTGGATCTCAAGTGATTTAAATATGTATGAGGTAAAATATTTGTAGGAGAAAAATGTGTCCGATTTTATATGATCAAAAAATGGACAACACAGATGTTTCCCCTTTTTACAAGGGGAAACCATAGTACAAATCCTAGCACTATTACATGTATTACAGTTGTTCATATTTATTACACCACATATTACACATAGTAAAAAAAACCATAAACAGTATCCCGAATAAGTCTTCATTCAGTCCTCTGAAGAAGTTTGTAGTGACCATCACGAAGCCTTCCACCAACAAAACTTTCAAGGCTGCGGAAGATCCTTCGTGTCTTGAGTCTTCGTCTGATTGCAGAAATGAAATGTTCACATCTCTTCACGTCATCCTCAGTCCAAAAAATGGTTTTAATCCAAGATTTCATATCAAGTTTGGCTTCTTTCACTCTGGTGTCAAGTTCTTCTTCGACCAATTTGAGCGTACCATCACTAAACTTGTAGAGTTCACAAAGACGCATAAGCATACGAGATCCATATCTGTCGGTGAAGATGACGGCTCTAGGGGTGTCAAGGAATTTGTATTCTCGATGAAATTCATGCCCAGTTGCATTCCATTGAGGACTTGTAAGGTTGATCCTAGTTTGGTAGCTTTCAATGCCAAGCTGAAAGTCCTCAACTCGTTTTCGAATGACTAAGCCCCTGATCCAAAGAGTGACAGCTGCAGAGAGGGCCTTTTTCTCACGTACAGGTAAGTGCTCAAGGTGTCCTTGAAGATTTAAGAGATAGAGATCTTCGAAATCATTTGGCAGAAGATGTTTGAAGTCGTTCTCTTCAATAGTATACACTTTGAGGTCAGCTCTTTTAAGGACAATCTTCTTCAAGTACTCATATCCATAGATAGGGAAGATCTCTACACTAACAACACTTAAGATTTGCAGCTTTGATCTGACATCATTGCGTCTTTTATCAGCACCATGTCTTTCGATGTAGAACTTCTTCTTTTTGAACCACCAGTGAGAAATACCATAAGAAGCTGCAATATCATACTTTTGTTCTTCATTTGCCCAGAATTGATCAGGAACCATCTGCTCAAGCCCCTGATCAGAGTAGGTTGCAGCTTTCATCTTTGATATTGATAGAGCAGGTCTTCTTTCAGCAGAGCGAGCACACAGATAGTCCAAGTCGTGATTGAAGAAGAATTCTGCCTGAATGGTCATCTGACCAGGCTCACCACCAAGAGGAAGAGATTTGTTGACATTGAAGCGACTGATTTGATCACTGACTTGGTCATTTAGCATCTTATGGCCTTCTTCCATCTGATATTGAAGATGATTTGCATCTGAGTGGAAGACTTTGACAATTTCGTAAGCTTGACCTTCAAGATCTCTTGGTGTTATGGATGAGATGCTCTTCCGTTCACAGAACCATCTAATGAAACTTCCCATATCACCAGTGTAGTGTAGAAGAGAGTCTTCAGCTGGAAGTTCGTAATTATTGGTGATAACTGATGCCCAATTGTTGTCAGGAATCATAGAGTCAGACTCTGGGATGGTCCATGTGGGTTCTGGAGAAGGAGGTCTATCTTCCACAATGCAGCTTTGAATTGTGTCTCTTGAAGGTGCAACTCTGGATGTGCTAGTGCGATTCCCAGCCATGTAAGAATCAAACCAGTCTTCTGAAGGCTTAGGAATATGCTTTGTAGATGCATCATCTTCATCTGGTTCTGAGTCCGCCATGACATGCGACTCTTCGTTAACCATTTGATCATCAGGAATAGAGGTGGACGTGGATGTGAACCTTGAATCAACCGTCGTCCAGGCAGCAGATTTTTTATGAGTACTCTGCTCTTTTGTAGGATCTGATTGACTGGAAGATTTTGGCGGTGATGATGGTGGTTGTGATGGAGGTGTGTTGGTTGTTGTAGAAGGATTACCAGATCCAGAAGTTCTAGCTCCCCCCGTTGGTGGTGGGGGTGGAGGTGGATCTTTGCGATCCTTCATCAATGCTTCCATTACAATTGTTCTACTTTCCTTTTTAGCTTCTTTTTCTCCGACATCAATCTTAAACTGCTCATAATTGTCGAACTTAATGGATTCTTCAAGTGCCTCATAGAGTTTACTGTGAACCTCATGCTTGTCCTCTTCAGCCTCATACATCCTTTCACACAGAGCTGCTCTCATATCGGTGATGGGGAGGTCCTTGAATCGTCTAAGAAGTGGAGCCTCCATTGCCCATTCCACAGCATCCTTGACTTCTCCTTCAATGGCGGCAGTAACCCCTTCATTGAAGTTGAGGTGCTCCAATCTATAGACACGATCCACCAGAGAATCAACAGATTTAGGAAGTTGCCTTTCCAGAGCTTCTATCCTTTTAATGGCTTTATCCAGTAGTTGATCAGAGGTGAGAATCTGTGGAGGGGAAGCTGGTGGAGCCACCTCATCTGCAATTGTAATGACAGGTTCAGGGGTTGGTGGTGTTTGTACAGTTGAATGAGAAGGTAAGGGGTGGTGGAAGTGCAGTTGATAGTGAAGATGCAGTCATTGGAGGAATAGTAGACGTATCTTGCTGAATGCTGACATTATACATGGATTGTGCAGTGTCTAAGGATTTGTCATTAATGAATTGATCACCAAAAGAAAAATCTTCATCAAGATTCTTAAGTGAGGATAGAGAGTTAGTAGACAGATTTGGTTCATCCATCTTCAAGGTCTCATCAGATCTTGTCTCAAGGTTCTCCTGCGAGCCTTTTTGTAACAGAGTGTCAACATTCAAGCCAGATTGAGTCTCACCAAGTGTAAGAGATTCCTTAAACGTTTCAGGCACCTTGACCACTCCAGATTGTTCTTTTGCATGAGATGAATCTGATCTTCTCTTCAGCTCATATTGATTTGTGGTGCTTGATGGAGATGATGAGATAGTTAACAGCATGTGAGCAGCTTGTTCAGTTTCAACACATGCAACTCCTTTACCCTTGTCAAGTGTAATTGGGGTTGTTTGTCGAGGTAGTTGAGCGGGTTCTCTTAACACAATTCTACCTACTGGAGCTTTCACATTCTGACTTTCAAGGCTTTGCTGAATTCCAAGTTGCAGATCAGCATCATCTTCATCAGTTAGCCTGGTAACATTCCTTGGTATCTCAGTGTTCTCACCAATCTCCTTTTCCACTTTCTTCCTTTTTACTTTCTGCTTCTTGGATGCGGTGTCAGACTGTTGAGACCTTTCAAGTCTCTTTTTAGGAAGAGAGGCATAGGATGCTTGTGAGGCTGACTTGGTCATGGGAGCATTTGGTTGTAAAGGAGAGGGTGTAACATCAGCAGAGAGTTTGGTTGCTCTTTTCATGTATTGCTTGAAGTAGTCCTTCTTCTTGATATCTTCTGTGAGAAGACAATCAGGAATTGGCAATCCAAATACTTCTTTATCCGTACCTCTAGGAACATATTTCAGGTTTCCTAAAACAAATTCATCTTCTGCTTTGTGTAAAGTTGATTCAGACCTAGGAGTGAATTTATGAGTTTGTTGTAAATACTGGATAACAAGCTTAGAGAATCTGATGCTGGGAATTACAAGCTTGTTCTGTTTCTTTCGGCCTTGAGCTTTGTTTTGGAAATTGATTCTGTCAGATATGAATGTGTTCATTGATAACGAAAATTCTTCCCAAATACGATCTGATACATTCACATCAACCCTATTAACGATTCCCCATAGGATTTGCAAGATAGGGATTCTCACTTTATCGAACCCTGATGTTTTGCCAGATAAGCACAAGTTAAGAATTGTTGTAATGGCTCTCCAAGGTTGATACATGTGTCCAGTGATGATGTCAGATGCTCTTGAAATACTGTTCTGATAACCCAATCTAATAAGAAAGACAATCAGATCGTCAGCACCAGGTGGAGATTCAGAACGAAAGTCAGGGTTACATGGGGTGATTCCAAGAGCCTTGCTCAGAATATCAGAATCAATTGTGAACTCCATATCATCCAGTTTGCAGGAGTATTGGGCTGTGATTTTGTTCCATTGAACGGTGTTCCAGAATTGTTGAATGTAAATGGTCGGAATTGAGCATTGCTTGGTAAGTGCTCCGAAGAAGTTTGTGTTTTTGAGGATGTCAATAGAAACTTTGAGTATCGGATTTTGTTGAAGCCTTTGTAGATCCACATAACAGTTGCTTTTTCCAATACTGGCCCATTGACTTCTGGGAAATTCGTCTGAGAGAAGTTTGGATGATGCCGAAGGGGTAATGCTCTTTTCTGGGATTGAACTTGCCATTGATGTTCTGAGTAATCATACAATCAACAGTAATGAATGGGAACAGGTTAGATGATAAATGGTAAGTGAGACAACATTGAGAGCACCCTTATGACATAGAAATAGTAACTCAGAAGGAGTCCCCAAAACACATACAGAGAAAGATAGAGTGGCATAGATTACAAATATGTGACAACTTTCAAATATATGATAACATTCATAATTGAGATATTTCAATAAAGTATAGTCATATAGATAAATAATTACATGACGAGCTTATAAGGGATTAAAGGGCAAAAGAGTGCATCTCAAAGTGATCATGACATGAACCAAGATACACATGTAGAAGTGATATATTGATTCAACACATCGAATTAGGAGATCCTAAGTGTTGAGAGAGTGAGGTCATCTTTAGTACAAAACCCTTGAGCATTATAATAATCCTTGACCCTAAGACTAATTCGCAACATGAAAGTGAACAATGTTGCAAACTTGTAAAGACAAGTCGTCATCTAGAGTCACAGACAAGTCGCTAATAGTTTAGCATTCTAAGTTTCTATGCTAATTCGCTAGTTTGTAAAGTCAAGTCGCCATGAACAGTAACTGAACCAAGTCGCTACAAAACAATTAACTAAGTCGCTAGGTTACTAATTCGCTAACTTGTAAATACAAGTCGCTAACTACTAACTCGCTAACCAAGTCGCTAGAATATAGTGAACTAATTCGCTACAGAAACGTAGTCGCTAAGTTGAACACTAACTCGCTATGAAGAACATTCAGACTAAGTCGCTACCAAGAACAATTTAAATCGCCACCAAGAACACTTCTAACATCAACCCATCAGTCCAATCCACTTAAACATACATCAATGTATTCCAAACAATATATTCCAAACATTTTGAACCCGTTCAATCATTATACAAGCAACAAACATACTATTACATGAAAAATCGAACCTAAGCGAGAGACAAATAATCACAACTCACGAGCTCGAAAGGATCTGGATATAAAGGACATGTTAGAAAATGGACACAAAAGCTTAAGAGAACAAAGATAGGAGGGAATCGAATCAAACCTCTTACTAAGTCGCTAGGATGAGCAAAAGTGACGAAGAGAAGAAAAAACGAGAGAGAAGAAAAAACTTGTTTGGGAAAAATGGTAACTCGCTAACAGGTAATTCGCTAGGGGTATACAAACCATCTTAAGCAATATGACACAATTGGTCCTTGTGGTTTTAACATGAGGTGAGGTAATTCGCTAATGCAACATAACTTTCACTATATGACAAGTTTGGTCCCTATGGTATTGATGAACGAGTGGTAAGTTGCTAACACGGATTAGACAACTTCTCTAGCATGGATTATCACACTGATCACCATGAATCAATTAAACATTTAAACACATAGGCAATTACTACGAAGGCACACAAGGAAAATCACACGAGCAAGATACAACCACAACCAATAACTGAGAGAAACTCATAACCAGATATTTCAAAAGCATAACCAGTTAGTCACACAAGCAGGAAACCACCACAACATACAAATAAGCAAACATCATAACCAGCACAGAAGCCAATGGCATATAAAACAAATCTCCCCCTCAATCAATGTCATCAAAGATCATTGATTGATATTAACCAATCCCATTATAACACCAAGAATATATCATTTGTTCGAACTTCATCTATGATCCCGTGCCATTATTGAATGACATTTCTAGGACCGTAGATGTTATCGATAACAAGGAATATATTCTTTATTAGTTTGAGGAAAATGATAAAATTTTGAAATAAATAAAGAAATGACATAATATTTTGTAAAGAAGTATATCTATTTTTTTTTTTTTTTTTTTTAAGGAAACTTGATTTATACAAAGATATGGATGGACGAGTCCTGGTTCAAGATGAATAGGAGTCAAAGTAAGAAGTACATCAACTCTGGCAAGCTATAGCTCCTGAATGAGCTATGTTCATATCAGAAGGGAACCAAGTCATGAAGTTCCTGATTGAATTGAGCATTGTACCTGAAAAAGACTGAGAGCACATTGTACTTGAAGCACATGTAGACTTGTACATAGAAGGGTTAGTGACATGTTTAGTCTCACATTTGGATGCATCACAGTATAATCCAGACGTATCATTAATGGGGATCCTATTTGGTTCTACATTCTTGAAAAGTTTACCTGTGGGAATCCACTTGAGGCATGATCTAGGAATGTAAGTTCGTTTAAGTCCTGTAAACTTAAATAATCTGCCAGTGGGAATCCATTTGAGACCGCAGTAAGTTAAGCTAAATGAGTGCACAGCCTTGTTTTGACTATTTGTCCTATTGTGATCAGAGAATTTCTTTGGGGATTGATCTGTCAGATGATGTTTTGCATGAGACCTAGTTAAACTTATTGCATTTCTGATCTGTGAGTGTTGACCATTAGTCCTATTTTTGGGATTCAACATATCTGAACTAGGCAATGAAGTGACTGGTTTTGACAAAACAGACTTACTATTAACTTAGGATGTAAGCTTAGATTTCAATGGTTTAGCTCTTTCAGATCTAAAGGCATTAGGTTGTCTAATAACTGTTTGTTTCAAGTGATTCTGAGCATTTGACTTTCCCAAAGTTGAAGGTTTTGCAAACTTAGTGTTCATCCTATTTCCAACATACTTCCTGAGCTCATTTTTTAGGGCAACAATATTGAAGCTCTTATCCTGAATTTGTGCTTTGAGGTCATCAATATCTTTCTTCAAGAGGTTAGATTGATTGACTAACTTAGAGTTTGTTTCCTCAAGTTTCTTTCTTAAATGCTCATTTTCTCTTAGAAGGTTGGACACACATAGAGCTAGTTCAGAATTTCTAGATTCTAGTGTATCACTCATCTCATGACTGTCATATTTCTGGGCTTCTGAGAGAAGCGGTTTCAGATTTCTTATGGTCGAATCTTTGTCCTGAATCTGGGATTTTAACTGATTAATTTCAAAAAATTCTCTAAATTCTGGAAGTTCCAGATTACAACACTGTTTTTTTTGCATAAAGCATTTCATTCTTATGTTGTATTTCAATTTGCAAAGAGATACAGTGTTTTTCAAGAATTGAAAATTTGTTTGAAAGCTCATCATATACCCTTTTTTCAATCATGTTACTTGCATTTGATTCAGACAAAACAAAGATTGATTCTACATTGTTATGTTCAGGGTAAGAGTCATGTACCTTTTTGTGAGAATTTGTGTGATCAGATAAGTGTACCTTGTTGATTGATACCTTTTCTGACTCTGGGAATTTGAGATCAGTGTTGTTCTCTTCATCCTTTTCCATCACAACTGAGATTCTGCAATCAGTGTCTTCTGCTGGTTTAACTGGAATGAGGCATGACACGTCATCATTGTTCCATGGACACTCTTGACACTCATTCAATTCCTTCAGCTTATTATTCTCTTTTGCAGCTTTCTCGATGTATGTTTCCATATTACTCGTAAGTTGAATAAATGAGTTTCTGAACTCATGAATTTCCATTCCCGTGTGCTTCTTGAAAGACATTCCAGTCATGATATTATCAAAATCTGAGGAGTATTCTTCCCGGGTAAGTGGCTGAAATTGGTTGAAGATGGTTTGGAGAGCAGCATGAGAATCATCAGTTGAGAGCTTTTCTTTGGTAATTTGAAACCTCAGTCGTTCTAGGTTAAGCAAAACAGTTCTTGTTAAAGTGGGAAAATCCTGACGAAGGATGGCACAACTTGTTCGATCCATGGTTGTGGATAAGAGTAATTTAAGAAGCTGACTGAGATGTTGAAACGGCTCACTGGTGCATTCCATATTCTTAGCATCATCTGCAGACATTAAGAGTGACTTGTTTGAGTTGTTCTGATTGATCGATACTGAATCATTAAGTGTGTGGCCTTCAGATAGGCATTCTGTTTCACTAATCTGTGCTGTGTCATAGAGAGCAAGTACTTTGGTGATTAAAGGATCCGTGATGACTGACATTGTGTTATTATGAATTACTCCCCAAGTCTCTAGAGATTTAGAACCAACTCGCTACCAACTAAATAGCAATAATCCCAAGTCACTAGAAGATACTGCACCAAGTCGCCAACACTTAATTCGCCACCCCGCTAAGTCGCTAGAGTTCCAAGTCGCTATCCAGATATAAGTCGCTAAGAAGTAACTCGCTAACACTCAAATCGCTAGCAAAATTTCGGCAGCAATTCGCTACTCAAGTCGCTAACGATGCAAGTCGCTAAAGAGCAACTCGCTACAGACCAAGTCGCTACCACCAAGTCGCTACCCGTAGTGGAGAGTCCACTACTTGTACTGTAAATCGCTAGGTGTAACTCGCTAGGTCTAAAACTGTAACTCGCTATAAATTAGTGAAGCAAGTCGCTACGAAGAAAGTAGTCCGTGAGCTAAGTCGCTAGCAAGAAAAAACCATATAAACATCACTTTTCAATCCAAAAACAACCCAACCAAGATGATTCAAGCTTACCAAGTGAAGACCTAAACACTTGTGATGATTCTAAACATAAAAGTACTAACAAAATTCAAACTTTAACACAAGAAATCAACCAAATGATGCAAAAACCACTAAAATTTTTCAAACTCAAAAACCACCTAAAAACCACTAGAAGTCCAAAGATGTGCAAGATATGATCTAACCATGGCTCTTGATACCAATTGTAAGATATAACTTTTCACATACACATCATAACATTAACACAATGAGCACATAGATGGTTTTAGAGAGAGAAAGAGTGGGACATTCTAGTGAGAGAAACTTGTAGAATATTAGATTACCAAAGAACATCCAACCCTCTACCTTGCAAGGTAGAGGGTATTTATAGGTTACAAAATAAACGACCTCCTGACGGCCTGTGGATCAGGGATACAGTGGGTAAAGACCCGACCTTCCTCCACGGTGTTGCACTAAACTATTTTAAGCTACTAACTAACTAATTAACTACATAAAAACGTAACTAATGACCAATCTACGAGCTAACTTGTGCTAGATAATAGTTGGGGTGACCGACTCTTCAATACTGGAATTATCTAATTCCTAACATTATGGCATAAGCACAACATTTAACTTACGCCATAACTGTGGAAGTCACATGAAGACCTAAGTCAACGTATCACAAGGCTACAGCGTAACCTCATCGATCAGGTTACACCGAGATATCTATGGACATAGTAAATTTTAGAAATCATCAAGGTTGTGTCGTAACCACATGCTATGGGTTATGGCGTGGTTTGGGCAAAAAATGTTTACGAGAGTTTTGCGGCGTAAGCCTTTCATCAAGGTTACGCCATAATATTGCTACATATGAAGAAGGACTATAAGCTTGTGAAGACTTAGGGCTTAAGTGGCTCGATAGAATTACGCCGTAATTATTAAACTTGGAAGCCAAGAAGTTAAATTCCTTAAAGTAAGAATAACAAGTACGATGGAGGACTAAAGTTGGGCAATTCATATGAAGATTAAATTATCACAAGAACTTGTTATAAAATAACAAAAACGACCAAGGACTGAAGGTGACAATTCAAATGAAGTTTAATTATGTCACAAGGACCAAGTATCAAAACGTCAAGAGCGATGAGGGGTTGAAACCGCACAATTCTTATAAGTAGTACACTTATAATGGACAAGGACTTGAATAAAATCTAGGCGCTACTTCAGGGGGTAAATCCGTACATATCGATGTTGTTTGGATTAACCAATCATATTGGTAAATCCGTAGGTAATTGCAAAGTTACACCGTAAATATTGTATAAAATGTTTACGAGAGTTCTACACCATAACCTTTAACTTAAGGTTATGCCGTAACTTTGTCGAGCCTATAAATTCAGCCTTAATTTAGCACTTTCCAGCATCTCTTTTCACTCTCCAGGGGACGATTAGGGCAACATCTCAGAACATTTTCCAGCAATTCCAAGTCACTTTCCAAGGTAGAATTCATTCCATATCATTCATAGTTTTAGCTTTGTATCAAGTATTTGTATCGAATCGAATTTCTTCTCTTTATTTGATTATCAACATTGGTTTTGCTGCATTATTTAATATGAGAGGCTAAACACTTTATGTGTTAGCCTAGTTATGAATTTATTAATGCCTTGATTTATGTTTTCCGTTTATTTAGCGCTTTATGTGGATATCTTTCAAGCCTATCATTGATCCTCATGTTTTGGTAGCATTGAAGCTAGGTAGTACCTAGTATACATAGAAAGCTAATGTGCTAGGTTGCGATGGGTGTGTAAGAATTGACAATAGGACTACCATCTCCCTTGTGTAAGAATTGACCATAGGACTATCTACACTATTAGAGATGCTTAAGAAATGTGGGAACCTTGAGTGGACCAAACCTCTATTTAGTGTTTAAATCACTAAGAATAGGTCTAGAAGATAATTGGCGCTTAATGGCTATGACTAGACTACCAACGAATTGACCATAGGAGTTGGATTCTATGATTATATGTTAGGTAGATTTGACCATCTGAGCCTAGCGACATTTAACCACCACATAAGGTGATAGTAGGCACTTTCAGGAAAACCATATTATGGCATGATAATAGTAGTAACTAGGCTAGCACATTCTTCTCCCACTGATTGTCTTTACATTTTAATTCATTTCTATTTAAGTAGTATAATTAATCAACAAATTAAAACCAATTCCGTGACAATTAAGACTCGAGTTAGAAACCGACTCTTAGCTCTTGGGACGACCTCGGCTTTATCGAATACTACACTACACACGATCGGGTTCTCTGCCCGTTATTTCACAGGTAGACCGTAGGTAAACGAGAAATTATAAATATTAAAACCTGGTCTAAAATAAGCATCACATGACAAAAAATAGAAGGCATAAAATGCAACCGTATTTTGTAGCCAATATAATTTCTGAGCCAAGATATAAATATTCTATCTCCAATCACTGAGACATTGTTCATTTTTTCTATTTAGGCTATCTAGGATTCGCCAAATGGACATATTAATGTTAGAGTAAGGAGATTGGAAGAAATCAATATAAAGGTTCTCTATGATGCTTGCATGGAGAAGTTATGTCATGAGAAAGCCATTATCCAAGCTTCTTCATAACAAAAACCCTCCTTACACACTTAGTATAAATTTTTTATTTCGATTTCTCCTATACTTCTCACCCCAATGTTAGTATGCCCATTCTACATATCGTACATATTCTAAATAAAAATGAATAATGTCTTAGGTGAACGTTTGTTGGGTCGAGCAACCTAATTTTGCCAGGTTCACATACAAGATCCATTTGACGTTGATTTGTTGGAACATCTAGCAACTAAGTGTGCATTGGGAAATGGGAAGACTTCCTGATAAATATAGTTTTCTAAATTTTAATTATTGGCGTATTTCTATAATTCCATCTAGATAAATTTATATAGTGCAATGTCAACAATATAATACATGGTGCCATTTCCATATATTTATTTCGACTATTCATGATTTAGTACTTCAAATCAGCGATTTATGATTTTGTAGGCGTAATAATGTTGTGCACTTTCTAATAAAAGGAGCATTTGAAGACGATGTAAACAAAATAGTGGAAGAAAATAGATCGAGCTATTCAGGTTACTTGCACTTAGAGACTCTAAGCAGCTATTCTAGATAATACCATCAACGAATCAAACAAGAAATGAAAACGATTTTATGTGACTTTATATGTATCTTACCTACAAAAACTAAAACTAAGAAGAAATGAAAACGATTTTATGTAACTTTATATGTATTTTACCTGCAAAAACAAGTGGTTAAGTAATTCAGTAATAGTTGGTTTCTTTTCTACTTTTCCGTTAGCTACAAGTTTCATTCACGTTTAGATCTTTTATTAGAACTCCATTTATGTTTTTTTTACTCCCAATGGATAAAAAAGGTCGCTACTTTGTTTACAATTGGTGCACTTTCTAGAAACAATTTACAATTTACAGCCTCCGGTTCATTCAAAGAGCTATGACTGTTTAGTGGTTTCATCAAATATATATGATGTGACGGGTAGAAAAAGTTGCAAACTCCATGCCTTCCAAGCATTCCCTCCATTGTACATGGACTATGGTTGATGTTTGATGATGTGGTTTCATTAAATATATCTTATTGTGATTCATAAAGAATCATTAGTTTGTGCTAAAAAGGTGTCTTCATTAGCTAAGCCCAACAGTTTTTATTTAGTGGGAAGTCGAAAAAGCTGCTGAAGAGGAAAACCCATATAGGAAATAAAAGGGTTTTTTTTTATTATTTTCTAAGTTGTTCAACACTTTTATACAAATTATCCAATGTGTATATGTCCACAAATGAGAATTAGTTCATCTCTTCATTACATCGGGTTGACTCCGCCTACTACTTTGTTGTAAAAGTACCATCGATCTACATTTTTTAAAGCCGTCAATTCATAACTCAATCCAAAGGTATTTCCACTAAACTCTCTTTTGGTTCAAAATTTTGGTCTTCCAACACATACAAAAGTATCATATACAACGCTCCGCCACAACACGCTCGTTGAAATCCTCGTTGTTACTAAAATGGCAAAATGAATGAAGTGAATGTAAAAAAGAAAAAATATGTGTGCAATTAGGTGAGTTTTTTAAAGGAAAGAAGTGTGTATATTGAAGGTTCAAAAATGGAGGATGAAGGAAAAAGATGGGAGGAAATAGAGATACGTTTTTACATGTGACGAGAAAATATTTTAGAAAAAATTTCAAAAAAAATAAAAAATAAATAATAATAATAATAATAAAGTTTTTTAGCATAAAAATTTTGAAAAAAAATGGAAAATAATTTCAAGAAAAAAAAAATTGGAAAAAAATTCGGAAAAATAAATTTTGAAAAAAAATTCCAAATTTTTTTAAGAGACCATTTATGCAATTTACCCTAAGGATAATGGCTACAATTTCGTAAACATACAGGAATCATTTATGTAGTTTGAAAAGATAAAATGGTCAAACAACTCACATAAAGTCAAAAGTGTCAACATTAATACTCATGAATAATTTATGTAATTTGAAATGGTAAAATGGTCAAACAACTCACATAAAGACAAAAATGTCAACATTAATACTAAAAATGTTTTGTTTTTGTTTTTGTTTATGTTTTTTCACAACTTGAAAAAGAATTTTTGAATAAATATGATATTGTACTTTCTAAAAGTATTATGAAATAATGAGAGGTTTTGACGTTCTGTCCACTCACATGTATGGATACAAGTTACGACAAACCGTATATGCTTGTAACAACTGACCATGCTAGTAAAAACAAATTGACCAGGAAATAAACTAGATTACAGATAAAAGTATTGTGGGCAATAGCTTTTATAAATGTGATTTATTAACAAGTTTATTATTACATGCTACAGATTATCTATACCTATACAACTTTTTGTGTAGCAGATCATCTATGATTAATATATAGTAGGTCTTAAAAACATTAAATTTCAACAATCTTTATTTTAAAATATCTGTACACCAACATTTGTTTCATTATTTATCATCAATATCTCAATTCAATATGCAAATTCATTATTTATTTATCAATGTCTAATTTGAACCCATATTTAAATTTTCAATTAGTAGTGCTTCAGCCCAGCCTTTTTAACAAAAGTCAGCTAATTAGGAAAAATGAATCTTTGTTGGAGTTAAATTAGATAAACAGGAAAGCTTGATTTTGCTTTAGGGCAAAATAGATCATTTTTAATGGCTATAAGTAGTCAATATTGAGAGTGCGAAGAAGAAAAACCGAACCAAACGGAAGAATCTGAAACTCGAATTATTTGTGGTGGAAAGGGCAGGTTTCTCAGTGTGCATATTGCTATTTTGAGATGTCCCAAAATATGCGTATACTTTATATTTCAACAAATAAAAATAGACTTTCACGAGTATATACGATATTTAATTGGTGAATAGTGTAGTTGAAATGCTCTAAACTTTATGCATTATGAAAGTGAACACTTGTTATGAGAATTAGGGAATAATTATTATTATACTAAGAACCCTGTATATATGAGTCATAAATATCATGTTCGTCTACAGCACTACAAACGAAATTGAATAAAATTAGACTTCATAAATTACCGAAGGAAGGACACTATTCCTCTTGTTTATTATTGTAAAATTATAAACAGAATCGTGTATTATAACATCTCTAAACCAACCAAATCTGTAAAATGCTTCAATCATGTGATAACAAAACTAAATCACTTTACTCGCATCCGGTGTACGGATTCCTTAGGCAACGATGCAATGCAGACATCACCAACCTACAAGACTTGGCCATCCTGAAAAGTGAAAATAAAAAATCATATCAAGATTCGTGTTATGGAACTTGTGCCTAATTGCCTATCAAGATCAAAAGTGAATATATTACATTATGTTTTTGCTTTTAAAAAAAAAATAAAAAAAAAATAGAATAAAATAAAATTAGTAATGTTTAATCCTCAAATACCCTTTCAAACTTAAATTCCCATAATAGTTCCAAAAAAAAAAAAAAAAAAAAAAAAAAAAAACCTTAAATTCCCATATAAAAAGTCAAACAATGCTTCCTAAATAAAATAGTTGCCTTAACAATTCTCACCCAAAATTTTACAAAACAAATACATGACAATTTTTGATAACTTTCTTTTAATGTAGTTTCTAATAATAAAGGAGATTTTCTTTATTTAATCACAACACTAATAACTTCTAAAAATTTATCTACATACTCTATTATATAAAAAACCATATTATAATTTTTGTACTCCCTCCGTCCAAAAATACGAGTCCATTTTGAATTTTCAAAATGTTTTTGTTCCAGTTTTGACATTAATTATTTTTTTGTTATTCACCTAATTCAATACCAACATATCATCATAATTCAATACCAACATATGATCATAATTATTATCACCAACATCATGCTTCCCATCAAAAAAAATCTAATCGTATTTACGTAATATAATAACATGTTGCGATTGTACAACTATTAGTTGAACTTGTCCCTGTAGTCATTAGAAGCTACTAACCTTTTGATGGAGTATTATAGTTGTACCCCTTGCAAGTGGCATCATGGCACCTCCAACTCAACCCACTAGTACGATCATTAGGAACGCACCAACCATCTAGAATATGTCACAAAATTGAGGACTGAGAATAAGGATAATGGATGCTAGTGTAGCTCCATAATATATAAGAACAAGAGAAAAAGTGCTTTGCATAATCAGGGATAACCTGGGTTACTCCTTTCATTCCAGCTTGTTGGTATTTGCATACGAATGTTCTGATAAAGCAAGTTGCATACACCTATTGTGCAACACCACAATTAGCTCTTTTCCTAAAAAGGTGGATAATAAAATTTAACAATAAAAACATATCATCCTCATAGTTATATCGAAATCACGGACATCGTCCAAAAAGTTTACATTCGTCACCCATCAAGTGAAGTTTGCTTAACTTTTTGTCACTGGCCCTAACAGCCATTAACTGCATGTCGGTTAAGTTCGTATACACTTGCAGGGGACTTAACGAACATGAAGTTAACGGCCGTTAGGGTCAGGAATGGATAGTTAAGCCTACTTCGTTTCAGGGATGTATCTGTCACATCAAAACATTAGGACGAGATCCGTAATTTTAGTATAAGCACGTACAAGACATGCCTAATTTACTCTAAAAAAACAACATTACTAAGCTTCAAGATTGTTCCCTCCAAATGTCCTTGTTGAAAGGCAATCAGATAGTCAAACTTTTAACTAAGGCTAAACACACAACCAAATGTTGCAGTATTTGTGGAATAGGAGAAAATGAACCTTTCATAGCTTTATGCCGTTGTTTCAGGGAAATCATTTCAGTTGTCACCTTGCCTTTGTTCATGCCTGCACGTAGAAAATGACAAAAACACAGGGAGATAAAGAGTACGTGATAAACCCTCTTTGGTCTCTATTCCAAAGAGTACACGCACAAATATGGGCGACGCCCACCTCACGGGCTAAAGAGAACTTGTGTAACCCTCATTGACCAACAGAATGTGCCACGCAACTTAACGAAAAATGTTGTGGTCTATATTTGTACATAAAAATAAGTGAACAAAACAAGGAGCCAAATAAAGAAAGCAAGTAACCAACTACTACTGATATAGCAAGATGAGAAGCTTGCCTCATCACAACACACACACATGAATATGTTTAGCGACTGATGGTGTGTTTTTGGTTAAATTCTTACATGAGGAAGGTGTGTTTTTGTTTAAATTCTTACATGAGGAAGGTTTACAATTTGTGCTTGAGAATGGACCATGGCTAGTAAATAACAAACCTATGTTTGTACAAAAATGGGAGCCTGAGTGATAGGAAGGCACCGGTCCAGGCCCATAATTCCACATCTACAGGCCCGACTCAAAACTGGATTACCCTGGTCCAACTAGAGTATCCAAATACTTGACTGCATGAAGTTGGACTGCCCCACGTTTTTAATTCACAGCATGTTCTTTTGTTTGAAGTTTAGTAATTTCTGTTTTAGTTTATTTGTTTGAAGTTGTCAAAGTAGTTATTTGGATTTCCATAAGTGTAGGAAACGTGGGTTAGAACTTAGAAGTGCTACTGTTAGTTTCTTTCTTTTCACTGATATGTACTGAAAAATAGGAATGAAAAGACAGACTTGATTTTCCTAAAATTTATTCTCTGTACTTGGAGGATATTCTTGTTCCTTGCTATTCTAATTTTGGGTAGATAATTAGAAGGTGATCTTGGACAACTAATCCAAATTCTCGTGGTGTGACTGTATCAACAATTTGGCTTAGAGATTCTGCCCAACAAAGCTATTGACTCAAGTATCACGAACCAATCAAGAGGCTAGCTGCTATCACTGAGGTGTGCTTAGATAAGTTGGAACCTGATGTTCTTCCATTGTGTATTAAGCTTCATAATGTCCCAATGGAAGCATGGACTGATAAGGGGCTAAGTGCTATTGCAAGTAGAATAGATATGCCACTAATCATTGATGCCACAACTGCAAGTATCTGATGAAGATACAAGAACAAAAAACTTATACATCCGATATCTCATGAAGCTACAAAACATATCAGACATAACTAAAGTCTGACAAACAGGACACAGACCATCTAACTACATTTCCATAACACCTTCCCACCAAGACCATTCAACCAACATCCACAATGATCAAGGTGGGAAAAGGTGAATGGCATCATTAGGAACCCATACCCCTCCAAGTCAAGGGCTATACCTGATGACCTACATTTCCATCTCTAAAAAATGGCTTCGGTCATCAGGGAACACACACCTTGAGGGAGGACCAACCAAACCTCCTGTGGGTAGTGTATAGTATGGACCAAGTAGGTTCATCTTTCACTCCTCACTATTCCATACTTCATACACTACCTCACCAAACTCATTTACCCTTCACAGTTAGAAACCTACATTATGGACCAAATCAATACTCAAACCTGTAATCACCAACTGCAACCTCAATACCTAACAAATCACCAACTGCAAGCTCAATACCTAACAAAGGCCAATTAAGATTGCAGGCTGAAGACAACAAGAAATAAGTAAGAAATGTCCAAGGTACAAGGCCATTAACTGTAATGAGTTTAAATCTCAGATTCCTATAGACATTAGGAAACCTGAAAAATGGTAAATACCTTACTTTGATTTGCAGATTTCTTGAAAATCATCATCTGCTAGTATATTTCTCACAAGCAATGTAGCCTTCCTTGATATTAGTGAACTCCAATGATCCATTCAAACTTAGGAGATGCAGGATAGACCATAGAAAAGATAGCAGAAAACTACATTTTAAACCATCTTTAAAATCATTCATGATACCACTATTGTATCAACTATAGCTCTACTATGATGCCCCAGCAACCCATTCATCCAGCAACCCATACCAGGCAATAGATCCACACAGGGCAAAGAAAAGAAAATGGAATAAGGTACTAGCCATCTGTTCCTCAAACTCATTCATCCAAACACCCTTTTTTAGAACCAACATTTGAAGGTATCACTTGTTGATTCTCCCTATCTTGACATTCCAAACTTGTTCCACTTGACTTATTGTGGTAGTTGACTTGGCTTTCAGGCTTATAAGCCTACTTCTGACATAATCACAGATTTTACCAAAGAATAGTTTCCCAATTACACTTCTCATCTCTAAACATTCTGTGATTCCTTTCTCTCCATATGTCATACACAACAGCAGCTAGACTTGGTCTTCTAACTATGCTCCATATGTTGTTACATGGCTTTTCTGCTATATCATTGATGATATCATTCCATTCACAAGACACAATTTGAACATTCATCATATTCTCTAACTTGTCCCGAAAAAGGACAACCAAAGAACAAATGATCATGTGATTCTGCATTATTCATACATAGGGCACAAACACTCATATCATAACTTCCCCATTTAGCCATTCTGTCATAAGTCATTAATTTGGATTGTGCAACCAACCATAGTATGAATGAATGTTTTGGGATATTTTCTGAAAACCAAACAACTTTAGCCCACTTGACCTCATTTGACCCAGTCCTCAAATCTTTGTACACTTCCTTGACACTCAATCTACACTCTTTATTATCCTTATTCCTCCATACTAAACTGTCAACTTTATTAGGATTAAGTCTTGGAATGGTAAGTTGACAGTTTCAGGAAAAGTGTTATTCCACTCATGAGGTCATGTCCACTCCCCATTACATACTATATCTTTTATTACCAAATCTTGAGTCTAGCATCATGCCTACTTCTATTAGTGATTCTTTTGAACAATGGACCAATCTCACACCATAGAACATACCATACACATGTACTACTACCATCACCAATGTTATGCCAAACACTCCTTTGGACAGAATTCCTTATTTCAAGCAAATTCCTCCATCCCCAACTATCATTCACATATGCATTAATCTCCTAAATACTTCCACCCTATAATTTCACAGTTGTAATCCATTTAACCTATAGAGTATCTTTTTTACATGCATATTCCAAATGCTTTTAACTAATAATGCTCTATTCCAAATTTCCAAATCTTTAAGACGTAAGGTTGACAAATCTTTTTCCAGGCAACTTTAGGGTGCGTTTAGTTGGAGAAAAAATTCTCGTGTTTCCTATCTCTAGTTTTGTAAAAATTTGGAAGGGAAATTTATTTCCACAAAACACTTGAAAATATAGAAAACGCGTTTAGTTGATGTTTGTATTTTCTATTTTAAGAAGGGAGAGAGGGTTGTTGGTTAAAAAGGAAAACAAGGAAAACAACTCAAATTTGTTTTGTAATTTTCCTTGTTAAGTTAGGAAATAGGGTAGTTTGTGTTTTGCAAAATATTTTGTTGGAAAACGTTGATTTGAACGCGATCTTTATTTTTCTTGTTTTTCACAAAACATTTTGTGAAAAATAAGGGTGTTTTCCTCCGACTAAACGCACCCTTAGCTTTTCCCTTGGTTAATTCTCCTTTGGCACCATAAGAACCCCTTCAAAAGACTATTGATTTCCTCAATAAGCCTTTGGTAATAAGATTAGAAGACAGTACACCAATATACCCGAATAGATTCCAAAATATATGATGTAAGTTGTAATCTCCCTGCATAGGATAGGCACTTGTTCTTCCAGTTTGAAACTCTATTCCTTACTTTGTCCACAAGGCACTTACAGTCTTTAATTCCCAATCTCTTAGTCAAGAGGCACACCCAAGTATTTCATAGGCAATTTTCTTTTTCCAAATGGCAATATGGTTAGACTACTAGTCTGCACATCCTCATTTATTCCACCGAAGAAGACTGTACTTTTATTGAAATTAGGTAAAAGGCGAGTGCACACACCAAATTCATCAAGAGTGTTTCTAATCACTGGCACAGATTGAGTGTCTCCATGGCACATAACAAGCAAGTCATCAGCAAAACACACATGGGTGATTTTAAGACTTTTACATCACGAGTGAAGCATTCCATGACCTAAGAAACAAATATGGGGACATTGGGTCAGCCCTCTTCCCCCTTTAAAGAAGCCACAATTTTCCCCATTTACATTAATAGTAAAGCTTGCAGTGTTCACACATTTCATTACCCACTGAACCATTCTCTCATGAAAACCAAATTGCCCCAAAATATATTCCAAAAAATTATGTATCATTAGCTTTTTGAATGTCAATTTTGAAAGAAACTCTCTTAAGACCCCCTTCCTATCATAACCTTTAAGAAGCTCTTGAGTTAACAAGATGTTATCTTGAATTTGTCCACCAGCCACAAAAGCACTTTGATTTAGATCCACCAACTTGCCCAAAACCTTTTTGATCCTCCTAGTGATTACTTTGCTTATACACTTATAGACCACATTGCAGCAAGCAATGGGGTTATAATCAGTGACTTTTAAGGGATATTGAATCTTAGGGATAAGGGAAATGACATTAGCATTCAGATTTAGAAGTTTACCAGTATGACAAAATTCCTTAACTGTATTGCAGAAATCATCACCAACAATGCTCTAAGATTTCTTAAAAAAGACAGCAGTGTATCTATCTGGACCAGGAGCGTTGTTGTCACCAATGCCAAACAAAGCATCTTTGATTTCATTATTAGTAACTTTTTGAATCATGTGACTAGCTTCCTCGGTGGTTAACTTTGTTGAAAATAATGAATCATGATCCAAAATGTCTTGCACGTACTATTACGAAGGAAGTTTTGGAAATGGGTTACAAACTGATCAGCAACATCCTTGCCTTCAAACATGTTGCCATTAATATCTTGCACACTCACAATTCTGTTCCTTTGATACCTACCCTTTAAGGACTTATGAAAAAAAGCATTATTCCTATCTCCCAAGCTTAACCAGTTGATTTTGCTTTTTTGAAATAAGATCTTTTCTTCATCTTCCACAGCTGTTATGTATTCTTTAATCAACTTCACCTCAGTGTCTCTCAAACCTCTATCATGAGGATGAACAATGCCTATTTTCACACAATTGTTAGAAGCAAAAGGAATCTAAATAGGGTGGATTGCATTTGAGATGAGCATGATATGAGATATACTGGTGAAGAGATTCCTCCTATATATTTTTACAACACTTTGAATAGTTCTTGGGTATGCATATGACACAGTTAGTTGGGATTTCTTGAAGCAGATTCTTGTTAACTTTGGTTTTCTAAGATAAAATGATCAAGTGGATCATGACTTGTGTGTCTACGTGTTCATATTCAATTTGCCACAATGGAGATAGATATGGCTATTTCAAGGGTCGTAAAGGGTTAAGGAAAGAAGATCTTATCTCTCCTTACCTTTTTACCCTAGTCATAGAAGTTTTCACCTTGATCATGTAGAGGAATGTTCAAGCAAGCCATGAGTTAAAAGTTTCATTATGGTTGTAAGGACATGAAGTTAACTCACCTCTGTTTTGCTGATGATTTGCTGGTCTTATGCCATATGCCATGGTGATAGTGGATTTGTGTCAATGGTCAAGCAATCTCTTGATACATTCAGTCAAGTTTCTGGTCTTCATCCAAATATAAGCAATATAATATTTTTTGGAAGTCTGAATGAGGAGGAGAAAAAGAGTATTCTAAGTATCATGCCTTTTGCTATGGGATAGCTGCCTATGAAGTACTTAGGTGTAAAAGGTTGACTGCAACTCATTGCAAAGTTCTGGTGGATAGAGTTAAAACGAAAGTCCAAGACTGAAAGAATAAGATGTTGTCTTATGTAGGAAGACTTCAGCTTATAGCTTCTATACTTACTTCTATGCAAGTCTATTGGGCATGAGTTTATCTTATCCCTAAGACTGCTGTGAAGGAAATTGATACAATGCTCAAAGGTTTTTTATGGGATTCTGGTAATAGCTCAAAAGGCAAAGCAAGAGTAGCATGGAAACTGATTTCGGTATAAAGCCCCCAACATCTGTGGAACAAGGTTTTACTTACCAAGCATATTTGGAATATAGCTACCAAGAAAGACACTCTTTGGGTTAAATGGGTAACTATGGTGAAACAGAAGGACATGAGTATATGGGACATCAAAGTGGAGAATAAAGAAAGTTGGGGGTGGAAGAATCTTATGGAAATAAGAGACGGTGTAAAAGCCATATATTTCATGTGTTGGGTAAAGGTAAAAGCACTTCTGTCTAGTATGATAAATGGCACTTACAAGGTCCTCAGAGTGGTTTTATAAGTAAAAGAAGCATTTATGAAGCAAGAGCTCCTGAAAATGCCATCGTATCTAATATGATCAAAGATGGTGAATGGTGTTGGCCTGCTGAATGGTATGTGAAATTCCCATACCTTGCAAACTTTAGTGTGCCTTATGGTGGATAGGGTTGTATGGATTACTAGAAAGGAGATCACTAACAATATAGCACTGGACTTGTTTGGAGAGATTCTATCCCTGCTTATAATGTTGTTCCATGGTTCAAAGTGGTATGGTTTAGCCATTATACTCCAAAACATTCTTTTATACTATGGTTATTAATCCAAGAAATACTACAAACAAAAGATAGGATGATGAAATGGTGTGACATTACTAGTCTGCTATGTCCATTGTGATTTATTTTTTCAATGTGAGATTGCAAAGGAAGTATGGGATGTATTAAAGTCCAAATGTGATGCAAACCCAAACAACTAGAAACAAGCTGTGGAGGCTCTAAGTAGTATGCAATGCAAAAACAGTATTGGAAGTATACAAGTATACTCAGAAGGTTAGTGTTTGTTGCAACAATATACTTTATATGGTTTGAAAGGAATGTGATACGAACCTATCCCATACTAGGCTCGTATCGGTTCATAAGTCAAAGTGTAGAACTCACTCAAAAAGCTAGCTTGTAAGAAGAGGGGACACCTAGACTTATAAACCACCACTCAATCCCACACTTGGACGATGTGGGATCGTCACAATACCCCACCCTTTGAAGAACCAACGTCCTCGTTGGTCACGGCTATGTTGGTCACGGTTAGCACCCCTCTTTGGGTCCAAGCCATAGTTGTCAATATCGACGATAGCGGTCGCTATAGCGCGCTACGTAGCGAAGCGGTCATGTGTCGCTATTACCATTTAGCGACAGAATAGCGACAAAAACCCAAAAAGTCTGAAACTTAAAATGTAGATCTAGGGCGCGTCGGTGGGTTTCACCACGCGTACCCTATGTCAAAATGATCTCCTTTCGACGATCTATCATTTGGTATAGGTGGTGTAATTTTCCGGTGACGGGTGGCCGGAATATTGGCCGGAGAAGACGGCGGTGGAGGTTTCCGGTCACCAGAATTTTAGAGAGAGATGAGAGAGAGAAATGTGTGTGTAAAAGTGTGTTTATGTGTGTGTTGTGGGGGTTACCCCAGGAGGGACCGAAAATGTCAAATCCAAAACATAGGGGCGCGTTTGGTAAGTATTCCGAGGGACTAGTTGCGCCAATTCGACCAATCCAAGTTTTAGATGATTACTCATAGACTAATTTAGCTATTTTGGTGTTTTGAATGTTTACAAATGTTTATGTGTTGAATGGTAAAACATATCTTTATTTTGCTACTATTTTATCGCTAAACACAAATAGCGGTCGCTATTTATCGCTATTCGCTACGTAGCATATAGGTGGCTCGTCGTTATTTATCGCTATTCGCTATTGACAACTATGGTCCAAGCCACCACTCCATAGGCCACCACTCCGAGCTCGTTGGTTACGTCTATGTAGGTCACGGTTGGCACCCTTCTTTTTTTTGGTTCCAAGACACCACTCCGAGTGTTGGAACCTCGAAAGGTAGGGCTAGCTCTGATACCAATTGATACGAACCTATCCCATACTAGACTCGTATCGGTTCATAAGTCAAAGTGTAGAACTCACTCAAAAAGCTAGCTTGTAAGAGGAGGGGACACCTAGACTTATAAACCACCACCCAATCCCATACTTGGGTGATGTGGGATCGTAACAGAATGTGTTTCAAGACAAAGCAGAATGCATGGTTAGTATGTAATGGTATCATTTATCCTATTAGACTGAAACTGCTCTGTCTAAAAGTCAAACATGTTACTATAAAAGTTGCTCTGCAGATGAATTAATTATCAGGAACATTGGAAGTGAAGGAAATATGGTGTTATAGAGATGGTTGGGCCTAAGATTGTGGATGATCCATGTCATGGATAATAACTTTTGTGGTATTCTGTGAGGGTGTAGCTACAGTATACTCATAAAAATTGCCTTCATTAAGGAAATGTAGTCATCTATCAGCGGTAACAAGTTTTCTACATTTGATGATGCCTTTCATGGATGATTATCTATGTGAAGCACTCTGAGGATGGAGCTGAGTGTTCTCATTTTAAATTGCCTTCATGAGGGAAATGTAATCAATGTATGAAAGCTTCACAACAATGAGGCCTGTTAATAAGGTTGTTTAGAGTTATTCTTAACTTAAGTGGAATGATCCTAAATAGTCTTATTGTTATCGAAAATGTAATTGTGGGTAAATAATGTGAAGAATATAAAGTTAGTATGCTTAGTTTGTTCTGGAGTTTGAGCTTGTCCAAGATTCGTGTCTTGAATCTTTGTAATCCTTTATACATTTTGAGATAATATATTCTTCACAGTTTTCACCAAAAAGATATATGTTTAAGTGGATTTTGGTTTCACAACTAAAATAAGAGATCAAAGGGGAAGAAAAACCTTTCATAGTTGCGTGGTTTGTTTTCAGCTTGATCTCTATGTCCTTTTTCATACCTGCGCATAAAGTAAGATAAACTACATAGTCCATACTGCCACAACCTTGTTCTAAAGTGAAAACTCAACCATGCTTGGCCCAATTAAGGCACTTGATGATTAAAAAAAATAATAATAAAAAAATAATTAAAAAAAAAAAAAAAAAAACATTGATTGACCTAATTAGTTATAGAAGGTGGGTAAAAAACTAATGATCATCTGCCTATTAGAATCACATAATCGACGCCTTTCAACCAAAAAAAAAAAAAAAAAAAAAAAAAAAAAAAAAAAAAAAAAAAGGAATCAAGTAATCGACATGAAAGTTGGAAAAGTGAAGTACATGTAGCTACACATAAATAAACCAACCTTTCATAGTTTTGTATTTCGATTTTAGGCAAATCAAGTGAGGCAATATCTTTGCTATCTTACCTGCATATAAGCAAACATAAGTCACTAAGGCATAAGTGATAAGACAAAAAAAATAATAAATAAATAAATAAAATAATTAAAAAAAAAACTATAAAATTGTGTTCGGAGTAATTTTCTTAATGGGACACAATAAAAGAACACAAGCAAACCACACACTAAATTTGGAGAATAATCGGAGGTGGCAAGATGGTGAAGTAGGTTGAGCACCAATGCACCATAACAACTCAAATGGGTTTAGATTGAATGACCAAAACTTTTACACACACAACATGTTCGAGTCCTATTTTATCTTTTAAATAACTTATTTATTTACATTTAACCAAACCACAATTAATTAAAATCAAAGTTAGCAAGAAATGTCCTTTCATTATATTGTAAGGTTAGAGCACAAGGTATCGTGGATACCAATAACACGTTATTGGTATGGCACCTCATCGCCACATCATACACCTTTCAATAACTCATCAATAACTCAAACACCCTCCCTCATAACACACCAATAACATGTTATTGGGTCCACAAAAAACCCCACTAAAAATACCCCTCACTCACAATACACTAAAAAAAATATAGTAAAACTTTGTCCCCTTTCTCCTTTGGCTTGAGCCACTCAACCAACTCAAACAATTTTTGGCTCACAAATGGCATGTTAGATGGTATGGTAATGGCATGCTATTGGTATTTTTTTTTCCCTTTGGCATGTTAACTTGCACCCATACCCTTTGCTCTTAGCAATTTTGTCCAAGGAAAAGTGATACAGCAAAATGAAAATGAAAATGGATATTAAATACTAAAGAATAAAAAAATGATACGAACGAACCCAGCCCATACTAGGTCGCATCATGCCACAAAGCTAGGTGTAGAACTCGCTCCAAAAAGCTAGCTTAAAGGAGGAGGGGACACCTAGACTTTATAAGCCACCAACCAATCCCATACTTGGCCGATGTGGGATCGTAACAATACCCCACGATTTGAAGAACCAACGTCCTCGTTCACGGTTGCCGCCACTCCATAGCCCACCAGTCTCAGCTCGTTGGTCACGGCTATGTTGGTCATGGTTGGCACCCTTCTTTTTTCGGGTCCAAGCCATCGCTCCGAGTGTTGGAACCTCAATACGTAAGGCTAGCTTTGATACCAAATGATATGAACCCGGCCCATACTAGGTCGCATCAAGCCACAAAGCTAGGTATAGAACTCACTCCAAAAAGCTAGCTAAAAAGAGGAGGGGACACCTAGACTTTATAAGCCATCAACCAATCCCATACTTGGCCGATGTGGGATCATAACAAACAATTTAGAAGGTTTTAAAGCATTTGAATTCCCTTTGAGTAACGAGACCCGTTTCATTTCTTTTAGCTATTTTATAAATTGTACCCATTCTGAGTTGGTATAACAATAATTAACCCAAATATGCATATAACTGAGATGAAACCGACACCTATAGAAATATTTACATACTAGAAACTAGATACTAGAAGAGGAAAAACTGTAAATGAAAGTGTTGCTTGTTGAATCACAAAAGGGAGTATAAAATGGTTATTGGTTCCCCTAGTGTGATAACCTATGTAGTTAATCTCGCTGATATCTCGCCGTTATCTCGGATATCGCCCCTAGAAATAATCTCGGATCAAAATATCGCCCCCAAATCTCCGATCCGATATTCTCGGCGAGATTAGCCGATATTTTGCCGATTTTGGCGAGATTTTGGTTGAGATTAGCCGAGATTTTAATCTTTAACAGAAAAACAAATAAAACATCACCTACCTTTGACCTTTAAAAGGATCTTACAAGAACAAGGGACGTTTTTTTTTTTTTTTTTTTTTTTTTTAGTTTGTGAGATAGTTTGAGTTGGTGGTTGCATATTGATAAAGAAATTGGGGTAAAGATTGTGAGTGAATTTAGGGTTATGGGAGAAAAGTGAGTATTTTATACCTACTTATTATTAGGGTAAAGTTACATTGGACTATGGTTAGTTTGCATTGGTTTTGGGTTGGTATACTAAGGAACAAATTTTTTTGGGCTTGGTGAATTTTTTCTTGGGTTGTCATATTTCCACAAGAGCCAAACTTTTTTTTTAGCTATAAAATGTTTAATTGTGTTATAAGTTTTAATTTGTTAGCTTTCATCCAATTGAATATATATATATATATATATATATATATATTCTAGATAATATAAAAACCGATATCTCACCGCTATTTCAAATCTCGGACCTTGAATGATATTTGAAATTTGACTCAGATAACTACATAGGTGATAACCCAATCAAGACATAAGATGCTCCAAATAATAATGACATACCAATTGGTTTACGATTGCTATGAGAAAATTCGATTAATGTCCTCCTACCATCAGTAGGATTGCATGCAACTAAGGTTTCGTAGACACCAAGAATGCCTTCTTCAATGGCCTCTATGGTCATGTAGAAGCAATAAAATCTGGGGTGTTTTAGATATTTGCACTCCATTACTTCATGGTGACGAAGGTTGTTGCTTTCACCCTTCTTAACATGCTAACATTATAAAAGATTCTATTAGTATAACCGGTAACTAAAAATTGTCTCCCAAAAGTTTAAGTAGGTGGAATGGAACTATACCATCTCACAGAGCTCGTTGAAGGCACCAACGGCAAAGTCACCAATAACAGGAACAAATGGATGATCAATATTAATAGGTCTTTTTGCTTTATTAGCTATCTCGCTATTTATTGTGCCAAGTACAGGCTGCCAAAAACATTGAAATATGTATGTATCATAAACATTTAAGACATGTATACATGTGTGCGAAAGCGTGGATATCTGTGTACATTCGTGAAGACAAAAAGAGAGAGATAAGCATGTCTGATACATACCTGCCCCTCATCAATATTTTTAAACTCCAGCCAACTTTTCTGGTCCTCTTCATTTAAGGGAACGTTGTTGACATTTAGAGACTTGGACTTTTTATCTTCTATCCTTTCCATGTTTGGACCCAACGCCCTGAGATATGCAAAAGAAAGGAAAAAACATACCTTCAGGATGTTAGTGCATCACCGTTTAAGTGGCAAAAGTGGCTCTCACATGACTAACAGTTAAAACATTATCATCTTTTGTAGTCTCACCATTTTGCGGCTACGATTGGTTTTGAGTTCTTATTGCTATGTACAAATTAAAGATCTTACATAAACTTACGCATGATGGTATTGTGTAGATCTGTAGTTGTTGACGAAGAAACATCTTCTCTGCAATAACATAAACATTTAATAAATGTAAGTGCATGTTAAGGGTATTAAAACCCAACAAACCAAGCAGATCCGTTTGATGCATATCCAGAATAACCAAAGACTCAAAATCGTGGTTTACCAACATTAAGTTTCGAGATTATTTTATAACAATCCCCTCCCATCCCTCCTCTCCTCACCCTTCTTCCCCGTGTTTTTGTTTTCCCAACCCCAATAGGCAATAGTGTAAGCCAAACGAGGTACCCACCCTTTAGAGCATGAATGAGAAATATTCAAGTATTGAGTACCCAAACTGAGTTAGCCCGTGAACACCCCTAGTGCATGTATATAGAGTTAAGAGACAAATTGTATAGTTTTTTAGAGAAAACCCAATTATTCCACAAAAAAGAACACCCTGACCCCGGGTGCCTTTTGGCACCAGCCATTGTCCACCCAACAAGGAATAGCTCCGGCAACTCTCCTGGCCTAGTGGGGCACAACTGGAGTGAGCACAAGCCAAGACTCGGACCCCTGAGCTCTTATTCCACAAAATCTCTCCAGCGTGCCCATAAGTTTTACGGAGGTGGGTACCTATATGAAGCAAATGTCAAGGATGAGACTTGAACTTGGGTCAATAGACTCAAGCACAAGTGCTACAACCATTGAACTAATGTTTCATTGGTAGAAAACCCAATTATTTATCACTGCTATTTCTACTCCAAACAAAATTGTAGCAGTTTCAAAGGATATCAATGGCATTTGGGAGTTTTTGGCGGACTTTAAGGTACGCACGCGTATATATAGCTAAAAGATAAGTACGTGTTTTTTTAAATAGGCCCCACCATTTACCATTACTATGTCTGCTCCAAAAAAATTGCAGAAGTTTCTCTGGTAATCAAAATTGCATATGGGACTTTAAGGTACTTACCTTTGCACATGTTCTTTTGCAGTGAAGGAGGCGGAGGAAGAAGGAAGATGAATCAGAGAGAAATGCTCTGGAACCTCGGCCATAATTGCTCTTAGTAGGATACATCTCTGTGTTTATTTTTCAAAAAAATAAATTAAAAAAAAAAAAAAAAAAAAAAAAAAAAAACACACAAAACAAGAGCTTGTGATTCAGTTGTGAATTTGAGTGAAAAATAATGGTGTTCTCAAAAATTCCAGAGACATATTGACATTGGTAGATTTTCTTTTAAATTTCAAACAATTCAAAACCCCGCAAACTAAACCAGGCATTCTAGAAACTTACTACTCCTCACCAAACCTACAGATTGAGATTTTATATCCAACTTAGGAGTTAGGGATACTTGGATTAGCATAATTTAAGGGATTATTGGCTTATTAAGACTTGGGAAACCAAAAAAGTTCACTTTTTTTTGGCTTTTTGACCTTATAGATTTAAATAAGCCATACTTAAGCACAAGTTGATAAGGTAATAGCCTAAAAAGCAAGCTTATTGTTATTCTCTAATTAATAAGCCTGTAAAATAAGCTAATCTAAACACCTCCTAAGACTCGGAGACACAATATCAACCACAGCAAGCAAACTGTCTTCTTAATCATAACACAGACAAAGACAAAATCTATTAAATGTGAGCAGTAGCAATGACACAATATCTTATCAGAGTTACATACTTGAACAATAGCAATGTCAATTGTCATAGAGACCAACAAATTATTACTCAGGCATATTAAACTATTAATGTTCTTTGTCAATTAAGAATTACCGCAGCCGATGGTAGCTCTAAGTAACCGCTGAGAAAAATCACCGTACGAGAGCCGACAAAAACAACAGTTGAGCACACAAGGGCTTTAGTTTCAAAGTCTTCAAACCGTTCGTTTTATACTAAAAACACATTTAACTGAGATCTGTACGAGGTAATTATAAAGGGCTTTGATACTAAGGAGTTTTATATTACGTAATTACGAAAAGAGTAATTTGCGAAAAGAGTTTAAGTAAATTAATAAAAGCAGTGTTGCAAAACACTTAATCACCGATTAGGTGTTACTGAACCACCAACCTTGTCGATTTGTGTAATTGGGTCAAACAAATCGGTCAATGGCGGTCAACGAATTTTAACGGTGGTCAAATTTGTCAAAAATTTTAATCTCATCGAAAATACCCAAAACTTGTCTTGAGCAAGTTTTAATCAATTATATTTTATGTTTTTATCTATTACAAAATGATTTTCATGGAAAGTCATGTCTATAGTACCCAAATCTCGTCGGAAATACCCAAGACTTGTAGAAAATAGCAATCCGATTAATCATCGATTAATCCCGCCTTAACTGATTACAAGTTACAGGGAGGTCGACCGCCCGACTACCGATTCACGATTTTTGCAACCTTGAATAAAGTAAGAGGTGAAAGCTTTTTTAACCAAGGTTGTCAGGATCGGGATCCTACCTAGGATCGTTTTCGGCTTTGCAAGATCGTAATCATAGGATCGGATCGGGATCGTAAGATCCTATGAAAATGTTATATATTTTTTATAGGGGTTGTACTTTTATATTTTTATATAATATTTCATATGATAAACGAATATAAATGGATGATAAAAGAAACAATTATATGTTCAAGTTCCGTAGTAGTAGAATATTAGATATATTGCAATTCATACTTGCACAAAGTTACTACATACGTGTACGGTGCACCTACTTCTTGTTTTAATATTTTTTATTATAAATTTTTCGTGATAATATTTATGCAAAAAGATAATGTTAATTTATTAGCACGTAATTTTATAACTTTTTTGTTACAATATATAGATTATTGCAAAAAGTTAAAAGGATTGTATCTGAAAATGAAACAACATAATTTATAACGAAGGGCAACACAATTTTTTCTTGATGACCAAATAAATTAATTAGAATATTTCGATAATATTACTGAATTTTTTTTTCTTGATGACCAAATAAATTAAATTAGAACATTTTTCATAATAAACTCAAAAAGACACATCTAAACTATTTCTAAATAGTCCACAAAAATATAATGATTTCACACTCATTAATATTGCAAGAGACAATTAATTAACAGCACGAAAATAATATTTTTTTTTTGAAAATATCTTAGTCATTGGGCTGTAAGACATGAGCTTATACTTAATAAGTTAAAAAAAAAAAAAAAAAAAAAAAAAAAAAAAAAACGATCCTGTACGATCCGATCCGATCCTACGATCCTACGTGCGATCCTACGATCCTGCTGCGATCCTACCTGGATTACGATCTTATTAAGATCCTGATCGTTTTTTGTGTGTAGGATCGTACGATCCTACGAGCAGGATCGCGATTTTGACAACCTTGTTTTTAACTATTAGTCAGATATTTGAGATCAAAGTCATTTTAATATTTCATCTATTTTTTATAATTTAAATATTTTTTAAACCGTTAATCATCACGACGAGCATTTAATTATCTTTTTATAAATGGTTGATTGGTCCCGAACCGTCAAGTTTAATCACACAAGCTAACCACTTGTGAATGGCTAACCGTAATAAACTTAAAACTGCTCAGAAACCAATGCAATTAAGATCAGAGGAATATAGTGGATTCCTGGGTCGTTAAGTCCCACGGAGACTGAATGGTGTTTCAAAACTTTCAGTTGATAGAATGATCACTAAGGATAGTGATCAGTAAAGATTTTGATGAATAACTACACTACTGATTGCTTGGAATGAATTTGGATACATAATTGATAATCACAACAATCAGATAAAACAAACGTAAATACGTACGTTTAATAAACTACGTAACGTATAAATTAAAACGTGAATCTAAGAAATAAAAGACCTACAAATATGAAAATGACATTTTTGGAATCCTAAAAACAAAAGAAAATTATTAGAAAAAGACAATTATTTTTTTACAACTATTTATTTAATTATTATTAATTAAAAACTATTTTAAACTATTTATTAATAACCTAAAATATGATAAAATGTGAAATAAAGCTAGAAAAATAAAATTATGACTTAGAAAAATCTAAAATACTATAAAACTTATTTTAAAATTAAAAAAATATTTTTTTACACTTTTTATCTATTTATTACTAATTAAATATTATTTAAAATACACTTAAATACTAGAAAATATAAAATTAACCTGGAAAAATAAAATTTTAACTTAGAAAAATCTAAAATATGATAAAACTAATTTTAGAACTGAAAAGATATTTTTTATGCTTTTTAATTATTTAAGACTTTTAACTATTTAAAATTATAATAAATACTAAACAAACAGAGAAATTATGAAACTTTTTCTAAAAATATCCTAAGGTGACAGAAAGCTAAGAAAATTATAAAAACAAGAAGTGCTTAATAATAAGCTGAAAAGAAAAATCAAAAAGCTAATTAATATTAAATAAACGCTATCACTATATTTAAAATGATGTTTTTGTGGTTTTTCTTTTATAAAACTACTTAACTACTGATATTAAGTGACTTTAATAAAAACAAAAATTTTATAACTTGAAAATAAGCTGTTTACAAGCTTATAAGCTAAATAGTGGACTAATGAACTTATTATGATGTTTTTAAGCTCAAACAAACTTGCAAACTGGAAACAAAGGTAGATTATGATTCAAACAAGCTTAAGCTACTCAAATTAAGATAAAAGGCACAAATAAAAACACTGATAAGCTTCTAATAAACTAATAAGCTATAACACTAAATCTACAAACCAAACAGTCCTACAGCCATCTTGACAAGCAAATTAAGCTAGAGGCAAAAGCTCCAAAGCTCAAAATAAGTACTGACTCAATAAGCTGAGCTGGTGGGCTTTCCAAAAAGCCAAAGATCAAACACTGGGGACCAGTAATGAGCTTATGACAAGCTTTTGAAAAAGCTTGTAGATCACTGATTGCTTAGTTTATACAGAAAATGGGACAAACAAAAGACCTGTTGCAGCCCTATCAATTAAGCTAAAAAATGGAATTTTAAGCTTGGGACCTCAAGATGGCTAGGTCAGCTTTCCAAATAAGCAAGATTCACAAAATTTGACCAACTAATAAGCTTTGTGTGAGCTTGTGAAAGTGGCTAGCTCAACTGTGCACAGGGCACTTTTCAGAAAAGGTGTTCAAAAGAAGCTGAGTAATAAGCACTTAATAAGCTGATTAAAAGTGAACTAATATTTTTCTAATTAAGTTAAGCAGCTAAACTTTATTATCCCAAAAGCTTGTATCCTAAATCTTAATATTATGTCCTATATAAAATTATCCATTTTATTCAAAAACGACTATATTGAAATTTGACTTTTTAAGATTACACTAAAGGTTGACTAAGATGAACATTAAATTGAATCTACTCACTGATTATGTTATGTTAAGGTGTAATAAGGTCGAAATAAGCTATATTACCAAGTTATAAGCTACTTTGATAATTTTGAAAAGTTAAATCCTAACAGTTATGAAATTAAGTGAGATTAAGAGTGATTTTGACTTTTTAACAAATTAGGGTTGGTTTTCTTTGTTGCAATGAGTTATATAGACCTAGTTTGACAAGTTACAACCACAAACAATAACACAGATACCCTATATTATAGATAATACAGTGACTCCAAACACCCTTTTTAGAACTGTTATGAAACTTTTAACACTAAAACAGATTATCAAACCAAGAAAGCTATAAATTAACTTGTACTAACTATGTTTAGGCAAGATTAAACTAAAATTAACAAGAATTAACCATTAATACTAAGAAATGCAGATTAAGATAAAATGGCTTACAAATGGAAATCAAGTGACAATTGAGAACCAAGGTCTGTAAACACTTCTTATGGCTTCCCAAGAAGCTCTAAACCCAAGGGCAATCCAATATTTACCCTGCTCCAGCTGTGATCACCATTTCTTATGATTTTTTATTTTTCACTAATTTATTTGTATTTTTGGTATTTTTCTCTATTTGCTTCTAAACTGATTTTTAAGGTATCTAAAAGCTTAGATAAGCTTTCTAGGAGCTTATATGGGCTTATCAGTCCAAGATAACATCTACAAACAACATTCAAACACTCATGAGATTTTTGAAATTTGAAAATGCACAAACTGAAATTGGAACTTGAACACTGAATTTTATTATTGAAAAGGATTCACAACACACTTAGATTACTTAAAAAGGTACTTAAAAGCTTTAAAATACACTGGAAACTTGAAATTAACTAAAACGATATTCAAAAACTAAAATTACACTTGATATTTCACTACATTGCATCCCATCTCTTCTTTATAGACTTTTGAGACTTCTTGTTGACCTTTGATTGTTTCCCACCTCTTTCCAGCCATTGGATCCTCAAAATTCATCATATTCGTCCAAGTGTAATTTTTGGCGCCAAAAGTCTCTAGCAGGTTTTAACCATTAATGAGATTTTGGGATATTGTGAAGGTGGATGGGGGTTGGTATACAAGTGGTGAGACAGGTGTAAAGGGTGGATAGAGCAAATCAAGGAAACCACCATGGTATCTGGATTTTGGCGCGAAAATGAGGTAAGGGATGCACAGTGCCTGGTTTTTGACTTTCTTTGACCGCGTTTTATTAGTAAAGGGGGGTCACAATTGGTTATGACTGGGATCAAAATGTTATTTGACCGGCTCAAGGGGGGGTCAAGGACCAAGTGGTGGGTTGGGCTAAGGTTGGGCCAGCTGGACTTGGGCTTGGATATTAAAAGGGGTCCGGTTTGGTTTAGTAGTAATACAAGGACCATTTGTGTAATTCGGCCAAACTTGAGGGACCAAACTTAACTTTTTCCAATGTTATCAAAAGGACCAAACTTGACAAACTTTAATAGTACAAGGATAATATTTGATAGTTTTCCCTTTTAAAATATCCAAGGACTAAATTTGCCATTTTTCAAACTTGAGGGACATTTTCTGCCATTTGACCACAGATTCATTCAAGGACCATTTTTGACAACTTAGAATATTTCAGGGACCTTGAATGATACAACTCCACATTTTTGGATTCCAGGGACTAGATTTGATAACTTTTGAAACTTGGGGGACTAAAACTGCCAATTTTGCAAACTTGATATGTTTTTCATCTGATTTTGATATTTTTGCATTTAAAACACATAAAACACTGATTTGTGATATTTTCATCATTTTGATGCATTTCTGAGTGTTTTCAGATGTTTTTGAAGTCTAGATGGTACAAAAATGATGAGTATTTAGACACTCATCAATCCCCCACACTAAGATATTGCTAGTCCCTAGCAATGTTTTCAAAATTTAATGGATTTTAAAGAACTCTTTACCAAAAGCCATCACTTCTGGAGTAGCCAATTGTTTCAGTTCAAGTAAGAACCTTGGTACAATGATAACCAAATAATTTTGAGCAAATCATAAGCTGTAAACGGATTTGATTTGTCTTTACCAGAAGCCGTTTGCTTCTGGACTAGCCAACTCTTAGATAAATTATCAGTATTATCTTTGGTGAGCTAATTACCAATTATGGCTTTTCCACTGCCTTTACCACAAGCCATAAACTTGCGGGCTAGCCAACTCTTCACTTTTTAGGATATGGTGAGTTGAACACCATACAATTTTGGGCAAATTGCAAGCCATAAACGGATTTGAGAAATCTTTACCAAGAGCCGTTTGCTCCTGGATTAGCCAATCCTTATGTGGGTTAGACATAGCGGACTGATTACCATTTGTTGAGTAAGTGAAAAACACTTACTCCAAAAAAAAAATTTTGGCAAAAAACGGGGGAATTGGGTGGAATAATTACATGATAAAATTCGTGAGAATTCCCCCCCCCCCCCCCACACTAGAAATGAATATTGCCCTCAATATTCAAAGTACCGGCGGTTATGCCGAAACAAAGAACGTAAAAAGGAAATACTACGGCCATTATTTGAATATTTTTTTTTTTTTTTTGGAACTTATATATATGCACAACATGTGGGGCAGCTCCACCACACTAGGGTGGTAGAACAGAGAAAGAAGACAGAAATATGGGTGAAAACCCATATGGTGTGTGCTATTGTTTTTGATTCCCGAGTCACTAGCTTGACTCGATCCCCGCATTCATTGGTTCATGGGGAAAGTATGTAGATCAGGGACAACCATGGATGGAATGTCCTCTCCAAAGTAATGCTTTAATCGATGACCATTCACTTTAAAATTAGGACCATCGGGTTGAGATAACTCAATGGTGCCATAAGGATAAACCTTAACAATAGTAAATGGACCAGACCAACGGGACTTGAGCTTTCCCGAGAATATCTTCAATCTTGAATTGAAAAGAAGGACTCGATCACCAACGTTGAAAACGCGGTTCTTGATTTTAGAGTCATGAATCTTCTTTGTCTTTTGTTTGTAGATCAAAGAGTTCTCGTATGCTTGATTACGGAGTTCGTTTAGTTCATTCATTTGAACTTTTCTGTGATCACCAGCTGTCTGAATATCGAAGTTTGCATGTTTTAAGGCCCAGTATGCCTAGTGCTCTAGCTCAATCGGCAGATGACATGCCTTTCCGTACACTAGCTTGTATGGAGTACACCCGATGGGTGTTTTGTAAGCTGTACGGAAGGCCCAGAGTGCGTCATCCAGTTTATCCGACCAGGATGCACTATTTTCGCCTACTGTCCTTTCAAGAATTCTTTTAATACCACGGTTGGAGACTTCCACTTGCCCACTTGTTTGGGGGTGGTATGCAGTAGAAAGACGGTGGGTTACACCATATTTTTGCATGACACGATCAAATTGGTCATTGCAGAAATGCGTACCACGATCACTGATTATAGCACGTGGAGTTCCAAACCTGGCAAAAAGAGATTTTAAAAATTTCACAACTACTCGGGCATCATTGGTGGGTAAAGCTTTTGCTTCAACCCATTTTGACAAATAGTCAACAACCACGAGTATGTATTTGTTTCCTCGAGATGATGGAAATGGCCCCATAAAGTCAATACCCCATATGTCAAATATCTCACAAACTTGAATGGCATTTTGTGGCATTTCATTTCTTTGAGAGATATTTCCATGACGTTGACAAGCGTCACAAGTTTTGACAAATTCATGGGCATCCTTGTAAATTGTGGGCCAATAAAATCCGGAATCAAACACCTTTTTGGCGGTGTAATTTGGACTATGATGGCCCCCGGTGGGTCCAGCATGGCAAGCTTTGAGAATGTCCATAGCTTCTTGTCCATAAACACACCGTCGGATGACTTGATCCGCACAGATTTTGAATAAGTAGGGATCGTCCCAGAAGTAATGTTTAACATCCTTGAAGAATTTGTTCTTCTGTTGGGTCGACATCCCTTTCACTATGAAGTTACCCGCATGGTAATTTACGAAGTCAGCAAACCATGGGGTAGAAAAGTTTCCACGAAAAGAAACCGCATTGAGTGTCTCGAGAGGAAATGTTTCATTTATTTCCTTTTTCTCGAAAACATCTTGGTGAGGGTTTTCTAATCGGGACAGATGATCAGCAGTCAGGTTCTCAGCTCCTTTTTTATCACGTATAATGATATCAAATTCCTGGAGGAGGAGAACCCAACGGAGCAATCTCGGCTTTGCATCTTGTTTTGCAAAGAGATATTTGAGAGCCGAGTGATCCGTATACACCACACATTTGGTCAAGATTAAGTACGGCCGAAACTTCTCAAACGCATACACCACGGCTAATAGCTCTTTTTCTGTGGTGGTGTAATGGGTTTGAGCTTCAGTCATAGTCTTACTTGCGTAGTGGATAGGCTGAAAATGCTTAGCTCTACGTTGCCCTAGGACTGCACCGATAGCAAAATCACTTGCATCGCACATGAGCTCAAAAGGCAAGTCCCAGTCGGGAGCAACGAGAATGGGTGCTTCAGTAAGCTTTTTCTTTAATGTTTCAAAAGCTTTGATGCACTCGGGTGAGAAGATAAAAGGAGCATCTTTTTCAAGAAGATGAGTCATAGGCCGGGCGATTTTAGAAAAATCTTGTATAAATCTGCGATAAAAACCGGCATGACCTAGAAAACTCCTAATACCTTTGACGGTAGTAGGATGAGGCAGTTTAGCAATAACATCAACTTTTGCTCTATCAACCTCAATCCCATTTTTTGAAATCTTATGGCCAAGGACCAGTGGCGGAGCTAGAAAAAAATTTGTGGGAGGGCCGAAACAAAATTTTTTCCCGAAAAACATTAGATGGGAGGGCCGAGATGAAACAAAATTTTTTTTAACACATGAAATCGCGAAAAAATAAACTAACGGACTTAGGCCTAGGGGGCCGGGACCCTTCCCGGTCCTCACTAAGCTCCGCCCTTGCCAAGGACTATGCCTTCTTTGACCATAAAGTGGCTCTTCTCCCAATTTAGACAAAGATTGGTGTCTTCACACCGTTTTAGCATTTTATCTAAATGGGAGAGACATGCTTGAAATGAGTCCCCAATGACCGAGAAGTCATCCATAAACACCTCCATTGTTTCCCCGATCATGTCGTGGAAAATTGCCATCATACATCGTTGGAACATGCCAGGAGCATTACATAAGCCAAAAGGCATACGTCTGTAGGCAAAAGTTTCGTATGGGCAGGTGAATGTGGTCTTTTCTTGATCCTTTGGATCAATGGGGATCTGAAAATAACCCGAGAAACCATCAAGGAAACAATAGTATTCGTTCCCTGCTAATCTCTCAAGCATTTGGTCCATGAAGGGTAGAGGAAAATTGTCTTTACGGGTGGCGTCATTCAACTTACGATAGTCAATGCAAACACGCCATCCCGTTACCAGCCGAGTTGGAATTAACTCGTTATCTTCATTTGTGACAATAGTTATGCCACCCTTTTTAGGAACACAATGAATTGGGCTAACCCAAGGACTATCTGAGATCGGGTAAATCAATCCTGCATCAAGAAGTTTGAGAACCTCTTGTTTGATAACATCATGGATTTTTGGATTTACTCTTCTCTGATGTTGAATTGCTGGTTTGAAGTCATCCTCCATCAAGATTTTATGAGTACAAAACTCAGGGTTGATACCCTTAATGTCGGAGAGTTTCCAAGCAATTGCTTGCTTGTGCGACTTCAAGACCTTTATGAGAGCGGCTTTTTCATCTTTACTCAAATCTCGAGCAATAATGACGGGTAATTTATCATCACCCTCAAGGAATGCATACTCTAGATGAGGTGGTAAGTCCTTAAGTTCGACTTCAGGAAATTCTTCAGTTTTCTCAACTGATTTGACTTCCTTGTTATGAAGCTCGACGGGAGGGAGTGGAGGAGAAATGTCATGATTTAACAACTTCTCAAGAAAAAGAATATCTCCCTCCAGATTAATCTCATTGTGATTAATCTCAGCTGGAATTGAATCATTAGTGTGAGGGGTTGATGATGGATCATCATTGAGCAACTTCTCAATGAGAAGTATATCCCCCTCAATGTCAATTGGAGCATGATCAATTTCCCATGGAACAGAATCACTAGCCAAGTATGCTTCAATCTCTTCCAAGATGAAGTCGCTTCCCTCAAACGGAGTGATAGAAGGAGTAGAATTGGCTATGATAGGTTGAGAAGATGTGGTGGGATCCACACTTACAGAATTATGAGAATAACCAAGAACTTCTTGAGAGTACTCTTCAGAAGCAACACCAATGATATCTATTCGGTTAACCGACTCAGAATCATAGTTTGCAGAGTACCTCGAAGTTTGATCAAGGTTAAAGGTGACAACTTCATTACCAACACGTAATGTGATTTCTTGCTCAAATACATCAATGAGAGCACGGCCCGTTCTCAAGAATCCTCGTCCAACAATGAGAGGAACCCGATGATCGGCATCGAAATCAACAACCACAAAGTCAGCTGGGAAATGGAACTTTCCTACTTTCACAAATACGTCCTCGACAATGCCAAGAGGACGGGATATTGTACGATCAGCAAGCTCGAGAGTCATGCATGTAGGAGTAAGTTCCGGAAGAGAAAGTTTCTTCCATACTGAATAAGGCATTAGATTGATGCTTGCACCAAGATCTGCTAAGGCAAAGCATTCAACCATTACTGGAAATACACAAGGTAAGAGAAATTTTCCAGGATCTCCAAGCTTTTCTGGAAGCTTTTTCAGGATAACTGCAGAGCAGTTCTCGTTAAGAGGAGTTTTAGCCATTTCAAACAGCTTTTCCTTGTTGCTTAACATGTGTTTGAGAGTCAATGCAAACTTGGGCATCAGCATGATAGCATCCGCAAAGCTTATGTCAAAATGTAATTCTTGGAAAATTTGAAAAAATTTATCCATTTGATGACTGGCTTTTTCGCGGAGCTTTTGCTCATTCAAACGTGATGGGTAAGGAATAGCATATTTGGATTTGGTATTTTCAACGGGAGCTACTGGAGGTTCAAAAACAACTCCTGGATTGGATTTGGGTTTCTGGACAACTTGAGGATGGACATTGTTGGTACCTCCGTTATTAATAGGAAGTTCCTTGTCCTTTGTTGCCTCAGGTTCACTTTCCACTACCTTCGGGAGAGAAGAAGAAGAGGTAGTAGGAATAGCGGGTCCATTGTATGAAACACCACTTCTGGTTGTGATCGCCTTAGCATCGCCCCTCGGGTTAGTGATCGTGTTGCTTGGAAGTTTTCCTGAGCCCGAGGGTTGATCATTTAAAGACTTCTTTAATTCAGCGATCTGACTGACCAACAACCTGTTTGTCTCCTCTTGAGACTTCATGAATTGCTTTAAAAGCTCATCAGATGTTGATACTGGAGGAGGTGGAGGGATAATTTGAGGCCGTATGTTCTGATTATAGCCAAAATTTCCTTGATTAGGATTCATATTTCCCTAAAATTGATTCCCTCGATTGAAAGTGTTTTGATTAAGATTTCCTTGATGTTGGAAACCTTGATTTGGTCCGGGATAGAAATTACCTTGGTTTTGATAACCTTGGTTCATTCTAGGCTGATTCTGATTCCGGTTAGGATTCTGGTTAAAACCGGGTGGTGCCTGATAAGTGTTAGCACGGTAGTTTGGTTCATTTTGAGGACGGTATTGATTACCTCCCTGATGTGAAGTACCGGCTAGAGCATTAGCTTCAAATGGACTACCATCGGTGGCAGTACAGTTGTAGTATGCATGAGGGCCACCACAAGTAACACAACTCTCAACTTTCTTCACTTCACCATGCGATGGTGTCTGTGTGAAGGTGACTTTCTTTTGATTAGCAAGAACCAAAGCCTGAACAATATCCGTGAGTTTGTCAATCTTAGCATCGGTGCTAGATGTACTCACGGAAGATGAAGTAGAAGGTCCAGCATTAGACTGAGACGGATATGTCTTTGCTCGAAAAGGGCGGACCTGGGACTTGTTTTCAATGATTTGCAAGGCTTCTTTGGTGGTCTTGCTCAGGAAATTACCTCCCGCTGAGGCATTTAAAGAGTCTTGATTAGTCTGGTTCAGACCATTGTAGAAAGTATCCATTTGCATTAACTCGGTGAAACCATGATGCGGACACTTGCGGAGCAATTCTTTGTAACGATCCCATGCCTCACCGAATGATTCGTCAAATCTTTGAGAAAATTTCATTATCTCATTCTTTAGACTTGTAGTTCGGGATGGAGGATAGAATTCGTTAACAAACTTGGTGACTAGATCCTCCCATGTCTCAATGGAACGAGGGGGTTGTTTCTCAAGCCAATTCCGGGCTTGTCCCTCTAGAGAGAATGGAAACAGAAGAAGCTTAATGGCTTCATGTGGGACATTCTTGTATTTGATGGTAGATGCAATCTTGTTAAAACATCGAATATGTGCATGAGGATCATCCCGCTCAAAACCATAGAATTGGCTTTGGGTTACAAGATTAAGCAACCCGGTTTTGAGCTCAAAGGTATCAGCCACAATGGCTGGGACAACAATGGCATCTCCGTAACCCTCGATGGGTGCTTGGAGAAGCTCATTCATAGGCTTATCTTCTGCCATTACGACAGGGGGTGGTGGTGGTAGACGTTCCTCAGTCACGGCTGAAGGAGCAGAACGTCCTCTACGTCTACGAGGAATATTTGCAAGCTCAGAAAGTGGACTTGTAGAACTGGAAGAACGAGTGCGCATGCACTAAGTATAAAAATCAGTTTTCAAAACAAATGCGAGGCAAAACGACAAGTGAACTTAAACCAATAATCACAAATGAAATGGCTTCTTTGAAAAAGGTAAACCAAATCACAAGGACACAAAGACAAGTTTTAAATCTGCTGTTCGGGAACTTATTAATGGTCACACCCCCAGTTAGTAGGTGTACTGCCTTGATTTGCGGTGGTTGATTTTTATGTATATATTAAGTACCACTGAAAAGACGTAGGTAATGATTTGTGCAAAGGGTTTAAAAACTTTTGGAAAATATTTTTGGTATCGTCTCGTTTAACCAAATCGTATCTCTTTAAGAATCACCTTAAAGGAAATACAAGCTAGAAAACGTTACGATTGTTTTGTTGTTTTATATATTTTTGGTGTTGTTAACACTTTAGGAAAAGTGTTAATGAACTTTTTGATTTATGATAACTTTACAAAAAACTGTTTACAAAAAGGTGGTATATGTGCAAGTACGGGTCTGAAAAATGCTTAGAACACGCTTACAGCCTCCCCCGCAGCGGCGCCAAAATTTGATTGGTCCCGAACGGTCAAGTTTAATCACACAAGCTAACCACTTGTGAATGGCTAACCGTAATAAACTTAAAACCGCTCAGAAACCAATGCAATTAAGATCAGAGGAATATAGTGGATTCCTGGGTCGTTAAGTCCCACGGAGACTGAATGGTGTTTCAAAACTTTCAGTTGATAGAATGATCACTAAGGATAGTGATCAGTAAAGATTTTGATGAATAACTACACTACTGATTGCTTGGAATGAATTTGGATACAGAATTGATAATCACAACAATCAGATAAAATAAACGTAAATACATACGTTTAATAAACTACGTAACGTATAAATTAAAACGTGAATCTAAGAAATAAAAGACCTACAAATATGAAAATGACATTTTTGGAATCCTAAAAACAAAAGAAAATTATTAGAAAAAGACAATTATTTTTTTACAACTATTTATTTAATTATTATTAATTAAAAACTATTTTAAACTATTTATTAATAACCTAAAATATGATAAAATGTGAAATAAAGCTAGAAAAATAAAATTATGACTTAGAAAAATCTAAAATACTATAAAACTTATTTTAAAATTGAAAATATATTCTTTTACACTTTTTATCTATTTATTACTAATTAATTATTATTTAAAATACACTTAAATACTAGAAAATATAAAATTAACTTGGAAAAATAAAATTTTAACTTAGAAAAATCTAAAATATGATAAAACTAATTTTAGAACTGAAAAGATATTTTTTATGCTTTTTAATTATTTATTACTAATTATTTAAGACTTTTAACTATTTAAAATTATAATAAATACTAAACAAACAGAGAAAATTATGAAACTTTTTCTAAAAATATCCTAAGGTGACAGAAAGCTAAGAAAATTATAAAAACAAGAAGTGCTTAATAATAAGCTGAAAAGAAAAATCAAAAAGCTAATTAATATTAAATAAACGCTATCACTATATTTAAAATGATGTTTTTGTGGTTTTTCTTTTATAGAACTACTTAACTACTGATATTAAGTGACTTTAATAAAAACAAAAATTTTATAACTTGAAAATAAGCTGTTTACAAGCTTATAAGCTAAACAGTGGACTAATGAACTTATTATGATATTTTTAAGCTCAAACAAACTTGCAAACTGGAAACAACGGTAGATTATGATTCAAACAAGCTTAAGCTACTCAAATTAAGATAAAAGGCACAAATAAAAACACTGATAAGCTTCTAATAAGCTAATAAGCTATAACACTAAATCTACAAACCAAACAGTCCTACAACCATCTTGACAAGCAAATTAAGCTAGAGGCAAAAGCTCCAAAGCTCAAAATAAGTACTGACTCAATAAGCTGAGCTGGTGGGCGTTCCAAAAAGCCAAAGATCAAACACTGGGGACCAATAATGAGCTTATGACAAGCTTTTGAAAAAGCTTGTAGATCACTGATTGCTTAGTTTATACAGAAAATGGGACAAACAAAAGACCTGTTGCAGCCCTATCAATTAAGCTAAAAAATGGAATTTTAAGCTTGGGACCTCAAGATGGCTAGGTCAGCTTTCCAAATAAGCAAGATTCACAAAATTTGACCAACTAATAAGCTTTGTGTGAGCTTGTGAAAGTGGCTAGCTCAACTGTGCATAGGGCACTTTTCAGAAAAGGTGTTCAAAAGAAGCTGAGTAATAAGCACTTAATAAGTTGATTAAAAGTGAACTAATATTTTTCTAATTAAGTTAAGCAGCTAAACTTTATTATCCCAAACGCTTGTATCCTAAATCTTAATATTATGTCCTATATAAAATTATCCATTTTATTCAAAAACGACTATATTGAAATTTGACTTTTTAAGATTACACTAAAGGTTGACTAAGATGAACTTTAAATTGAATCTACTCACTGATTATGTTATGTTAAGGTGTAATAAGGTCGAAATAAGCTATATTACCAAGTTATAAGCTACTTTGATAATTTTGAAAAGTTAAATCCTAACAGTTATGAAATTAAGTGAGATTAAGAGTGATTTTGACTTTTTAACAAATTAGGACTGGTTTTCTTTGTTGCAATGAGTTATATAGACCTAGTTTGACAAGTTACAACCACAAACAACAACACAGATAGCCTATATTACAGATAATACAGTGACTCCAAACACCCTTTTTAGAACTGTTAAGAAACTTTTAACACTAAAACAGATTATCAAACCAAGAAAGCTATAAATTAACTTGTACTAACTATGTTTAGGCAAGATTAAACTAAAATTAACAAGAATTAACCATTAATACTAAGAAATGCAGATTAAGATAAAATGGCTTACAAATGGAAATCAAGTGACAATTGAGAACCAAGGTCTGTAAACACTTCCTATGGCTTCCCAAGAAGCTCTAAACCCAAGGGCAATCCAATATTTACCCTGCTCCAGCTGTGATCACCATTTCTTATGATTTTTGATTTTTCACTAATTTATTTGTATTTTTGGTATTTTTTTCTATTTGCTTCTAAACTGATTTTTAAGGTATCTAAAAGCTTAGATAAGCTTTCTAGGAGCTTATATGGGCTTATCAGTCCAAGATAACATCTACAAACAACATTCAAACACTCATGAGATTTTTGAAATTTGAAAATGCACAAACTGAAATTGGAACTTGAACACTGAATTTTATTATTGAAAAGGATTCACAACACACTTAGATTACTTAAAAAGGTACTTAAAAGCTTTAAAATACACTGGAAACTTGAAATTAACTAAAACGACATTCAAAAACTAAAATTACACTAGATATTTCACTACATTGCATCCCATCTCTTCTTTATAGACTTTTGAGACTTCTTGTCGACCTCTGATTGTTTCCAACCTCTTTCCAGCCATTGGATCCTCAAAATTCATCATATTCGTCCAAGTGTAATTTTTGGCGCCAAAAGTCTCTAGCAGGTTTTAACCATTAATGAGATTTTGGGATATTGTGAAGGTGGAGGGGGGTTGGTATACAAGTGGTGAGACAGGTGTAAAGGGTGGATAGAGCAAATCAAGGAAACCACCATGGTATCTGGATTTTGGCGCGACAATGAGGTAAGGGATGCACAGTGCCTGGTTTTTGACTTTCTTTGACCGCGTTTTATTAGTAAAGGGGGGTCACAATTGGTTATGACTGGGATCAAAATGTTATTTGACTGGCTCAAGGGGGGGTCAAGGACCAAGTGGTGGGTTGGGCTAAGGTTGGGCCAACTGGACTTGGGCTTGGATATTAAAAGGGGTCCGGTTTGGTTTAGTAGTAATACAAGGACCATTTGTGTAATTCGGCCAAACTTGAGGGACCAAACTGAACTTTTTCCAATGTTATCAAAAGGACCAAACTTGACAAACTTTAATAGTACAAGGATAATATTTGATAGTTTTCCATTTTAAAATATCCAAGGACTAAATTTGCCATTTTTCAAACTTGAGAGACCTTTTCTGCCATTTGACCACAGATTCATTCAAGGACCATTTTTGACAACTTAGAATATTTCAGGGACCTTGAATGATAAAACTCCACATTTTTGGATTCCAGGGACTAGATTTGACAACTTTTGAAACTTGGGGGACTAAAACTACCAATTTTGCAAACTTGATATGTTTTTCATCTGATTTTGATATTTTTACATTTAAAACACATAAAACACTAATTTGTGATATTTTTATCATTTTGATGCATTTCTGAGTGTTTTCAGATGTTTTTGCAGTCTAGATGGTACAAAAATGATGAGTATTTAGACACTCATCAATGGTCACTTTGATATACTTTTGGCAAAAAAAAAATTTTCAAGTATTTTTACGTTTTTTCGTCTTTTCTTTTTCTGTTTTCTTCGTTGTTAAAACTTGAATAAGAAATTACATGTGATTAAACTATAATTGAATATTATAATAATATCACATGTGATATTAGTGTTAAATCATATACGATATTTATTAGAAATATTCAAATTAGTGTTTAATCACATATGATTTTTTCATGCAAATTCTGGTAAAGTAAAAAAAAAAAAAAAAAAAAAAAAGGTTGACAAACACGGAAAAAAGTTGTCGAAAGTATATCAAAGTGTTTATTTATAGAAAACGAAAAGTTCAGAGAGGCCATGACTGATTGCGCAGATAGCAAGCATAGAACAGAACGCAGAAAACGGGAAAGACGCAATTTGAAAATGAAGCGAAATCCGAGCTTTCCGCTCTGATTCAGGGGGAGAAGGAAAGGAAAGGACGAGATAGCCAAATAGACGAGGAAAGGTTCCGGGAGAAGGGGATTAAGCAAGTCTTCTTTGATCCTGCTTATAATTAAATATCAAAATGGTACTATATTTTTTTGGCTTAACGATTAACGATTTAAAAATTGTTAATATTTAAAAAAAATGATGAAATTTGATTTTTCAAATTGTTGAGATTAATCTCATTCATTAGATTAAATAAAAACAAATGATAGAGATTGATACTTAGTATATAAAAGAAATTTGGTAAGTAAGTAACCATTAACAAAAGGCAAATGGTTAAATATAGCTTATTCTATCTATACTCTCTAATAAAAGAGAGTTTTTAGCCTCTCCTTCATAAATGTTTTCTAAAAATACTGAGCTCTATCTTTACGCCACGTGTACGTTAGCTATTTGAATATTTTCTTTAAAAAAAACGTTGTGCATTAAGCAGGACGGGATTGTTGCAATTTTCCAGAAATAAATTAGTCAAACACGTTTATATATTGGTGTATATAATTTTGTTAAATTTCTTATGTTTGAAAGATTTCAAATTGGATCAGCCTTTTAATTTTAGAATCTTAGAATGCATTGATATTATACCATCAATGTTAAGTTTCTTACTGGAGAAGTTTCTTAGTTGTGACATTTTGAAAATGCGGTTATCAAATTTAATGTCTTTAAGCCCTATTAATTTTACGATTATCACTATTTTTAATGATGAAAGTTCATAGTACGTTGTTCCTCATGCATAATATTATACCGCCATTATCTTCTTCCTCTATGTAAGTATTTATTCAGTTTTATCTTTAACTAGAATTTTGATTTAGGACGATTAGATTTTTTCATTGTATATTTGATTTTTTAGGCTTCACAAATCAATCAGTAAGTAACAACACAAAAATCGACTTTTATGGTGCAGCTGATTCTTTATTATTTAGGAGGTAGATTCTTCATTTCCTTCAATCTACTCTTTTTGTTTTTGGGTTTTTAAATATGTGATGATTTGACATTCGGTCTAATTGTTCTTATGCAAAATATGCCTATTTTTGTATTCATTGTTGGTTGGTATACGCCCAGAACAGGGTAAGACAATCAAGCAATGCAATCCCACTAGGTGGTTACCGGATATCATTTGGAATCGTGTAATCACTTTTCAAAGTAAACTATTCGACCCTAATGCCTGAGTTACACGAATATCTACTTGGGATCAGACCAAATGTTGTTATATTATTAGGCACAATTCAATAACCCTTTGCTTTCAAGTGTTTATGTAACACCTTAGGCAAATCCTACATCGGCTGTGGCCTGGAGAGATGCTGGGCTCATAAGATAACATTCGCCTTACAATGACACAACGCGTTTTGTGGTCTACTGAGGGTGGAGTTCTTAGGAACTGGCAGTTAAGCGTGCTTGGGCGAGAGTAGTACTGGCTTGGGTGACCTGCTGGGAAGTCTTCACATGAGGCCACAAAAAAAAACAAAGCCGTGAGCCTGCGGGCAAAGCGGACAATGTTGTGGTCTGATAAGGCGGGGTGTTACAAGTGGTATCAGAGCCACTCCTGAGCCATTCAGGATGGTGGGGCAAACCTCATCGAGGACGATGAGTCCCTAAAGGGGGGGGGGATTGTAACACCTTAGGCAAATCCTACATCGGCTGTGGCCTGGAGAGACGCTGGGCTCATAAGATAACATTCGCCTTACAATGACACAACGCGTTTTGTAGTCTACTGCGGGTGGAGTTCTTAGGAACTGGAAGTTAAGCGTGCTTGGGCGAGAGTAGTACTGGCTTGGGTGACCTGCCGGGAAGTCTTCACATGAGGCCACAAAAAAACAAAGTCGTGAGCCTGCGGGAAAAGCGGACAATATTGTGGTCTGATAAGGCGGTGCTTTCAGTTTGTTTCTCATGATTGTGTATATTTTCTCAGTGTCTTCATGCTGATGAAAACCATCTCTATTTATAGTAGAGAATACTCACTCCTAGTTAATGGACATTATGGATGATTAACGACCAATTAATCACCCATAATAAGCCTCCATTATCATAGAAATAGTGGTTACATGACCAATTAAACGTGGTCATAAATCAGTCATAACAGCCAATTGAATGAGTCAAAGCTATTACAAATTAATCACTGCAACACTACCAGTAGGAACCATTACAGTAGCAGCAGGAACCATACACTACCAACAGGAACCATTACACTAGCAGCAGGAACCATAACACTACCAGTAGGAACCATCAGTTACTACACTAACAGTAGAAACCAACACTACCAGTAGTAACACTGGCTATTGGTACTGACTTAGCACTATCAGTACTAACTTAGCACTACCAGTACCAACCACTATTGAGTCAGGGTGTTCAGGGACCTCATGGGTGTACACTCCGTACCTCCTTACCAAAAACCAGGTGTGAACTAATCCCACAAGTGCACTAAATTTTCCAACAATCCTCCCCAAATTTAGTTCACTTCCTTTTCAAGAAAAACAAACATCAAACAAAACATGTGCATAAACGAAAATATCCTGAGGATTGAATTTCCATCTTAGTAAACCACAAGTTCAAATATTCGAGAATCAGGGTGTTCTAAGAATTGAACCCTTCAACCCATTTGAATACCTGAAGATAAAATACACACAAGTTTTCAAACACTTAAAAGCTCCTGACACTATACAAGCCATGTGTCCATATCCAAATTCATAAATGTTGTAGAAGCTAAAAGTCCAAAGCTCCCTGAAGCGGCAAAACTTATGTTGGAATCGCTCCTAACTCGTAAATGGAACGACATTGACGGGATTACATTTTCTATCCTTTTTAGCTAAAACACATGGGCTTGTTATGTCATATAGCCATAGTTGCAAGTGTTTAGCTATAAATACCCTCCTAGACTTTCCTAGGAGGGTGAGACTCTTAGTGTATTTTCCCTTTCATCTTCAATAAAACACCTACTAGTTTCCCTTCTCTCTCTAGTTTCTCTCACTAACTTGAAGATGGTGTTCTTCCATCTTCCAAGACCTCTCAATTCACCAAATCATCCATAAATACAATCCTAACATTGGTATCAAGAGCAAGGTCGGTTTTGTATCATTGGTAGATTTTTGGTGATATTTTCTTGTCAAAATCGTGTCTTGTAAAATTTGTTTAACAAAGTTGTTAACTTTTGAGTTACTTTTTGTGTTCGTCAGATATTTTTACAAGTTTATTGGTCAAAAAAAGTCTCATCCTTTCACATTCATATTAACTTTTTTAAGACTGTTTTGCATCAATACTCGTGACTATTTTTGTGGTCAAATGGTGTCCTTGTGGTCAAATGGGTCTCAAAGAAGTCTTTTCTGCATTTTTTTCTGGGTTTCTCAAGACTGGTCGGATTCTTTGGTCGGAATTCATCGCCGAAAAAAGTCGACATGGGTCAATACCCTAGTTCTACGACTAAGGATCTTCAGATAGTTTACGAGTAGCTTGGAAAGCTACTCGTATGGTATTACGCGTAAGGCTTACGCCTATGACTGTTGGCTTACGCCTAAAACCTTGCTTAAGCGTAGCCTTGCTTACGCCTAAGAAAACCTACGCGTAAGGTTTACCTTACGAGTAAGAAACCTCCGGTCTACGCATAAGAACCCTACGCATAAGGCTTACGCGTATTGTCTTACGCATAAGGTCTTACGCGTAAGATTTTTTACGCCTAACTATCTTGTTTATGCATAAGAACAGAAAAGTAGATGAAAAAGAAGACTCATTCTTGACCTTGACCTCAAATCAAAATACCAACTTTCGACTTCAGTGACTTCACATCATCAGTCAAGATACTAAACTGAAATGAAAATTCAATACGCGACTGTTGAAACAATTGATGCATTCACAGCCATGGCAGAGCCCTAACCAACAACTATCCTATACTCGAAACAATCATATCACTCCCAACTCTTATAACTAGACTCAAACTGAAAGTTAAAGATTCATATAGTCTCAGTTTTTTTCTTTCTTTTCCTAAGGAACAATTGTCTTAAGAGCATTCAAAACTCTTAACAAGAAAGAAAGTATCATCATTGACCCAATTCACAATCAATCATTATCCCAGTCTAACCAGCACTCGAAACTAAGATCTCTGTCATATCTTTTCGTGTAATCTGCCTTCAAAGCTCAATATACACGAAAGACAATATCATCATCGATCATTATCGAAGCTTTGCTTCTTTTTTATATCCGAAATGAATGAAAAGATTTATAATAATTGTGTTACATCTCTTCTTTAATTCGTTCAAGAAAAGATACTAAACGAAAACCAAATGTCGATCTTACTGTGACCCTCCAAAGGGTCTTTAAGCCATTCACGTGCTCTCTTGACTTGGATTGAACTGCAAATGTAACTAAGGTCACGGTACGGTGGTTTGATTGTGTTTGGGGCATTCAATTCATTTGGTTGAGATTGTATATTAATTGAAGATGATGATGGAGATGCGAGACATTTGGTGTGAGTGTGATAAGATTTGATATTGAAATGCAGTTATGATAAATCTGGGTTTGGTGGTGATAACGAGATGGGGGTTGCATTTAGTTAGGTGTGTTTTCTTTGTTAGGGTTTGTAAAATGAGTATCTCTAGGGTTAGTGGTTATTTATATCATCAAAACTAGGGTTGCTTGTTGATTGGACCTGTCTCGTGTCAGGTGGACTCCTGGAGGCCTAATGCAACTTTTGGGCCGAATATTCAAGTAATGAATAGAAATCTTTTCATGAATATTCGAGTTTATGATGTGGACTCATGGATTTCTATATTCGAGTTTTATGCCATGTTCTTTTGATGGGCTGTTAATTGGATCATGAATGGGTATGGTTTAAAATACAAGTCTATCATTTATTATCGGTATTGTTTAGCCAAAAAAATTTATCTAGCCTACATTGCTGAAATTTTTATAAATTTTAAGTTGTGGCTAAATTTTTTTGGTTAAATGATTTGGTAAAAGGTTATATTTGGGGTTCGAATTATCAATATGATCATTTTTCACAGGGATTCGTTTTTGGCAAGATCGGGAAACCATTATCATAGTTCACTTAAACCAATTCACGAAGGCTAGTTTTGAGCATGTAACCGCAAGATGTGTCTACGGAGTAAATTCTTTATTATTTATTTGAGGTTGAAGTGGGATATCACGGGCGCGTGTACTTTGTTAATACAAATAAATCGTAAAAACGTTTATTAATATTGAGCGATCTCTTTGTGTTTTGTTGATAACAAATATAATGTTATCATAAGCAAAATTATAAGGATACATGTTATTTTTGTAAAGCATTTATATATAGTCATTTAATACAAATTGTTGTAATAAGTCATTTGTTGTAATAGTTTATTAGGATGGGTAAAAATCTCAACCCATGGAGCATATCCATAACCCATGGTATTGACCCATATCCATTTAACTAGATGCATTGCATCTATCAGATACATTGTATCTAATGAAATACCCATGGACCAACCCATAACCCATGACCCATAACCAAAAAACCCATGGGCAAAGAGGAGCGTCCCACGGATCCCTGACATTACACTAGACGAATCCGTTAAGGGAGGGATCCGTGGAACAGTGGCAAGATTTTGCCTATAAATTAAGAGCCATTTCTTCATTTCTCTTCACCCCTCTTCTTACTAATTCTCTCATATACTCTTACTCTCTTCTAACAAAAGATCGCTTGATCTAGAGAGTAGTTCTTCTTTCTTCTATTGTGATTCTCTTATAGGTCCTTCTCCAAGGCGAGATCACGAGCTTACTACAAGTCATCCAAGCAAGGGGTCCTTGATTGATTTGTTCCTCCACAAGATTTCTGTAGCAAAGATCTTGTACTTGATATTTCACATAGTTGTTGTGTAATAGTCGTGTTGGTTTGGTCCTCCGTGTTAAGGACTCGGTATTTAGCTTTGTACCGGAAAAAGGTGTAAGCAACGTTGTGAAGGCTTCTCCGCCAAATTGAAACTCTCGAGTAGGTGACTCGGGGAGTGGAGTAGGGCAAGAAAGGTGTCCTTGTAGTCGAACCACTATAAATCGGTTGTGTCATTTCTATCCCTTGCTTTACTTTATTCATTTTCATTGCTCTTAGACTATATTTTATCTTCATCCATACGATCTCACATAACATCGAATCTAAAGTTTTTAGAAACTAACTTAAAATCAACAAAACTATTCAACCCCCCCATTCTAGTTTTCCACATACTTAGTATCTGAAGATATCGGGGTTTGTTGGATGCATGATTCTTCGAGATCCCTGTTTGATCTTTAACCGTTACGAATGACAAAGACTTGAGTTGTCTAGTTATACCTGATGTAAGGAGTTACGTTGTTGTGCTCACAGCGTATAACTATCACTTTTAAGGAGTTACGTTGTTGTGCTCAAGTGTCATACTAAGGTGTGGATAATTTGAGAAACTTTAAGTTTACCCTTTTTTCGATGGTGATAAGAAAAAGGGTTCTTCGTCTGACAATAGTACAAGTTTAAGTCACAAGTTCGGGTTATTTTACTTCAGTCTCAAGTTCGTCATATTAGGTTTTCTCCATCAGTAGTCACTACAAAAAGCCGTCAGAATTATAATGGGGTCGGTAAAGAGTTAGCTGAGAAGAGTATACACGAGTAGAGAAGTCTTATCAGCAATTGATTCTCACATGATTTTTATGGTACTTCACAATTGTTCGATTACTTGGACATACATGGTTTTGCTGTCTCCAATTCATCATCAGCATACGTGGTGTATGATTCTGATTCATTGAAAACATCGGGGGGAAGAGAGTATAGGTGTTCATTGCTTCTTTGATGTTTTTGGATTTTTTTTCGAAAACCCGTTTCCCTTCATGAATTTCTTCAATCGAGGGGAAGAAATGAGACGATCTGTGGTTCAAATTTCTTACTTTGGTGTTACCGTCTCACTTTCACAGAGTTATCGTGTGTGAAGTTACCTAAATATAATGTTCTGATGCCTCACACACGGTCATTTTATCGAGTAACTACATATTCACAAGTGATTATTATTCCGATAGACCTCAACATTCAGGGGGAAGTCGTTTCATTTCGTCTTTCGTGGTTTGTTTGGTGTGAAGCATCTACATACGTGAGAAGATTTTGTTGATTTCTTGCATGTTACCCCCGAACGGATTTTCCGCAATAAGGCAGATTTACCTTGTGTGGTTTACTGCTCATCTACAAATTCTGCTGCGTACTGAAAATTTAAAAAGTTAGAAGAAATGTTCACTACAGCAAAGTTTCGAATCTGCTAAAGACGGTTGTTAGTTTGGGGGGAAGCTGATTCAGAAGCTTCGCCAAAAAGGAATGTACGGAGAAGCTGCTAAAGACATGCGGCATGAATTGGGGGGAAGTTAATCCAATTTATGCATATTACATCATTTGCCTACAAGTGAAGAAAACGGTTCTCAAGTCGAGGTACCAGAAGAAGACAAAGAGCGTAAACTTTCATCATCCTCAGCACTTGAAGAGCTTATGAAGACCTTTCTTTATTTGTTTTCTATATTTGTAGTAAATGTTGTAAGTAATCCCTTATGTCGTCCCATTGGGGGAAGATTGTTGGAATCGCTCCTAACTCGTAAATGGAACGACATTGACAGGATTACATTTTCTATCCTTGTTAGCTAAAACACATGGGCTTGATATGTCATATAGCCATAGTTGTAAGTGTTTAGCTATAAACCACCCTCCTAGACTTTCCTAGGAGGGTGAGACTCTTAGTGTATTTTCCCTTTCATCTTCAATAAAACAACTACTAGTTTCCCTTCACTCTCTAGTTTCTCTCACTAACTTGAAGATGGTGTTCTTCCATCTTCCAAACCAATCTTCCAATTTTGAGTAACATGCAAGTTCAAGGTTTTATGAAGCTTAAAAATATTTACATTCTCGCCCTCAAAACTTGTCTGAGAAAAATAATGAAATGTTTGAAAGAGCGAAGTGTTGACGGAAGATTTGTACTTGCAATGTTTGAAGAAATTTAGATAGAAGAATATTTTTGTGTTTTATCAGATTTTATATTTTTCTATTTTTGTTTTTGATAAAAATATTTAAAAAAGAAGTTTTAGTGTTTGACTGGTTTTAAGAATGTGTTAAAAATTGTTGGAAAAACTCATAAATCTTAATTCAAGTGTTAGTGATTCATATGTAATAGTTAGCTTAATATGGCCTTTATGTTTGATATTATGCTTAGGCTTATGTAGAAGGCCCATAAGCCTTGGCCCAAGCCTAATAAGGAAAGGATGGGAATTTGGTGTGTTGCCCTAGTTCCCTCCTATAAATACATCTTGTAAACCTTCTATTGAAGGTTGGTTGTTCACTTTACTTATTCACTCTACGCATAACATTTCTCCATTACTTAGTCGTGTGTTTGTATTGTGTTCATCCGATCACTCTCTTCTCTATTTCTTATATTGATGCTTGTGTTACTAATATGGGAACCTAATAGTGGTATCATTCGCCAAATAGTTGGGTGAACATCTTTTGTTGTTGAAGTTTTTGGTCTTACGCGTAATACGGGTTCATACTTTGTCACGCTTAAAAACTTATTTTTTTCACTTTTCAATCCAACATTCTTGTACTTTCAACGTTTTAAGGTGTTAAAATATCTGTTTTTAGCAAAAAGTTTCAAACTTTACGTGTGGATCAATGTTTTTAAGCTTGGTTTTATTCGTGGGTTGATTTCTACGCATAAGGTGTTTAGAAGTTTTGGATCATCAAGTTTCATACTTTTGTGTTATGTTGGTGATATTGAAGCTGTTTCATCACAAAAATCTGGTTTAGAAACATCATTGGGCAGAAATCATTTTTGGTTAAGTTTTACGCGTATCAAAACCCTATTTTTACGCGTAACTTTTCCTTGGATCGATCTTCAGTTTTCATGGTTTACTCAGTGTTTTCTTGCTTGGATAAGCCTGACAACACTTTGACTTTGGATATCCTTTACACTGTGATAGTGTAAAAGATTTTTTGGGCAAAACCCTAATTTTACGCATATGCTCAAACTTATGCGTAGAACTCTCTCCGCATAAGATTTTTCTTACGCCTAAGCTCTGTCTTACGCATAAGCTAATCCTACGCCTAATTTTTCTATGCTTAACTTTCAGTTTACGCATAACTTTAGTGTTTCTCAATTCTTACGCGTAAGCTAATCCTACGCGTAACTATCGCTTTTACGCGTAAGTTTGGTGTTTTTACGCTTAAGTGTTACTTTGCGTACACTTGGTTTCTACGCCTAAGGATACTTCATCAACAACGTTTCATTCGACTACAAGGATCCATTTAACAACACAAGTTTTCAACATGTCACAACCACCATACTCTAACTACTTTCCTTACATGTATAATCAAGTACAACAACAGCAACTAAGTCCACAACATCAACAATTTAATCAACAACAACAAATTTATCAACAACAATTTAATCAACAACATACTCCACAACTTGGAGCAATTCCACCACAAATGGTTCAACCACCACCTAGTCTTCAAGTACAACCTTACACAAACTTTTACAATCAACATCCATCCAGGAGTACTATGAAGGAACCGACATGGTTTGGCAAGATGTGTGAAGCCTTAAGTAGCCAACAATCAATTCATGAAGCTGGCTCACTTGATAGACCTCCAATGCTCACTCCCGGAAATTCTGATCAATGGGTGATAAGGCTCTTTAGGTTTTGTGATCTAAAGAAGCCACATGGAAAGTTCTTAAAGAAGGTCATTATGGAAGGTCCATTTCGGATGCCTACTGTTGTCACACCCGCAGATCCAGATGCCAATCCACCAAGAGATGCTGTCACCAACATTGCAACTATCTCAGACCTCACTGCTGATGAACTTCTACATTTTGAAGCCGATGAGCTAGCAATGCGATACATCCTTTTGGGATTACCCAACCCGATCCTTCGAAGTGTTGATGCTCAAAAGATAGCTAAAGCAATGTGGGAACATATTCATCTTCTAATGGAAGGCACAACACTCAATCAGGAAGACATGGAATCCAAAATCTACTTGGCTTATGAACACTTCATGACAGAACCAGGAGAGACATTAGAGTCATATCATCATCGCTTTTCAGATATCATTAATGATTTGGACAAACACAACATCATCATGCCACGAATTGCTGTCAACACTAAGTTCCTAAGTAGTCTTGGTCCAGAATGGGAGAAATATGTCATTTTTCTCCGTCAAGCTAAGAATCTTCATCATGCTACATACGGATTGTTGTACGACTATTTGAAGCCTCACCAAAAAAGAAGTTGACAAAGAAAGGACTATCCATGGACTCCCAGCTCCACAGTCACTTCCGGACAATCAACAACTTGCTTTGTGGGCTCAAACTAGTTTTCCTCCTCAACCTGCTCCTCAACCCGCTCCTCAACGAACTGCAACAATTACACCATATAATCCGTCACAACAACAATCTCAAGAAACTCAATTATTTCCATACAACAACAATACTGATCAAGCGCTTTACAGTGAAACTGACGAAGACTCCGATGCTTTCGATGAATTGCAACAAGGATTTGTTATGATTGCTAAAGCCTTCGGCCGGTATACAAACAAATCCAACAATCGCATTCGTTCCTCATCAAACACAAGGAATCAGGCTGTTGTGAACAATGGACGCGTTGAAGTTCAGAATCGTGGTTATGGTCGTCAGATGGGAGGTGGTCAAGGTTTTAATGCTATGGGAAGGAATAACATGGGTGCTCCACAACAACAGAGATCTCAAGTGGTTGAACAGGGGAATGCTCAGAATGGGGTTAATGGTCTTCGTTGTTATAACTGTAATGAGAAGGGTCATCTGGCTAATGCATGACCTAAGCCGAGGACAAGAGGTAGTGCCTATCACAAAGAGGCTTTGCTCTTGGCTCTCAAGGATGAAGCTGGTGGAACTCTTTCCAAAAAGGAACAGAGCTTTATGGCAGATGAAGATTCTGATGATGATATGGAGGACTTGCAGGCTAATGCAGCAGTGATGTTAATGGCACAAATGTAAGCTCTTCACATGAGTGATACAGGCCCAGTGTATGACACTGATGGCATGTCTCAGGTACCGGAACAAAATATACTCATTACTGATCTGATATCTCCGCCAATTTCTCCATCCGACAAGGATCAGAGTGTTCAACATGAGCAATCCACATCTCATTCCGATGATTATCAAATAGATCCCGTAGTTATATTTGACGATCAAGATAACTTTATGGTTAATATTGATAATCAAGTTGACTCTGTGGTTATATTTGAGGATCTAAATAATGATCATGTTGAGACTCACGTTGAACAAGATGAGCTTTTGTCTAATAGAGAAATTGAGCTCCTGACCTTAATTTAAGACCAAGAATCTCGTTTGGAAATTTGCAAGCAATTAAAAGATAAAAATGCACTGTTAATTAGGGATAATGAATGCTTAATTAGACAAATCAACGTTTTTAAAACTGAAGAAAAACGTGAACATGGTTTTGAAGTCGCTTTTGCTAAATCTCATCAAAACGAAAAATCATTAGAACGACAGATACGTGATCTAGCCGCATCCAAGAATGCTTTGTTGTATCAAATAGAACAACTGAAACATGAACATAAACAACAACTTAACGCTCTTACTTTGGAAACTCAAAAAGCCAAAGCTGAGTTGTTAACTTGTCAAAAATAGTTCTCTGAGTACAAAAAGCATTCCACGAAACGAATAGATAACTATCTTGAGGAAATTGTCGACTTACAACACAAAATCATAGAGTTTCGAAATGTTGTTTATAAACATGGTGAATCAATCACAACGATTAAAAAATTTACTTTCAAACCAAATCCAAATGGATATGGACCGAATCTTGCTGATTACAAACCTAAGTTTTCAAACAGAGCATTCAAACCAAATCCTAAAGTTTACAGTGCAGAACATAGAATTGATGATTCAATTATGACTGTTGTTGAATATAATCGCATGGAGGAATTAGATGCAGATAACGAGAGTCGGTCAAAAATGGAAAATGTCGTTTCTAACAAACCATTTAACTATTCAAAAGCCGTAACTTTTGTCACATAACAAGATACTTCTAACAAACCTTTGGTTATCACACCAGTTTCTGAAGTTCGTCCCCAACATAATGGTGCATAAATTAATGGTCCTTTACCTTCACTTAGTGAAGTAAAATCAAAAGCAGAAAGTTTTCGAGTTATAAAATACTTTGACACTTTCTTATCTGACATCAATATTGGAACGTGAGATTGAATTTCATTCTGAAATAAAAGTTGAACATTTTCAATCGCCTCTGGCGCGAGAACAAAGATATATTCTTCAGAAAAGAATTTTACCCCATGTCAAAAATTTGAAAACTTGTGCACTATATTGGGAAAGGGATTTTCACAAGAAACTTGGTCTCATGAAAACAGTTTTCGAGAAAACAGAAACATCGATTTCAAATACTAAACGTAAAAAGAAATTGTTGAGAAAAGATGTTGATCGACTCTTGAAAGATGTTATCTATGCTGATATCAATAATCTTGTGTTATTACAATCTGTTGCATATGCATCTGATCATATCTCTGCTGATTCTATTGATTCTGTTAATATTGTTGAGAATACTGATAATGTGCCTCAGATCGAGTCTTTAAAAGTTGAAAATGAACGACTGTTAAAAGAGCTTTCAAATGCAAAATGTCGTCTTCAATGGTGTGAAAAAGATTGTCAAAATCGTGAACTTGCTTTGCAAAACAAAATCAACCAGTTGCAATCCAAAACGTTTAATCCAAAATTTGAGCAACTGGATGATCAAAACGCTTCTTTGAAGTGTCGAATCTCAAAATATGAACAAGAACTTGCAAAAGTTAAAAAGGAATATGGTGTCATATTTGATTTACTCAAACAAACTCGTGATGAAGCATCAAACGAACTTGATCATTATCTTGCACACACTAGAGAAGTAATGAATTTTTCTGGAAATCTTCGTTCTGAAAATCAAGAACTGGTGCACACTATCTTTAAGTTAAGGGAAATGTTAGGAAAGTATGAACAAGTTCAACCTAGCATCATTAAGAGAATTGCACCTGTAACACTTAGCAAACGTGACCCCAGAATGCCTACTGACAAACCACAAGATACTAATGTGCTTCCCTCTACTGAAACAGGAATAGTTGCTTCTTTTCCAAACGTCCGCACTTCACAGCCTAGGAGCAATACAAGGAAGAATAGGAAGTTGCGACCTAAGAAAAGAACAATAAAGAATGCTGAAGTAGAAGAACACCTAGGACTTTGAATAAGACTCAAGTTGCACCCACTTTAGATATTGCGTTTGACAAATGTAATGGAAAAAGTGTTGTAACGAATGCTAAACCTTTAAGTACTTTTGATATTCAGTCTGATGCTTCTTGTGTTATTTGTCGTAAAAGTATGCTTTCTGATTGTCATGAAAAATGTGTTGCTAGAGCTATCTTGTCTCGTTTAAGGAACCCTAAGAATCGGAATACCTTTTGGTCCACTAATGCTTCTAAGTCTGTGCTTGGTACACCGCCTTCTTTAGATTCTAAGAAACGCATTAATGTCCCTGTAGCTCCAGTTTCACCTCCAAGGAATGTAGTACCACCTAGTGCATTCACTAAGACTAAAGTTAAGACTAGTTGGAGATGGCAGAAATGGATACATAATACACTAGGATTTAAATGGATGCCCAAAATCATTGATGTGTGTATTCCGACTATAATTGCTTCGAAACCCTCTAACTCTTCGGGTTCCACATCTACTTCTATTCCATATGTGTCGTCTGTGTGTAATGCAGGTGATACAGATCATCCTTTGGATTGTTGATAGCGGGTGTTCTCGACACATGACATGCAACCTTAAACTGTTATCAAACTTTGTCGCAAAGTTCATTGGCACTGTCAGATTCGGGAATGATTACTTCGCAGCTATCATGGGCTACGGAGATTATATCAATGGCAATATCGAAATTAGCATGGTTTATTATGTGGAAGGCCTCGGTCACAATCACTTTTCAGTCGGTCAATTCTGTGATGCAGACTTGGAAGTTGCTTTTTGGGAGAAAACTTATTTCATTCGTGATCTACAAGGAAACGATCTCATGTATGGCTCTTGCAATTCCAGTTTGTACATAATCTCAATGCAAGACATGGTTCCTTCATCTCCCATATGTCTACTTTCAAAGGCAACACCAAAAAAATCTTGGCTATGGCACCGTCGTCTCTCACATCTAAACTTTCAAACCATAACCAACATTGCTCGACACAAACTTGTTGAAGGTCTCCCGAGATTTCGGTATTCTAAAGATCACCTATGCTCAGCTTGTGAACAAGGGAAAAGCACTCATGCTCATTTTCCTTCAAAAGTGGAACACATCTCTCAGCATGTGCTTCATCTTCTTCACATGGATTTGTGTGGCCCGATGCGCATGCAGACGATTAATGGCAAACGCAACATCTTGGTAATTGTTGATGACTACTCAAAATGGACTTGGGTTTATTTTCTTCGAAGTAAAGATCAAGCTCCACAGATGATCATCACCTTTCTCACGAAAATTCAAATTCAGCTCCGGAACACCGTCAGACAAATTCGAACAGACAAAGGAACTGAATTTGTAAATCAAACTCTTCGGGAATATTATGAGAAAGTAGGAATTGAGCATCAAACATCCATTGCACGTACCCCAGAACAAAACGGAGTTATTGAAAGACGAAACCGTACATTAGTGGAAGCTGCTAGAACGATGTTAATCAATGCTAAACTTCCAGATTACTTGTGGGCTAAAGCTGTCTCAACTGCATGCTACACTCAGAACACTTCAATGATTACAAAACGACACAACAAAACACCATTTGAGCTTATCCACAACCGAAAACCGAATCTCAAACACTTTCATGTATTTGGATCCCTTTGCTATCCGAATAATGATCGGGATGAATTTGGTAAGCTTAAAGCCAAAGCTGACATTGGAGTCTTTATTGGATATTGTGAGAATTCTAAAGGTTACCGGATCTGGAATCGTCGAACAAAGCAGGTTATGGAAACGATTCATGCAAATTTCGATCAGCTTACTGAAATGGCTTCTGAGCATAACAACTTGGAACCCGGTCACAACCGTTTAAACTTCCCTCAAACCCCATCATCAGCTGAACCAAGCCCCCAGCTTACTCGTCAACAAATGGAACAGCTATTTGCTCCGCTGTTTAGTGATGAAATTGATGAACGTGCTCCAGGTGTATCCGATGTTTCCGCTGCTCAACCTGATCTTATTCCACTACCTGATACACTTGCTACAACAACTACGGTTGAAGAAGCACCACCAGTTGACTCTACAACAACAGTTGAACAAACTGCATCCAACGACGCTGAACCAGCTGATGATATTCTTAATGAAGTACCCCCACCTGCAGATTTTGATCAAAATGCGTTCTTAAACCCGTTTTCTAATGAAACTGCTGCACTTGATGTTGCGGAATCATCTACAAGCCATTTGAATCCTCAAAATCTGCACAATGTATACCAACATCAACCCTCTACACATCGTTGGACAAAAGACCATCCTCTTGAGAATATTATTGGTAACCCGAATCAACCAGTCGTAATGAGACAACGTCTTCACACAGATGGTGAACATTGCATTTATGCACTCACTGTCTGCCAATCTGAGCCTAAAAACATTAAAGACGCAATGACAAAGGACAAATGGATTGAATATATGCAAGAAGAACTTAACCAATTCAAACGTCTTGAAGTATGGGAACTGGTTGAAAGACCAACAGGAGTCTACGTCATTGTTCTCAAATGGATTTGGAAGAACAAATTGGATGCTGAAGGGAACGTAATCAGAAACAAGTCACGTCTGGTGGCTAAGGGTTATAGACAGGAAGAGGGTATTGACTTTGAAGAATTATTCGCTCCGGTTGCTCGTCTTGAGGCTGTCCGGATCTTTCTCGCATTCGCGGCTCATATGAATATAACGGTCTTTCAGATGTACGTCAAAACTACTTTTCTAAATGATCAACTGAAAGAAACGGTTTATGTCAGCCAGCCAGAAGGATTCGTTGATCCCGCGTTCCCGAACCATGTCTACAAATTGAACAAAGCTCTGTACGGACTTAAACAAGCTCCTCGGGCGTGGTACGATAAGTTATCATCCTTCCTCATTGCCAATAATTTTACCAAAGGTTCGGTCGACCCAACTCTTTTCATACAATATCACAGGGCACATATCTTAATTGTTCAAATTTACGTGGATGACATCATTTTTGGGTCAACACATAAAAAGTATTCAATCGCTTTTGCAAAACTAATGAAGAAACATTTTGAAATGTTCATGATGGGTGAACTTTACGTTCTTTCTAGGACTGCAAGTTCATCAATCACCCCGTGGTATTTTCTTGAGTCAGTCCAAATATGCCCTTGAAATTCTTAACAAATTTGGAATGCAAACCCGTGACACCTATGCCACACCAATGACTCATACCAAGAAGCTAGACGCTGATTTACATGGGAAATTGGTGGACCCTACCAAATACCGTAGTATCATTTGGTCTCTCATGTATCTAACAGCTAGCAGGCCTGACATTGTTTTTGCCGTATATCTCTGCTCCTGTTATCAGTCAAGACCAACTGAAACCCACCTTTCTAAGGCTAAAAGATTCCTCCGATACATCAAGGGAACCATTAACTTGGGGATCTGGTATCCGAAGGATTCTGGTTTTGAACTAATAGCTTTTTCAGATGCTGACCACGCAAGATGTTTAGATTCACGGAAAAGTACTTCAGGAGCATTACAATTTCTTGGTGATAAACTGATGTCATGGCAATCGAAGAACAGGATTGTACATCGCTGTCCTCAACCGAAGCATAATATGTAGCCATGTCGGCGTGTTGTGCTCAAGTCATTTGGATGAGAACACAACTCAAAGACTATGGTTATGTATTTGACAGAATCCCGATGTACTGCGATAATCGGAGTGCTATTGCGATCTCGTGCAACTCTGTTCACCATTCGAAATCAAAGCACATCGAAATGACTTGAGCACAACACAAAATATTCTTCTATCTATATTTCTTTTTAACATGGCAAGTAAAAATCTTCCGTCAACACTCAAATCTTTCAAAATTCAGTATTTTTCGATCAAGTGTTGACGGGGAGAAAGCAAATATTTTTCGGTTTCATAAAACCTTGTACTTGCATGTTACCTTATCCCGGTTGTTTCTTTAATAATGGTGGTCACATTTCTGGTTTACTGACATTCCTCGGACTAAAATTTATAAAATTTCATTATTTCTTAAGTCGAGGGGAAAGTGTCGTCAAATTTCTTTCCAAATATCTCTCGTTTGGTAACCAAAACGGAAGTTATGGACATTAGATGTAAATGGAAAAGGTGCAGGGTCTAAATGTGTCAAAAGATTAAAGTAATTTTTTAACAAAAACCCACCTAACTTTTCATAAACATTAACTTCACCTCATTTATTATCCACCAACTCATATCCTACGCGTAAAAATCAACCCTCAAATCCGTTCGTTTGATCATCAATTTGTAAGTGGAAAATCATTCTTTGCAACTTTCTAAGCATAGGTTTTAAATCGTTTTGAAATCCAACGGCTAGATTTTTATCTAAAAGTGATTTTGTGTTCTACGCTTAAGCGTATGAACACAAAATCATGTGTGAGTGATTTTTGGTTAGAATGATAGAGTCAAAATGTTTACATAATCACATTGAAACCTTTTTTATCATTAAACCTCACCCAGATACACAAATTGATTGATTTTGAGAATTAGGGTTTATGCTTAAGATTGGGTACTTTCATATGTGAGTGTTTCTAGTTAAAAAGATTGTTGTGTGATGTAGTTTACAAGATGAATTGACCGTATCCGTGTTTAGAATCAACCCAGAAACACTAATTGCTAGTTAATTAAGATTTAGGGTTTATGTTCTTGATATTTGGGTATTTTTGATTCATTTAGAGTTTGATGTTAAAACTTGGACAGAACTTCTCACTAGGCTTCTTAGAATTACCAGAACAAGTTTTGTGCAAATCCTATGGGTAGAAAGCTTACACGTAGAAATTAAGCCTTAGGGTTTAGGTTTACGCGTAAACTTATTCTACGCATAACTGCTTAAATAAGTATTCATGATTTGATTTGAAAAGGAATGAATATATGTGTTAAGATTGGTGATATGATGAACTTATTTCAGGGCTTCTACGCGTGAAAATTCAGAATCAAGGTTACTTGCCATCTACGCATAAGGATCATCTTACGCGTAGCATGTTATGCGTAAGAGAAATCTTACGCATAACGTTTACGCGTAAGGTTCTATATTGGGGACTACGCGTATCTTGTGAAGGATATGCGTAAACAGTAACCTCTACGCATAAGGTTTACTCTTACGAGTAAGCCTTACGCGTAAGGTTCCATATACGCTTACGCGTAAGCTCTACGCATAAGGCCCTCTTTTCCTACGCGTAAGTCAAAAACCTACGCGTAAGCTTACGTTTACGCGTATACCGCTCATGTTTACGCATAAGCTTGCCATTTCTACGCCTAAGCCTAGTTTTAACCTTAATTATGAATTGTTACGCGTGCAAACTTGTAAATAAATAAATCATAACGCCACGAAACCAATAATGTCACTAATAAGCTTAATCGTTTAATAAGTTGTGAAAAATACGTGAAAACATGGACTTTAAAACTTAAAGTTAATCAACTCACGAAACTTATCACGACGTCTTTGGACTATTGGACAAAAAAGTGACATTGGACTCGTAACAATCATCGACATATCACATTCAATAATTAGACAATAAAACCATCTGTTGACTAATGTAATGTCTTTCGATATGTTGGTTCTTTTGGCTAAATAACTTTCAGATCACGACATGGACGCTCAAATGCAGAATGTGGATGCACCAAACGTTCTCACCGTTGAAGATATCTTCCCGAATGACTATCCAATGAAGATTGGAAAGAACAACCTTCGTGTTGATTTTGATACTCTCACCTGCTCAGAGTCTTCTTGTCTAATTGTTGTGGACATTCTGAAGAATCATCCTTATTAGAACATGCTCACCAATTCTGCTAAAGTGCCGGAGATCTACATTCACCAGTTTTGGCATATAATGCGAATGATCAAAGGACAAAATGCTGTGACGGTGACGCTCAATGATAAACAAGTCACCATCACACCAGCAGACTTAAGGGCTATTGTCCTCATGCCTGTCATCGAGCCAACCGGATACAATGCCACACCAACTGAAGAGGCTGTTCTGCAATTCATGATCGATATTGGTTATGACGAAGCTTCAGGAGTAATCACAAAGCATTCATACATGGATCTTAAGAATATTCCTCAGCCATGGAGAACTCTCTACATCATCATCACCAAATCTGTTTCTGGACGTGATAGTGGTTATGAGCATCCCACGCTCATGGAACTACAGATCTTTTGGGCTTTGGTCAACATGAAACACATTGAAGTTGAAGCACTGATATGGAACGGCATGATGTCCTTCCTCAAAATGCTTAGCTCCAAGATCCCATGTATCAGGTATACCAAGCTGTTGATCCAAAGAGCTCTAGGGTACAATCTTGAGATCCCCAAGAGACTCGATGACCCAAACAATCACTCCATGTTGTATGAGCCTACACTCACAGTCAGATTCAAGGAATCTACAACGAAGAAACAAGGTGTAGTGCTGCCTGATTACCTCATAATTGATGATATCAAACAACTATACTCGTACAAATGATATCTGGTTGCAGTTGAAGAAGGCAAAGTAGGCTTTCTTGATGACAAATCTTCTGGTACACCCACTAGAAAAACCAGGAGAGGCAGTGCAGGAAGTTTTACAAGCACTGAGAGTCAAAGAAAGTTCCCTAAGAGGAATCCTACACACAAAAGGAAAGTTCCCTCTAAGGAAACTGTTCCTATTCCTATTCCCAAGTCTGAACCGCAACTAAAGCTACTGGATGAAAGCTCTGAGGAAACCGAATCAGACGAAGAGGTCACCTACTCTGAAACTGCAATCGATGTCACTCCAACGGTAGCTAAACCTCCTAGTCCAATAGCTGATAAAGGAAAAGGGAAAACTCCTATGCTTGAGCATGATAAGGAAAGCTCTGAAGAAGAAACAGTTTATGAGCAAAGAGAATATCAAAAGAAGTTGAAGGAACTCAGAAACAAAATACTTTGCCGATGAATTCATAAAGGATCAAACTCGTGGCCCTGGAGGATCAAGTGGTGGAACTCAAGCCACACTAGTTTTCGATGCGGTTAATCAACCCGATAAGGGAACTGGTACCACCACCACCCACGAACAACAACAAAGGCAGATTGAGGATTCCATCAACTTTGACATAGAGGAACCAGACACGGAAAAGACTGAGAAAACTTCTGGCGAAGATACTAAGGCTGATGAAATGGCTAAGTCTGGAAATGATGATGATCTTGATTATGACACTTTTCTTCTAAAAAGTCCCGCACGCTCCAAGGAGGAAACTTCTGAGCCTCCTAAAGACCCTGAGCCACCTCACGACTCCTCATCATCAGACTAGTCTTCTCACTCTTCACCTCCACCATCCAAAGGCACAACCAGATCCACATCTAAATCCGTGAAGAAACCAACAGACTCTTGGATACCCGGGCTAAAACAAAGATTGTTAAAGCTGTCAAGCAAGTCAGGAAGAAAGACTCGCTCAACAAAAAGCTAAATCGACTCGCTGACAACATCAATCATCTTCATGACGAGATAGACAAGATGTCAAATGAAAGGGAGTATATCCAGAAGTTCATGCAACGTGACATCCAAGGGGAAATGAATAATATGATCAGGGAATACACTCATAAATTCCTCCTCTATATTGTTCCTGGTGTGACAAGGGAGATGTTTACCAGATAGCTCTATCCAAATCTCTTGAAATTGGCCAAGTAAACAATGCAATCCACTCCAGTAACAATGACGATCAATCTAATGGAGCCTACAGTTCTCTCTGATGCAGAGTTGATTTCCAAGCTGGTGCTACAAATGGGTAAACGATCTGGAACTTTCACCTCTGATGAAGGTAAACTTTTTGAGGCATTACTGGAATATCAACTCAAGACTTCATGCAAGGAGCAAGCTGAAAGGCCTAAGCGTCCAAGAGACGATGATGATAAGGATAAAGATAAAGATAAAGAGCCTAAACGCCCATAGAAATCTGATGAATCATCTTTCATGCAACCTCCACCTCAAAGGACTCCAGCTCAACAACGATCTCTTCCACGCTCTTCTGCTGACAAACCTCAGGACTCTGAGTTACCACCCCAGATAGAGAAAACCGGTGATCACTTCGAGTACACTGGTGGTGACGATGAGGAAGTCCCTGAGCCCCAACAACAACCCACCTCTCCCGTTTCGACAAAGAAACCAACATCATCATCTAGGCCAAAGAAGAAGAAGAAGACGCCTAAGGCTGATGTCATCTCATGGCTAGACAAAGATGACACCAAATATGACTGGTTCTCTGCACTTGTTGATGCTACTCCTGCCCTAACTGACGATCAAGATATGCTAGAAGGTCGAACATTGGAGCATGCTAAGTTTCTTCAAGAAAAGTTTTGGGTGAAAAAGATGACCAAGTCAGAATTAAAACGCATCAAGAATGAAGCTTTTCAATTGCTTAAAGACAACTCGGAAAGTGCTATCGAAGTTGAATACCATCTTGAAAACATAGCACGAGCCATGTCTAACAACATTGATTGGCTAAACCCTGAGGCAAACATTGACTTCACCAGAAGAGACAAGGCTCCATACTACACCGATTGGACAAGACCTCTACCAACGATTGGCCAACCAGAACAACCTAACATTCCATTCCGCTACTTCTTCAATAATGACCTGGAATTTCTTCTACACGGTAGCGATGGTTCAAAAAAAATACGCTACATCACTTACACTTCCGTTCCCAGCAGCCATATACTCCAACTGCATAGCCATCGAGGAAAAGGCTACCCACATGTTTTCCAACAGCGTGGAACAGTATGACATTGATGCAATATACGGGATCACCATTGGCCGGAACGCTGACGAATCTACTACAAAAGCTGCCAGGTTCGAAAGTCTCAACATGAAGTGTACAATACAAAAGGGATCGTTGCTGTTAAGCATGTAGCTCTTTCGTCTAAATGGGATTACACCTTCCTCAAGAATATCGTGGTCAAAAGACAAGACGAAAGGGACTATGCATTCTGTGAAGCGGACTTTCAGAATTTGTCTCTCAACGACATTGAAGATCTGTATCTTGCCAAGGTACAGGGAAGAATGAGACAATTCTCGACTGAAATCCAATGTGAATACATCAAGTCCCTGCTCATCTTCATCAGAATCATAGTGATCCAGGAACGTGTAGAAGACTTGTAAGTTGTCGTTGAATCCTATCAGACACGTGTCAACTTCACCAGACCTCAGCTAGAACTTCCTGACATCAACCATCTTCCTCAATACACTCTCATCAGCAAACCCTTTGGCGTAGTCTACCGTAGTAAACTACACCGCAACTGCTTGATGGCGTGTAGAGATCTTCATAAGTTTGGAGATCACACACTGAAGACAGTCAGGGACGGCTTAGCTTATAGGTTGAAGGCGATACATGAAGGCATTGGGTCACCTAAGCGATGGAATTCTCAGGAGAGACGGGATGTTAAGAGGATCATCGAGCGGATTGATGAAAGGTTGTTCAGAAGGGACCAGTTCAGAACTCTAGAGAGCTTCGTAGGTGGTCGTCCCAGGATTACTCTCATAGGCTATCAACGCCCAGTTCGCATTCCTGGAGTTATTGCTGGACTACCTGGTACCCCTTAAACTGTTTCATTTTCTATTTGGATGTGTGATTATATTTAACATGGCTTGTGCACAAATTACAGTGTACAACCCGTACTTGTAATGAAAGGACCCTGTGGTACGCTTCAGTGCCACAATCCTTATAAAAGAAGCGAAAGCTTCTTACTTTTGAGTAAACTTATCAAACCTTTCATCTTTCAAAGGTTTTGCTCAAAAGAACAAGTACTTCCCCTTATGATTTTCAAAACCTCAACCGTTAATATCACTTGTTGAGGGGGAGTATTTGATTAAAAACTTTGTTCACAAATTTTTCTTCGTGATAATCTTCCCGCAAAACTCGAAATGGACATATTCGAAATCAAAATTTCATCAAAAATAACATTTATATTTCATTTTTGAGGGGAAGAAAAATTACGTGATAAGAAATATGCTGTGAAATTGCAAATGAATCGTAGTGCCACAGACTTAATTAATGAATTGACGAATCTTAAATGTCAGTAACTCGAAAAGACTTGTCCGGGACGGGTAATAATTTCAAGCTAGTTCGCTAGTGATGTAAACGTGTCTCGCGAAGGACTTGTCCGAGTAGAATGTACCATTCGAGAAACTCTTGGTAGACATGAACTTTGACGGGTTTGACAACCTTTCGAGGCTTGTTCACACCTTCAAGATAGTAATTAGAGCTAGTTGTCACCTAAAAGCTGACAATGTAACTCTTTAACTATGCAACCTAACGGTGTCTCGCGGGGGATTGTCTATCTTGAGTTGATCAATTCAAAAAGTGTGCGCTCTTCTTTCACCATGCAAAATCCTGTCAAAACACTTAAGCATGTGTGGAGGGGGAGTATTTCTGCAAAATCTTAAACTCTCAACAGTGGTATTAAAGTGTTTCTTATTCATAACCACTTTGAGAGATTTTCGTGAAAATGGTTTTATGGCAATGGAGTTATAAGGTGATTAAGGTTAGGAATAACCGTCCTATGATCCGCTAGAGCCGGAGGGATCTACCCAAGGACACTACCAATAGTTATAATTAGAAGTCCTTAGGTATGATTATAAAAAGGAGAAAATGAGAATCGGAGAAAGAAGGAGTTGAATAATTAAAAAGAAAATCAAAGAAAAGGGTGAAAATAAATAGCCCTTCAGATTATTCAACTTAGGGCAGCTACCGGGTTCAATTCATATGCTACTGGTTGTCACTTGATGACTCCGGTATTGAAGATCAAAGTCGTCATGGACCCAGTGACGCATGCACTAAACCTTCTTAGCCACTCAAGTTTCTCTCAACATAAGCTTGTTTCATTCTCACAGGGAACCCTACGTAAACTATCGGCTTTCTCTTAGAGATTGATGGTATTGAAGAAGGAGACCCTCTCCCTAGTCTCCGCTCAGGAAAACCAAAGTGCACTATTGAGTCTAGAGTCACGAGATTCATCAAAAGATCTCTTAGGTACACTTGACATTTTATCGCTTGTCGTTCAACAATAAGAACGCAAGTGATACTTTATCGTGTCCTTCACAAATCTTAGCAATCTGTCGAGAACATTTATGAGAGGTTCACAATCGTGATCCTCAGTGATTGAATGGAAACTCCTGCCAGGGTCAACATCAAACAGCCCTGACAGCAGGTCACTTCGGTAACTCCCCGTGGATTACGCTTAGTGGTCTCAAACGGTCTACTATCGTGGGGTGATGCTTCGGTGTACCTCAGAGACTCATCTGAACCGTAGGTGTACTTTGGTACATCGCGTTATCTCACTTGTGGGACTCCGGTTCAGGAACAGCCTTTGTGAGAATTAGAGTTGTGTTTTCACACTATGCTGTTAATACTCTCAAAGTTCAAACTTGTAAGTGCTGGAATCCGCTTATCACTAACCTTTCTTATGTTCTCTTCTTATGGAAGCTCTGGAGCAGACTGATCGTGCAGATTCTTCACATGCTCATACCAACAACATCGGAAGTTCTCTCAGAAGGCAACACTAAGTCAGAATGATTCTTCATCAAGTCAAAGAATCTACAAAGTTTAAAGACTAAGAGAACTACATCAGTACTGAATTCCAACATTAAAGAGCGTGTGAGCATGTTGAAGAAAGACGTGGAGACACAGGAGCAACGAAGAAGACCTGATGCAGACAACAACAACATACTATCACTACCATCACAAAGAACAAAGTTCAAAGAACAAAGAAAATGATGACGTCAATGCAGAACTGTTCAAAGGAAACAATTTCTCTACTCTGGGGAGATTGTTCGAATCAAGACACTTCTTCTCACAAGAAAGAAGAATGTCAGAAGACGTCAAAGCTACTATTAAATCAGCACCTACAACGTTTATCACTCTTTCATTCATCACCAACACTTAGGGGGAGATTGTTGGAATCACTCCTAAACCTTAATTCAAGTGTTAGTGATTCATATGTAATAGTTAGCTTAATATGGCCTTTATGTTTGATATTATGCTTAGGCTTATGTTGAAGGCCCATAAGCCTTGGCCCAAGCCTAATAAGGAAAGGATGGGAACTTGGTGTGTTGCCCTAGTTCCCTCCTATAAATACCTCTTGTAAACCTTCTATTGAAGGTTGGTTGTTCACTTTACTTATTCACTCTACGCATAACATTTCTCCATTACTTAGTCGTGTGTTTGTATTGTGTTCATCCGATCACTCTCTTCTCTATTTCTTATATTGATGCTTGTGTTACTAATATGGGAACCTAACAAAAATTCATCCAGTTCCTCTGGAGTCAAACACCTCATGCCAATCCGGTGGATCAAATCATTAAACCTAGCAGGAGCCAAGGATTTGGTGAGAAGATCCGCCAATTGGTGTTCAGTACCCACAAAATATAATTCAACGGTACCCATTTCCATATGCTCCTTTATGAAATGATATATAAGATCGATGTGCTTAGAATTGAAGTGTTGAACTGAGTTGCACAATATCGCAATTGCACTTCTGTTGTCACAATACATCGGAATTCGGTCAAATATGTAACCATAATCTTTGAGTTGTGTTCTCATCCAGATGACTTGAGCACAACAAGCAGACATGGCCACATATTCAGCTTCAGTCGATGACAACGATGTGCAATCCTGTTTCTTTGACTGCCATGACACCAATTTGCCACTAAGGAATTGTAGAGCTCCTGAAGTACTTTTTCGTGAATCAAAACAACCTGCGTGATCAACGTCTAAAAAAGCAATTAGTTTAAAACCAGAATCCTTCGGATATCAGATTCCCAAATTAATAGTTCCCTTTACGTATCGGAGGATTCTTTTAGCCTCAGTGAGGTGTTTCTCAGTTGGTCTCGACTGATAATGGGAGCAAAGATAAATGGCAAAGACTATGTCAGGTTTACTGGCTGTTAGATACATGAGAGACCCAATGATACTTCGGTATTTGGCAGGGCCAACCAATTTCCCATGCAAATCAGCGTCCAGTTTGTTGGTATGTGCCATTGGTGTGGCATAGGTGTCACTGGTTTGCATTCCATGTTTGTTTAAAATTTCAAGAGCATATTTGGATTGACTTAGGAAAATACCACGGGGTGATTGATGAACTTGCAGTCCTAAGAAGAACGTAAGCTCACCCATCATGGACATTTCAAAATGTTTTTTCATAAGTTTTGAAAATGCGTTTGAGTACTTTTTATGGGTTGACCCAAAAATGACGTCATCCACATAAATTTGAATGATTAAAATGTGAGCCCCGTGATATTGAATGAAAAGTGTTGGGTTGACCAATCCTTTAATGAAATTATTTTCAATGAGAAAGGAGGATAACTTGTCATACCATGCCCGAGGGGCTTGTTTGAGACCGTAAAGAGCCTTTTTCAGTCTATAGACATGATTCAGGAATTTTGGATCAACAACTCCTTCTGGCTGGCTCACGTATACCGTTTCCTTCAGTTGACTATTCAGAAAGGCAGTTTTGACATCCATCTGATATATAGTGATGTTCATGTGAGCCGCAAATGCCAGAAAAATCCGTACAGCCTCAAGACGAGCTACCAGAGTGAATGATTCTTCGTAGTCAATCCCTTCTTCTTGTTTGTAACCCTTAGCCACCAGACATGACTTATTTCTGATAACCGTACCTTCAGCATCTAATTTGTTTGTCCAAATCCATTTCAGACCGATGACATAAACCCCTGTTGGTTTTTCAACAAATTCCCATACTTCAAGAGTTCAAACTGATTAAGTTCTTCTTGCATGGATTCAATCCAGTTGTCTTTTGTCATAGCATCTTTAATGTTTTTGGGTTCAGTTTGACAGATGGTGAGGGAAAAAATGCAGTGTTCACCGTCAGTGTGAAGGCATTGTCTGGTAACGACTGGTTGATTCGGGTCTCCCATAATATTCACAAGAGGATGGTCTTTAGTCCAACGATGTGTGGAGGGTTGATGTTGATATACATTATGCAGATTAGGTGGATTTAAATGGCTTGTAGAAGATTCTGCAACATCAGAAGTTACAGTTGCATTAGCGAAAGGGTTGAAGAACGCATTTGGATCATAATCTGTGGGTGTAGGTACAACATGATTCAGAAGATCATTAGCTGGTTCAGCGTCATTGGATGCGGTTTGTTCAGCTGTTGTTGTAGAATCAATTGGAGGTGCTTCTTCAACAGTTGTTGTTGTTTCAGGTGTATCAAGGATTGTATTAGTATCAGGTTGAGCAGCGGAAACATTTGATACATCTGAAGCACGTTGATCAATATCATCACTAAACAAAGGAGCAAATAGCTGTTCCATTTGTTGATGAGTAAGCTATAAGCTTGGATCAGCTGATGATGGGGTTTGGGGGAAGTTTAGACGGTTATGTCCGGGTTCCAAGCTGTTATGCTTAGAAGCCATTTCTGTAAGCTCATCGAAATTGGCATGAATCGTTTCCATAATCTCCCTTGTACGACGATTCCAGATTCGGTATCCTTTAGAGTTTTCACAATATCTGACGAAGACTTCGATGTCAGCTTTAGCTTTGAGCTTTCCAAAGTCATCACGATCATTATTCGGATAACAAAGAGAGCCAAATACATGAAGGTGTTTGAGGTTCGGTTTATGGTTATGGATAAGCTCATAAGGAGTTTTGTTGTGGCGTTTAGTGATCATAGAACGGTTCTGAGTGTAGCATGCAGTTGACACGGCTTTAGCCCACAAGTAATCAGGAAGTTTTGCATTTATCAACATCGTTCTTGCAGCTTCCACTAACGTACGGTTTCGTCTTTCGACAACTCCATTTTGTTCAGGTGTTCGTGCAATGGATGTTTGATGCTCAATTCCCACTTTCTTATAGTATTCACGAAGAGTCTGATTCATAAATTCAGTTCCTTTGTCTGTTCTGATTTGTGACTGTGTTCCGGAGCTGAACTTGAATTTTCGTGAGAAAGGTGATGATCATCTGTGGAGCTTGATCTTTACTTCAAAGAAAATAAACCAAAGTCCATCTTGAGTAGTCATCAACAATTACCAAAATGTAGCATTTTCCATTAATCATCTGCACACGCATCGGGCCACACAAATCCATGTGAAGAAGATGAAGCACATGCTGGGAGCTGTGTTCCACCTTTAAAGGAAAATGAGCACGAGTGCTTTTCCCTTGTTCACAAGCTGAGCATAGGTGATCTTTAGAATACCGAAATCTTGGAAGACCTTTAACAAGTTTGTATCGAGCAAGATTGGTTATGTCTTGTGCATACATAACAGTGTACAGCCAATACTTGTAATGAAAGGACCCTGTGGTACGCATCAGTGCCACAATCCTATAAAAGGAGCGAAAGCTTCTTAATTTTGAGTAAAACTTATCAAAACTTTCATTTTTTCAAAGTTTTGCTCAAAAGAACAAGTACTTCCCCTTATGTTTTCAAAACCTCAAAAGTTAATATTACTTATTGAGGGGGAGTATTTGCCAAACAAAATCTTTGTTCACGAATTGTTCTTCGTGGAATTCTTCCCACAAAACTCAAAATGGTCATATTCGATATCAAATTTCATCAAAAATAACATGTATATGCCATTTTTGAGGGGGAGAAAATTTGTGTGATACAAATATGTTGAAAATTGTGATCGAATCTTTGTGCTAAGACTTAACCAATGAATTGACGAGAGTTGAACTGTCATACATCGAAAAGATTTATCTTCCAAGACTTATCCGAGTATATCGTACCTTTTCGAGAAACTCCTGATAGACATGAACTTTGACGGGTTTGACAACCTCTCGGGGTTGTCCACATCTTTAAGGTAGTTATTAGAGCTAGTTGTCACCTAAAAGCTGACAATGTATCTCTTTAACTATGCAACGTAATCGTGTCTCGCAAGGAATTGTCTATCTTGATTTGATCAATTCAAAAAGTGCGTGCTCTACCCTCACCGTGCAAATTTCTGTCAAAACATTTAAGCACGTGTGGAGGGGGAGTATTTCTGCAAAAGATAAAACTCTCACAGTGGTACAAACATGTTTTAATTCATAAACACTTTGAGAGATTCTTCATGAAAATGGTTTTATGGCATCATAGGTTAGTCATGGTGTTATAAGGTGACTAAGGTTAGTCATGGTGTTATAAGGTGGCACTAAACCTTCTTTGCCACTCAAGTTTCTCTCAACAGAAGCTTGTTTCATTCTCACAGGGAACCCTACGTAAACTATCGGCTTTCTCTTAGAGATTGCTGGTATTGAAGAAGGAGACCCTCTCCCTAGTCTCCCCTTAGGAAAACCAAAGTGCACTTATTGAGTCGAGAGCCACGAGATTCATCAAAAGATCTCTTAGGAACACTTGACATTTCATCACTTGTCGTTCAACAATAAGGACGCAAGTGATACAATTCTAGAGTCCTACACAGATCTTAGCAATATGTCAAGAACATTTATAAGGGGTTCACAATTGTGATTCTCAATGATTGAATGGAAACTCCTGCCAGGGTCTACACAAACAGCCCTGACAGCAGGTCGCTTCGGTAACTCCTTGTGGGTTACGCTTAGTGTTGTCTCAAACGGTCTATAGTCGTGAGGTGATGCTTCGGTGTACCTCAGCGACTCACCTGATCTGTAGATGTACTTTGGTACATCGTGTTAGCCTTCTTGAGGGCCTCCAGTTTCAGGAACAACCTTTGCTAGAATCAGAGTTGTGTTTTCACACTATGTTGTTAACACGCTCGAAGTTCGAACTTATAAGTGCTAGAAATCCCGCTAAGGAGATTCCTTTCAAGAATTGAGTCCTGAAAGTGTGGGTCATTACTTGAACTTGTTCAACGTAATGCCAACTGTCCCTTGTGAGATTCGGACGGCTGATTCGCCCAACCAAGGTGAATGGAATCAAGACATTCATCAGAAGAACAATCGTAGTGGTCAATTCTCTTAGAAACAACCACAATGATCGATTAGTGTTTATCACTAACCCATTCTTATGTTTTCTTCTTATGGATGCTCCTGGGAGATGATCGTGTTGATTTTCTACATGCTCATACCAACAACAACACAAATTGAAGTTCTCTCAAAAGGCAACACAAAGTCAGAATGATTCTTAGTCAAAGACAAAGAATCTACAAAATTTAAAGACTAAGAGAACTACATCAATACTGTAATCCAATGTCAAATAGCATGTGAGCATGTTGGAGAAGGACGTGGAGACACCTGAGGAATGAAGCGGACCTGATGCAGATTACCACACATAACATCACAATATCCACACCAGAACAAAGAACAAAGAACTATGATTTTGAAGACGTCAAAGCTAATAACTTCAAAGAAAAACAAGATCCTCACACTGTGGAGATTGTTAGAATCAAGGCACTTCTTCTCACAAGAAAGGAGAATGTCAGAAGATGTCGAAGCAACTACTATTACATCAACACCAACAACTTTCCAAGATTGCTGGAGTCATCTATTAATTACCAACACTTAGGGATAGATTGTTGGAATCACTCCTAACTTCTATTTCAAGTGTTAGTAATCAATATGTAATAGGTTGCTTAATTAGGCTTTTATGTTTGTTTTAATGACAAGGCTTATGTAGAAAGCCCCTAAGCCTTGGCCCAAGTCCAATAAGGATGGAAGGAACTAGTAGTGTTGCCCTAGTTCTCTTCCCATATAAATACCTTTGTAAACCTTCCTTAGAAGGTTGGTTGTTCACTTTCACATAATACATATGCATAACTTTTGTTCACTATTCATTCATGTGTTTGTGTGTGTGTGTTCATCCACTCTATCTCTTCTTTATTTCTTACATATTGATGCTTGTGTTCTATTATGGTGACCTAACAACTTCAACATTTCATGCCCCTGCCAAGAAATTTTTCAAATGAATTAACCATTAAGAAGTAAAGACTTCATCCTCCTTTTCAGCAGGTTCTGAGCACAACCTTGGGATGTAAAATAAACATGTGCTCCAGTCCACTGAATGTTCAGCTTTCCACATTGAACTCAGCTCCCAAGTTTCCTCAAGAGGGAGTTGGGTGTCCTAGCATTTAGTGACTAAGTTGGACTTAAACCCATCCCTTTAGCAGACTTTATAACCAAGTCTCTAGCCAATCCCTTCGTCAAGTGATCAACTAAATTTTGTTGAGATCTAACAAACTCTATAGATACCACCCCATTCATGATAAGCTCACGAATCATGCTATGTCTGACACCTAAGTGTCTAGACTTCCCATTGTACATCTGGCTATAAGCCTTTGCCAATGTAGCTGCACTATCACAACGGATAGAAGTAGGTGCTATAGGTTTAGGCTACAATGGAATCTCAAGAAGCAAGTTTTTCAACCATTCAGCTTCTTTACTAGCAGCTGCTAAAGCCACAAATTCAGATTCCATTGTTGAACTAGTGATGCAAGTTTGATTCTTGGATGCCCAAGAAATTGCACCTCCACCAAGTAGGAATACCCAGCCACCGGTAGACGAATAGTCTTCAGTGTTACTGATCCAACTTGCATCAGTGTATCCTTCTAACACTGATGGATAACTAGCATATGAGAGACTATAATCCATATTTCTCTTCAGATACTTTAGTACCCTCTGAACTGCTTGCCAGTGATGAGCACTAGGATTACTAGTATACCTGCTCAGTTACCCACTACAAAAGCAATATCTGGTCTTGTACAAGTCATGGCATACATCAAGCAGCCAATTACCCTAGAATACTCAAGTTGAGATACAACCTTGCCATTATTAGGCATCAACTTCTCACAAGTATCCATAGGTGTACTCACAGGAGTACAATCAAAGTAATTGAATTTCCTCAACACCTTCTCAATATAATGAGACTGAGAGATAGAAATTCTTTTACTTTTATGTTTAATCCGTATACCAAGGATAACATCAGCCTCCCCCATGTGCTTCATGGAGAACCTTGATGACAAAAATTCCTTTGTCAGGTCAACCTGATTTTGGTAAATGCCAAAGATCAACATGTCATCAACATATAGACAAATGATGACTCCTTTACCAGATTCATCAAATTGGCTATATACACATTTGTCAGACTGGTTAAGAACATAACCACTAGACAAAACAACTTCATCAAATTTTTGATGCCATTGCTTTGGTGCCTGCTTCAGTCCATAAAGAGACTTAATCAGTTTACACACCTTGTTTTCATTGCCAGGCAAGATGAAGCCCTGAGGTTGGATCATATAAACCTCCTCATCCAATTCACCATTTAAGAAAGCTGTTTTCACATCCATCTGATGAATAATCAGATTGTGAATTGATGCCAAAGCAATCAACAGTCTTATGGTACTGATACGAGCCACAGGGGCATAAGTATCAAAATAGTCTATTCCTAACTTTTGTTTAAAGCCCTGAATAACTAGTCTAGCCTTGAACTTTTCAATAGTTCCATCTACCTTCATTTTCTTTTGAAAATCCATTTGCAACCCAAGGGTTTGCAACCAGGTGGTAGATCAACCAACACCCAAGTGTTGTTGCCCATGATGGAATCCATCTCATCATTGATTGCTTATTTCCGGAAAGCAAATCCTAGGACTTTGTTGCTTCTTCAAATGTCTTGGGATCATCCTCAACAATGAAGCAATAGGAGTATTGGTCAGAGACCTCATCCCTAGTTCCTTCAATTAAATATAATTGAAACTCAGGTCCAAATGACTTTGGAGTCCTGACCCTTTTGCTCTTTCTGAGCACAGGTTCAGGTTGTTGAGCCACAAACTCATTAGGGACCTCTGATGATACTTCATCAGGGAACTTTGATACACTAGTGTCATGAGTTCCATTAGGAATCCTCTGACTTGGTCTAGGGACTGATGAGAATCTATTCTCATCAAACATTGCATCCCTTGATTCAATTATGGTAATTAATTGAAACATATTCATTAGGTTCAATAACATAAAAACCTAAAAGCCTTGGAATGCTCAGCATATCCAACAAAGATGCAGTAAATGCCTCTTTCACCCAAAGTTTTCAGCTTTGGATTAGGGAGTCTTACAACAGCCCTACAACCCCAAACCCTGAGATAGTTCAGGTTAGGTTTCCTTTTAGTCCATAGTTCATAAGGGGTAATTTTGTTCCTTTTGTTGGGAACCCTATTTAATAAATAGCAAGCTGTTAACCTAGCTTCACCCCAGAACCCTTGACCCAGTCCTGAATAGGACAACATGGAATTAACCATCTCCTTCAGCACCCTATTTTTCCTTTCAAAAATACCATTTTGCTGAGGAGTATAAGGGGTAGTCGTTTCATGGGTAATACCAACAGACTGAAGATACAGAGTATCCATGTACTCACCTCCCCTATCAGTCCTTAATCTGTTGATCAGGGACCCTAGTTGCAATTCAACTTCAGTTTTAAATACTTTAAATTTATCTAATGCTTCATCCTTAGTATGTAATAGATAGACATAACAAAACCTAGAAGCATTATCAATAAATGTCACAAAGTACTTCTTATTCCCCAAAGAGGGAGTGGCATGCAAGTCACACAGGTCACTGTGTATTAGCTCCAAGAGCTTAGTCTCATGTTTAACACCTTGAAAGGGTTTCTTAGTTATCTTGGTCAACATGCAAGTTTTACACTTTTCAGTGTCCATGTCAAATGTTGGGATTAACCCATCCTTAGACATATCTTGCATTCTTTTATAGTCTACATGGCCAAGTCTAGCATGCCAAAGGGTAGAGTTAGTCAGGTCAGTGGTGGTCACAAAGGATGAATTAACATAATCATTAACAATATTAAGCCTCAACATTTGGTTACATAAATAGCCAAAACCAATAAACACACCATTTTTAGACAAGACAAATTTATCAGATTCAATAACTTGTTTATATCCACAATTATTCAAAATACTATTTGAAACCAAGTTGTTCCTTATATCAGGAACATGAATAACGCTAAAAAAAGTTACAATCTTTCCATAACTAAACTTAAGATCTACACAACCACGACCATGCACCAAGACTGTTGACTCATTTCCCATGTGAAGAATAGAACCATCATTCAGTGACTCATAAGTCTTGAACCAGCTTCTATCTTTGCACACATGAACTGTTGCACTAGAGCCAACCCACCGCGCAACATCATCATCCTGCACATAATGAGATTCAGATACATATGAAACATAATAAATCTAAAAAGACATATCAAACATATTCTGACCTTTCAGTGAGTTGGAAGAACCACCACTCCCTGAACCATTAGTGCCTGATCCATTGGCTTTACCACCAACCTTAACACCTTTGCAATCCCTTTTAATGTGACCAGATTTGCCACATTTCCAACAAGTAGGTGTTGTCTTCTTGTTAGGATCTGCCCTTGTGTTGTCATGATGTTTACGTTTGCCTTTGTTGTCATTGTACCTGGTGGAGTTGTTATGCTCCACCATATTGACAACAAATGCACCAGCAGCATTGCTACTCTTTGGCTTGTCATTATCCTGCACCCTGAGAGATTCCTCAATGCGCAAATGACTGCCTAACTCAACCAGAGTTAACTCCTCCTTCTTTTGTTTCAAGGTATGCTTGAAATCTTTCCAAGAAGGAGGGAGTTTATCAATGACACAAGAGACTGAATTAGCCTCATCCATGTGCATATTGTGTTGTGTAAACCTTCCAAGTGTACCAAGAAGTTCATTATATTATTCCATAACTGGTCTTGAATCAGTCATTTTGTAATTTGTGAAATTACTTACAAGGAACTTCTTACTTGATGCATCCTCAGCCATATATTTGGCATCCAAGGAATCCCATAATTCTTTGGAAGATTCAAAATTCTGATAAATGTCAAACAGAGAATCAGACATACCATTGAGAATTAAGCCTATGCATATGTAGTCATCATTCTCCCATTTTCTCCTCCTCCTGATCTGCTCCACAGTAGCATCATCCCCATCATCAGGAATAGGAGTGGTTAGCACATACACCACACTCATGCTTGACAGCAGGAAGTGCATCTTCTTCTGCCATCTCCTAAAGTCCACCCCTTCAAACTTGTCCATCTTAGCAAAGTTTGAAGCCATGTGTTTCATTGCAGCAGCATCCATTGATTATCACAAAACTACTTTATTTTGATTGTTGGTTGGTATACGCCCAGAACAGGGTAAGACAATCAAAGGCAGCAATGCAATCCACTAGGTGGTTACCGGATATCACTTGGAATCGTGTAATCACTTTCCAAAGTAAACTATTCGACCCTAATGCCTGGGTTACACGAATATCTACTTGGGATAAGACCAAATGTTGTTATAGAATTAGGCACAATTCAATAACCTTTGCTTTCAAGTGTTTAGGCTTTCAGTTTGTTTCTCCTGATTGTGTATATTTTCTCAGTGTCTTTATGCTGATGAAAAGCATCTCTATTTATAGTAGAGAATACTCACTCCTAGTTAACATTATGGATGATTAATGACCAATTAATCACCCATAATAAGCCTCCATTATCATAGAAATAGTGGTTGCATGACCAATTAAACGTGGTCATAAAGCAGTCATAACAGCCAATTGAATGAGTCAAAGCTGTTACAAATTAATCACTGCAACACTACCAGTAGGAACCATTACACTAGCAGCAGGAACCATACACTACCAGCAGGATCCATAACACTACCGGTAGGAACCATCAGTTACTACACTAATAGTAGAAACCAACACTACCAGTAGTGACACTGGCTATCAATACTAACTTAGCACTATCAGTACTAACTTAGCACTACCAGTACCAACCACTATTGAGTCAGGGTGTTCAGGGACCTTATGGGTGTACACTCCGTACCTCCTTACCCAAAACCAGGTGTGAACTAATCCCACAAGTGCGCATGAACCATACACTACCAGGAGGAACCATCAGCAGGAACCATTACACTAGCAGCAGGAACCATAACACTACCAGTACCAACCACTATTGAGTTAGGGTGTTCGTGGACCTCATGGGTGTACACTCCGTACCTCCTTACCCAAAACCAGGTGTGAACTAATCCCACAAGTGCACTAAATTTTCCAACATTCATTATCATTCATTTGCTTTGTTTATGTATTTGATTTTATTTTGATTTTTGAGTTCATTCAAATCTTCATTCGTGTACTTTGTTTGCATATTTAGGTCTTAGACTGGTCCGTAAAGAATGATAATCTAATTTCATGAATGAGATAAAGGTAAACTTTTGATTTAATCATTTGTTTTTGTACCATTCAATTCATAAAATGTAAATATTTCCTTCATTAAAAGATGGTCTAGCTCCAAGTGTTTGATAAACTTACCACATAACAATATTGACTTCAATTTTTCTAGGGAGTCATTGCTACAAATTCAATAAGATCTTGATCTTGATTGAAAAGCTTATATAATTATTATTAATGATCTTTTCTGGCAAAGTATGTGGTATTTGGTCACTAGAGAAACTGGATAAACTAGAGAAAGGAAAATTTAGCAACACAAATGTGATAGCACATGGAATGTTTAAAGTTGATATTAGGAAGCACACAATAGACAAATGTCAAGATTATAATATGCCTCCTTCCACTTCTACAGGAATAGTCGCCTCCACTTCTAGCATTAGCAAATCACAGACTAAGAGCACTCAACATAAGAATAGGAATTTGCAACGTAAAAGCAAAAAACTAAAAGCCCCTGAAGTAGAAGATCATGTTAGTGGACTTCGAATAAAACTCATGTTACCCCTATTTTAGATATTGCGTTAGATAAATGTAATAGCAAAGGAAATGTAACGAATGATGAAACTTTGACTACTTTGAATGTTAATGTTGAAGCTTCTTGTGTGTTTTGTCGTAAAATTATGTGTTAATACAAATAAACCATAAAAACGTTTCTTTAAATTTAGCGATCTCGTTATGTTTTGTTGATAACAAATATAAAGTTATCATAAGTAAAATTATAAGAATACATGTTGTTTTGCAAAGTATATATATTTGGTCATTTACATAAAATGTTGTAATAAATAAATTGTTGTAATATAATATGTAATAGGATGGGTAATATCCAAGACCCTTGACCCATACCCATGGAGCTAATCCATAACCCATGACCCATTGCATGACATCATGCATGAAATCATGTTGGGTATTATCCAGTACCCATGACCCAAGACCCATGACCCATTGTCTAGATACATTGTACCTTGTTGGGTACCCATGACCCAAAGTCCATGACCCATGGCTCATAACCCATAACCCATAACCCGGTTTGCAACCCAAAATCCGGACTGTTCTGACCCAGACTTCCGGATCCCAGGATTTGCACTGGTCGGATCCCTTGGGTGAGGGATCCGCTAGAACCGTGGAACAGAAGGCTTTTGTGCCAACAAATAATGAGCCATTTCTTCATTGTTTCTTACATTTCTTCTTACAAACTCTCTCATATACTACCTCACTTTTTTAACCTCTGATCATTTGATCATTCTAGTAGTTCTTCTATCTTTTGTTGTGATTCTCATATAGGTCCTTCACAAAGACGAGATCACGCTATTCTACAAGTCATCCAAGCAAAGGTTCCTTGATTGATTTGTCTATCCATAAGATTTTTGTAGCATATCTTGTAATTCATATTTCAGATAGTAGTTCTGTAATAGTTGTGTAAAGGTTTAGTTCTACCTAGTGGAAGAACTCGGTATTTAGCTTTGTATCGAAAAAGTGTAAGCGACATTGTGAGGCTTCTCCACCAAGTTGAAGGAGCTTGTTGACATAGTGCTTGAACTCTCAAGTGGGGAACTCAGGGAGTGGAGTAGGGCAAGGTGTTAGAAATATTTGTAATACTTAGTTAAAATTGTAATACTAGTAGGTATGTAGTTCCTACTAGCAGGAATATAGTTCCTGCTGGTAAGGTTTTTATTATAGTTAGTGGTAGTTCCTACTAGCGTAATTACTCCTGGTAGCGTCAAATAGTTATTCCAGGATAAGATTTAGTTTGTTAGATTTGAGGATATGCATGAGCTAATTTAGGAAGAGATATGCAAATCATTCTCACACGTTTTTGTTAATGCCGATTAGGGTTTCATCAGTATAAATTGAACCCACGGCATAGGGAATTGTAAGATATCGAAATACAAAACATAATTCTCCTTGTTCATTAATAGAAATCCATAGAAGGATCTTTTAGTTTTATTAGTCATGTTCTTCTTATTAGTGTATCTATTTTCCACATAGATATTAGCTTTTCAAAGCAAGAGTCTCTCTTTTGTTTAGCTTGTGATTACATAAGCTATTCACCACCCTTAACAGGAAGTAAAGATCTATCTAGAGTGGGATCCAACAAGTGGTATCAGAGCTTGTTTGAGAGTCTCTCATAAGAAGAGATTTTTAAGATCCTTAAAAAACCTCACAACCAAACTCCTCTCCACACCTTTAAAATGGTAGAATCTGATAATGAAAGTGTTGACACAGTTGTTGAACCACAACAAAATATTCAACCTCAAATCATCACCATTGTCTCAAACAACAATGCAAAATTCCTTATTTGAAGAAGGATAAGTACGAGGTCTGGGCTATGAATATGGAATACTGGATCACAAACAATGATATAAATATCTGGAAGGTGATTCAAGACGGCAACAGCTTGAAAAGGACTGGAAGATATCGCGATGGCAAAGTCATTATTCTCCCTCCAACAACTACAGAGGAACACATTACTTCTCAGAGGGAATCAAAGGCAAGAAATACCTTGCTTCAATCTATTCCTGATGATCATGTAGCAGATTTCCATTATATGGATGATGCAAGGGATATTTGGAATGCAGTCAAAGCAAGGTTTGGTGGTAATGCTGAATCCAAGAAGATGAGAAAATCCATGATGAAGTTCACATAATTATAGGAAAACGTATGTATAGTTTGTAAGAACAATATACACTTTGGATAAATTGGTACATTGTTTTTGTGTAAGAGCTAGTCATTAGATGGAGGTCATGCTCGAAGCCTATTTCCAAAGTGGTGGCTTATTTGGTTATTAGGGGTATTAGGGTCTAAAGTGGTGGCTTATTTGGTTTTTGTGTAAGAGATAGTCATTAGATGGAGGTCATACTCGAAGGCTATCTCCAAAGTGGTGGCTTATTTAGTTGTTAGGGGTATTAGGGTCTAAAGTGGTGGCTTATTTGGTTATTAGGGGTACTAGGGTGGATTTTAGTGTTTAATCACACAAAAATATGAGCTTATAATAAATTAGTATAAATAGTCGTTTGATTGTCTGAATTTTTAGCTATATGTGTATCTCCTCTTAAAGAAAGTTGGAAAGGCCAGGAGGCATAGAATTGCAACAATTATAAAAGTTGGTTATGTATTTTATATAAGTTTCATATTTGTAATGTATAAAAAGTCGCTATGATATAAATAGCATTACAACAACCTTAATGAATATATAAATATGAAACTTATATATAGCTTCACACTTCCTCCTTACAACTAAAGACTATAGAATATTACACTTTAAATAATTCTATAGTTTTCTATATCATGCTTTATCTAACCAATACACATAAATTCAATACAAATCTCTATATTTTCGAGAATATCTTATATACACAAACAAGTGATACATGACAACATTCTTTGATCTTGAATATAGACAAATAAACTAAATATAATACAATTGACATAATTGATCAAACAATAAATTAATGAATTTAATATTGAGTATAATTTATTATGACGAACATGAGTATCATGATACAATTAAATGGGTAAGTAAAATCCGCTTTAAATTGTACTAACAGGGTACCCATGCGTTGTGATGGCGAATAGCCTATAATTGATATTTGTTATAATATAGTAGCAAATTATTAGTGTATTAAGGTGTAATTAGTCTATGTATAAAGATTTAATTTGTACTTGGTTTAATAGAGTTATGATTAGACTTAGGATTGCTTGGTGTGCAAGACAAGTAAGGTAATTATGGAATGTAGTTGGTACATTCTATAAATAGAAGTGAGGGGATGCTAGTTGATACATTCTTCTTTGCTCATTCATTAATTAATACAACATAACGTTTGGGGTCACACTTGTGTTTTCTTTCAGTCCATATTTCATGCTAGCTTTCAAGGTTTATTATGTTTTTTTTCCTTCAACTAGTGGTATCAAAGCCAAGGTGATGTTGTTTTCTTGAAGCTAGGTCAACTCAAAGGTGTAAAATCTCAACAAGTAGTCTCTAATCTCTTTTTGGTTCGTCGAGTCCGCGCAGCGGTGGGATATTTGACTATACAGGTTTGTTAACCGTTGGATCGTTGTGAAATTTGAATTGTAGGTCGAATACACATAGATCTAGAATCTCACATGAAGGATCTTCGGTCAGAGGTTCATAGGGAGAGATACAAGTGGTCAAAGTTGTTGGTTCAGAATCTGGAGGTTCTATTCAAGTAGATTTTGATCATGGGTTTGAAGGCTTAAGTTTGTTGGGTTTATTGCAAGAGTCTTGGGTTTATCAAGGTTAGGTTTAATATAACAAGGTTCAAGCTTCAAAAGGGATTGTATAAGGTTGAATCCTTAAACTTCAAAGTGTTGTTTTTTAAGTTATAGAGGTGATCAAGTTGAAGGGTCAAAGGCTTTAAGGTTTAGTTGATTATCTAGAATTTTGAATTATTGAAGTTTGAAGGTTTTCATGGATTTCTTGGAATTTAAGTCTTGGTGGTTCTTGGAATAAGGTTTAGATTTGTCTTGTAATTCAATAAAAGTGATCACTTGGAGTACAAGGTATATCAAGGTTGTAGACTTGAGGTGGAAAGATCAAAGCTTTAGGGTTTTCTAAAGGTTGGTTGATCAATTATTGCAAGAAAGCGGGTTTAGCACACGACTTGTGAGACTTGTTGGTAAAGTTGGTTAAAAACAACTTGACAAGGTTTGTAGGATGGTTAAGGAACAATGGCTAGTATGAATATTAGGTTAAACATCGAAAAGCTCGATGGGAATAGTGTACAAAACATGAAGGTTCAAACACAAGTTGGGTTTGTGGAAAACTAGAAGGGGGGGTTGAATAGTTTTACCAATTAAAACTTCATTTTAAAATATTTAGATCGACTTATGTCAATCTATTTAAATGTGTATGTTGGATGTTAATAGATAGATATGTAAATATGTAATGCAAAGGTAAAGAGTAAGAAATACACAACCACGACACAAGTGTTTATAGTGGTTCGGCTACAAGAACACCTTCCTTGCCCTACTCCACTCCCCGAGTTACCTAATCGAGAGTTCGTAATCACTACACAACACAAAATCCTTGTAGCAGAGAAGCCTTTCCGGTACAAGGCTAGACACCGGGTTCTTCCACGAGGTAGAACCACACCTATCACAACGTCGACTACACTTTATCCGGTACAAGGCTAGATACCGAGTTCCATTACAAAGGAGGAACTACTACCCAACACTACACAACACCTATCCTAAAGGAGACCCACTCCTTATTACAATATCATCAAGGATATCAATATCCTTGGACACAACCTATCTCTATTTGTACATCGATGCACCATATCGATTGAACACCCTTGGCATCTTTCACTAATGCCTTTGACATGATCTTTTGGCACCTTTCACTAGTGCCTTTGACTTGACCCTTTTGGTATCCTTTACTAATGCCTTTGACACAGACATTTGACACCTTTCACTAATGCCTTAGTCTTGACCCTTTTGGCATCCTTCACTAATACCTTAGACACAACACTTCTAGAGATAAAGAAAGAACTATCAACAAGAGAACTTCAGTAGTATTGATGATGACGAAGCATGGCAACTCATGGACTTGAGCTTGCTCGACTTCAAGATGTGATGATCTCGCCTTTAAGAGGAACCTAGAGAATCACACAAAAACAAACACAAACTACATAGAAAGATCCTTTGGATCTAAGGTTAGAGAGTTTACAATACTAGGAGAAAGTATGTGTAGGAGTGGCTACCAATAATGAAGAAATAACTCACTATTTATAGACAGAAAACATGTTACTGCTCCACGGATCCCTTAATTGAGGGATCCGTCCAGTGTAAACTGGGGGAACCGTGAGACGCTCCTCATTACCCATGGGTTTTGGGTCATGGGTCATGGGTCTTATACTTTGGACCATGGGTATCCAAGTAGATACAATGTATCTAGAAGATGCAATGCATCTAGTCAATGGGTTATGGGTTAGCTCCATGGGTCATGGATAATACCCATTATGACTCATGCATGATGTCATGCAATGGGTCATGGGTTATGGATTATGCTCTTTGGGTATGGGTCATAGACTTTTGGGTTTTAGTCAATAGGTCAAATACTTAAAACTTTTACCCATTCTATTACCCATTATAATACATACTAAGTATGTATTTATCTACCCAATATGTAAACACTAGTTGTTACACATGTTGTTCCCATTTCACAATCATATAAATAAAGTTAAGACAATAAACCAACTGATTGTGAATTATGACTGAAATAATGTAAGTAAGAACACACTGAATAATTTTCAACTTATATATTCTTTATTGGAAACAAATCAAAAGAATACATTACCCAAGTACTTGCGGAATAGTACTTGGGATTGAAATGATAAAGTATGGTATTTCCTCACTAAGCTCAGGCTAAGTCTGAGCACAACTACAAGGGAACCACTGAGCTATCTCAGGGACAAAGTTGTATTTGGAGGAGTAGAAGATGGCTCATGTGTGTGTTTTACAATTAATCCACAAGCTTAAAGTTCTTCCACTCCATCTCTTATGCTATTTATACAAGTGTGGTTTTGACTCTATCCTAGAGGACAAACTGACAGGTTACAGAAGACAAAATACTGATGTATTTTGTCTCTATTTACATTGGCTATATTGGATAAGTGACAAGGCTGCTTTCTTCTTGTCAGTGATGACACTGAGCCTGATAGTTAACGATTCAGAGAAAGTTTGACTTTGGTTGATAAGGACTTCGTCTTATCTGTTTAAACTTATCCCGCCTTGTCCCGCTCATTCTTCAGTATTCATAGCCTTCAGTCTTCAATCTTAAGTTTATCTTTAGTGTTGTAGCTGGTGAGGAGTTTCGGGATTCAGTAAGTTATTGTCATCACTCACTGAATCCACCATCTTTTTCTTGACTTAGTCTTCACCCCTTAAGTTCCACCTTACTGAGCGGGGAGACTTCTTCTTTGTCTCTTACTGAGTATCCTGAAGACAGCTCACTGAGAGACTATGCGCTCAGTGACTTGTTAATGTTTAAGGGATTAAACACTTAGGATATTTTCTATTCAAATCCTAGACTGAAGGGGTTTCGGTATTTACTGAACCCAATAGTCTTCCCCTATTTGGATATACAAATAGCCTAAGTGTTTGATCTGTGTAAGTGAGCAAATGGCTTCTTCTTACACTGAATGTACTAATGAACATAATAAGGAACACTGAATATTTTAACAAAACATACATCGTTTATTGATCAGATTACATGGTTCCTATCACTAGTACAAAAGATAAAACATATGATGTCACTCAAGATGGATTCCCAGTGCTTCTAGCTTGACTTTCTTCTTGAGGAGTGTTTCTTTGTCAGGGTGCTCTCTTATCTTAGCATTCAGGTCATTGCAGAACCTGACATTTTCTGGAGTTTGGATTTGTGAGGCCACTGGTAGATAGCTTGCCATTGTAGACACCCCTGCAAGATCAATGTCACTCCACCTTTGGAGTGCTGAGTTCCCATAGACATCAATAAAGAAAAGTCCTCTTTCAGGATTTCCAATACAAAGATAGTTCACAAACTTCACACCTTCAGGTAGCTCCCTGTTGCAGTCCAGGCCAGGTACCTTGATTTCAGGTCCAGATTCAACCCTTTTCCTCTTACCATGGGTTGGTTGAGACTGAGATCCGTGAGCTGCGGTTAGAGCTGGCTGAATCCCAAGTTGTGCTGGTACTTCCCTCAGTCTTACATACCATATGCTTAGGGATTTTATTAGCTCCTTGACCACTGCATTCTGCTTCTTTGCTATGATAGGACCAAGCGCATCAATTTCAGTGATCCCAAAGTCAGTAAACTTCATGGGGATCATGAACCTCAAAATGCCTTTTATCATCCCCCATGTAGACATTCATTGCTAGTGGTTTGGACTTGGGGATGATCTTTACATCAGTGATCTTCTCAGGTAGCCTTCTGCTTGTCATTGACCAATAGTAGTGGTCAATCCTTTCCTGCCTGATAGTTGTAGCCTTCCTGTTCTTTTCATCTAGTTTCTTTCTCATGGCAACCATTTGAGCAGTCTGAACCTCTTTAAACTTTTGGCATGCCTGTCCTTTTTCAAGCTTTTTAGGAACAATTCCAATCTTTTCAGCTTCTTCAGATACGACCTTGACCAGGGCTTCTTTGCTTTTCTTTTCCTCCTCAGTCTGCTTCTTGAGTCTTTCTTCCTTATCAAGATATGCAGTTATCTGTTCATGACTGAGCTGGTACTTTTTGCCTTGTATTTCGTAGAGGATTTTGACAGGCTCCTATGTGGTCATGATAACTTTGCCTTTATCCTGAGCAGATGAAGAGGATGCAACCAGTGGAGGTGTTGTTGTAATAATTGGTAGTGTTGTTGCTACTGTCACTGTCACTGTGGTTGTTGCTGTTGTTGATGATGGTGGGACTGATGAGAGTGGTGTTGCTGATATTGGTTGAGTTGGATCCCCCTCAGTGTGAGAGGGAGTCTCTTCAGTGGCTCTCTCCCCTTTAACTGTTGCTGCAACGTCAGTGAGAGCAAGAGTTGCTTGGGATACTAAGGGAGTAGGAGCTGCTTGACCTTTAAAGGCTTGATATATCTCCGAGACCATGGCCTTTATGTCAGTTGTATCTTGTTGAAAACTTGTGCCATTTTCAGCAAGATTGGCCTGAGATAATTCCAGTGCAGTCATTCTAGGCCCAAAGATTCTAGAGCATAGAAGACGATGCTTTAGCCATATCAGTAACTTGAGCGTCCATTGAACCCAATGTTGATTGAAGAGACTGAATGGAAGACTGAAGACCCTGAATATTTTCAGATTGAATCATGTTGATTAGTTCAGTGAGACTGGAGGAATTCTTCATGTAGACCTCAGTAGCCTCCAGCACTTTGGAGTTCAATGTTGGGTCTTCTTTAACAGAATCCCTGATTTCATCCAGTTTGGTGTGAGACTCCTGAAAGTACTTGAGAAATTTGATCAGGTTGTCATCCAGTCTGTGCAAATGTTGATACATTAGATCCCTGTGCTCATCAGTGTTGGTATTGAAATTAAGCACTTCAGATTTCAGATCAGCATAACTGGAAGCTACTTCAACGTGCTGATCCCAGAGAACATTAGTAACGCCAGAGTATAACTTCCTGGAGGCCTTTGTGATCCACATAACCAGTTGTCTTTCAGTCAGTGGAAGAATGTTATCATACATTTTTAATTCCTCAGGACAGGATGAAGAAGAGGAGTAAGAGTCTTTTTCATCAGGCTGAGCAGGTGACTCTTCAGTCTCTTGTGGATCAGGCTGATGCTTTTGTTCTTTTGTTTGAACATCAGCGTCCATTTCTTCTTCTGCTGAAAGTATTTCTTCTTCACTGTCAACAAGATCCTCATTAGAGAACAAAATATCAGTGATCTCAACAATAGTTAACAAGCCGGTGGTGGTGATGGGTTCCATATCATCGGGTGGTATTTGTCCCTCTGAGTCATTGTCCCCCTGTGCTCCTTCAAGCACTGGTGGGTGATTCCCAATGCTATCCTTAGAAGCTGTGGCAGTGAGATCCCTATCAGTGGGTTGTTCGTTTCCCCCTGAGTTTTTAGGATCATTTGTTTTGCCCTCAGACAAAAGATGTGATTGGCGAATGTCCTCCTTGGGATGTGTGGAAGGCGCTCCCCTACCAACGGGTTGTTTGTTTCCCTCTGGATCTTGGGGACTAGTAGTTGGGACCAAGGGCACTGACTGTGATGTATCAGTGTCCTTCGTTGTCACCGGGGTGGATGATGTTTGGTCTCCTTTGGGTGGCAGATTAGTCTTGTGCTTTCTTTGCCTTTTAAGAAGCATCAGGGCCCTGAGACTTGGGTTTGGTTTTAGTCCCAGTCTGAGACTTCCCATTTCTCTTTTTGGGAGCAGGGTTTGGAGACACTAAGTCCCTCTGGTTGTTTACAACAAGCATATGGGCCGTCAATTCAATTTCAGTGACTTGGGATGGGTCTTTTTGAAAATTTGATTGACTCAGGATGCCAGCTAAAGCATAGTATTTGTATTCCTGAGGATAATTGCAACCCAGTAACACTTCTAAAGTGCATGAGACAAACCTAGGGTACGAAACGTATTTCGTCCTAGTTTTGCTTAGTAGCTTGGTTACGAGATCACTGTAAATGATCTCCCCTCTGTCGACATCAGTCCCTGTTATCAAGCAATATGCCATCATCAACTGAATAAAGTTAACTTGTTCAGTGGATGAGTGGTTCCCGCTGAGAACCTGAATCACAAATGTGAACAGTATCTTCCAAGCCGCGGGAAAAGAGTATCTTCCTTAACTGTGGAAGGTTCAGGATGAGCAACATAGTTACCAGTATTATAGTTGAGCCCTGTTGATGTACAAAACATTTTATAGTCCAGGGTGACTGACTTTTCCCCGTTAAAAAGACGGAACTTGATGAGATACTCCTTGAGTGGTCTAAGGTCTGTCTCATCAGTTGAGGGTGTCGGGTTATAGGCCACAACTGGTGCCCAAAACTCCCTGAGGAGGTTTTGGTATAGTATAGAAGGGGACTGAGTAAAGGCATGTATTAGTGGGCAGTTGAATAAGAATTTCATGATTCCCTTATAGGCAGGGACATCAAGGGGTATTCAAAATTGCCTATAACGTTGTTAGTTTTGAATTCAACATTTTCAAGATCGCCCACCCACTAAGGTGCAAAATGAAGGCTTAGTGTTCTTGCCATTTCCATTGAAAGATTTTAGGTTTTTTTTGAAAATATTTGACAAGAACAATCAACAAGTTGAAAAACTTGTGAGTTTGGTGAAGAAAAAATATTTTTTAAATGGTTTATGGAGAAGATTTTTGTTAAAAACTGGTTGAAGTTATAAAGAACACACAAGTTTTTCTGGGTTTGAGAAAGATTTTTGACAGCGTTTTGATGCAAAAATAATTTGTGTGTGTTTTTGATGTTTTGAGGGGGGGGGGGTTTATAGAGTGGTGAGAAGGGTAGGTTTTGTACTAATGAGGATTTGTAAAGTTGGTTTTTGAAAAGGTTTCATTTACCTAATTTAATGCCACCACTCCACTACCCGCAGTAATTTCCCGGTTTTCAAGGGAACAGTTGCAGTGCACAGTAAAAGTGCATTTTGCAGTATTAAAATATCCTTAGGATATTTGTTGTGAGAGGAGGCAATAAATGCCAAGTGAGATGAGGTAAGGTTGAAAGGGGCCCATGACTTGGATGACAGAAGGATAAAGAGACATATATTCCTATATTAAATTGGTATGTTTACCAACCAAGGACATTTAAGTAACTCATACTTGGAGCATTTAGTTACTCATTTAATGTTCAATATCCAAATTCAGGGACCCTGAATGATTCTTACTCATTTAGTGAGATTATTTTAGGTTTTGTTCAGGGCGCATGAACCATTTCAGAGAGAACTTACTGAGATTGGGATTAATTTTCAGCTTGCTGACTTTCAATGTCTAGCATTCCCAATTCACCTTTCAGTCTCCTGAAGGTAGGTTCATCCAAGGGTTTGGTGAAGATATCAGCAAGTTGATATTCAATAAGAATGAAGTGGAGTTCTATGTATCCTTTCATGATGTGGTCCCTAATGAAATGATATCTGATATCAATGTGTTTGGTTCTTTGGTGGACATTGAATGAGTAACTAAATGGATGTCATAGTCACTGAGTTGACTTTTCATCCATAATACATTGGCACAACATCCTGCAGCTGCCACATATTCAGCTTCAGCTGAAGACATAGCCACTGATTGTTGCTTTCTAGCACTCCAACAAACCAGCTTTCCTCCAAGAAATTGACAGGACCCCGAGGTACTTTTTCTGTCCATGTTGCAGCCTGCATAATCAGAGTCAGAATACCCTTTGAGGTCAAACCCTAAGCACTTTGGATAGTAAATTCCAAGGCTTGGATTTCCCTTCAGGTATCTGAGGATTCTTTTGGCTGCAGTGAGATGGGATTCTTTGGGATCGGACTGATATCTAGCTATTAGACAGACTGAGAATTGTATGTCTGGTCTGGAAGCAGTACAATCCCCCTGAAATGAGTTTGGTTGACTGATTTGCCAGTGAGATTAGGTCCAAAGTTTTTAGGAGGGACCATTGGTGTCTTCACTGAAGCACAGTCAGAGATATCATATTTCTTCAAGAGATTTCTGGTATACTTCTCTTGACTGATGACGTACCCTCTGATCAGGTCGAAGGACCCCCCTTTGGCCTCAGTGGAATTTGCATTACGAAGACCCAAGTCTTTCTTCATAAGTTATTGGTGGCGTAAAACCGTTCATCATTGACATGGTTACCAGTTGGGAATTCGCCAGCCGAAGGCCTATGCCCTTCGGTGTCTTCTCTTGAAGGCGCCAAGACAAAGGAGAACCTTGACTTGGTCTTCCCCCACGTTCCCATTATTTCCTTAGCTTCCCCGCCAAGGCCGAGATATTGGGGATAAAGCCCTAGCGGTTACCACAAATCAGGGGACGTCCCCCCATGATCTCCTAAACGTGTGCTAACACTCTCCAAGCTATTTTCTTCACCTATAAATAGGTTGGACGAGTCATTTCAATGGTATGTTCACTCAACACAGTATTTCACATACTCCATATCATTTACAACACATAACACATACTTACTCTCACGCCAGAGGTGGTTCGCAAGGCCCAACCCCTGCGCAATCACCCTCATACCCTTCGATTACCATCGAAGGCCTCGTCGTACGAATTATTGTATAATTAGTGGCGCCATCCTTGGGACCCGCTACTATTGGTCTCGTTATTCCAAACTTACACCCAGTCAATCAGCTCACTAGTTTTACGGCATGAATCAAGGAAGAGAAGATACACCCCCTCCGGGTTTCTCGACCTTGACACCAATCCCAGTCAATGATCCTAACAACCTTCCCAATATAATCGCATCCACCTTTACCACACGATCTCACCCTGAAATAACTCCCAACAACCATGCTTCAACCTCGGCTAACCCTGAACCGGTAATCAGTCCAGCGTTTGTCGAAGCTAACATCGAAGCATTAGAATCTTTATTGAGGGCTCGAAGAAGACAAGCTCGGAATGTGGAGATGCGAAGGAAGTTAGAATACTCAAGAGATGAATATGACGAAGAGTTGGAAATGGATTCTAGGCCCTTGGCTCCTGGGGTTACACGCTCAGTGCTAAGGATAGGGTCTCTGAGCAGTCAATGGCCGAGTGGAAGGTCGGTTGGTTTTGAAGATGTTCTGGAGAGGGCTCCGACGAGAAGGGAAGGAAAGATAGAAGGCTCCAATGGAAGGAGTCACCGAAGGGAAACTACGGAGGTTAACTTGCCACCACTTTTGGCGGCTCATCTGGGAAGAACTGAGGCAGGGGTTCCGTTGTAGCCTTCTCACGTATCCAGCGTAGAAGGCAATCCGTATCAAATGAATGGGGGAGGAAATCTTCCTCCTCGTGGTATGTACCCTTCTTTTCAGGCTCAATCTTACCCTCAAGGGGTCTACCCCTCACCTAATGGGCAAACTAGCAACCCCAGTTTTACTCAACCATACGGAAGCATGCCCTACGGGCAACCTATGGTATATCCTTCGTACCCTGTCGGAAGTCACCCACCTTATATACTTACTGCTTACCCTCAATATGTTAACCAAAACCCTGTTGGAATACCTCCAAATCATAACCCATACAATGTTGCCCTTACCTACATGCCACCTTATAACTGCCTTTATTCAGAGCCCATGGGTTCCACAAGAGGACTACCCTTTGCCTGATGGGTTGAAAATGCCCGCACATATTGGTACTTATGATGGGAAGGGGGACCCGGATGACTTTTTACACCTATTCGAAGGGGCTATCAGAATGCAGAAGTGGGTCATGCCGGTTGCTTGCCATATGTTTACATGTACCCTACGAGACTCTGCTCGTATATGGTGGAATGGGCAAAAACCAGGTAGCATTGTGAATTTGGATGATCTCAAAGCCAAGTTTAGATCACATTTCAGCCAACAGAAAAAGTTCACAAGAACGCACCTAACAGTGCACAACATCAAGCATAAGGAAAACGAGAGCACCAGGGCTTTCATTACCAGATACACCGATGACACCTTGCAGATAATGTGTAACACCCCCAATTCTGATATGCAGTGGAATTCAAACTGGGTATTACTTGATGGCACAACAGTCATAATAATAGAAAACAATCTCTAAAGGAGACGTTTTTAAAAAGGCTTTATCATTCAAATATATCAGAGTTTACAAAATAGGTCCCAGTTGGTTCGATTGATTACAAAACACATCAATATAAAGTTTTTGATGTTTTGTGAATGATAAATTATTTATTTATATAGCCTTCTTGATCTTGCCCTTCCGTGCCAGCTTCCGACATTATGGACCTGAAATACATGCTTAAAACTGTCAACACAAAGGTTGAGTAAAATTCATAGAGTTTGTTTGATGGTTGAACACATTATGTTGGTAGTGTGAGTTAATTAGACTCACACCAATGGTTTGAAAACAAAACAGTTATTATTAGACTAAGCATCATGCAATCAAGGCGTTAACGTGTTCCAAATTTTATTGGAGAAATTGTTGGTACATGCCCTAGTAGGTAAAATTGCCATTTTTACCTAATGTTACTCAAATATAGTGCGTTTGTTTGCCTCTAACGGGCCAACACAAACGGGATTCGTCAATCCCAATAGATCTATTCACAATATTCGCGCCCACTCTCACATAGTGATTAATGATTCATGATTTAGGGACTTATGTTTGGCAAATGCGGTAACTTAGTGCTAATAAAACAATCAGATAAGCATACAGTTTGAAAGCAATGTGTTCGGTTTAAAATAAAGCATGTATCTCCCCCAAGGGTTTGTAAAACAATTAATTAATAAAAAGTGGGGCTATGAACTCACCAATAGTTGATGATATTAAGTACTTTAACGGATGATGGATAAGTCGGAAGACTTCTACGTGCAACCTAAAAATGAAATGTTGCGACTTAAGTTTGGAATAATGTTTTAGGAAAACATAAACCATCCTATATATATCCCTATGTTGATCATGATGTAGTCAATTTTCATTTGATGTTTATAGAAAGATCTTTAATATGTGAAAACATATTTAGTTTATAGATATCGTACTACCGTTCGGGCCATCATAATTCAGAGGTCATGCAGTAAACGTTCGAGGAGCTAGGACACTTTAATTCATAAATCCAGCAACTCGTCGATACGTTTTACTCAAATGAAACCCCTCACATGAAGCTCCCTACTATTGTAGCACTTAGTAAATACAACATATGTTTTGAGTGAAGATTGTTATAACATAAAGTTTATCATGTTTTAATAACTATCTAGTTTTTACAAGTTCTCGTCGTTTCAAACAAGCCTCGAGGCTTTAGCCATGGCCTTGTCGTGACTTTGGTCTTGACTTCCATGGACTTGAGACTTAGCCTTGGCCTTAGCCGTAGCCGTGGTCTTGGCTAATGGCCATTAGGCCTCTTGGTTTGCTTTTAGTTGTGACAAAAGTATAGTTATGAGACTATATTTACGGCAGTTTCTGTTTTTGAAAGATTTTGGCCTATTTATGCGTTTTCAAGGTCCGAGCTTCTTTGCTATTGAAGGAAAACGTCGTTCCGGACAACTTTCGTGTTTTAACTTTTTGATGATTCGGACCAGAAGTACCATTTTAAAAAGGGCAGAACTCAAAACAGAAAGTTATGGGCAGTTTCGGCGTTTAGGTTTCGCTAACTTCTTTTGCTTATAACTTTTAACTCGTTTGTCCGTTTCGGGTGTTTCAAATTACTATGTTTACCTTTTAATCTTGTCTACCATATTATGTAAGTTATAAAGTCCTTATGTTACTGTTTTTAATGGTCTCTCATGTGTAGAATATGACTAGTTTACTAGTTTGTTACTTTTATGACAATATGTGAATTAAAACAAGTGATTGAGTATATGTACATCATGAATCAACATAGTAACTATATATATAGCATGAAATAGTTAATATTATGAATAATAAAGATGAGATGATGGTGGTGATAAGTTGCTTACAACTTTTGGCTTTCAAAATAGAAAGGAGTAACTTAGTAAGGATAGGACTTTGATTGATCGGGTAAGACTTTGTATTGAGCTAGCTTTCCACACCTTGGCACCCTTGAAAACTTGAAGAGTTGGTGATGAAGTACTAAGTGACTTGAGTGGATTTAAACTCAAGAGGATCACTTAAACTTGCTAGAGATTTGATGAAGTAAGCTTGATCTTTGGAACTTCCTTGCATAAACTTGGAGTTTATAGATCAAATGATGGAAGATGTGAGTGGTTTAGGGTATGAACGACCAAAATCAGTTTGTGAGGGAGTTTATGATGTATTTCACTTCCTATTTATAGGAGGGTAAGTTTGGTTAACCATATATTGGGTTAATTATTAACCATGGTTAAGTTAGGACACTTGTAATGATCAAAATGATGCATGCTTAGGATCAAGCCACATAAATGGTGACTCCCCACCCTTAGGTCGGTTTCAATGCATGACAAGGCTTAGATGATAAGCCTTGGTCTTATCTTGAGGTTAGAGTAAGTTTTGGTTCCGTTAAATGCCAACCGTAAGTCGTTAAGCCATAAAACGTACAACCGGGTATCGTAAAAATACGAAACTTACAGGAATGATGAGACTCATCATTATACTCCATCTAAAAATATAAAATGAGTGATAAGTCTCATTGGGTGCAAAAACGCTGCTTAAAGCTGGAAATACGGGTAAAAAACGCGTAATTCGCGTAAAACGCAGAACTGAAAAACGTAAAATTCCAAAACTTGTGGAATTGTCATAAAATGGTAGAAATACATATTTCTAATGTTTATATGGTTTACTAGACATATCGGGATGTCCGAATGACGTTTTAACCCTAAAGTAGTTCTCGGACACGGTTTCGTGAAAACGGTTCTGAATGGATTCAACATGCTCCGTCAGGACGACTTGTCGAGTTTATTTATCTTGTCATGATAGTAAAATAAAAAAAAAATATTTATGATATGAATAGTGAAAATGAATAGTAAATGTGAATAGTAAACGTGAATAGTAAATTCTCGAAAATGAAAAATAACCTGAAAATACGGGATGTTACAGTCTCCCCCCGTTGGAGAAATCACGTCCTCGTGATTTAATTGTTTCTTGATGGTGATGCTTCTTCAAAAAGGTGAGGGTACTTTCGACGCATTTGGTCTTCTCGTTCCCATGTAAATTCTGGGCCACGTTGGGAGTTCCAGCGAACTTTGACAATTGGTATTCGACTCTGTTTTAGTTGTTTCAATGAAGTGTAGATCGTTGCTGAGTTTGAGTTAATCGATTGGAATAACAAGCGATTCATCGGATAGACATTTCTTTAGGTTAGATACAGGAAAAGTGGGATGTACATTACTGAGTTCCGATGGGAGCTCAAGTTTGTATGCCACTGGACCAACCCTAGCGAGGATTTTGAATGGACCTATGTATTGTGGGTTTAGTTTTCCAGGTTTACCGAATCGTATGACACCTTTCCAAGGTGAGACCTTTAGCATAACCTTGTCTCTAACTTGGAATTCCAAGGGTTTGCGTCGTACATCGGCATAACTCTTTTGTCTATCTCTTGCTTTTTGTAACTGATTTTTGACTTGTATGATTTTCTCAGTTTTTTCACGAATGAGTTCTGGACCCGTGAGTTGAACATCTCCCACTTCGGCCCAACAGACAGGGGATCGGCACTTTCGACCGTAAAGTGCTTCGAAGGGTGCTGCCTTGATACTCGCGTGATAACTGTTATTGTAGGAGAATTCGACCAATGGTAAATGGTTATCCCATCCTTTTCCAAAGTCGATTATACAAGCTCGGAGCATGTCTTCCAGCGTTTGAATGGTTCGTTCACTCTGACCATCGGTTTGAGGGTGATACACTGTACTCATGTCTAGGTTTGTTCCAAAGGCGTCTTGGAGTGACTGCCAGAAGTTTGAGGTAAATCTACCATCTCGGTCAGATATGATAGAGATAGGTGCACCATGTTTTGAGACTATTTCCTTGACGTATAGTCGAGTCAACTGATCCATCTTGTAAGTCTCTTTGATTGGTATAAAGTGTGCGGACTTGGTAAGACGATCCACTATGACCCAGATGGAGTCATAACCGTTGGATGTCTTTGGGAGTTTAGTGATAAAATCCATTGTGATTCATTCCCATTTCCATATCGGAAGCTCGGGTTGTTGTAAGAGACCGGAGGGTTTTTGGTGTTCAGCCTTCACTTTGGAACAAGTAAGGCATTTACTGACGTAGGTGGCAATGTCGGCTTTCATGTTTGGCCACCAATAGAGTTGTTTTAGATCATGATACATCTTATCAGATCCTGGATGTACGGAATATTTGGATTTGTGAGACTCAAGCATGATTAAATCTCGTAGACCACCATAAAGTGGTAACCAACTTCGTCCTTGGAAGCATAAATTTCTTCTGTATCATGCCATCTAATTTCTCCTTCTCAATGTCTTGTTGTTTTACCGCTTCGGCTTGAGCATTGAGTATTTGAGCAGGGAAATTTGAGTTAATGGTTAGGACTAAAGCTCGAACTCGTAGAGGTTTAACCCTTTCCTTCTGGCTCAGGGCATCTGCTACTACGTTGGCTTTTCCCGGATGATAGCGAATGTCGCAATCATAGTCACTCAGCAATTCTAGCCATCGTCGTTGCCTCATGTTTAATTCCTTTTGATCGAGAATGTGTTGGAGACTTTTGTGGTCGGTAAACACAGTACATCTAGTACCGTATAGATAGTGTCTCCAGATCTTAAGTGCAAAGACTACTGCTCCTAACTCCAAGTCATGAGTATTGTAGTTTTCTTCATGTTTCTTGAGTTGTCGTGAAGCATAAGCCATGACTTTTTCTCGTTGCATGAGTACGGCTCCTAATCCTTGGTGCGAAGCATCACAATAGACTACAAAATCTTCGATCCCATCTGGAAAAGCTAGAATAGGGGAACTACAAAGTTTTTGTTTTAGGATTTGGAAAGCTTCTTCTTCATCTTCGTTCCAGATGTACTTCTTGTTTTTCTGAGTTAGCGTAGTCAAAGGTTTAGCTATTGAGGAAAACCCCTCAATAAACCTTCGATAATAACCGGCCAAACCTAGAAATTGACGAATTTATGTAGGTGTCGTAGGTGTTGGCCAATCCTTGATAGCCTTAATTTTAGCGGGATCAACATGTAGACCCGTGTTATCGATAACATGCCCAAGGAATTGTACTGACTGAATCCAGAATTCACATTTAGAGAATTTTGCATACAACTTCTCTTTCTTGAGCAAATCTAAAATCGTTCTCAGATGATCTTTATGTTCTTCTTCGCTTTTGGAGTATATGAGAATGTCATCGATGAATACTATCACAAACTTGTCCAAGTATGGCTTACACACCCGATTCATGAGATCCATGAATACGGCTGGTGCATTCGTCAAGCCAAACGGCATTACTTGGAACTCGTGATGACCATAGCGAGTTCTAAAGGCTTTTTTTGGAATGTCTTCTTCTCGAACCTTAACTTGATGGTAACCCGATCGAAGGTCTATTTTTGAATAATAGGTCGAACCTTGTAGTTGATTGAATAGATCGTCAATTCTTGGCAAAGGGTATCGGTTCTTTATGGTTAATTTGTTTAGCTCACGATAGTCGATACACATTCGTAACGATCCATCTTTCTTTTTCACGAACAAGATGGGAGCTCCCCAAGGTGAGGAACTAGGTCGGATAAACCCCTTGTCCGAAAGTTCTTGTAGTTGATTTGCCAGTTCTTGCATCTCGGATGGTGCTAGTCTGTAGGGAGCGCGGGCCACTGGCTCCGCTCCTGGCACTAAATCAATGTGAAACTCTACTTGGCGTGATGGTGGAAGTCCGGGTAAGTCTTCAGGGAAAACTTCAGGAAATTCACGAGCGATAGGAACGTCTTCAATTCATTTTTCTTTGGATTCCTTCTCGGTAACATGAGCTAGAAATGCGTAACATCCTTTTTCAATGTACTTCATGGTTTTCATACATGAGATGATGTTTAAGCGAGTTCCACTTTGATCACCACGGATGACCAAAGTTTCATTGTTACAAGGAATGTGAACAACTTTTTCGCCACAAATGATGTTGGCTCGATGTTTTGACAACCAATCCATGCCAATAACCACATCGAAACTTCCAAGTTCGATTGGCATGATATTGATGTTGAATGGATGATCTAAAAGGTTGAGGGTACAGTTTTGGAGCACAGTATTGGTGTTTACTAAGTTTCCATTGGCTAATTCAATACTATAATGAGTATCCATAGTGATTGGTGCAATATTAAGTAAAGGTGCAATTTTGGAAGATATAAAGCTCATATCAGCACCGGAATCGAATAAGACCTTAACAAGATGATTATTGAGTGAAAACGTACCAGTGACGACGTTCGGGTCTTGTTGAGGTTCACCGTTGCCCATAACATAAGCTCTACCACGAGCATCTCCGCCTTGTTGGCCACGGTTTTGAAGACAATTGGGTTTGACATGTCCTTTCTCCCCACACCCGAAACATGTAACTATCGGTTAAAGGTTAGCTCCAGTAGCCACAAATTTGCTTCTACAGTCTTTAGCAAGGTGTCCTGGTTTTTGACACTTGTGACACTTGGTTGGGCAAGGACCTATATGGCGATAGTTGCATTTATTGCACTTTGGGTAGGTTCCACCATAATTTCCTCCAGCTGGTGCTGCAACATAAGCCGTTGAGGCTTCTTGTCTTTTGTTTTGTTGTTGATGGTGTTGGGTGTTATGATTTTGGTTGTTGGAAGGGTTTCTTTGGTTGTTATCCCATTGTCGTTTGTTGTTGTTGTTTCGGTTGTTGTTGTTGTTGGTATGGTTGTTGTTATTACGGTAGTTGGTGTTGTTGGTGGTAGTGTTGAGATTCTGTCTTTGGGTAGCTCCTGTTCGAACCACTTGATCCATGAGACTTCGAGACATTCGCATAGCATCATCAAGTGACTTTGGATCAAATGATGTCACGTTTCCCTGGATGATAGGCGTAAGTCCCCAGATATATCTCTCTAACAGCTTTTCAGTTGTTGGAACCATTGATGGACATAGTATCGCCAATTCTTGAAATCGACGGTTGTACGTAGCAATGTCAACACCTTTAAGAACATGGTTCCAGAATTCCACTTCCAATTTCTGTATCTCACTACGAGGGCAATATTCCTTGATCATTAAACCCTTTAGAGCAACCCAAGAGATTTGATAAGCACTCATGATGCCTATTGGTTGAGCAACTGAATTCCACCATGATAATGCCTGATCCAGTAGTGTACAAGTGGCATATTGAACCTTGTCACTTTCAGCGCATTTGCTGATTGAGAACACAGATTCCATTCTTTCAAACCAGCGAGTTAAACCCACGGCTCCTTCTGAACCCTTGAAATTTGTGGGTTTGCAACTCATAAATTCTTTGTATGAGCAACCTCTAGTTGCACTAGCTGCGGCAAGCCTAGCAGCTTCAGCGACTGCGGTAGTTTCAGCGGCTGCGGCGGCCTCAGCGGCTGCGGCGGCCTCAGCGGCAGCGGCGGCCTCAGCGGCAGCGGCGGCCTCAGCGGCAGCGGCGGCCTCAGCGGCAGCGGCGGCCTCAGCGGCTGCGGCGGCTTCAGCGGCTGCGGTTGTTGCACCAGCGGTAGCGGCGGCTACAGCAGTGGCAGCGGCAGCTTCAGCGGCTATGGCTGCTCGTTCCGCGTTAATTGCTGCATTCACTCGAGTAGTAATCATTCGCTCTATGGCAGCTGGAGTCATTGGTTGAGGTGCTTTAGCTTTCTTTGGCGGCATGATTCTATTAAAAAGAGATATCAAGAGTTATAAAAAGATCATGATTTTTAATGGAAGGTTAGAAATAATAAAGTTTGGAGTTTTAAACCATAACACATGATAGCATAAAACCAGATTTTTTATTCATATAACATTGATTGATTTACAAAATCGAAACCTATTACAAGCTTCTTCAAAATTTACTAACTGAAACTTTCAGTTTAGTAATTACAACGCTTTACTACTGTTAGCTATTACATGAGTTACACAGAGTTTTCTAATTGAGTCTAATCAGTTTAGAAGTACAAAAGATAGCTAGTATATCACATAGTCTAAGATTGGTTGAACGAATCGATGTTTCCATATACGGCTAGAACATCGATGCTGTCACTTATACAGTTTTCTTCGACCTCTTTTTGATGTATTTTCTGTTGCATGGCATTCATAGAAGATTGCATATCATAAAACTCCTTTCGAAGACAATATCGGTCGAAGTTAGCAACGTCTAGTCGGATCTCTGTCGAGCTTAAGTGATTTCGTAGTTCTTGAATCTGTGCCGCGTCTTGGCACTGGATTCTTTCCACTCTTGATAACCTATCTTTGATGTCTTCCCATCCAGTTAGTGGATGGAAGATGGTATCTGCAACATAATCCAAGTCCCTCTTCACATAACTCATATCTAGTATGAATAAGTCCAAGCGTTGACGAGCATGGATGGCCTCAGTTTTGGCCGCAACGACAAATGATTCTTGTTGATTCATCTGCCATGCCCTACTTTGGACTTTATGTTGAGTTAGGTCCATGTGTTGTTTTAAACGGTAAAGTTCGTATTGGGCATAGTTTATGAAGGCAGGTATCATTGTGGATGACCCGCCGATTTCATGAGTGGATGTTGGTCCTTGAGTAGGGTTAGTAGGATTAGGTTCGGAAGATGTTTCTGAGGCAGGAGGTGGTGATAATGGTGCTACACCATATAAATAGTTTTCCTCTTGATCATCCTCGGATTCAACCCAATCATGAACATTATATTCAGGAGAATCTGGTATAATCAGATCCTCTTTTTCTTCTTCGTCCATATCTTCATATGGTTCATCTTCGTAATCAACGGCATCAAGGTAGTCGTCATTAATATCAGGAAAATCTAGTTCCAGAATGATTGGAATGTTTGGAATTTCTTCGGGTGATGCCGGAACATAATCGGGAGATGCAGGCACAGACATAGTGACTACAAAAGGATATGATGTTAAAATAGTTATAATATTTAGGAGAAAGCTTTAAATATTTCAAGTGTGTATATCAATATACTAATATGTTCATGTTATTATAACATGTCTTGAAAGCCAATAATCGTCTGGAGGATGGAAGGCACGGAGAACGGAAGGCTATAAAATATTTTTGTTTGCAAAAGCAGTTATAGTTTAAGTCATAATTTACACTCGTTTCTCTATAACTATGGCTCTGATACCAATCTGTAACACCCCCAATTCTGATATGCAGTGGAATTCAAACTGGGTATTACTTGATGGCACAACAGTCATAATAATAGAAAACAATCTCTAAAGGAGACGTTTTTAAAAAGGCTTTATCATTCAAATATATCAGAGTTTACAAAATAGGTCCCAGTTGGTTCGATTGATTACAAAACACATCAATATAAAGTTTTTGATGTTTTGTGAATGATAAATTATTTATTTATATAGCCTTCTTGATCTTGCCCTTCCGTGCCAGCTTTCGACATTATGGACCTGAAATACATGCTTAAAACTGTCAACACAAAGGTTGAGTGAAATTCATAGAGTTTGTTTGATGGTTGAACACATTATGTTGGTAGTGTGAGTTAATTAGACTCACACCAATGGTTTGAAAACAAAACAGTTATTATTAGACTAAGCATCATGCAATCAAGGCGTTAACGTGTTCCAAATTTTATTGGAGAAATTGTTGGTACGTGCCCTAGTAGGTAAAATTGCCATTTTTACCTAATGTTACTCAAATATAGTGCGTTTGTTTGCCTCTAACGGGCCAACACAAACGGGATTCGTCAATCCCAATAGATCTATTCACAATATTCACGCCCACTCTCACATAGTGATTAATGATTCATGATTTAGGGACTTATGTTTGGCAAATGCGGTAACTTAGTGCTAATAAAACAATCAGATAAGCATACAGTTTGAAAGCAATGTGTTTGGTTTAAAAATAAAGCATGTATCTCCCCCAAGGGTTTGTAAAACAATTAAGTAATAAAAAGTGGGGCTATGAACTCACCAATAGTTGATGATATTAAGTACTTTAACGGATGATGGATAAGTCGGAAGACTTCTACGTGCAACCTAAAAATGAAATGTTGCGACTTAAGTTTGGAATAATGTTTTAGGAAAACATAAACCATCCTATATATATCCCTATGTTGATCATGATGTAGTCAATTTTCATTTGATGTTTATAGAAAGATCTTAATATGTGAAAACATATTTAGTTTATAGATATCGTACTACCGTTCGGGCCATCATAATTCAGAGGTCATGCAGTAAACGTTCGAGGAGCTAGGACACTTTAATTCGTAAATCCAGCAACTCGTCGATACGTTTTACTCAAATGAAACCCCTCACATGAAGCTCCCTACTATTGTAGCACTTAGTAAATACAACATATGTTTTGAGTGAAGATTGTTATAACATAAAGTTTATCATGTTTTAATAACTATCTAGTTTTTACAAGTTCTCGTCGTTTCAAACAAGCCTCGAGGCTTTAGCCATGGCCTTGCCGTGACTTTGGTCTTGACTTCCATGGACTTGAGACTTAGCCTTGGCCTTAGCCGTAGCCGTGGTCTTGGCTAATGGCCATTAGGCCTCTTGGTTTGCTTTTAGTTGTGACAAAAGTATAGTTATGAGACTATATTTACGGCAGTTTCTGTTTTTGAAAGATTTTGGCCTATTTATGCGTTTTCAAGGTCCGAGCTTCTTTGCTATGGAAGGAAAACGTCGTTCCGGACAACTTTCGTGTTTTAACTTTTTGATGATTCGGACCAGAAGTACCATTTTAAAAAGGGCAGAACTCAAAACAAAAAGTTATGGGCAGTTTCGGCGTTTAGGTTTCGCTAACTTCTTTTGCTTATAACTTTTGACTCGTTTGTCCGTTTCGGGTGATTCAAATTGCTATGTTTACCTTTTAATCTTGTCTACCATATTATGTAAGTTATAAAGTCCTTATGTTACTGTTTTTAATGGTCTCTCATGTGTAGAATATGACTAGTTTACTAGTTTGTTACTTTTATGACAATATGTGAATTAAAACAAGTGATTGAGTATATGTACATCATGAATCAACATAGTAACTATATATATAGCATGAAATAGTTAAGATTATGAATAATAAAGATGAGATGATGGTGGTGATAAGTTGCTTACAACTTTTGGCTTTCAAAATAGAAAGGAGTAACTTAGTAAGGATAGGACTTTGATTGATCGGGTAAGACTTTGTATTGAGCTAGCTTTCCACACCTTGGCACCCTTGCAAACTTGAAGAGTTGGTGATGAAGTACTAAGTGACTTGAGTGGATTTAAACTCAAGAGGATCACTTAAACTTGCTAGAGATTTGATGAAGTAAGCTTGATCTTTGGAACTTCCTTGCATAAACTTGGAGTTTATAGATCAAATGATGGAAGATGTGAGTGGTTTAGGGTATGAACGACCAAAATCAGTTTGTGAGGGAGTTTATGATGTATTTCACTTCCTATTTATAGGAGGGTAAGTTTGGTTAACCATATATTGGGTTAATTATTAACCATGGTTAAGTTAGGACACGTGTAATGATCAAAATGATGCATGCTTAGGATCAAGCCACATAAATGGTGACTCCCCACCCTTAGGTCGGTTTCAATGCATGACAAGGCTTAGATGATAAGCCTTGGTCTTATCTTGAGGTTAGAGTAAGTTTTGGTTCCGTTAAATGCCAACCGTAAGTCGTTAAGCCATAAAACGTACAACCGGGTATCGTAAAAATACGAAACTTACAGGAATGATGAGACTCATCATTATACTCCATCTAAAAATATAAAATGAGTGATAAGTCTCATTGGGTGCAAAAACGCTGCTTAAAGCTGGAAATACGGGTAAAAAACGCGTAATTCGCGTAAAACGCAGAACTGAAAAACGTAAAATTCCAAAACTTGTGGAATTGTCATAAAATGGTAGAAATACATATTTCTAATGTTTATATGGTTTACTAGACATATCGGGATGTCCGAATGACGTTTTAACCCTAAAGTAGTTTTCGGACACGGTTTCGTGAAAACGGTTCTGAATGGATTCAACATGCGCCGTCAGGACGACTTGTCGAGTTTATTTATCTTGTCATGATAGTAAAATAAAAAAAAATATTTACGATATGAATAGTGAAAATGAATAGTAAATGTGAATAGTAAACGTGAATAGTAAATTCTCGAAAATGAAAAATAACCTGAAAATGCGGGATGTTACATAATGGGCTTGCACGAAGACCAACGCATCTCAAGTTTCGTGCATGGCCTATAAAACATAAGTTTGGTTGAATTCCTCTCCACTGATCTTCCTGCAACCTATAAGGGTTTAGTGGAGAAGGCTTACACCTGGATCGAAGCAAAAGAAGTGTCTACCAACGGGGCTCCGGTCGAAAATAAAGAAAGTCACAACAAAACCCTGAAGCATCCTTCGTGGGAAGGGTCAAAGAATAGACACAAAGGTAGGGAAAGGTTTACACCCTACCACAAAAACATCAACCTCCTTGCTAATCTTACCAAATCTCCAAAGGAGATACTTGCTACGGAAAAGGCTGCAAAGACCTTTGATCCTCCTCCTCGCTTGGCAAGTAGAGGAAGGCCTAGAGATACTTCCAAATACTGCTACTTCCATGACGATTACGGACACGAAACCAATAATTGCAGAGAGCTCAAGAAACAGATAGAAGAGGCCGTGAAGTCCAGCCAATTGGTACATTTGGTGAAGGGTATAAAGAAAGGTAAAGAAAAGGTCTCCGACACACAGTTGGGGAAAGGCACCACACCTGCCGAAGCACCCATTCTCATGGTGTACAAGGATGACTCTAGTTTAAAGAGGAAAGAAGCGGAGGAAGCATTATGCGGAGTAGGAGATGTCACTTTTCCTTCAATCACAGGGAAAGTTCTTTCAAATGACCCCGTGGTTATCAAGGTCTTGATCTCCAACAGAGAAGTAAATAGGGCCTACCTAGACTGTGGTAGCTCTTGTGAAGTGATCTACGAACACTACTTTCTAAAGCTCAAGCCTTCGATAAGGTCGAAGAGAGTAGATTTGAAGGTACCCTTGGTATGGTTCTCAGGGGAACACTCATGGCCCTTGGGAGAAGTCCCTATAGAGGTTACGATTGGAGAAGGAAGGCTAAAAAGAACAGAAACTCTGGTTTTTGTGATCGTAAGGTCTGAATCTCCCTATAACCTATTGACAGGGAGAACGAAAATGCAGAAGATGGGCATAGTTGTCTCCACTATACATGCCGCGGTCAAATTCCAAACACATTTCGGTATTGGAACGGTTTTCTCCAGCTACAACGTGAAGAAGCCTACGAAAGTACGCAAAAGGGTCAAACAGGTTTCGGAAGAGCCTCTGAAAGATGTTCTCAGCTGCACTGATGCTAAAGAACGCATTGTAGTAAATGATCTCTATCCTAATCAGACGGTGGTAATCGGAAAGCAGCTCCCTACCTCCTTTAAAGCAGAATTGGAAAAGGTACTACGGGCCAATGCAGATGTCTTCGCATGGACCTACTCTGACATGACGGAGGTCCCCAGAACTCTCGCCATAGACGGAAAGCCCTTCGGCACGGAACACAAGCTTAATGAGTTCAAACATATTGAACCTATCAAGCAAAAGCATCAAAGCCTGGCTCCTGACAGAAATGCCGCAGCATGCAAAGAAGTGGATGAGCTCGTAGCAGCAGGCATACTCAGGGAGGTGAAGTATCAAACTTGGGTAGCCAATCCGGTGATGGTCAAGATGCATGACGGAGGGTGGCGAATGTGTGTGGACTTCACAGATATCAACAAAGCCTATCCGAAGGACTGCTATCCTCTGCCAGAAATCGATTGGAAAGTAGAATCCTTGTCAGAGTTTCGGCTGAAGTGTTTTATGGACGCTTATAAGGGTTACCATCAGATACAAATGGCAGAAGAGGACGAAGAAAAGACAGCCTTTTTTTACAGGAAAAGGCGTCTATTGTTACAAAAAGATGCCTTTTGGTTTTAAAAATGCAGGTGCTACCTACCAACATTTAGTGTACAAAGCCTTCCACAAGCAGATAGGTAGGAATCTCGAAGCATACGTAGACGATATGGTTATCAAGAGTATAACGGAGGAGGATATGTTCTCCGACATCAAGGAAACCTTCGACCAGCTTCGCGTCATCAACATGAAGTTAAACCCTAAGAAATGTTCCTTCGGTGTGGAGGAAGGATAATTTTTGGGACATCTGATCACCAAGCAAGGTATTAAGGCCAATACTTCAAATGTTAAGGCCATCATGGATTTGCAGCCTCCTAAGTCCCTAAAGGAAGTGCAAAGTCTGAACGGAAAGTTAGCAGCCCTCAACAGATTCTTATCGAAGGGTGCAGACAGATCTTTGCCATTTTTCAAGACACTCAAAGGATGCACGGATAAAAAGACGTTTCAGTGAAGTATAGATGCAGAAGTTGCCTTCCAAAAGCTCAAGGAGTTCATGGCTATTCTACCTACACTTACTGCCCCAATGAAAGGCGAAGTTTTGTTTATGTATATCGCAGCCTCCTTCGAAAGCATCAGCACTGTGTTATTGGCAGAAAGGGAGAAGAAGCAAATCCCTATCTACTTTGTTAGCATGGTCCTACAGGGAGCTGAGCTAAATTATCCAGCGTTGGAGAAGCTAATCTTGGCTTTGGTCCATGCTGCGAGGCGCCTTCGAAGGTACTTCCAAGCTCATCCCATAACCGTACTTACTGACAAGCCTATTAAGCAGATACTTTTGAAGCCGGAGAAATCTGGAAGGATAGCTAAATGGGCTATCAAGTTAGGAGAACACGAAATTGAATACAAAGGTAGAAACTCGGACAAAGGGCAAATATTGGCAGACTTCTTAGCAGAAACACCCTTCGAACCAAAGCAGGACACAAAAGTTGCTGAAAAGAAGCCTGATAAGGCGGTCGAAGGGTGGAAACTTTATAATGACGGAGCCTCCAGCTCCGACGGTTCTGGTGCAGGTCTAATGCTTGTTGACCCCAAAAGGAAGGAGTACACTTATGCACTCTATTTTGAATTCGATGCTACTAATAATGAAGTAGAGTACGCAGCCTTGCTAGCAGGCCTCCGACTAGCTAAGGATATGGAGGTAAAAGACTTGGCTATTTTTGTTGACTCACAACTGGTGGCCAATCAGATAAAAGGCTCTTACGAAGCGAGACAACCTGTGATCAATCAATACCTGGATAAGGCCAAGGAAATGCTCGAAGGGTTTACATCCTACAACATAGAGCATGTTCGGAGAAATCAAAACAAGAAAGAAGATGCACTTAGCAAACTGGCATCAATGGCATTTGCTCATTTAACTAAGGAGGTTCTGGTCGAAGTGTTGGCAGATAGGTCCATCGTCCGAAAGGAGGTGTCTGACGTAATACTGGAGGAAGACTCAAATTGGATGACTCCAATTAGAGAATATCTGATAAGTGGTATACTGCCGGAGGATCAGAAATTAGCTCAAAAGGTCCGCATCAAAGCACCACAGTACAGAATCATGGGGAACTATCTCTACCGACGATCCTTTTTGTCCCCATGGCTTCGTTGTGTAGGGCCTAGGCAAGCCGCCAACATCATTCAAGAAGTGCACGAAGGATCCTGCGGGCTTCACGCAGGACCCCACTCCGTTGTTTCGAAAATCATGAGAATCGGATATTATTGGCCTTCTATGCGCAGGGACGCTGTCGAAATCATTCAGAAGTGTGAAGCCTGTCAAGTTCATTCAAGGGTTCCAAGGCTACCAAAACAAGATATGACCTCTGTGACGTCCGAATGGCCCTTTAGCCAATGGGGGATAGACATCATAGGTCCTCTACCAATTGCTCCAGGAGGAGTAAAATTCTTGGTCGTAGCCATCAACTACTTCACGAAATGGGTGGAAGCGAAGCCTTTGGCATCCATCACATGAAGGTACATGGAAAAGTTTGTATGGGAACACATTATCTGCCGGTTCGGAGTACCCCACATCATCATTTCAGATAATGGGAAGCAGTTCGCCGAAGGGGTGTTCCCAGTGTTTTGCAGAGGCCTGAATATAAAACAATCTTTCACTTCCGTCTACCATCCTCAAGGTAACAGACAAGTGGAAGTTACTAACAGGGACATCATCCAAGGCATAGAACGAAGGCTGGGATACAGTCACCATGGTTGGGTAGATGAACTACCTCAAGTATTTTGGGCTCACAGAACGCACACAAAGTCAAGTCATGGGGAAACGCCTTTTAGCTTGACATATGGCACGAAAGTTGTCATCCCTTCGGTAGTAAGTGTTAAAACAGAAAGGGTCATGAACTTCGAAGCAGCAGACAACAAAGAAAGACTCCGTAGCAACCTAGACCTACTCGAAGAACGAAGGTGTGGAAACGTAGAGGGGGTTAAATACGTTACCGTTTAAAAACTTTAGATCTTTAGTATCAAATCGCTTATGAAGCTTGTTATAATATGAAAGTACCAATTATTGTTTGTGACTAATATAGAACATAGTAAACTAAGTTATCACACAATCATGAACACCAAACCACATCACAAACAATAGTATAGTGCAAGTATAAATGTAAAGAGATAAAGAAAGGAAAGTGTAAACCGAACACGAGGATTTATAGTGGTTCGGTCACGGATCTCCTTTCCGCCCTAATCCACTCCCCGAGTACCCAACTCGAGAGTTACTTCACTAAATCAACAAGTTCCCTTCTCGGCGGAGAAAACCTTACAATCGTCGCTTACACTTTTTCCGGTACAAAGCTAAATACCGGGTTCTAGTTCGAGGTAGAACCAACCTAACGTCGCCTATACAATATTTCCGACGCTAAGCTAGATGTCGAGTTCTTTTACAAGGGTACAACCACTCCCAATATGTTTTATGGCTCAACATAACAAACCTTGTGTTTTATGGCACAAACACATAAACCCTCTAATCTAATTTGGTAAAAGTGTTGTTATGATGCAATGATGTTTACACAAATGATCCATGACACAAATGTCTAATGGATATGGATAACTACTTCTAAATGAACTTCCATTGATAGGAAGCCTTCATGATGAAGATCACAAGTTCCCTAAACTTGTTGTGATAGATCTTCAACTTGTGGTGAGTGGAGATGGCTAGATCTCCACGCTTTCCTTGGTTGATCAAAGAGTATGCTTACAACAAAGATGAATGTTAGAAGCATTATGATCATGATCATTAGGGTGTTTAATGTGTGTTACTACATTGTTAATGATTGATCTAAATGTATGCAAGAAGGTGGAGAAGATGTGCTTTGAAGTGGTGAGGAAATGGGAAAACAATGGGCTTCTATTTATAGCCAAAAGTGGACAGGAGCGTCCACGAACCAAGGAGCCCTTTAAAGGGTTCCGCCCTTTATAGAAAAGGGTTCCGTGGGTGCCTGACAAAAAAGCTAAAAAATCTTTCTTCAAATCTTTCCAAGATATTACCAAATCTTACTAAGATCACATTTGATATATTGTGTGTCAATCTAACCAAAATATTCAAGTGATCTTCCAAGGATTTCAAAGATGATGCATGACATGATGTAACATGTATTTCCATTTTTAGATTAAAAAGTTTATCAAGGTAAACTTGTAAAATGTATTATGTAACTAGTTAATAAAATGTCTAGTTACCTTTTGTAAAAGAGTGCTTGTCAAAATAAAATATATTTTGTCAAGTGTAAGTAAACTTTAGTATTTGTATGAAATACTTGTGAATGCAAAATGTAAAATGAGGTTCGAAATAGAATGGTTAACCTATTAAAATACTTAGTGACTCTAAACATATTTTAAACATTCTAAATGATTTGTTAATGGGTTTGATCATAATGCCACATAACAAACATGTACGAACCTGTGTTGTAACATACGAGGACTTGAGACATCGATAGGTGTTGAATGTATGTTGAGACAACGTGTGATTACAAGTAACTTGTACATTTTACGTTATGTATTACAAGTTACATGTTTGTCATCAATCAAAACAAACGAGACTGTATAGATTAAATATCGTAATATTTGCACTAACAATCTCCCCTTTTTGATGATGACAAATATATGTAAACGTAATAGAAAGTAAAATGTAAAAAGTTACTTGTATCGTTACTACCTTTACATTACCTTCTCCGTTTACACTCTTCTCCCCCTTTTGTCGAAACAAAAAGGGCGTGTCCTTGGAGTTTAACTTAATTTCTCCCCAAAAAGGCGAGCTTGCATCATCCCTAGTGAAGTTAAATCGTCCACTACAATCCGTCCCTTGTTTGGTAGCGGATCCATGGATCAAATAAAGAGGCTTAACCTACATCAAGGTTAGTTTTTTGCAACAAAAATTATGAGAAATATATGAAAAAGAAAAATGCATAGCAATGTTAGCCTATTTTCTCCACTTTTTATCGAAGCACAAATGCGTGTTAAAAAGTGAGAATGATGCTAAATGCGTGCATGCTCCCCCTTGACGGTTGCTCCCCCTTGTTTGAGGCGTCAAGGTATAATTAAAAACCTACAAAACAAATATTAGTGCAAAACAATATTCGTCATTAGACGAGTAAGTGATATACAACAAAGTGTATATAAGATGCATTTAGTAAATTCTTGGCGGAAGTTCCCCTTGCTCTAGGGCGTCAAGATGAACCTTCAAAATAAATATTAGTATAATAGAAGCTTTGTCTTTAGACAAATATGTCATATACAACCAAGTGTATAGACGATGCAATATGAGTGCTTAAAGGAAATTCCTCCTTGTTCTAAGGTGTCAAGAAGCACCTAAAATAAGAAAAATAATTGATGCAAACTTCATCCTTAGATGAGTAAATTATATACAATCGAGTGTATATGATGATGAACCTACAATGAAAAACATTAGTGCAATATATTTCATCTTTTTCACAAAGAAAAATAAGATGTATATATGTGATAAATGATATAATCAAAGATCTCATGAAGTGGAGTCTCCTAATTACAATCATAAGAAAAGTGAGAATATAATATGATAAAAACCTACAAAATAATTCCTAGAAAGAAGATATGAAGTCTGCCACCGGGTGTGCCACTAGTGGTGCTAGTGTTGGTGTCAATTTACTAGTAGGATTCATGTGGTGATGGTAGATGACTTGACATTTACAAAAGCAAGTTTTCGCTAATCCATGGTGGTGATGATTAGTGAAAGTGGTGATGGAAGGTGGTGGTGATTAGGTAGGAAGCTATTAAGGAGTTAGAAACTCGTATGTATAGCAAATATAAAAATATGGACTCATGCAATCCTTTCGTCATGTCAAGTGACCAAAGCTAAGAGGAAAAAAAATGTGAATGGACATTGCATTTCAATGATGCATAAGGGTTATGATTTGAATGATTTATTGATGCTAACAATCTATTGTTTTGAGCAAGTTCTCATATGCTTCAACCCAAGAGTAATCAATAATGTGTTCTATCTAAGAATATTATAATGAAGATACCAAAAGATATAAAAGCGATGAAGATAAATTCGTTCATTGATTGACACGAATTATAAAAATAACCTATTCTAGGTGACAATGGGAAAGGTAGTATTAGCATGGTTTTAACCGACATGTATGATTATCACTTTGAAAAGAAGTGAAGACAATATGGAAAATACTAATAATGAGTACCTATATGAGGATGAGAATGACATCATATGAGTGAGAGTTGGATGGACCAACGTGTTGGAGATGGCTGTTTTGATTAATATATCGTTTGCACTGACAAGGACATGCATGATAAGCGAGAAAAGGATAAGATCCTATGATGGTGTTCTAGATAGTGAAGTTGTAAGGTGCTAGTTTAAGGAAAATCCTATATGTGGAGATGAAGACATTTTGTAAAAACACATGATGCATTTTTCACTTGATGAGGTATTGGTGCGAAAAAGGTTGAACTAGTTGTGGTTTCATGAACCGGTTTTAGCTAAGTGATGTTTACCTATGTGTTGGTATTGTAGAGTCTAAGAGACATAAATTTTGACAAAAGACAATTATGTGAATAAATTTCTCTCCCCCTTAATTGGTGGACATCCAACATAATGTGTAATGTATCAAATAAAGAATGACAACAAAGTGTTTAGGAGGTTATTCGGGTTTACGAAAGAGATGAGCTTAGTGATATTTTTCTTGATGATGGTTAGCATACAATGAACTTCATCCTTAAAGTCACGTACCTCTTCTCGATTAATACGAGATGATCGTATGATGAGGCATGTGGTTTCCTAATAGGAAGTGAAGAGGATTAGAGTATTGTAATAACTAAATAATGATGGAGGTTATTTTTGGAAAGCGGAAGCAAAAATGAGATTTGGAAAGAGGTCGATTGAAAGACAAAAATGCAAAGCCAACCCTCTAGAACTTAATTTTATATGCTTTTAAACTATATGCAAGTGTAGGGGTCCCATAAAGCATAGTACTAATCTACATAGCAATAAAAGGGATTATGCAAAAATGAGCATATAAAAGTTAGAACCAAGTGAGATAACAAATAATTTGTTATCAACCTACAAAACAAATTTGTTAGTGACAAAAGATGTTAACATGATAGAAATCAAATGATAACATATTATATAAGCAAAAACACATTGCACTTTAGTAGACAAGAAATCACCATACAAGATAGCATCAAGACAATCATATTATGCAAGAATACAACTTTATTCAAGACATTTCATTTTGAGATTGTTTTGTCGTTAGACTTAGACGCTTAAGCATACTTGGCTTGTAAATTAACACAACAATCTATGTGATTAATTTGTAAGATAAAAAGGCTTCTAAAAGTTTGTCATACCAAAAGCATTTTGACATATTATATGTGCATATGTAGCAAACAAATAGTGTGACAAGAAGCAAAAGAAACAAGATGAAAGATTCATGCAAGCCATGTTTAAGACATAACAATTTGGAGCATGTATCATTTGGATCGTACTACACATAGATATAATGAATGCCAACTAATAGCTTTCAAACACAAACTTATCATATCAGAATTATCACGTATCAAAATGACATATTATGATTTCATAAGTAACATGTTAATCATGCTAAAATTAATTCAAAAGTAAGTATCATGCAAATAAAGTTTTAGGTTTAAACGTTTAGTAGCATGAAACAAGAATACAAGCATTATAAAGATAAAACCGTACTAAGGTTTACACATTTGACTAGTTATCAAACACTAAGATAATGTCAAATCAACTTATCGTATCAAACAAGAACATGTAATCAACACATGTAAGTGCAATGCAAGTGGTTTTAAAAGAAAAGTCATATATACTACTTGTTTGATTAGTATTCCTAAGGCGAGGCAAACTATCAATGTTTTAACACTTACTTTAGGCAAGTATAGGAAAACAGATTTTTCAAGTTGGAGAATGAATATGAGACTATTACTAGCGGTGCTCAATTAAGGCTAAACACGACCATTTTTACGGGTGATTCCACAAACCCAACTTCTCTCCAGGAAGCAATTCAACAGTTAGGTCAAATTGAGTTTCTAGTGCAATAGATTCTCCAGTAATCATTCTCATGTTAGAAAGATGGGAATTCCTACTTTTGCCTATTAAAGTGTATAAAAGATGATAGTTTACCAATACTTGGCTTAATGTGACACAACTAATATGCAATATAACTAAGGAGATGAAGATGTCATGTTATACACATGAATTTTAACAATGGTGTGTTTGATAAACAATGTGTTTTAATCTTGTGTTTAGAATTGAAAGTTGTTCAAATTACACAGCTAGTTGTATGATCTAATGGATGACATCTTGTACTTTAAATGTGAATTGATCATCTAAGACTAGAGAATGGAATATGTTAGACTAAGAACGTTCTCAAGAAAGCTCTTTGGAACATTATTTAACAAGAATCTAAGTGAGGTTACCAACTTCAATAGATCTTGTGTATGCTCTAAAATTGTGTAGTTTTAACCTTGGATGTGCACTCGGTTTGAGCAAGGTTAGGTTATGATGTACGCTTGAGAGGAAATAGATACAAATAGTATCTTTCAACAAATGAGATTATCCCATGGGATAAAGTTATCATGCTTATGAAAACAATTATGACAAGATGAATTGGATATGCTAGTTCACAGAACTTGTAGATGTTTGTTTCAAGATCATTTAGCCAATGAGGTGTAATGAAATCTCTTGTAACACAACTATTTATGTCGCAAGAGTGATGCATAGGATATACAATATCCTTTTAACAAAATGAAATCTTAACGCATGAATCTTAGTCATAATGTTCTTCAAAACATCATGTTTTCCTAAATGAAGATATGAAGCCAAAGTGTTTAAATCGGATAGTCCCATCTAAATAAACTTGGTCTCAAGATTATATTCACTAGATGATGACAAGAGGAATTCACTCGAGTTTCTTATGTATACTCCTCAAGAGTCATTGTTGCTTGGGGTGTATGATGTTGGCTTTGAGATTGCATTTTAACATATGTTGTTAAAATGTTGATTTGAAGTTTAACGAAATTTATGCAGAAGTTTAACGACAAAGTATTACTAATACTTTGATTATTTGTGAAGGTAGTACTACTTATACCTAGTGGAAATTGACAACAATTACCAAGAGCACCATGCTTATTTGATAGTTGAGGTTCTAGCCATAATGAATTATCTAAGTCCTTATATGTGGGAAAGGATGGTTGAGTTTGTTCAAACGTGCATTTGATTCAGTACAAGTGTTGGACACAAGGGCTTTTTGAGCAATACACTCAACGAATTCAAATGATGGCAAGGATGGTGGATTGGTTGATCTAGGTGGTAGGTCTTCTAGTGTGTCTAAATAAAGATGTGGTGATGTAGGGGTTTGTTGTGCTATGGGAGTACTTAGGTTGATTATTTGTCCACAGATGTTGAACACAAAAAGTACGAATACTAATTCTTATGGTTCATTGGTTACTACAACTAGCGGGTGAAGTGCTTGAAGTTTTGGTTATGTCTATGAAGCTTAGGGGCTGAGGTATAGGTTCACCTTGAAAGGGCACATTTGATTTAAAGGATGCTCTTGGAAGTTCATGAGCAATACGCTTAATGATGCCAAAAGATGGAAGAGGGATAGTAGGTGTTTAAGAGGGATAAGTGGCACAGTGGGTTGTTTGTTTTGGATAAGTGTTTCAACATGTGTTATTAAAATACTCGGATGAACTACTTAAGTTGTCAATCCTAATTTGTTGAGCTTAGATTGAACTCAAGGATAACAAGACTTGATAATATGTATTTAACATATGTGTGAGTTATGACTCGATGTAAATACTTATCGTCTTGAAGGATGACACATTATTTTCATGTTAACCAGGTGAGGCAATACATGCAGATACAAAACAATATCTATAGTCATATGTTAGACTTGTGTATGATATCTTTGCAAATAATGAGTCCAGGTTTATTAGTCTCGGTAAGTCATCTAAGTCATCCGCAAACGGGTGAGGAGATGTTGGTGGTGTTGCACAAAGTTTGATAGGTACAAGCTTTGGAGACTTTGGTAGTGAAGTTGTTTTGGATGATGGTGGGTGATTTTGATGGTGGAGTTGGAGTACTCAAGTTTAGAAAGTTCACATCTTGAATGGGTGATGAGATGTTGAGAGGTAATGAGTCTGAGGATGAAGAGCTCAAGTTAATGAAGCAACAAGATCGAATGCTAATCCTAGTGGTTTTCTTAAGTGGCTTATTTGAGGTTAAGGATTTAGTCATTTTGACTTTGCTTTAAGAAATGCTAAGCTTGAGGAAAAGTAACAGTGAAGGTGTGAAAATGATCATCTTGAATGTGTCAATTTATGGAACTAAGGATTCATGGATTTGATGTTAATCCATACAAAGATGGTAGTTTCTAATGAGATGGAAGTGTCTAAAATCATGTCAAACATCCTAAGTTAATCCATTGAGGATGTGTTGAGTGAGGTATGAAAGATATGCATTAACAACTATCCTAGAAAGGAAGTTTGGTAAATTAGATTGCGGGATTTAGTAAAATTCAATAACTTACCTATAGGATTCACGGCACCATTTCTTTACACAGCCGGAACCCTTAAATTGGTGCCGCCTGGTCCGCCTGTACAGGTATGGCGGTACCAAAATACATAACAGACGGTACCAACATTTTGGTGCCGTCTGATCCGTGGACACCAGAAAAGTTCACAGACCCATTTTTTAGGTGTCGGGGAGTTTTCCAAAACCTGAAATTTTGCTTAAAACATGTGACATTAATTACTTCTAGTTAGGAAAAGTCGATAACACATATACAAATATAGTGGAGCATAGACTTTGACCAAGGGCTAACGATTTTCACATAAAAGTGAAAATGGGTAAAATTTGATAACACACTTGTGCTATCCACCTGCATAAACCGGTTAGCATACAACATTGTTTTAAGTCATATTATCATCCTAGAAAGTAAAAACAAATAAATTACATCATACAACATTGTTTTTGTCCTTGTACCAAACACTCTCTTAACACCTTCATTTTTCAAAGTACTTGACTAATTTACTTAGTAATCATTGCTAAGTGAGTTATGACATTTCATAAGTTATGCGAGATGTTAGTAACCTATGAAAACGAAGTGATCTAATTCTACAAGCGATGGTAAAATAATTTTCCAACTTAGTGCACAAAATCTAGCAAATAACCTATTGTGCATAAACAAGAAATCGTCAAACAAGCGAATAAATAACATGACAAGATTGACACTTATATTATGCAAACAAACAAGTGTAAACAACAATTTGAAAAATAAGCAAGCAACATATATGCAAACAACATAAACAAGTGGTCACTTAGCATAGCATAACAAGAAAGACACTTTTCGTCATTTTGCGTTTAAATATGACGATGTATACCAAGCTTGATTAGTTTCCTTTAAACATATTACCAAATTATTTAGTTTCAAAGGAATTTGTATTAAAGTTCTAAGAATACCAACTTAAATTGCTTGATTCAAAATTTTGAGTTTTTATGTTAAAGCGAAACTCAATATTTTAGACATACTGTAGTATTTGGTCTATTTCACTTATTTAAAATTAGACTCAGGCTATGAGAGTATTTTTAAATGAAAGTAGACTCAATTCCTTTTAAAATGATAGGTGGTTCGACTCGTACGGACTTACGGTTAATTAGTTATGATTTTTTGAAGTTGCCCAAAAAACTGCATACTGTACAGACGGATTCCACGGAACCAAATAAAGGGATCCGCCCTTTATAAGATTTGGTGCCGTGGTCCTCTGAGACAGATTCACCAAAACTAGTGTTTTACATAGAGAAAACGTGTGCGACTTACTAGATTTCATAGTAAACATATAATACACATATTTAACAACATATCTACTTATGTAACTTATCTTAAACATTTACGGAGGTGATTTTTCAACTAGATTTATAGTTATCCCAAACACTCCTTTAAAATCATATTTCTTCGTAAATTTTCTATGAGCACACAATACAATACTTACTAGTTCTTTCAACAAACATTTTTTTTTTATTTTACTTTTCAAGAAAACTTTCAAGCTTGTATAGAAAGTTACATTTAAAAACAAAATTTCTAAGTATAACAAGCAAAGCATATTTCATATTATTTTTCGCTTCAATGGTAATTTGATACATGGATCGTACTCTATTTTTAAAAACCATTTGTTTTGAAAATAAGAGCTACGTGGCTCTGATACCAATTGTGGAAACGTAGAGGGGGTGAATACGTTACCGTTTAAAAACTTTAGATCTTTAGTATCAAATCGCTTATGAAGCTTGTTATAATATGAAAGTACCAATTATTGTTTGTGACTAATATAGAACATAGTAAACTAAGTTGTCACACAATCATGAACACCAAACCACATCACAAACAATAGTATAGTGCAAGTATAAATGTAAAGAGATAAAGAAAGGAAAGTGCAAACCGAACACGAGGATTTATAGTGGTTCGGTCACGGATCTCCTTTCCGCCCTACTCCACTCCCCGAGTACCCAACTCGAGAGTTACTTCACTAAATCAACAAGTTCCCTTCTCGGCGGAGAAAACCTTACAATCGTCGCTTACACTTTTTCCGGTACAAAGCTAAATACCGGGTTCTAGTTCGAGGTAGAACCAACCTAACGTCGCCTATACAATATTTCCGACACTAAGCTAGATGTCGAGTTCTTTTACAAGGGTACAACCACTCCCAATATGTTTTATGGCTCAACATAACAAACCTTGTGTTTTATGGCACAAACACATAAACCCTCTAATCTAATTTGGTAAAAGTGTTGTTATGATGCAATGATGTTTACACTAATGATCCATGACACAAATGTCTAGTGGATATGGATAACTACTTCTAAATGAACTTCCATTGATAGGAAGCCTTCATGATGAAGATCACAAGTTCCCTAAACTTGTTGTGATAGATCTTCAACTTGTGGTGAGTGGGGATGGCTAGATCTCCACGCTTTCCTTGGTTGATCAAAGAGTATGCTTACAACAAAGATGAATGTTAGAAGCATTATGATCATGATCATTAGGGTGTTTAATGTGTGTTACTACATTGTTAATGATTGATCTAAATGTATGCAAGAAGGTGGAGAAGATGTGCTTTGAAGTGGTGAGGAAATGGGAAAACAATGGGCTTCTATTTATAGCCAAAAGTGGACAGGAGCGTCCACGAACCAAGGAGCCCTTTAAAGGGTTCCGCCCTTTATAGAAAAGGGTTCCGTGGGTGCCTGACAGAAAAGCTAAAAAATCTTTCTTCAAATCTTTCCAAGATATTACCAAATCTTACTAAGATCACATTTGATATATTGTGTGTCAATCTAACCAAAATATTCAAGTGATCTTCCAAGGATTTCAAAGATGATGCATGACATGATGTAACATGTATTTCCATTTTTAGATTAAAAAGTTTATCAAGGTAAACTTGTAAAATGTATTATGTAACTAGTTAATAAAATGTCTAGTTACCTTTTGTAAAAGAGTGCTTGTCAAAATAAAATATATTTTGTCAAGTGTAAGTAAACTTTAGTATTTGTATGAAATACTTGTGAATGCAAAATGTAAAATGAGGTTCGAAATAGAATGGTTAACCTATTAAAATACTTAGTGACTCTAAACGTATTTTAAACATTCTAAATGATTTGTTAATGGGTTTGATCATAATGCCACATAACAAACATGTACGAACCTGTGTTGTAACATACGAGGACTTGAGACATCGATAGGTGTTGAATGTATGTTGAGACAACGTGTGATTACAAGTAACTTGTACATTTTACGTTATGTATTACAAGTTACATGTTTGCCATCAATCAAAACAAACGAGACTGTATAGATTAAATATTGTAATATTTGCACTAACAGAAGGGAAATAGCCTCAATCAGGGAGGCTATCCATAAGCAAAAGATTGAAAGGTACTACAACAGTCTGGTTCGGCCTTCGACCTTCAAACCATGGGAATACGTCCTCCGACTCAATAGCGCAAGTAAAGCTGAGTACCAGGGTAAACTAGGACCTACATGGGAAGGGCCATACGTTATTAAGGAAGCATATGGCAACAGAGCCTACAAGCTGGAAACCTTGGATGGAGACGCTATTGATAGAACTTGGAATGGCACTACCCTTCGTAAGTTCTACGTATGAAACTTACAATGTCCAAGGACATTTTTTATTTTGCTTTCAATCAATGTATTTGCATTCTTCTCACTTCGGGAAAGAAGCATTAATGGTAGGCATCTAGTATTCATTTCTTAAAATGATGTAGTCCTCCCTACCCACTTAATGATATAACGCATTTCCCTCAAATCTCTTGTTTCGTTCAATACAACAAAGATTTGTCCACCAAGTTGATTCATAAGTTTCAATGTCGAAGGGATGTACAAAGACTAACAACATGTCTTGTTCATATGCATAACATCCACCTCAACTTCACATTAACTTTCCTATATGGCCTTAAGGTATTTTAAGCCTTTCGCTGCCCAAAGGATTAAGATGGAGTGGGTCGCAACCCTCTGTCAGCAGTCAAATTATATGATTGCTAATATTCTTGGTGAATTAATTACACACAATGAGGCTATGCATCTACCATATGCCTTAGGTTGTAAAAAAAAATTTATGCAAGTAAAATGAAATGAGAAGAATCACACATGGCAAAATACAAGCCCTAGTGGCTTTAATGTAGATTAATGACTAGTTTAACTAGTCTAAACAGGCCATAGCCTTAACGATCCAACCAAGCAAAACATTGTCTTAGGCCGAAGCCTACATCACACACACCAAATGTTAATTGTTTCATCAGGCACAAAGCCTGGAAAGGAACACAAACAAATTGTTTTAAACCAGGGTACATACCACCTTGGGGATCAAATTACAACCACATGGTTGCCTTCATCAAACTTTGGAATGAGTGGGATCAGTTGAACCTGGGGATGGAGCCTTTGGTGATGGAGTCTTCTTCGAAGGAGACAGAGGCTGGACTTTCCTTGGCTTCTTAGCCAGCAGGTCCTCAACAGGGGCCGTTGGGTCTTTCGTCATTTCGGCAAGGAAAGGGAACTCTAAAGCTGCTAATTCATTACCTGCATCATCATACTCTTTTTCATGAGTTGCCCTGTAGTATGGAACTTTCTCCAGCTTCACTGGTTCCTTTGTCGCAACTATCTCCTCCAAAGTGGTACACTTGCCATGAAATATGGCCGCATTCACCAGGTTCCCAATTGCATTCCCCACATCATCACTATGGTAAAGTTCCATGGCAATGTAGGGGATGACCTTGGTTACCAAGTCCACCCTATCCTTCTTTAGCATCTTTAGACGAAGGTTTAACCCATCTTAGCTCTCTCTCCTTTGAGGCCTCCACACTTGGATGAAAGAACAGATATCTGCTCTTTATAGCCTACGACCTTTGAGCCTTCGATAGTTAGCCTCGCTCGCTGCGAGTTGACCTTTGAGCTTTTCATTATCAGCTCTGAGATCTTGCACCAAGGGGTTCTTGTCAAAATCCTCCAAGGCATCTTTACATTTTTTCTCTAGGTCTGCATACTTCTGATCCCTAGCCTTCTCCCTTGCAAGCATAACATCCATTTCTTCTCGAGCCTTGGTGATAGCACGGAGCAGCTCCCTTATCCTAGTATTGAGTTGGTTGTCTAGCATGCATTGTCGGACATAACTCTTGTCATGAAGGTCGCAGAGCCTTTCCATGGACATGTTGTCCATTACCCCCTTCCAGCTGGGTGGGATTACACGGTCCACGAGTAGATTACAAGCTAAGGGAGAGGAAAGCTCCTTCGTATCAGGAAGTCTTGCAGCATAGGTACACTTGTTAATATATTATTACTGGTATCTCATTTTTTTTGTAACAGGCAAGAAACATTACCATGGATATCATCTCCGCTGGGCCCTTCGATGGCTGGAAATACCACAGCCTTACCCTGGGTACTCTTTTGCCGGGTAGTTCGAGAGGGATGAGTAGGCAGGATAAGCTTCCTCTTCGAGGCGGACTTCGAAGCTTTTGCACTGGTACCTTTCCTGATTTGGACCCTCTCACCAATGCCGAAGGGTCCTACGATGGCTAACTGTCCTTCGGAGACCGGTTCATCAGATTCTACAACATTCTCCATAAGTTGGTCTTCAACGTCTATGGGTTCCTTTGACGGAGGAGCAGAGGAAACAGGTTCGATGGGCTGGGCTTCTACATCATTATCATTTATTGATACTGATGGAGAGCCCACACCATAGCTCATCTCCTAGGGATTCTTTGGAATGAAGCTGACCTCCTTTGCACCACCAGCTACCACAAAGTTTCTGAATGACATCTCTGCACGAAGGAGCAAATAAGATAAATATCAGAAAGATAAGTTTTTATCTCTTATTTTAATCAAAAAAATACATAGTTTCTCCATCACAAATAATCTCAGGTTCCAAAGGAGATCCCTCCTATCTTTCAGCAAGGCCAGCCATGAAAAGAATTGTCTCAGGGAATGTTTGGCAATCAGCTGGATGACGAGCCAAACGCTGATACAAAGGATTCCTCCTCACAGTATAGGGCAAGGGATCGTTGAACTTTTTTTCATCATATTGAAACTCTGGGTTTAACAAAGCAGGGAAAGTCGGAGGGATAATGGTGTTTTGGATGTAAAAGAATTTGCCTTTCCAGTTCCTGATGTTTGTAAATGGCCTATCTATAAGAATAGGCACATCCCTTTCACCCCTCTTGGCTAATGTCAACCAATCTCCCCCAGGGTATAAATTCAGAAAACCCCTAAGCACAGTTAATGATGGTTCAAACCCATAAGCTTTACACATCACAATGTATGTCGTAAGCTTGGCTAGGCCAAAAGGGTTAAACCTAGATATCTGTACCTCATAGTACTGGAGGATTTCTAAAATCAAAGGGTGCAAGGGTATCCTAAGGTTGGAGGTGGTGAATGCATGGGTGTATAAGCCTACATAGTTTTCTGGGGCATCAAAAATCCCTTGATTTCTACTAGGTAACATGATTTTATGCTCTTTGGGAATTGGGTAATCGGTGAGGAACGCTTTGAGCTCCTCCCTTGTCAAGGTACAACCTTGTTGTTTGATTACAAATTTCTTATTTGTAGACATTGATCCTCCTAAAATCCACAATAAAGTATTTGAAAACAGATACGAAGGAATACTTTACCTTGTTTGATCGAAAGCTTGATCGGAAGAGGTTTTAGTAGGAGAAAACTTGGGCGTGAGATAAAATAATGTTAGGGTTTTACTGTTTTTAACTTTATATACCCTCACATATGTTAAATCTCGGCCCTACACGTGTCCTTACTTATCCCCTTACCACCGGATTTCAAACCCTTTTTTAAATTTTGAAATGACGTTTTATTTTACTGAGGAAAAGGGGTGGTTAGGATAAGTGTACGCATTAATTACGGTCAATGGTTGCAAGACTTTTCATCTTCGTTCGTTTTTTGTGACAAAGGGGAGGTTTCGTTTCTTTTTTTGAGTCGTAAGCAATATTTCTTGTTCGTACATATCACTTTCGACTGGGGGGCTTGATGACGTACCCTCCGATCAGGTCGAAGGACCCCCCTTCGGCCTCAGTCGAATTTGCATTACTAAGACCCAAGTCTTTCTTCATAAGTCATTGGTGGCGTAAAACCATTCATCATTGACATGGTTACCAATTGGGAATTCGCCAGCCGAAGGCCTATGCCCTTCGGTGTATTCTTTTGAAGGCGCCAAGACGAAGGAGAACCTTGACTTAGTTTTCCCCCACGTTCCCACTATTTCCTTAGCTTCCCCGCCAAGGCCTAGATAGTGGGGATGAAGCCCTAGCGGTTACCACAAATCAGGGGACGCCCCCCATGATCTCCTAAACGTGTGCTAACACTCTCCAATCTATTTTCTTCACCTATAAATAGGTTGGACGAGTCATTTCAATGGTATGTTCACTCAACACAGTATTTCACATACTCCATATTATTTACAACACATAACACATACTTACTCTCACGCCGGAGGTGGTTCGCAGGGCCCAACCCCTGCGCAATCACTTAACGAAGTGTCTACTATTTCTTATTGCAGATTGGCTACAAGTTTGGCACAAGCATATCACCCCTCATACCCTTCGATCATGTTAGGAATTGGAAATTCCATAAGTAAAGTATCGGTCACCCCAAACACAATCTAGCATTAGTTAGCTCTTACACATATCGTTAGTTACACTATTTATCAGTTTATTAGTTTAGTTTAGCGTAGTGTAACACCATGGAGTAAGGACGGGTCTTTACCCACTGTATGCCTGATCCACAGTCCGATAGGAGGACGTTAGCTTTGTAACTATAAATACCCCTTCCATCCATGGAAGGGGTAGAGCTTTTCATTCAATCTAACATTTCATTTGTGAACCAAGTCTCTAGCAAGAAACTCTCTCTCATCTCTTTCTCTCTAACTATGGCAAACATGTATTTTCATCATCCAAGACCACCCGAATCATCAACACAATAATATTATCGATCCTACAAATGGTATCAAGAGCCAAGGTTATTGTGTTTTGTTGATTTGTGTGGTTTCGTACCAAGGTTATTGTGTTTTTGATGTTTTTTATGGTTTTGATACATGTTCTATACTGGTTTGTGCACGTTTCTGTGGTCTGAATATGTGTAGTTTATTATCATGGGTAAACAGTTTTTAACAAGTTTTGGTATCTTTATTGGTCAAAAAGTCATGGTCTAATCAGGCTTCAACTTCTGTCTTATGTCAATATTTTGGTCCAAACAGCTTTTGTCTCATCAATATATGACATTTGGTACCAATATCCGTGATGTATATGTGGTCAAACTGCAAGATTTTTGTGGTCAAACGTGGTCAAATGGGTCAATATTAATATTCATAGCAGTTTTTATGGGTAAGTTTGAAGATGGTCGGAATATCTTAGTCGAAAAACTCATCGAAAATAGTCAAATCTTGCTAGCGACTTGTGCCTTACTGTAGCGACTTGTATATGAGGTAGAGACTTGCCATGAGTATTTACTCATGGTAGCGACTTGGTCTAGCAACTTAGTGCTAGCGACTTGACTCTTGACTAAAAAGATATAGCGACTTGTGAAAAAAAATGTTAGCGACTTGTCTAATAATTCTAGCGACTTGACTCTAATGATGTAGCGACTTGACAATGCCGTCTAGCGACTTGAACAGAAAGGAAGAAGAAGATGGAATGACCACGACCACCCTACCATGTACCAAACTGACATGACCTCAGTAACATTACATCCTTGGTCCATGGTTTTTATTGTAAAGATAACGAGAACAAATGTAATTGTAAGACTGATCCGAAACACAAAACCAATCATCTGCTACAAATCCCATTCTATTCTAAACCACCGTTTCATTACCAGTAACAACATCCCTCCTCAACACTATCAATCAATCTCAAATGACTTAAAGACTCAAAAAGAAAAAGTATTAAAGATCTCAGTTTGCAAACGTGTTATCAGAATCTTTAAAGATTCATACGCACGTTAAGTTATCCATCACTGATCTTTGAGAAGCCTTCACCTCATTAATATTCGAATATAAGAGATAAGAAATATAACAATCTTGTTATTTTCTTTCTCTAATTCGCGCATGACCATGAACAGATGGAAGAAAAACGCAAACAATATTTAGTTAAACCTACTTGTGCTTGCTTGGACTGAATCTTGTAACCATCTCTAAGTCCCATGCCATCCCTGTGGCAAATCAAAGTCCCTCTTGCCATCCATGTGGCATGGTCAATTTGAATGAAAGGATTGAAAAGGTATTATGAGGCTGATGAATTTTAAGGAGTAATATTTGATGAGATTTTTGTTGCTACGTTTGAGATGAGTTAAAGCAAAGGGGGCGGATATTATTTGTGAAGGAAGAGTGTTTTGATGTAGGCTGATTATTAGATAGAGAATTTTTAGGGTTTGAGTAATACAAAGTGTGATTAGGGTTTGATTTGTGGAGCATACTTGTGAGTGTGGTATGAACATTTGGATGACTGCATGTGTGTAAGGATTAAGTCAGGAGGAATTTTAGGGTTTGTGTGAGTATGTAGTGTTTTATAACATCCGAAATTTTAGGTTAAATGTTAGATCGTGCATCTCATGGGCCGAATACAGGATGGGATGGGTCGGACTGTTGAATGTGTGATTATCTTGGGCCCACGAGATTTTAGTGGATCAGGTGTAGGATTGGTATGAATGGTATTAATACCGATTTTTTTTGGGTAAACACTATTTGGTGATGGGTTTTTGATACTTACGTTTAAGTTTAATCATCGTGGCAATATAGACTAATGGACCGGATGTATTACTTGGACTTTGTGTTGAATCCGTTGCACGTTTATGTGAGTTGAACCGGGTGGGATTTTAATTAGATCGTATTGATGAGATTTGACTATATGAATCGTTACGAAACTTGGATATAATGAGATTTGATGATGTGATGTGGGGTAATGATGAGATTCATTATGTTATGCTAATTTGTACTTTGGTTCTACATCATCACGAAAAATATTATGTCACGGTTTGAAGTGTTTATTGTAATATGTTGACTACTGGATTGTTTGGACGGTATTTCTTATTTGAATTTGAAGTGAGGTTTTTCCGGGCGCATTTACTTATTTCGTCTTCTTTCTTTCTACTCTTCCACAAAGATGACTTGTTTGGGCTTTTATTGAGTGTGATAAAGACTTGGCTATTTAGTTACGGTTGTGATTCTTTCCCGCTTAACCCACAAAGTAACTACCACTTCGGTGTCTCACGCAGTTGAGGATACGTCAAGAGGTTTTGTAAATTTGGTACACCGTTTCTTCTTCACAAGGATTAGTACAAGTTTAAGTAACAAATCTGGGGAAGTTCACTTCATGATCAAGTTTGACATATCGGGTTTACTTCACCAAGTGGTCACAGCAACAGCCGACAGAATGCGTGAATGATGTGTTTACCAAAGTGTTCATTGGATGATTGTTGATATTGTTGATGTTGGATTATGAACTGTTGATGAACCACTGCATGTTCCCCTAAAACAGATATTCACCGAAACCAAAGTTGTCATAACACATTCAAGCTGTCATTGTTTACGGTTTTGTCTTGATTTTGTAAAATCCCGCGAAAGAACATATTTCTCGGTTTAAATCATAGATTTGTAAAATCCCATGACAATGGAAACATCCTGGTTAAAGTAATGTGCATTTCCGGATCTATCTTGCGGTTTATTCTTGGTTTTGTAAAATCCCGCAAAAGAAACTATTTCTCGGTTTAAACCATAGAATTGTAAAATCCCGTATTGATGGAACCATCCTGGAGAAAGGAAAGCGTTCGTCTGAATCTTATCCGATGTTGGTGCTACGGTTTCTGCTTCGAAGAAGGGATAAAAGAGTGTAATTCAGGATTTGGGTGTTTATTTGGATTGTCTTCATGGCAGTTTGGTTATTACATGGTTTTACGGGGATATGTGCATTTAACATGGTCGGGATGAAAACCATTATCATAGTTCACTTAAAACGTAAAAGGAGGCTAGATTTGAGCTTTTAACCAAAAGATGTGACAACGGAGTTAATTCACTATTATTTATTTGAGGTTGAAGTAAATTATCACGGGTAAGTGTACTTAGTATCTGAAGGTATCGGGGATGGTTGGATGAAGATTCTTCATGATCCTTGTTCGATGCTTATTATCAAAAATGAAGATTTGGAAATCTAGTTATTGTTGGGTGTCTTTTACCTTTTCTTTTACCACTTGGGGGAATTGGGCTCATACCACCACAAAATAACTATCACTTTAAGGAGTTACACTGTAGTGCTCAGTGTCACATTCAATTATGGATTTTCAAGAGGTGATGTACGTCTTATACTTGATGGTTGGTTGGATGAAGAGTATAGAGTACTTACAGAGTACTTAGAGATGCTAATGGAAATCGGAACCGCTCTTTGTTACATATGTGCAAGTTTAAGTCACGAGTTCGGGTTGTTTTACTTCAAGGTCAAATTCTTCATATGGGGTTTTCTCCATCAGCTGTCACAACAAAGAGCATACTGAATGATAATGGGCTTGATTACATGTTTACCAAGAGTAGATGAAAAGAGATAGATTTATGACGTTTGATCACAACAGTTCAAGCCTCGTTCTCTAAATAAAAGAAAAGTGTACGTTTCAGTGCACTTTATCTTCAAGAAGAAGAGAAATCTTCTTATGACGTTTGAATTCTTCAGTTCAAGCCTCGTTCCTCAAAGAAAATAAATGTGTATGCTTCAGTGCGCATTATCTTCTGAAGAAGAGTAATCTTCTTATTATGACCATTCTCATCAACATGCTTCATATTTTTTCCATGCGCTTCAGTCATCAAGTGAACCGGGCTACTGTTGATTGTTTTCTTATTCCACTTGCTCAACTATAATGACGATGGAGACATCATGTGCTAATTTTGCTGGGGAGAAGTGTGAATAGACTACATTTAGATGATAATCACTTGTTTAATCAAGAATGACATCTCCATATGCAATTCTTGAGGGGGAGAAGAAGTGTGAAATTACTGCATGGTTGATTGATTTATGAGAATAAATGGTCAAACGGCTCCAAACTCATGTAAGAACCGAGATTCTTCTTATCGGGTCATCTTCACATGGAGTTTTCTACTAAGAGTCGTTGGTTAACATCTTCACACGGGCTGATATGATTAATGACAAAGTGCTTCCAGTTGCGGGGCTGATTTCCTTGATGAACATCTTTCTGTTCTTGTTTGATTGGGAGGGATTTGAGTTAAGGGGATTTGCTATTTATATGTTAACGGGAATGCATTTGGTGAGTTGAAGATGTTGACTTTCTATTCCCCAACTGGACAGTCTTGAAGAAGGATGAGTCTTCAGTCGGTTCTATATTTTCTGCTATATGTTAGAAGACTAAAGACGAGTTGCATTTGATTATCTAAAGACTTCTTCTTAATATGGGCACTTATCAAACAGATTGTCGGTTTAGGGGAGAGCACTAATTGGGGGAGGGTGAAATGTCTGATTTAATCCCCAATTAGACTTGCTCACATTCTTCAGCAAGTTGATTCTCATAAAAGTTCAAGTGTTCTTCTCAACAGATTTCTAGTATACGGGCTTATAGTGTGTTGCTCATTATGAAGTATCAAAACCAGCAAGGGGGAAGGAGACACGTATCTAAACGCAAAGCGAGTAAACTTGATGAACTTAATTCTTCTAAGTGATTGAAGATATCCCGAGAAGACTATTGTCATTACCGCAGAGAAACTCAAGGTTTTACTCATCAAGGCTTTTAGTGTTATTATTCCAACAACGTGGGGGAAGTGATGTTAGAGAAAGTTTCTGAGGATAAAAAGAGGTACACAAGTGTGTGATGATTTCAATGTTATCACAATCATCAGGGGAGAGAGAATTGTGTACATTGGGGGCGCTCAGCTATCTCACTTGAGGGCTTAATCAGTGATTCAGAGATATAATCACTTATTCCGCTGTTGACATCCGCAGAGATTGTCACCCGCAGAGATAATCAGTGATTCGGCCTGTTTCTTCAATGTTATCGGTTATTCTCTTTTTGGGCATTCGGGTACTTCGGGTTCTTGAGCTTCATACACTTTCTTCAGTGGGAGAGAAAAGTATACATCGGGGTTATTATTTGGCTATTGGAATTAATCTGCTACTTCGAAGGTATAAGTTTCTTTGTCTTTGGGTATATGTGTATTCGGGTTCATGAGCTCTAGTCTAAGAGACTGACTGCATCAATTCGTCTACTTGGGGGAAGTGGTTTCTTGACAACTTCTGGGATGGATTGCTTCAGACTTCAGTGGGTATGGAATTTGAGAAGATCATTTTAATGTGGGATGATACGTTGTTGTTGTTCTATTGGATGATATAACCTCGAACGAAGAATCAAGGTGATTATTCTTAAAAGGAGCAGCAGGATCGATGATAATGGTGTGCTTCTTTGTGCACCTGGCTAATGGAAGCTTGAAAGAAAGCTTTGATTCTGCTTAGCTAAAGGATTTTCGGTTTGGGGGGAAGCTGCCAAAGGCTCACTTTCAGATGGTTCAATTTCTTTCTTCAATGCAAGAGCCTCGGAAGCTTTGGTGGTGAAAGTTTTAGGGATGATGACTTCTATCTTCTACAACGGGGCTGATCGATATCCTTATCTCGGTACTCGTATCATCATCTTCTTAAATTATATCATCTACTCTATCTTTGTAAATATTTATTAAAAAGCAAAATACAAAAATATAAAACCAGTAAAAGAAAATAGAAAAATATAAAACCAACAAAATGCCATAAAAATAAGAAAATTTGAAAAAGTCCAAAAATATTGTTTTTCTAAGACATGTCTTCTGGTATCGATAACATCTACGGTCTTAGAAATTTCATTCAATAATGGCACGGGACCATAGATGAAGTTCGAGCGGGAGTGTAAATATTCTTTTCCAAAACATGTCACAAATCATATGGCTTACAGTTATTTCAGACTGTAACCCGCGCTTCAACACATGGCTTGCAGTTACTTCAGACTGTAACCCGTGCTTAAAACAATGGTTTGCTATTATTTAAGATAGTAACCCGATCTTCAAAAGAATGGAAAGTGTTGCGCTAAACCAATTTTTCAAATATATTGTGCACTTATCCTATAACAATTGAGGAAAGTATGTCGAAGGACTGCTGTTCCTACACAAATGTTTTTCCGTCTTAAATTCTTCAGAAAAATATTTGTTGTTTTAACAAAATGGTGTAAAATGAGTTGCTTACATATCAATCAGATTCAGAGTTTTCGATAAAATTTGCAAACTCAATCAATGACTTCAGCGCTTTTAAAACTTTTCAAAAAAAATGATGAGTCATTGATTGAGGGGGAGAATGTTTTCAAATCTATATCATCTAACGAGCTTTCTTAATTATCCTACGTGCTTAATTAAAAATGATATTTGCCTGTGTTGAAGGACTAGGAGTTTAGGATATGATTGTTAGGTTTAGATGATTAGAGTTTGATTAACACATAAACCCCATACCTTATATGAAATGATTGATATGTTGAATTGACTTGAATTAGTCGATTGTTGTTTGGGTGATGTCAACCACCATATATCTGTATGTGTGTTCACTAACGTATACAGGTATATTGGTATATAAGAATGTTCATCCGGATCCCACAATTGAAGATGATTGGATGCCAAAAGGAAAGGGTAACTATATCTTGGGTTGACAAATGAAGAAACGGAGCTTAATTAGACTTCTATGAAGAGTTGGCATAAATGCAACGTAAGAGGTCTCACTGCATCAGCAGATGGTTTTTATTCTAAGTGATTGAAGAAACGGAGCTTAAATTTGACCTAAGTTGGCATTAAAATGCAACGTAAGAAGTCTCACTGCATCAGCAGACGGTTTTTCATCCAAGCCCTACAGCAGCAACATCAACAGAAGCAGCTCAACCACCTAACGTATCTTTGTGCAGGATAATTGTGATTATACCATTTTCTTTAAACAATTTTTAAATAATTTGATTAAATTGTTTTGAAAATGGAAAATATTGTTTTTGAAAATAAATCGGATTCAAAGTTTTGAAATCAACCGGACTTTATTTTGTCAAATCTTAAGTGATTTCAAATTAAATATTTTCAAACGATATTTCTTCATAAAAGTCCGGTTTGTACGAAAATAAGTGGTGATCTAAAGATTTAATATTATGTCATGGTATGATCTTTCTTTTGATTCAAGATCTTTCAGAATGAAATTTTTCTGTTCTTGTTTGATTGTGAAATTGTTTTGTTTTACTTAAAAGATCTCTTAAAAATTATCATACCTGACACTAACAATCTTTTAATGTCTAAATCTGTTCCACTATCAGAATTAAATTAATCTGAACACAGTTGTCTCCCATGTTTTCTAAACCTATTTAAATCACTTGGGATCCAAAATCTCAAAGGATTTGATATTTTTGATCGGGGGAGAAAATGTGATTTAAATATGAAATCTGATAAAAGATGATCATTTGATTCAAATGTGCACTGCTCTCCCATATGTGCTAAACGCTTTCGAATCTCGAAGCACATATTGTGGGGAGCATTTCAAAAAGTAAAACAAACTTTCAAGGTACAAAAGCTTTTATGTTTTTACATAAAGTACCTTGATTGATTTTCTAAATGGTTTCTTAATGGCTTTTGTGATCATGAATGTGCTTCAAAAAGAACTCTTTCCTCTATGTGATAAAATGATTTCAACTATCCTATGCACATATTGAGGGGGAGAATTTTACCAAGAAAATCAAATGGCTTTTTCTACGAAAATTGTGATCAAAGAAAATATTTCAAAGTCCTCTTGCCTCCATGTGCTAAACAATTTCTAAATCATTTGCACATGTTGAGGGGGAGGTTTTCTAAATGATCAAAACCATTAAGGTACAAAATGCTTTGATCTCGTATCACAAGTACCTTGATTGTTTTTCCAAATGATTTTTCAATTGGTTTTAAGGAAGAATGAATTGTACCAAAAGACCGACCATTTTACTTTATGTATAGAGTTATAAGGATGGTGAGGTTAGGTATTAGTTCCCACGATCCGCCAGAACCGGAGGGATCTACCCAGGGACAATCCACTAGATAGTGTAGAGTCCTTAGGTATATTGAAAAAAAGAGAAAAATGAGATATGGGAAGAGTGCGGATTGAGAAAGAGCTAGAACTGGAATAAACCCAACAAGGTTATAGTAATGAAGTCTCGGTAAGCACTGAAGGGGTTGAAGAATGAAAAAGAATTGAATGTAAAAAGGGTGAAAAGAAATAGCCCTCCAATAATTCAACCTTAGGGCAGAAACCGGGTTCAATACATATGTTACTGGTGGTTACTAAGGTAACGCCGGTATTGAAGACAAGACGTCATGGACCCAGTGACGCACTGCACTAAACTTTCCAAGCTACTCAAGCTCCTATTTAAAGGATTTGTTTCATTCTCAAGGGGAACCTTCATAATATATCGACTTTCTCTTAGAGATTGTTGATATTGAAGAAGGAGACCCTCTCCCTAGTCTCCGACATAGGAACCAAATGTGCACAATTGAGTCTAGAGCCAAGAGATCATCCACAATATCTCATTAGGACACAAAATTAATGAAGACTTGCTGTTTCACACAATGTGGAAAGTAAGTGTATATTGAGAGTCCTACGCAGTATCCTTGTGGTATTGCCAGAACATCCGAGTGATACGTAAAGTATTCACGATGAAGATGGAAATCCTTCTAGAGCCAACATCAAATAAGCTCTTGGTGGGTGACATGTGATATCTTTTCTAAATATCAAGCTTGTGACAACTGGATAGAAACGATGGGGCGATTCATTCTTGAATCAAACTTGGTCCAGGAAATGGATTGACGGATACCTTTGAAAAACCGGTCATTGTGCTCAACAAGTCTTTTCTCTAGCACATCGACTATGTATTAATCTTTCAAAATTAAAAGGGTATTTATGATTGAAAATTAATTTTTCTTATAAAACCTTCGTCGTATTGCAAAACTCTTTCTTCATGCAATACGCGATTGTTTTCAAATCATTTTGAATCAATCAGTGAATCTCAATTCGCTGGTTCACTCACTCCGTGTTGTCTTCTTTGAGACGTTCCGGTTTGAGAACAGCTAGAACAGCTGCGAAACCCTGTCAAGGAGATTCTTCGGAATCCTACCTGATCACAGGCAGTACTTGTACTGATCAATGGGGAACCGTGGGCCGTGTACCTCAATTCAACGAAAGTGATCAAAGACACTTTCGTGTGTTTTATTGCTAACTGTTGTTTGCAGGTACATTTGGACGATTGCAGCTGACCAGAATTGAGGAGTCAATCAAAGCCGCATGCTCACAACATCCACACTTAATTGAAGAAATCATGACTGGTGCGTATCTACAGAACCTGGCTCTGATATTTTCATTCTATGCTTCTACTAAGCTACTGCAAATATCATGAACCAGTAAAAGCTTCCGCTACTCTGATGAAAAGATGTCATGATCCAAAAGTGTGAGCATGTCGGTTCGAAAGTCACAACGATACATGATGGCAACACAATAAAGGGTGATCCAGAGATTTAATGTGGCTGATGATCTCAAAGAAAGCTCGAAGACCATCAAAGATGTGGATCAGTTAAAGGCCTCCACTAAAAGTACAAAATCATTCGGACTATGAAGAGTCGCTGCTAAAGCACAAAGATGCAGATTTTGAAGAATTAATGTCTACGAGCTCAAGACTAAAGATTAAATAGAATGCTAGGATTCGAAATGTAAAACATGGGGTGACCTCCCTTAGGGGGAGATTGTTAGGAATTGGAAATTCTATAAGTAAAGTATCGGTCACCCCAAACACAATTTATCAGTTTATTAGTTTGTTATTAGTTTAGTTTAGCGTAGTGTAACACCGTGGAGGAAGGACTGGTCTTTACCCATTGTATGCCTGATCCACAGTCCGATAGGAGGACGTTAGCTTTGTAACTATAAATACCCCTTCCATCCATGGAAGGGGTAGAGCTTTTCATTCAATCTAACATTTCATTTGTGAACCAAGTCTCTAGCAAGAAACTCCCTCTCATCTCTTTCTCTCTAACTATGGCAAACATGTATTTTCATCATCCAAGACCACCCGAATCATCAACACAATAATATTATCGATCATACAGATCACCATTGAAGGCCTGGTCGTACGAATTATTGTACAATCAGGTGTCTTCACTGAAGCACAGTCAGAGATCTCATATTTCTTCAAGAGATTTCTTGTATACTTCTGTTGACTGATGGAGATTCCTTAATTAGTTTGACTGATTTGTAGTCCAAGAAAGTGAGTGAGTTCACCCATCATGCTCATTTCAAACTTCTTTATCATCAGTGTTTCAAACTGTTTGCAAAGAGTATAATTTGTTGAGCCAAAGATGATGTCATCAACATACACTTGGACTAGTATCACATCTTGTTTTGTCCTGTAGATAAACAAGGTGTTGTCTATCTTTCCTCTGACAAACTTGTTTTGAATCAGGAAGGCTGAGAGAGTTTCATACCATGCTCTGGGAGCTTGTTTAAGACAATATAGGGCTTTGTCAAGCTTGCAGACATAGTCAGGGAATTCACTACTCTCAAAGCCAGGAGGTTGTTGAACATATACATCCTCCTTGAGTTCACCATTCAGGAATGCACTTTTTACATCCATTTGGTAAACTTTGAAGTTCATGTAGGTAGAAAATGCAAGGAAGATCTTGATGGCTTCCATTCTTACAACATGAGCAAATGTCTCATCATAGTCAATGCCTTCTTGTTGACTGTAACCTTTGGCTACAAGTCTGGCTTTGTTTTTTAATGACAGTGCCGTTTTCATCAGTTTTTTTTTCTGAAAACCCACTTCATTCCTATGACAATGACATCACGAGGACATTAAGGTCATGACCTTGTTTTTATCAAACTATTGAAGTTCTTCTTGCATAGCCTGAACCCAGCTTGGATGTTTTAGAGCCTCAGTGACACTTTTGGATTCTATTTCTGATAGAAAATAAGCATATAGACATTCATTGGTTGAAGCTGTAGTTAACTTAGCAGCCATGCTTCTAGTGAACATGCCCTCAGTGGGTTCACCAATGATGTTTACAAGCTCAATGTCCTGAGATCTTGTCCACTTACTTTGTGGTCTAGGATCTGAGCTTGAAGAGGTCATTCGAAACTCAGGAGTGAGTTCAGGTGCAGGAGCCATAGAATCATTTAGATCATCTGTTGAGATGCTTTGTTCATGTTGGGTTTCTTGAATCACAGGTTCCTGAACATTTGGTTCAGTATTATCTATCCCAGCAGGGACCGATTGATTATCAATGACTTAACTGATAGTTGGTTGAGGAAGGTTGTGGGGTAAGACATAGTATGAGATGTCAGCATCAGCTTGATATGAGGAATTGATTTCAGTGTTGAACTCATCAGGAGGATATCTTGTTGAGTCATCAATTCCTATTTCCTCCACTGAGGTATTGGTGAATCTGATTGTAACACTCCCAAAAATGTTTTGCAGCGGAAGATAATGTTACTGGGGTATTACTCGATTGATATCACAACACAAAGCATAGAACAACGGTTTTCCTTAAAAAGATTTCATTTATTGTAGTAAAACAAGGTTTACAAAAGTTGAATTGTTGCGGAAAATGGCCCATTAATAAGATGTGGTCCGATACATAAATCAGACTCGTCTATGACCATGCCATGACAATGCCCAAGCGCCTCCAGAGTTAGCTATTGCCTTGTTATCCTGAAAATACATGCTAAAAAGGGTCAACACGATGGTTGAGTGAATTAATGGGTTTAGTAATAAAACATTTGATCACAAGATTTCCAGTTTCGTAAAATAATAGATCCGATGATGCACCTATCATCATAGTGATTGTTATATCATAAGTATCATCAAACCGATGATTTTGAACGTAAGTATCATCAAACCAATGATTTTGAACACGGGTATCATCTAACCGATGATTTTGAACGTAAGTATCATCAAACCGATGATTTTGAACACGGATATCATCTAATCGATGATTTTAAACGTAAGTATCATCAAACCGATGATTTTGAACATAAGTATCATCTAACCGATGATTTTGAACATAACTATCATCTAACTGATGATTTTGAACATAACTATCATCTAACCGATAATTTTGAACGTAAGTGTTAACAATCAGATATAGCATAAAGTTTTTAAGTAATTGTGATCATAAAAGTAGTAGTAGCATGTAGACTCCCTCAAGAAGTTTGTAAAATAGTTACTAAGAGCAAAAGTAGGGTTATGAACTTTGCATATATGATAAAACATTTATGTCCATAATAAGATAATCCAGTATGCGATCAGCAAGTAAATCGTGTTTTCAAGTAAGAGCAAGTAATGAGTTTAAGCAGGAGCAATCACTGAGCTTAGTTAAAAACGAGCATGTATTCTCCCCTAAAATAGTTTGAAAACAAGAAAGTAGGGGCCATTAACTCACCTTAGCAAAACTGAACAAGTGTAAAGAGATCGAGTGCGATATAGCTGAGACTCCAACCCGGAACCTAAGAACGAGATGGCAAGTCTCAGAATATGATAAACCTTTGGTTCACGACCAAATGCTAGAGCATTGAATATACTAATTCAATAGAGAATTGAATATGCAATTCAATAGAACGTTATTAGAGTTGGTTTTACGAGTGCGGATAGTGCTTATTGTTTTAAGTTCAAAATACGCGCTATAACGACTTGGTTTGATATTTATCATAATTCACACTTATGTATAAGTGAAATGTTCCCCATTGTTGGTTTATGAAGATTAATGATGTCATCGAGTGTTTTAGTTTACTTTCAAGGTGCCTCGATATTTGATAACGATATAATTACATACTTATACTTATATATATATATATATATATATATATATATATATATATATATATATATATATATATATATATATATATATATATATATATATATATATATATATATATATATAAGTTTAGTGAAGTATCGACATAATACTTCTCGTTATATTCTTTAGATCATCGAAATACTCATTTTTATGAAGTCGTGATTAAACAATATATTTGGAAAAATATAGTATTTAATGTTTACGCCGATGAGGTCGTCAAAATATATGCGCTAAATATATTAACTTAAATGAAAAAGTGGTAAACGATATAAGTTTATCGAACTTATAAAAGTTTTGGGATAAAAATGTCAAAATCTTCAAAGTTGAGGGACCGAAGTTGTAAATTTATATATTAGTTACAAACTTGAATAAGTTTTAAGAATAGTTAAGGGATTTGAAGTTGAGGGGCTAAGGGTGTCAAAAGGCAAAAAATGCAAAATAAAAATCACCAAAAAGAGAGATAGCGCCTGGATTCGAACCTAGGTCTCGTGTGTGAAAGCTAGGAGACAGAACCAGTGGAGCCAAGGCTCGTTCCTTGTTTTATTTTGCAATCGTTTTGTATTTAAGGGATTGTTCACTGTTGGTTTCATTTGTTTTAAGGTTAATTTCATCTACATCCTTACAAAAACTCAATATTACATCAATATCCTTTCAAATTTTCTAATTACATAAATATCCTTTCAAAACTAATAAATACTCACAAATATCCAAATTAAAACTTTATTCTTAATTAAATGAATTAAGCCAATACAAATATTAAAAAAAACATATCAATTACAATTCTACCCTTGTATAGAACGTCACTATAGTTTAAGTAGGTGGGTTAAGTCTTTATTTTCATTTTTGCCTCTTCTTCTTCCTTGAACACAACCAACCTCTCCCACTAAATTTTTTTGACTCCATAGCAAATGGATATCTTAAGAAAAAGAATAACATTGTTGGTCCATGAAAACTACTAACCCATTACTTAAACGAGAGCCCTGCACAAAGCCACAAAGTCCATTACACATTTCTTTATCTCTAATATGTATGTAAGATTAAGATTCGTAGATAGAGACACATGGATTAATGTATCTGTAAGTTGTTTGAAGTAGGTTTGTTGTTTTGTAAGTGACAAAATAATAATTTAACTTATATATAGATTGCTTAATAACGTTAAGATGATAATAGTTTCTAGATTGATTCTTGAGAAGAATTAAAGAGGGTGATTAAACTCAATGATGAAACAGAACATTAAGAAATACATGAATGGTTAAAGTACAATGACTTTCATTTGTTTGATTTAGGATAGAAGGGTAAGAAGGTAATTGATCTTCTAATTTATTATTTGTATAATACTTTTTAATAATAAATACATTTAGTTGATTTTAATTTATTTATTTGGATATGTTTGAGTATTAATAATTTTTTAAAGGATATTGATGTAATTTGAAAATTTGTAAGGACATTGATGTAATATCAAAGTTTTATAAGGATATAGATGAAATTCTGCCTTTGTTTTATATCATCAGAGAGTTACTATACGCATGTTTAAGTCGAATGTCTACATGCTTGCATGTTGACAGTGAGTGAATAAGTCTCACTTTTTAGTTTTCATTTCTTATTATTCAAACACAAGCTTCTTAAACAAATGACATATAAGTTGAGGAGTGTTTCGAGTGCTTACAGTGGTGAGTTTGGATAGAGTGAAGTCGAATGCGACGTGACCAAGAACAAGTGAGACGATAAACGACCTAGCTTCCAATGCTTAACCCGACTAGAAACTAACCCGAAGTTACACTTATCTTATGAAAATGAAACCCGAAACTTCGCTTCCCTCCCACTCTTTCTCGGCAGTGAACAAGTAATAACAAGAGTTGTGTTTGAGAATGTGTTTGTGAGCAAGTGCTTGTGAGATAAGTGCTTAAGGGTGGGTGGCTTATATAGACAAGGTGTGGCATGCAGCTTGGTTTGACTTAGCAAACGCATGCCATGAATTTCGGCTAGAATCTTGGGCATGCAAAGGATTTCTCATGTCAAGTCTTAGATAGGGGAAACATGTTATCCAAAGGATAACAAAGTCATGGTTGTCAAGGCATTGTCTAAGGATAATAAAAAGCTTCCGCAAATTTGTCGATTGTTATTTCTTCTCTTGTTCTTCATCTTTGATTATCGGTTGTTGAATCTAACAAGTGGTATCAGAGCGCTACGGTTTGTTTTTGGTCACTGAAGATCGTTCCTAGAACAAGGAGTGTCGTGAAGGAAACTGTTTTTGGTTTTCTTGGAAGTTGCAGGTTTTTACATCGAGAGGAAGAAGACGAAGTTTGGCGTTTTTGTTTTTGGTTTAAAAATCTTCACGTGGTATACAAAGTAACGTGGGGTCTTTAATAAAGAAAAAGAAGTCTTTAATAAAGAAAAAGAAAAGCAAAGACATGTAATTGGTTTGATTTATCTAACCCACGTGAACGTGTTTTTGGTTTACTTTAAAAACCAAACTTTGTCATTTATTTTAATAACAAGTAAAAGAAGATTTTTTGGTTGTCTGGTATTTTTGGTTTATCTGGTGAAATTCGAACATTGAATTTGAGTATGGAAGATTGTTAGTTTTTTGGGAATATTCGATGGAGTTTGACAACTTTGTTTGGTTTGTTTATTTTTATCTATTTGGATTTGTTTCATTTTGATTTGGACTGTAATCCTTATTACGTAAGTGGGTCATTAGAATTGAATTTGATATTTGGAGTTTGAATATCGATTTGGTGTTTGAAGACTTGGTTATAATCAGGTCATTTCAATTTTAAAATTTGTTCGATCGTTGGAAATTTGTCAGTTTGGAAAATATGGGATCTTCGTTTGTCGGGCTTTTTGAAGTTGGTTGCCCGAATTTGATTGTATTGTTGAAGATCGTTTGAGCCGATTATTTTGTTTGGTTGACCATAAAAAAAATTTTGGTTAACGTTTGGTTATTCGTTTTTGAAGTCATCGGTGTTTGTTTTGGATTGTTTTTGGGAATCAATCATTCGTTTGAATTAGGCTAGTATCTCTAGCATTTGAAATTTTGAATTTTATTTGAAACATTTGGTATTCCTTAGGAGTTTCAATCACGGTGGAGATTGTTATGAATGTGATTAAAAACTCCAAAGGGTCGGTTGGTGTTTGCTTAAGTCCTAAGCTACACGTCTTGAAGTCCAAATTGAATTTGAAGAGCCGTCTTCAAATGTAAATTGAAGTTTGCTTCCTCCACCATTATAAAAGGAGGTGAGGGGGGAAGATATTTTGTACCTTCGAATTTCATTTGTATCTCTGAATTTCATTTGTATCTTTGAATTTCATTTGTACCTTAGAATCTTGTTTTGAATAAAGAAAAGCTTCCGCAAATTTTTCGATTGTTATTTCTTCTCTTGTTCTTCATCTTTGATTATCAGTTGTTGAATCTAACATCATAGGCTATGGTGGCTTGTCTCCTTTAATTTGAGCATACACACACATTTACATTTTGTCCATGGGATGATTTGTTTTGTTGGTTTTTGCTCTTTGTTTCTTACTCGATGGTATCACAGAACGGAAGGGAACAAAATCACTATTGTTTCAATATAATAAGGGTGGCGTATACAAGTCTCTTGTTTGTTAATCTTTGGTTACACACGTACGCAAAGAAAGTGAGTATTCTTTTATTTGTAGCTAGTACATCTAGGTCTTGAGCATGCATTAGTTTAGTGTAAAGAAGAAGATATGGAAGAGTTGGCATTAGCTTGTGTATCCTTCGAAGGGCATAAACAAAGAAAGAAGAGAAGAAAGCATGGTCTTATGATTATCTTATTAGTTGTTTGCATGGGAAAGTGTTGAAGGGAAGAAAAAGGCTTCACAAGCATGCCAAAGAATCGGCTGAAAATATGGGAAAGAAGGTGAAGCATGCATGTTTCTTCGAAGGATTCTAAGGAAGGATGGGATATTTTACTAAAGTGTTTGGGTGAGGAACATATTACATCATGGACAACCAAGTCAAGAGGTAAAAGGTAAGTCAATGCTAGGCTTAGGTTAATATAATAAATGGTAGAGTGGTCTAGTTGTGCTTTGGTTTCTTCTTCTCACACTCACACGCATGAAATACTAGGCAAAAGATGATGTTGACATTTCATTTGTTTCGTGTTGTACTCGACTGATATACAAGGTGTTACCCAAAAATATTTAAAGGTGCTTTGGACCTTATTTGACTCCTCCTACACGCATGCAAGGAATGTGATATTTGAGTTACAAAAAAAAAATAATAAATAAAATAAAATAAAAAAATGAGTGTTATGTTGCTTTTATTTTTCGTTATGCATGAAACATAACTTCAAATTTTACAATTTTGTTATCAATTGTATTAAGAGTGTGTTGGGCCGAGAAGTAAATGGCTAGGCCCAAGTGGAAAATGATGAACTTGTTTGAGTTGGATCGGATGCAAGAAGACGAGCCCAAAGAAATGTAAATGAATCAGATCGGGTCGGGTAGTGTTGGGCTTAGAGGCCCGGTAGAAAATAAAAATATAAAAGTTTATTATATATTTATTTTATATAATTTTTATTGTCGAGGTCGAGAGGGAAAAATATATTCGTTTCTTGTTGGTTTTGAATTCTTCGTAAGTTATGCCACATGAGGACGTGTCGAAAGTTATTTCAAAGGAAAAATATCCCATAGTTATCGTTGATCAAGGTTTACTTTTGCTAATTGTGTGGTTAATTTCTCGGGGTCTCACACTGATGCTTTCTGTACTTTCATCAAAGGTGACATGAAAGGTTTCCTCAACTTATTGTCTTCTGGTGTTAAACACCCTGAAGGCTTTAGAGATCAGTGGGTAACCTAGAAAATACCCATCATCAGCGTTTGCATCAAATTTGCCTAAGTGATCCTTGTGATTGTGAATGAACACAAGACACCCAAACACATGAAAGTAGCTGATATCAGGAAGTCTTCCTTTAAAAATCTCATATGGGGTTTTGTTATGTCTTTTGACAATGATTGACCTGTTTTGAGTGTAACAGATTGTTTTGACTGCTTCAGTCTAGAAGTGCTTTGAGAGTGTTGAGCCATTTAACATAGTTCTGGCAGCCTCAATGAGAGTTCTGTTTTTCCTTTCAGCTACCCCATTTTGTTCAGGGGTGTAAGGAGATGAAAAGTTTTTGGAGATTCCATTTTCATCACAGAAATTTTCAAGCTCTTGATTTATGAACTTAGTACCATTGTCAGTTCTAATTTGTTTAACAGTAATGTCATTCTGGTTTTCAATTTTCCTGATGAATGAAATTATTGTATCAGCTGCCTGACTCTTTTTGGAAAGAAAGTATACCCAAGTGTATCTTGAGAACTCATCAACAATGACAAGTGTATACTTCTCATACTGGATTGATCTTGGACTGACAGGTCCAAACAGATCCATGTGCAGGAGGTGAAGGCAGCTTTTGAAGGAGAAATTTTGTTTTGTTTTGAATGATGCTCTGTGGTGTTTGCCTTTTTCACAGGCTGAGCATGGTTTTTCTTTTGCAAAAACCAGTGATGGTAAGCCAAGGACTTTATTTTGTTTTGCCAAGTTGTTGATGTTTTTGAAGTTTAAGTGAGAGAGTCTTTTGTGCCACAGCCAGTTGACAGTTTCAGTGGCTTTGGCAAAGAGACGAGTTCCATCTTGAGAGAGTGTTGACATGTCTAAGACATAAACATCATCTCTCTTAGGAGCTATCAAAACAACTTCTTTGTTGGCATTGAAAATGGTGCCTTGTTTGTCATTGAATTTCACAATGTACTTAGCATCACATAATTGACTGACACTGACGAGATTGTATTTTAGACCATTGACATAAGCTATTCTTGAGAAAACTATTCCATTGCAGTTTACTGAACCATAACCTTCAGTGGGACATGATGAGTTATCAATAAATACTACCTTGGGTCCTGGTTCCTTTACATACTTGTGCAGATACTCCTTAACACCAGTCATGCTTCTTGAGCATCCACTATCTAGATGCCAAATAGGCTCCCTAGCGTGTCTCTGCACAAATAGTAAACTGAATTAGTTTCTCTTGCTGACCCGCATGCTAATGGTCTTGGGTCTAAAGGTATGCTTGAATTTGGCAATTGACTCATGGTCAGTGGTTGAGTGCATTGTGCTACCACAAGTTTTGCATTTGGTGACTGAGGATGACTCAGTAATTCGGGGTTGCTTTGAACTTCTCCTTGCTTGGATGACACTGTCATGCTGGGATGTCTCATGAGCTGGATTTCCGCAAATATCACAGCATGTGTTCATGAGACAATCATCAGGATGATGATCATTGAAGCCACAGTGTGGACAAGGAGGAAAGGGTTTTGCTCTATGCCTGTGAGCTTGTTTGGAGGTTGTTAGGTCACTAGTTTTACAAACACAAGTAATATAGAAAGGAGATGAGGCGATTGAACAAGAACCAAACATACATACACGATAATAAGAGGCGGTTATGCGTGAGGCATATGTGAAAGGAAATAACTTGAACAACCAACCCTCAAGTGAGGGTTTTGATGAGTGTCTAAATACTCATCATTTTTGTACCATTTAAACTGCAGAAACATCTGAAAACACTCAGAAATGCATCAAAATGATAAAAATATCACAAATAAGTGTTTTATGTGTTTTAAATGCAAAAATATCAAAATCTGGTGAAAAACGTATAAAGTTTGCATAATTGGCAGTTTTAGTCCCCCAAGTTTCAAAAGTTGTCAAAAACAGTCCCTAGTAAATCCAAATAAAGAAAAATATCTTTTTGAGTCCCTAGAGATTCCTAAGTTGTCAAAATTGGTCCTTGAAACTTAAAATTACAAATTTACAATTTAGGTCCCTGAACTTTCAAAATTGTCAAGTTTGGTCCCTGGAAAATTTGAAATTGTCAGAACTGGTCCTTATACTATTAAAGTTTTTCAGTTTCAGTCCTTGTGTTAACTTTGAGAAATGGGCAGATTTGGTCCTTCATGAATTGGATAATTGCAAAAAGGTCCTTGTCATTAATACTATAAAGAGCCTTGTCAAAATACATTTTGACCCTGCCATGTAACCTGTTTTGACCCCCTTTCTTGTTTTTGACCCCCTGGTCAAACCAAACCAGTCAAACGAATACTGGTTTCCCTCCCACCATGGTTTCCTTCCCAACTTGGCCTGCAAACCCTGCAACTCACCTTTTTCACCTCACCTTATCTCTTCCACACCTCAACCCACTCATCATAACCCCTACAAATCCACCCCCCCTAGTTTCTAGCTCAGAAGCAAAAGTGGTCAAAACCACTTTTCCCGCCAAAATTGGAAAAGTGACCAATGTGCTTAAAACTCTTCCATTGGTTGACAAATGTGGTGGGAAGTGGTCAGAGGTGAGAGAGGGACAGTTTGAAGCTATAAAAGAGGAAGAAGAAGGAGAAGAAAAGGAGTAGTTAGTTTTGTAAAATTTCCTTCATGTCGTTTTTTAGTATAAATGTGTTAGTTTTTCTTTTAGTCTTGAATTTTATTTGTATTTGTTAGTTTTAAAAGGTTCTTGAGTCTATTAAGCTTATTATCAGTTTGTACTCTCATTTTTCATTTCCCTTGTATCTCATTCAGTTAATGAAAATTCAGCTTTTATTCAAGTATCAATCTCAATTCCTTTTCTGTTTTTAATGATTTCTTATGAGCTTATTGAGTATTTGAAAACTTAATCTTAGCTGGTTTGATTCATGTTTTCAGTTTAAGCTTATTGAGTAAAAGAAGAGAAAATGAGTTTCCTAAATTTTTGCATAGTAGTTTTAGTTTAATTTTGGTCAGGTTAAAAAATTATAAAAATAAAAATCAGAAGTTTGCTAGCTTATTTATCTTTGGTTAAAAAGAAAAAATTCAAAAAAATAGTTTACTAGGGCAGCTGACTGGTTAAAGTGGGTCATTTGGGCCTTTTGAATGTCCTGTGCAGGGGTATGTTGTCCAATCCAGCATTTTTCTTAGCTTGTCAATAAGCTGCACACAGCTTATTAGAGGTATTATAATGGAGCAAAAGAGAGTTGGGGTGGTGGACCACTGGTGCCTAGAAGCTTAAGGGCAGGTTCACCTTGTAGCTTATTCAAGTTAAGCTGCCATTTAGCTGGAATGCATGTGAGTAGTGATTCTCTCTTAAAACTTTTTGGCTTTCAAGCTTGTTAGATCAGCTTAGTAATAGCTTAGGTTAGTTTTAATCTCAGTTAATTCAATTGTTACCATTAGATCACTAGGTCAGTTGTTTTAGTTTTCTTAGTCCATGCTTAACTGAGACCTTGCAAATTAAGCTCAGAATAGATGTAGTGTAGTTTGATTGTTTAGAAGTAATTAAGTCAGTGGTGATTCAGCATATAGAATTAGATAAAACAGTGTTAAGGATCAGATCTTTGAATCTAGTGCATTAAGCTCATTTAATCTAGATAAAAGGGTGTTTGGATTTGACACTTAAACTGTGATGTAGGTTTATTCAATGGTTAGGACCTATTGGTTCATACTTGTTTAGCTTATTTGTACCTATTTGAGTCAGTATTTGTGCATACAAAAGCTCAAAAGTCAAAATTCCATTTCATGTAATCTAGCAGTTTAACTGTTGATAATTTTGCAAATCCAATTCTTGTTTTGTGTTCCAAATACCTAGATTTAGCTTGTTCTAGTTTTATTACATCATATTACTTCATTTCCAGTCCTTAAATCCATATCAAAACTCAAATAAGTCAACTTTTAAATCTGTTTCAAAAAGTCAAAAGGTGTCAAAAGTGGTTTTATGCAGAACTTGCAGATGATGCACTGAGCTCAATAAGGCTTTGTAGGGTCTGATTTTTGGTCTATAAGTAGTCTACTAGGTGGTCTTTAAGACTCAATATCTGTTTTTGGCTAAAGCTTCTCTGATAAGCTACTGCATAAGCTCAAACCTAGTACCTGTTTACTATTTTAGCTATTAAATCAGTTAGCTCATTTTCTTGTCAAACTGCTTATTTGTGGTTAGGAGTAGCTTTATTTAGTTGATGTTAGCTTATTTCAGTAGAATATAGCTTAAGTAGAAGTTTGGTGGCTTAAGTTGCTTGTTTGCTTATTTCCAAGAGCTTATTTTCCCATCAGTACATTGCAGCCCTCTATTCTTCCAAATAAGTGCCTGTTTTTCTATTTTTCCTAGCTTCCTTATATCATTTTAGAGTTTTCCTGAAATTTTCAGATTTTTCTAAGTTGATTTGCTATTTTTCTTAATTTAAATTAGTTTTTAAGCATTTTTAAATAGCTTTAATACAAATAATTAAGAAAAGGTTCAAAAAAATAATTTTTCAATTTTCTTAGGTTTAGATAAATATAAAAAGTAAAAAAAGTAATTTTCCATATTTTTCATAGTTTATTTTGTAATTTTTAGTAAGTTAATTAGTTTTTAATAGTTTAAAATTCATAGAAAATAGAAAAATAATCAGAAAAATACAAAAATAGTTTTGAAAATTCTATTTTGATATTTTAGATTTTTCCAAGTCATAATTTTATTTTTCTAGCTTTATTTCCTATTATCTTGCATTTTAGGTTAATATTAATTAGTTAAAAATAGTTTTTAATTAATAATAATTAATTAAATAGTTATAAAAATAATTTTCTTTTTCTAAATATTTTCTTTTATCATTAGGTTTGTAAAAATGTATTTTTCATATTTTTAGGATTTATATTGTGTAAGTTTCACGTTTTCATTTGTACGTTACGTAGTTTTTAATTTCAGTTTTGTAAAAACGTAAAAACAAAAACATCATTTTAAATATAGTGATAGCGTTTATTTAATAGATTTTATCTTTTTAACTTTCTTTAATTTGCATTTAAGCCCCTGTAGTTTATGGGCTTTTTCTGTAGTTATAATAAATCAAAAATCCTTTCCCGTTCAAATCCCTCGATCACTACACGTTTGACTATTCTCGCACAGCTCGTTGGGACTTAACGACCTGGGGAAACACTATACTCTCCTGATCTTCATTGCATTCGTGCTTGAACTGTTTTAAGTTTGTTACGGTCGGCCATTCACAAGTGGCTGGCTCGCGTAAGAAAACTTGACTGTTCAGCACCGATCAAATTTTGGCGCCGCTGCCGGGGAGCAGTGCTAATAGTCTTACGTTTAGCAGATTAGTGATTTGAATAATCACTCATTGTTCATACCATCTATATGTTTATATTTTCTTATAAAAATCAAAAACCCAAAAAGATTTTCATTCTTTGTTTCTACAAAATATCTATCAAAAAATCCAAAAATATCCATCTGTACCCTCTCACATCTTTGATTCTTCATCCCAACCCCTATGTAAACCTTTGATTCTTTCTATGTCTTATCCTCACCCTCTTGGTTGTCAATGGTGTGGTGGTCCTTATAATGGTGGCAATTGCCCCAGTTGTAGCATGGTGGAATCAGGAAACGGGTCTGTCTATAACCAGGATCCCTATTCCTACCATAACACAACTGATTTATTCCATCAGCTACCACACTGTGAGACTCAGCAGTTTTACTGTTGTGAGTACTGTGGTGGTTCACACTCCAGTTCTGATTGTCAATCAGGAAACACGCTTTTCTATGAGCAGGTTCCTGATAACAATTATGACTACCACACATATAACTCACAGCCACATCAGTTTTACTGTTGTGAGTATTGTGGAGGTCCTCACTCTAGCTCTGATTGTCAAACAAGGAATCCAATTCCTTGTAACAATTATGACTCTTCGTATCAAGACCAACATCCACAGTACCAAATGATTCAAGCGACTCCTCATGAAACTACGACAGACCTTCTACTGAAGACTCTGGAGTTATTAAAAGAACTTAAGGAGGAGTCGGCTATGTCGTCCCAAAATAATCCAAATGAAAAATCCATGGAAGTATTGTTAGCTGAAGAGCGGACTGCTAAATTAGATTCCCAGACTGCCTTTGAAAAATCTATTAGGGAATCAATTGCAAAAGAAAAAGCAGCCAAATCTAGCTCTCGATTCTGTTTCATTCCTGATGATGATGATGATGATGTTACCCTTGATATTAGTGAATTATGTACAGATTCATCAAGTTCATCAGTTGAAATTCCTTCCGTGGAAAATCAGGGAGAAAATACTATGATGGAATTACTAGCAGAAGAACAAATGGATAGTATAAAACATATGTATGCTAGTCCTTCTAAACTCCCTCAGTCTGTTGTTATCACACCTGATATTCCCACTCACTCTCTGACCATGGGGGACGAGCATCTTGACACTGTTCCTGAAAAGGAATCGGACGAATTCATAAAGTCTAGTGTTGAGAACCTTGTCCCAATCCCGAGAGAGTCACAAGGAACTTCTGATCATATGTGTGATATCCCTTTCCCTCTTGAGTGTTCAAAAGATCATTTTGATACTTTCTCCGATCTTAGCGACGATTGTGCTTCTTATGGAGACATTGAGTATGTTGAGGCATCGCTCCCACAGTCTGATCCTCTTCTTGAGGAGTTCACCGATGAACTCACTCACATCAGTCCACTTTCATCAGAAAGTGACGATGATCTCTTTGATTTCGAAGCCGATCTTGGAGAAACTAAAAATCTCCTATATAATGATCATCCACTGAATTCTTGTCCCATTTCCGACTCTTCCATTCCTTCTCTCACTCTGGATGAGGAAGATGACAACTTTTGGAAGGAGGTCGATGATTTTCTTAGTGATGAGTCAATTCCAACAGGGATTGACAATACTTACTCTGATTCGGAGGGAGACATCCTCTTTCTTGAAAATCTGTTGATTGAAGAACCGTTTCCAGCTCTCCTCCCCCGGAAATTTTGTTGCAAATCACCATACAAGCTTCAAATCTAAGCTTAAAAATCTAACAAATGGTGATTTGCTCCTCACTAATGAAGAATGGGATTGCATTGTGATGCACATCTTTATTCCATTTTTCACAAATGGTGTGGTTTCTCGTTCCCGTTTCTCCTTCGGGAATGAAGACATTATCTTTGACCCTGGCATTTCCATGTGCCATTTGTGAGCCGGGAATATATCTCATCGGTGTGGAACTTTCACGTACTTCAATGTTTATCCAAACATCTTGAATAAAAGTCCGATGGAGATTGTCTCTTCCACTTACTTCCCCGTGAACAAATTAATTCGGGGTCGAGTCAAGCTAGCGACTCGGTAATCAAAATCAGTAGCTAAACATGGGTTTTCACCCGTGTGTCCCACCCTAGTGTGGGGGAGATGCCCCACATGTTGTATATAGATCTAAAAAATGAATGAAAATTGTAAATATTAAAAAAGATAATAATTGTTGTGTTTCTACACTTAGCTAGAATGTTATCTTTTTACGTTCTAAGTTTCGGCATAACAGCCGGTACTTTGAATATTGAGGACAATATTCATTTCTAAGTGTGGGGGGGAAATTCTGGCGAATTTTGATCATAAATGTACCCTTTTAGTCCCTTTTTCCCCCAAAATGGCCAAATTTTAAAAAAAAATTTAGTGGAAGTACTATGTACTAAACACAACAAATGGTAATCAGTCCACCATGTCTAACCCACATAAGGATTGGCTAATCCAGGAGCAAACAGCTCTTGGTAAAGATATCTCAAATCCGTTGACGGCTTGCAATTTGCCCAAAATTGTATGGTATTCAGCTCACCATATCCTTAAAAGTGAAGAGTTGGCTAGCCCGCAAGTTTATGGCTTGTGGTAAAGGCAGTTGAAAAACCATAATTGGTAATCAGCTCACCAAAGATAATATTGATAATTTATCTAAGAGTTGGCTAGTCCAGAGCAAACGGCTTCTGGTAAAGACAAATCAAAACCGTTGAAAGCTGGTGGTTTGCTCAAAATCACATGGTTATCAATGTACCATGGTTCTTACTTGAACTGAAACATTTGGCTACTCCAGAAGTAATGGCTTTTGGTAAAGAGATAAAATCCATTAATTTTTCTCAAAACATTGCTAGGGACTAGCAATATCTTAGTGTGGGGGATTGATGAGTGTCTAAATACTCATCATTTTTGTACCATTTAAACTGCAGAAACATCTGAAAACACTCAGAAATGCATCAAAATGATAAAAATATCACAAATAAGTGTTTTATGTGTTTTAAATGCAAAAATATCAAAATCTGGTGAAAAACGTATAAAGTTTGCATAATTGGCAGTTTTAGTCCCTCAAGTTTCAAAAGTTGTCAAAAACAGTCCCTGGTAAATCCAAATAAAGAAAAATATCTTTTTGAGTCCCTAGAGATTCCTAAGTTGTCAAAATTGGTCCTTGAAACTTAAAATTACAAATTTACAATTTAGGTCCCTGAACTTTCAAAATTGTCAAGTTTGGTCCCTGGAAAATTTGAAATTGTCAGAACTGGTCCTTATACTATTAAAGTTTGTCAGTTTCAGTCCTTGTGTTAACTTTGAGAAATGGGCAGATTTGGTCCTTCATGAATTGGATAATTGCAAAAAGGTCCTTGTCATTAATACTATAAAGAGCCTTGTCAAAATACATTTTGACCCTGCCATGTAACCTGTTTTGACCCCCTTTCTTGTTTTTGACCCCCTGGTCAAACCAAACCAGTCAAACGAATACTGGTTTCCCTCCCACCATGGTTTCCTTCCTAACTTGGCCTGTAAACCCTGCAACTCACCTTTTTCACCTCACCTTATCTCTTCCACACCTCAACCCACTCATCATAACCCCTACAAATCCACCCCCCCTAGTTTCTAGCTCAGAAGCAAAAGTGGTCAAAACCACTTTTCCCGCCAAAATTGGAAAAGTGACCAATGTGCTTAAAACTCTTCCATTGGTTGACAAATGTGGTGGGAAGTGGTCAGAGGTGAGAGAGGGACAGTTTGAAGCTATAAAAGAGGAAGAAGAAGGAGAAGAAAAGGAGTAGTTAGTTTTGTAAAATTTCCTTCATGTCGTTTTTTAGTATAAATGTGTTAGTTTTTCTTTTAGTCTTGAATTTTATTTGTATTTGTTAGTTTTAAAAGGTTCTTGAGTCTATTAAGCTTATTATCAGTTTGTACTCTCATTTTTCATTTCCCTTGTATCTCATTCAGTTAATGAAAATTCAGCTTTTATTCAAGTATCAATCTCAATTCCTTTTCTGTTTTTAATGATTTCTTATGAGCTTATTGAGTATTTGAAAACTTAATCTTAGCTGGTTTGATTCATGTTTTCAGTTTAAGCTTATTGAGTAAAAGAAGAGAAAATGAGTTTCCAAAATTTTTGCATAGTAGTTTTAGTTTAATTTTGGTCAGGTTAAAAAATTATAAAAATAAAAATCAGAAGTTTGCTAGCTTATTTATCTTTGGTTAAAAAGAAAAAATTCAAAAAAATAGTTTACTAGGGCAGCTGACTGGTTAAAGTGGGTCATTTGGGCCTTTTGAATGTCCTGTGCAGGGGTATGTTGTCCAATCCAGCATTTTTCTTAGCTTGTCAATAAGCTGCACACAGCTTATTAGAGGTATTATAATGGAGCAAAAGAGAGTTGGGGTGGTGGACCACTGGTGCCTAGAAGCTTAAGGGCAGGTTCACCTTGTAGCTTATTCAAGTTAAGCTGCCATTTAGCTGGAATGCATGTGAGTAGTGATTCTCTCTTAAAACTTTTTGGCTTTCAAGCTTGTTAGATCAGCTTAGTAATAGCTTAGGTTAGTTTTAATCTCAGTTAATTCAATTGTTACCATTAGATCACTAGGTCAGTTGTTTTAGTTTTCTTAGTCCATGCTTAACTGAGACCTTGCAAATTAAGCTCAGAATAGATGTAGTGTAGTTTGATCGTTTAGAAGTAATTAAGTCAGTGGTGATTCAGCATATAGAATTAGATAAAACAGTGTTAAGGATCAGATCTTTGAATCTAGTGCATTAAGCTCATTTAATCTAGATAAAAGGGTGTTTAGATTTGACACTTAAACTGTGATGTAGGTTTATTCAATGGTTAGGACCTATTGGTTCATACTTGTTTAGCTTATTTGTACCTATTTGAGTCAGTATTTGTGCATACAAAAGCTCAAAAGTCAAAATTCCATTTCATGTAATCTAGCAGTTTAACTGTTGATAATTTTGCAAATCCAATTCTTGTTTTGTGTTCCAAATACCTAGATTTAGCTTGTTCTAGTTTTATTACATCATATTACTTCATTTCCAGTCCTTAAATCCAGATCAAAACTCAAATAAGTCAACTTTTAAATCTGTTTCAAAAAGTCAAAAGGTGTCAAAAGTGGTTTTATGCAGAACTTGCAGATGATGCACTGAGCTCAATAAGGCTTTGTAGGGTCTGATTTTTGGTCTATAAGTAGTCTACCAGGTGGTCTTTAAGACTCAATATCTGTTTTTGGCTAAAGCTTCTCTGATAAGCTACTGCATAAGCTCAAACCTAGTACCTGTTTACTATTTTAGCTATTAAATCAGTTAGCTCATTTTCTTTTCTAAGTTGATTTGCTATTTTTCTTAATTTAAATTAGTTTTTAAGCATTTTTAAATAGCTTTAATACAAATAATTAAGAAAAGGTTCAAAAAAATAATTTTTCAATTTTCTTAGGTTTAGATAAATATAAAAAGTAAAAAAAGTAATTTTCCATATTTTTCATAGTTTATTTTGTAATTTTTAGTAAGTTAATTAGTTTTTAATAGTTTAAAATTCATAGAAAATAGAAAAATAATCAGAAAAATACAAAAATAGTTTTGAAAATTCTATTTTGATATTTTAGATTTTTCCAAGTCATAATTTTATTTTTCTAGCTTTATTTCCTATTATCTTGCATTTTAGGTTAATATTAATTAGTTAAAAATAGTTTTTAATTAATAATAATTAATTAAATAGTTATAAAAATAATTTTCTTTTTCTAAATATTTTCTTTTATCATTAGGTTTGTAAAAATGTATTTTTCATATTTTTAGGATTTATATTGTGTAAGTTTCACGTTTTCATTTGTACGTTACGTAGTTTTTAATTTCAGTTTTGTAAAAACGTAAAAACAAAAACATCATTTTAAATATAGTGATAGCGTTTATTTAATAGATTTTATCTTTTTAACTTTCTTTAATTTGCATTTAAGCCCCTGTAGTTTATGGGCTTTTTCTGTAGTTATAATAAATCAAAAATCCTTTCCCGTTCAAATCCCTCGATCACTACACGTTTGACTATTCTCGCACAGCTCGTTGGGACTTAACGACCTGGGGAAACACTATACTCTCCTGATCTTCATTGCATTCGTGCTTGAACTGTTTTAAGTTTGTTACGGTCGGCCATTCACAAGTGGCTGGCTCGCGTAAGAAAACTTGACTGTTCAGCACCGATCAGGTTTACAAGAGTATTTATAGGAGGGAAGCTAGGGCAACACTCCTAGTTCCCATCCTTTCTTATATGGGCTTGGGCCTAAGCTTATGGGCCTTCTACATAAGCTAGACCTTAAATAAACATAAAGGTCATAATAAAGCTACCTATTACATATGAAATATAAATACTTGAAATACTGTTTAGGAGTGATTCCAACAATCTCCCCCTCAAGTATATATGAATGTAAACGGTGAAGGCGTTGATGTAATAGTAGCTCTGACGTCTTCTGACATTCTTCTTTCTTGTGAGAGGAATTGCCTTGATTCGAACAATCTCCCCAGTGTAGAGAGATAGTTATCTTTGAACAGTTATGCTTCGACGTCATCTTTAACTTTGTTCTTTGATCATTGTTCTTTGTGGTGAAAGTGATAGTATGTTGTTGTCTGCATCAGTCTGCCTCAGGTCTGCTTCGCTGCTCCAGTGTCTCCACGTCATTCTTCAACATGCTCACACGCTCTTTGACATTGGAATTCAATACTGATGAAGTTCTTTAAGTCTTTGACTTTGTAGATTCTTTGATTTGATGAAGAATCATTCTGACTGTTGTGTTGCATTCGTATAGAACTTCCATTAGTGATGATGTTGGCGTGAGCATGAGAAGAATTAGCACGATCATTCCACTCCGGAGCTTCCATAAGAAGAAAACATTTCAAACGGTTAGTAATAAGCGGTTTTCGACACTTACAAGTTTGAACTTCGAGAGTGTTAACAGCATAGTGTGAAAACACAACTCTAATTCTTACAAAGGCCGTTCCTGAACTGGAGTCCCACAAGTGAGATAACGCGATGTACCGAAGTACATCTACAGTTCAGATGAGTCGCTGAGGTACACCGAAGCATCACCTCACGACTGTAGACCGTTTGAGACACACTCCGCGTAATCCACGGGGAGTTACCGAAGTGACCTACTGTCAGGGCTGTTTGATGTTGACCCTGGCAGGAGTTTCCATTCAATCACTGAGGATCACAGATGTGAACCTCTCATAAATGTTCTCGACAGATTGCTAAGATCTGTGAAGGACTCGATATGAACCACTGATAATCTTATTTGTTGATCATCAAGTGATTAAATGTCAAGTGTTCCTAAGAGATCTTTTGATGAATCTCGTGGCTCTAGACTCAATAGTGCGTTTTGGTTTTCCTGAGCGGAGACTAGGGAGAGGGTCTCCTTCTTCAATACCAGCGATCTCTAAGAGAAAGCCAATAGTTTACGTAGGGTTCCCTGTGAGAATGAAACAAGCTTCTGTTGAGAGAAACTTGAGTGGCTAAGAAGGTTTAGTGCATGCGTCACTGGGTCCATGACGACTTTTAATCTTCAATACCGGTGTCACTAAGTGACAACCAGTAGCATATGAATTGAACCCGGTGTCTGCCCTAAGTTGAATAATCTGGAGGGCTATTTCTTTTCACCCTTTACTTTACATTTCTTTTTGATTCTTCAACTCCTTCTTTCTCCGATTCTCATTTTCTCCTTTTTACAATCATTCCTAAGGACTTCTAACACTAACTAATGGTAGTGTCCTTGGGTAGATCCCTCCGGCTCTGGCGGATCATAGGACGGTTATTCCTAACCTTAGTCACCTTATAACTCCATGACTAACCTATGTTGCCATTAAAACCACAGTTTGTGAAAAATCTCTCAAGTGGTTTGTGAATGAAAAACATGTTTGAACCACTGTGAGAGATAAGGTTTTGCATAAATACTCCCCCTCCACATGTGCTTAAGAGTATTAATGGTTTAAATGCACAGTGAGGAAAGAGCGCGCACTTTTTGAATTGATCCACTAAAGATAGACAATCCCCCGCGAGACACGGTTACGTTGAATAGTTAAAGAGTTACATTGTCAGCATTTAGGTGACAACTAGCTCTAATAACTACCTTGAAGGTGTAGACAAACCTTGAAAGGTTGTCAAACCCGTCAGAGTTCATGTCTATCAAGAGTTTCTCGAATGGTACTTTCTACTTGGACAAGTCCTTTGCGAGACACGTTTACATTACTAGCGAACTAGCTTGAAATTATTACCCGTCCAGGACAAGTCTTTTCGAGTTACTAACAGTTTAGTACCGTAAATTCGTTGGTTAAGTCTGAGGTACACAGATTCATTTGCATTTTGCACAACATATTTCTTATCACACAAATTTTCTCCCCCTAAAAAATGGCATAAAAAATGTTATTTTTGAACGGTTGACAATAAATATGACCATTTCGAGTGTTGCGGGAAGACGAACGCTGTGGACAATTTGTGAACAAAGTTTTAATTCAAATACTCCCCCTCAACTAGTGATATAAACGGTTGAGGTTTTGAAAAATCATATGGGGAAGTACTTGTTCTTTTGAGCAAAACCTTGAAGATTGAAAGGTTTGATAGGTTTTACTCAAAAATAAGAAGCTTTCGCTCCTTTTATAAGGATTGTGGCACTGAGGCATACCACAGGGTCCTTTCTTGACAATTACGGGTTGTACACTGTTATGTGTGCACAAGCCATAGACATATACAATTATTCATCCAAATATGTAATGAAAGAACCAATTCAAGGGGTACCAGGAAGTGCAGTGATGTTCCCAGGAGTACGAACAGGGCGTTGATAGCCGGTGATGTTGATCCTGGGTCGACCACCAACAAAGCTTTCCAACGTTCTGAACTGATCCCTTCTGAACAACCTTTCATCAATCATTGTGATGATTCGTCTCACATCCCTCCTTTCCTGAGAATTCCAGCGCTTAGGAGACCCAATTTTCAGGCGTATATCCTTCAACCTGTACGCCAATCCATCCCTAACCAGCTTCAAAGTATGATCCCCGAATTTCTGAAGTTCACTACACGCCATTAAGTAGTTTCGCTGAAGTTCACTGCGGTAAACAACTCTGAATGGTTTGCTGATGAGCGTATATTGAGTTAGCTGATTGATGTCGGGAAGATCAAGCGTTGGAGGAGTGAGGTTGACACGCGTCTGATAAGATTCAACAGCGAGCTGGATACCTTCTACACGTTCTTTGATCACGATGTGTCTAATGAAGATGAGAACTGACTTGATAAATTCACGTTGAACTTCAGTCGAGAATTGTCTCATACGACCCTGTACTTTGGCAAGGTACATGTCATCGATGTCGTTGAGGGATAAATTCTCAAAGTCAGCTTCGGAGAATGCATAGTCCTGTTCATCTTGTCGTTTGACTATGATATTCTTCAAGAAGGTGTAGTCCCACTTAGACTTGAGATCAACGTGTTTGATGGCCACGATGTCCTTAGAACTGTACACTGCATGTTGAGACTTCTAAACCAGGCATCTTCTGTAGTAGATTCTTCGGCGTTCAGGCCAATGATGAATCCCATACAATGGCATCTCGGTCGTATTCTTGCACGTTGTCAGAAAACAAGCGATTTGCACGTTCCTCGATAGCTATGCAGTTTGAGTAAATAGCCGCTGGGAATGGAAGAGTCAACGATGTAGCGTATTTTCGTGAACCATCGCTACCGTGTAAAAGAAAATCCAGGTCTCTGTTAAAGAAGTATCGAAAGGGAATCCGTGGTTCATCTGTTTGGCCAATGGTCGGTAGGGGTTTGGTCCAATTGGTGTAGTATGGAGGATTGTCCCTTTGTGTGAAGTCAATGTTTGCTTCCGGATTGAGCCAATCCATGTTGTTAGACATAGCTCGAGCGATGTTCTCAAGATGATATTCGACCTTGAGGGCGCTTTCAGAGCTGTCTTTTAGAAGTTGAAACGCTTCATTCTTGATTCGCTTCAACTCAAATTTCGTCATTTTCGTCACATGGAACTTTTCTTGCAAAAGTTTTGCGTGCTCCAATGTAGAACCGTCTACCAAGTCTTGACCTTCATCAGGGTAGGGAGTTTGATTGGCAAGTGTGGGGAACCATTCAAACTCTTCGGTTTTATCGTCATCTAGCCATGATACGATGTGACAACTCGCAATTTCAAGTCATTTCTCAAGTTTCACTATTTCAACATTTATCGTAAACTAGGTTTACGTGTTCCAAACTCGCGTAACCTTAATGGTTTAGCGGCGAATTCATGATCATATCATCACGAACACTTCATATGGACTAAGTTTAGTCTACATTTCATTAGCATCATTTGCATCATGTTAGTTCATTCATGATTTTTCATTTCACATTAAACACGTAAATTTTATATTAAAGAAACGTTATCGCGTAAGTTATATTTTGAACATTTAATCCGATACTTCTAAAAATGACCCCGATATATTTTTATACTTACATTTAGTTTATAAAAACTATATTTTGAGTTTACCTAGTGTTTTAAATTTATTTTGTATATAAATCGTTAAATTTATATTACTACGACGTTTTTCTCAAAAACTACACGATAATTATTATATCACTCAAATTTTACAAGGAATGTATTTTTACAATTTTTATAACTACAATATACTTTACTTTGATCCCTTAAAATTTATTTTAGTCCATACTACTCTAATTTCACAACTATGTACAAGTTACAACAATTTTACTTAACTACACACTTTACTTACATCATTTTAACAATCATACATTATATATAAAAAAAAAAGATATTTTGAGAAACATTTTCCCCCAAAAACCGGCCCTATGGGGAGGGGTATGCAATTAATGAGTTGGTAATTTTTGTCTCTTGATAGTATAGATTTACACTTCACTTAAACTTCACTTCATTCATTCATCTAAATTTTTCAAGATAGCAAAGTTTTCTCTCCTTGTTTTCCTTCTCTCTAAAACCGGTCACAACATAGGAGTAAGAAGAAATCATCAAAATTTTCAAGATCAAGTTTAAATCAATCTAGTTACACTCTTATTAAAGGTTTTGAAATAAAAACCTAGGGTGTTTAGGTTAATCCTTGTTCTAATCACCTCATCAAGTTTACTAGTAAGCATATCATTTACATTTTACATCTTTCCTTATCACTTCATATGTATTTCATCATTTTTGAGCAAAACATGCAAGACTTGTGTATATTTATACCATTTTTACATTGATTTTTAGAGTTTTATACATAAAAGTCATCCTATAAATTATCCCTTGTTATATATTGGTCTTGATGATGTTTAGGAACCCATGACACCCTAAGAAGGTGTATGGTAGGATTAGAATAGCTTCGGAGTTGTTTTGAAGGGATTGGAATAGGTTTAGTACGAGAAAAACTCTTTTCGACAAGTATTAATAAGTGGTCTGATCTTGTTTTGAATTTCTGGAAAATCCGATAGTAGACATGAGTTTTTGGCCTAGATATTTAGAAAATATACTTTAAAACGAATCCGTGGCCGCTTGAACGGATTAAAACGGAGTTATAACGAAGAAGTTATGAATTTTTCAAGTTTGACGACGAAATATATGTTTTCTGAAAATTTCAGCAAGATATTTTAGTTTTGTACGAGTCAAAAACGAGTCTTAAGCTTCATAAATTATTTCGACTTATCAAAAATATATTAGTATACTTTGATACGAAGCTAAGGACGTATAATACGTAGAAAACGGATTTGTAACGACTAAAATCTACACGTTTTCATAAATTGCCGTAACTTTATTATTTAAGAAAAACTATATTATTTTTACGAGACAAGTGTTACGGTAAACAAAACGACCATGTTGAAGGCTGTTTTTAACGATGACGTAGAACTTTTTGTAACGAGATGTCTTCTAATAAAATTGAGATCATCAAGCATATTTTCCAAAACGACCAACCGTTTGTATAGCGGAGTTGTAATGAATTATTTACGGTTGCTTAAACTTTGCCGAAACTCACTATTAAACAACATTTTGGACAAAATCACCCTACTTAACCTATGTTTTTCTTTATGAACGAGACTTCTAGGATAAAAACTTAAATGACAAAACTTCGAGATTTTGATACAAGCTTTCCAAAACCGTTGAGTTCGTTTCCTAACGTTCGACGTACACCATTTTACGACTAGCTTTTCGAGGCCATTTTAGTCACTTTCATGAATTTTCCAACGACATTATTTTACGACGAAAAGTTAAAATTTCACAATAAATCATTAAGAAACTATTGTAGGATGACATTTTGACGTAAATACTTGTAAAGTAATTTAAGAATGGTCAAGACGTCAAAAGAGTATTTTTCGACGATAAGTATCATTTTCAAAACTCGCAAATGGTATAAATAACATACGAAATGCATGCATAACATTGCATCATAACTCATTACGTATCATATCATTCATAATAGGTCATTTTCGAGATTCACGCTACATTTCAGTGTATCCACTTTTGTCATCTTAATCATTGCAACAGGTGAGTTCATAGCCCCACTTTTACTCTTTTAACTGTTTTACAAACTCTTGGGGGAGATACATGCTACATTTTTAATCGAACACAAATGCTTTGAACTACATGCTATATCCGAATGTTTTATTGTCACTAAGTATTTGCCATGTTCGAAGTCCCTACATCATGAACCATTAGTCACTTGCGAGTGAGCGCGAATATTGTGAATAGGCCTATTGGAATTAACACTCCCGCTCTTATTGACCCAGTTAGGGGAAATCGAGCGCACTATATTTGAACCATTAAGGTAAATTGGCAAGTTTACCTATTAGGGCGGCGATGAAACGATGATTACCAATTTTTATTGGTGCGATGTTTACGCTTTGGTGTCATGAACTTAGTGAAATAAATACTGTTTTGTTTTCAACGATGAGTGTGAAACCATTTAACTCACACTACGATTATTGTGTTCAAACGAATTAATTAAACCTATGGATTTCACTCAACCTTTGTGTTGACCTTTTTAAGCATGTTTTATCTCAGGTATCTAAGACATTCACTTCATGGCATGCATGTGGATACATCATAGAGTCGTGGTGACGACGCGTCTCACTTGGGTTTTATGAACTTTAAAAACATCGTTTGACTTGTACTAAACTTATTTTCTTTGTATAGTAACTTTCATTTGGGACCTATCTTTGTAACTCTGAATGTTTTATTAAATCAAGCGATGTATTTTTCCAAACGACACTTTAGGTCGTTCAATATAACTGTGATTGTGATGCTATGACAGTCAATCCCCAGGAATTCCATTCCGCTGCAAAACAGGTAATTTGGGGGTGTGACAGATTGGCATCAGAGCTTCGGTTATAGAGAACTAGGTTGCATCATTGACCCTAGACTATAACTACATCATCATAGCATCTCATCATTTCATCACAAGTGCATGTTCACTTTGCATGCGATTTATACGTACATTTTTCGAGTTATTTACTTTCATTTCAAAACGATTGTCACATGGATGCCCTTAAATACCCATCCCATTATCCTTTTCTCATACTCTAATGTGGTGAATGCTTTGTCATTCCCTATCGCAATTTCAACATCAATTGACTCATCACCGATAACGTCGAATGCCGAGATAAACCTTTAAGTACGGCAAAGTCACTCTCACTCCTTTGTTGCACCACTAACATGTCGAGTTACACGTTATTAACACACTAAGTCACCAAACCATCATACATTTGAAGCACTTACGACATCTCATAACCCATTTCTTAGGAAACCGTCGATCATTTTGAAAGATAACCTCAAACTTATCATTTCTTATCACATCTCTTTAGAGCGCTTATTATTAACATAGGACTTTGATACATCTCACCTTTCCTTTTATTTTGAAGAAGATATGGCGCCGAAGAAAGCTGCACCCGAATTGACACAAGCGGCTATTCAAAAGTTGGTAAGGGATAGTATAGCAGAGGCATTAAGGATTGAAAGGGAAACGGTGGTTGTTGCTGCTGCTGAGGCCGCGGCTACTGCCGAAGCCGCTAGAATTGCGAGGGAAGCCAAAGCCGCTAGGCTTGCTACTGCTGCAGGAAATGCAGGAGGGTCCGGAGTTAAAAGTTGTTCGTATAAAAATTTCAAAAGTGGAGATCCCACGAAGTTTAGAGGTATCGAAGGAGCCACTGCCATGGTTCGATGGTTTGAGAAATTGGAGTCCGTGTTTTTGCTATGTAATTGCCCGGATGATAGTAAGGTCAAGTTTGCTACGAGTACACTACTTGATGGAGCATTGTCGTGGTGGAACTCTTATGCTCAGCCAATGGGAATGGAGAATGCTTTCAAGCTCACTTGGGAGCAATTCAAAGGTTTGGTAACTAAGAAATTTTGTCCTCGTACGAAAGTGAAAAAGTTGGAGACAAAATTCTATGAGTTGGTAACTATTGGGTATGACATTGATACTTACATTCAAAGGTTTCAAGAATTGGCCGTGTTATGCCCATTTATGGTTTCGGATAATGAGAAGCTACTGGAGGCTTTCATTGAAGGACTTCCCGAGATTATTCAAGGTGATGTGACTTCCTTTGATCCGCAAACGATTGAGGAATCTATTCGAGTGAATCAAAAGCTCATGGCACAAGTAGTAAAGAGGGGCAACATCACCCACACCAACCATAACAACAATACCAACAACCGCACCAACTACAACAATAACCAAAACAACAACAACAACGACGATAACCAAATCAACAACAACAAAAGAAAATGGGAAAATGACCAAGGAGGTTATAATAACAACAACCAAAACCGTAACACTAACCATCATCAACAACAGAATAGAAGGCAAGAATCTGCTATGGTTTATGTTGCTGCACCTAGAGAAGGTAGAGGTTATGCTGGAACACACCCACTATGTAATCGATGTAATTTCCATCACTCGGGTCCTTGCCCTGCCAAGTGCCACAAATGCCAAAAACCGGGACATCTAGCCAGGGATTGTAAAGGTAAAGCCATAGTCACGTGCTTCGGATGTGGGGAGCAAGGACACTATCGGAATCAATGTCCTCAAAACCAAGGTCAACAAGTTGAAGGTGCTCATGGGAATGCATACATGTTAGGAGGAGGAGAAGCTCTTCAAGGCATCAACAACGCGAAAGACTGAAGAAGTTTGGAAACTAACAGTCTTAATTTTCCTTATGTACTATGTTGTACTAAGTTTATGTCTTCCATCATATTCGGATCTTATGACTTAAGATGTACTACTTTTGCTAAACCACTCGTTGTAAATATTCTCATCTATCGTACTTATTTTCTTTCCGATTTGTTATTACTTACGAGAATTTTACTTCTTTTTACTTTATCGACCATTTTAACGACACGGTTTAAATCCTTGTAAGCATCGAGAGTTATAACAACTAAACCGAACGTCACATCATCGTTCCTTAATTATACATAGCCTAGCTAACTATGTCTAATTCTGGAGGGATCATGTTATGTTGGGAGCAGTTAATTATAAATCTTAGTGCAAGCAAAATCTTCACATATTTCAAAGTCAAAGTGTTACTTATGAGAGATTCATCTGATATTTTCTTTACTACGATGTTTTATATGCTCTCAATCATCGATAACCGTAACGACACTTCTCCATGTCTTTTCTCCTCGTTATTCATCACAAACTCAAAAATTCGATAGACCAACACGAACTGAATTCAGGGACTGAATTCCTTTTTGGATGGGCGAATGTGACAACTCGCAATTTCAAGTCATTTCTCAAGTTTCACTATTTCAACATTTATCGTAAACTAGGTTTACGTGTTCCAAACTCGCGTAACCTTAATGGTTTAGCGGCTAATTCATGATCATATCATCACGAACACTTCATATGGACTAAGTTTAGTCTACATTTCATTAGCATCATTTGCATCATGTTAGTTCATTCATGATTTTTCATTTCACATTAAACACGTAAATTTTATATTAAAGAAACGTTATCGCGTAAGTTATATTTTGAACATTTAATCCGATACTTCTAAAAATGACCCCGATATATTTTTATACTTACATTTAGTTTATAAAAACTATATTTTGAGTTTACCTAGTGTTTTAAATTTATTTTGTATATAAATCGTTAAATTTATATTACTACGACGTTTTTCTCAAAAACTACACGATAATTATTATATCACTCAAATTTTACAAGGAATGTATTTTTACAATTTTTATAACTACAATATACTTTACTTTGATCCCTTAAAATTTATTTTAGTCCATACTACTCTAATTTCACAACTATGTACAAGTTACAACAATTTTACTTAACTACACACTTTACTTACATCATTTTAACAATCATACATTATATATAAAAAAAAAAAGATATTTTGAGAAACATTTTCCCCCAAAAACCGGCCCTATGGGGAGGGGTATGCAATTAATGAGTTGGTAATTTTTGTCTCTTGATAGTATAGATTTACACTTCACTTAAACTTCACTTCATTCATTCATCTAAATTTTTCAAGATAGCAAAGTTTTCTCTCCTTGTTTTCCTTCTCTCTAAAACCGGTCACAACATAGGAGTAAGAAGAAATCATCAAAATTTTCAAGATCAAGTTTAAATCAATCTAGTTACACTCTTATTAAAGGTTTTGAAATAAAAACCTAGGGTGTTTAGGTTAATCCTTGTTCTAATCACCTCATCAAGTTTACTAGTAAGCATATCATTTACATTTTACATCTTTCCTTATCACTTCATATGTATTTCATCATTTTTGAGCAAAACATGCAAGACTTGTGTATATTTATACCATTTTTACATTGATTTTTAGAGTTTTATACATAAAAGTCATCCTATAAATTATCCCTTGTTATATATTGGTCTTGATGATGTTTAGGAACCCATGACACCCTAAGAAGGTGTATGGTAGGATTAGAATAGCTTCGGAGTTATTTTGAAGGGATTGGAATAGGTTTAGTACGAGAAAAACTCTTTTCGACAAGTATTAATAAGTGGTCTGATCTTGTTTTGAATTTCTGGAAAATCCGAAAGTAGACATGAGTTTTTGGCCTAGATATTTAGAAAATATACTTTAAAACGAATCCGTGGCCGCTTGAACGGATTAAAACGGAGTTATAACGAAGAAGTTATGAATTTTTCAAGTTTGACGACGAAATATATGTTTTCTGAAAATTTCAGCAAGATATTTTAGTTTTGTACGAGTCAAAAACGAGTCTTAAGCTTCATAAATTATTTCGACTTATCAAAAATATATTAGTATACTTTGATACGAAGCTAAGGACGTATAATACGTAGAAAACGGATTTGTAACGACTAAAATCTACACGTTTTCATAAATTGCCGTAACTTTATTATTTAAGAAAAACTATATTATTTTTACGAGACAAGTGTTACGGTAAACAAAACGACCATGTTGAAGGCTGTTTTTAACGATGACGTAGAACTTTTTGTAACGAGATGTCTTCTAATAAAATTGAGATCATCAAGCATATTTTCCAAAACGACCAACCGTTTGTATAGCGGAGTTGTAATGAATTATTTACGGTTGCTTAAACTTTGCCGAAACTCACTTTTAAACAACATTTTGGACAAAATCACCCTACTTAACCTATGTTTTTCTTTATGAACGAGATCTCTAGGATAAAAACTTAAATGACAAAACTTCGAGATTTTGATACAAGCTTTCCAAAACCGTTGAGTTCGTTTCCTAACGTTCGACGTACACCATTTTACGACTAGCTTTTCGAGGCCATTTTAGTCACTTTCATGAATTTTCCAACGACATTATTTTACGACGAAAAGTTAAAATTTCACAATAAATCATTAAGAAACTATTGTAGGATGACATTTTGACGTAAATACTTGTAAAGTAATTTAAGAATGGTCAAGACGTCAAAAGAGTATTTTTCGACGATAAGTATTATTTTCAAAACTCGCAAATGGTATAAATAACATACGAAATGCATGCATAACATTGCATCATAACTCATTACGTATCATATCATTCATAATAGGTCATTTTCGAGATTCACGCTACATTTCAGTGTATCCACTTTTGTCATCTTAATCATTGCAACAGGTGAGTTCATAGCCCCACTTTTACTCTTTTAACTGTTTTACAAACTCTTGGGGGAGATACATGCTACATTTTTAATCGAACACAAATTCTTTGAACTACATGCTATATCCGAATGTTTTATTGTCACTAAGTATTTGCCATGTTCGAAGTCCCTACATCATGAACCATTAGTCACTTGCGAGTGAGCGCGAATATTGTGAATAGGCCTATTGGAATTAACACTCCCGCTCTTATTGACCCAGTTAGGGGAAATCGAGCGCACTATATTTGAACCATTAAGGTAAATTGGCAAGTTTACCTATTAGGGCGGCGATGAAACGATGATTACCAATTTTTATTGGTGCGATGTTTACGCTTTGGTGTCATGAACTTAGTGAAATAAATACTGTTTTGTTTTCAACGATGAGTGTGAAACCATTTAACTCACACTACGATTATTGTGTTCAAACGAATTAATTAAACCTATGGATTTCACTCAACCTTTGTGTTGACCTTTTTAAGCATGTTTTATCTCAGGTATCTAAGACATTCACTTCATGGCATGCATGTGGATACATCATAGAGTCGTGGTGACGACGCGTCTCACTTGGGTTTTATGAACTTTAAAAACATCGTTTGACTTGTACTAAACTTATTTTCTTTGTATAGTAACTTTCATTTGGGACCTATCTTTGTAACTCTGAATGTTTTATTAAATCAAGCGATGTATTTTTCCAAACGACACTTTAGGTCGTTCAATATAACTGTGATTGTGATGCTATGACAGTCAATCCCCAGGAATTCCATTCCGCTGCAAAACAGGTAATTTGGGGGTGTGACATACGACTTCAAGCTGAGTCGTCTTCTTCTTCTTTTTGGAAGGCCTTGATGATGATTCTGGTTTCTGCACTTGTTTGGGTGAGGTGGGTTGTTGTCGGGGCTCAAGGACCTCTTCATCGTCACCACCCGTATACTCAAAGTAATCACCTGTTTTTTGAGTCAGGGGTGGTAACTCGGAATCGTCCCGAGGTTTATCAGTAGAAGACCGAGGTGGAGGAGACTTTTGTTGATAAGAAGTCCGTGGTGGAGGAGGTGGCATCGAAGCAGATTCACCAGACTGCTTCTGACGTTTAGGTGCAGATTCCTTGTCTTTATCCTTATCTTCATCGTCTCTAGGACGTTTCAACTTTTCTGCCTCAAATCTACAAGCTACTTGAAGTTGGTAGTCTAGCAGTGCTTGATACAATTTTGCTTCTTCAGAGTTGAGCACTGCAGCTCGTGGCGATATTTGTGTAACAAGCTTGGCCACCAATTCATTGTTAGAGATAACTACCGGATCAGTTGGATTGATTGTTGCGGTTAGGGGCGTTGATCGGATAGTTTGCTTGGCGATTTGCATAAGATTTGGATAAAGTTGTCTGGTGAACAGCTCCTTTGTGACTTTAGGAACGATATTCTGAAGGTAGTTGTTAGTGTAACCTTCGATCATTTCGTTCAGTTCCTCTTGTTGATGACTTTTCACGAATTCCTGAATAAACTTCCTTTCTTCTTGCATCTTGTCATTCTCGTCATGTAGATATTGTATTTGTTGATTGAGAAAGTTAAGCTTTCTGTATAACATGTCTTTCATTCTGACTTGTTTGATAGCTTTCACAATTCTTTCATGTGTCTGAGAAATCCAAGAGCGAGGTGGTTTCTTCACAGATTTGGATGATGATCTGGTTGACTTCTTTGATGGTGGTGGTGATGAATGAGATGAAGAGTCTGATGATGAGGAGACATGAGGAGGCTTGGGGTCCTTAGGCGGTTCAGAAGTTTCCTTCTATGAATGTGTGGGACTACCCAGAAGCAACTTGTCATAATCATCATCTTTATCTTTCTCAGACTTCTCAGTTTCAAGGTGCTCAAACTCATATTCGATAGTATCCTCCACAAGCTTTTGTTGTTGCAGAAGAGTGGTGGCACCAGATCCCTTATCGGGTCGATTAACTGCATCAGGATCTGGTGAGGAGTGGGCAGCACCACTTGATCCTCCGAGGCCACCCATTTGATCTTTAGCAAATTCTTCAGCTTTTTGAAGGTGTCTGACGATGTTAAACTTCTTCCTGTATGATTGATCCAGTAGCTCTTCTTCATCTTCAGAGCTTTCATCATAGGGCACAAGTGCAGGAGTCTTCTCTTTTCCTTTATCAGTTTGAGGACTTGGAGGTTTTGGTACTGAAGGAGTGTCATCCTTTGCAGTTTCAGAGTATGAAATCTCTTCATCTGTGTCAGTACCTTCAGAGCTCTCTTCCACAAGCTTTCTTGGATGTTCAGGTGTAGAGGAAGGGATAGGAGTAGCTTCCTGAGAAGGAACTTTCTTCTTAGGGGTAGGTTTCCTCTTTGGAATAGGTTTCCTCTTTGGAACATTCCTCTGACTATCTGTACTTGTGGCGCTTCCTGCACTTCCTCTTCTGGTTCTCCTTACAGGTGTTCCAGAAGATTTTTCGTCGAGATGACCAACTTTGCCTTGTCTAACTGCTTCCAGATACCTTTTGTACGTTTTGAGCTTTCTGACATCTTCAGTTAGAAGGAAATCTGGCAACACAGCACCTTGTTTCTTTGTAGACGATTCCTTGATTCTGACAGATAGAATAGGTTCCGTCAACATATCGTGATTGTCGGGGTCATTGAGCCTCTTGGGAATATCAGGATGAAGTCCAAGTGCTCTCTGGATCAACAGTTTAGTATATCTGATGTAGGGAATCTTTGAGCCAAGTTTGTTGAGAAATGACATCATGTCATCCCAAATCAGAGCTTCGATAGCGATGTGTTTCATGTTGACCAATGCCAAAAATATTTGCAGTTCCATGAGCTTAGGATGCTCATAGCCACTGTCACGACCAGAAACAGACTTGGTGATGATCATGTAGAGAGTTCTCCATGGTTGAGGAATACTCTTAAGCTCTACGTGAGAATGCTTGGTGATTACTCCTGTAGCCTCGTCATAACCGATATCGATTAAGAACTGGAGAGAGAGCACTTCAGCAGGTGTGGCATATAGTTTGGTTGGTTCGACTTCAGGAATTAGGAGAACAGCCCTTAAGTCTGCAGGTGTAATGGTGACTTGTTTGTGATTCAGAGTCACCGTCACAGCAGTCCGTCCTTTGACCCTTTCCATAGTGTTCCAGAACTATTGGATATAGATCTCAGGAACAGTTGCAGAGTGAGTGAGCATATTCTGATACGGATGAGTCCTCAGAATATCAATAGCAACTAAACACGAAGACTCTGAGCAAGTGAGGGTGTCAAAGTCAACACGAAGATTATTCTTTCCTATCTTCATTGGATAGCCATAAGGATAGATATCTGCAATGGAGAGAACTTCAGATGCATCCATATTCATTTGTTCAGCCATGTCGAGATCTGAAATAACATTAGCCAAAAGAACCAACATATCGAAAGACATAATGTTAGTCAACAGAAGGTCTTATTGTCTAGTTATTGAATGTACAGTGTCAATGATTGTTACGAGTCCTAAGTCACTTGTATGTTCAATAGTCCAATGACGTCGTGAAATGTTTCGTGAGTTAGTTAACTTTAAGTTTTAAAGTTTATTTTATCACTTATTGTTCACAACATATCAAACGATTTAAGTTTATTAGTGACATTATTGGATTCGTGACGATATGATTAGTTTATTTACAAGTTTGTACACGTAACAATTCATAACAAAGGTATGATCCAGGCTTATGCGTAGGATTGGTAAAGTTATGCGTAGACAGAAATGATATATGCGTAGGCGTAAACTTACGCGTAGGATCCTAACTTACGCGTAAGAAATATTACGTGTAAGAAAAATTGGACCTTATGCGTAGAGCTTACGCGTAGGCATATATTAACCTTTACGCGTAAGGCTACTCGTAAGAGTTGACCTTATGCGTAGAGGTCACTGTTTACGCATATCCTTCACAGGATACGCGTAGTCCCATATGTAGAACCTTATGCGTAGAAGCTACGCGTAAGACTAATCTTACGCATAACAAGCTACGCGTAAGGTGATCCTTATGCGTAGAGTTACATCAACCTTGATTCTGAATTTTAAGTGTAGCAAGCCTGAAACAAAGCATCATATCATCAATTTTGACACATAACATTCATTTTATGACAGATCAAAACACAATTGCTCATATAAACAGTTAAGCGTACAAAACCTTACTCGTAGTTTAAAAACCTAAATCTACGCATATGAATATTAGCCATAGATTATGCACCAAAGTTTTTCTGGTATGTCTTAGATGTTGTGAGAATATAGTGACCAAGTTTTAACACTTAGTTTGCAGTGAATCAAAAATACCCAAACTCAAGAACCTTAAACCCTAATTTCTAATTCTGACACAATTAGTGTTTCTAGGTGGTTATAGAGCATGGAAATCATCAATTCATCATCATATAAACATTACACAACAATCTTTTTGAGCAAAACACTTCTCATTTTGAAAAACCCAATTCGACTTATAAACCCTAATTTTGCAAAATCACCAATTCGTGTTTCTGGGTGGGTTTTGATGGTTAAAATGCTATTAATGATGTATTAGGAATGTTTTGACACAAACCATTTCACCACAAACACACTCACACTGATTGTGTGTTCATACGCATATGCGTAGGGCACATAATCACACGAAAAACACTTTTTAGCCGTTGGATATCCATGAAATTAAAAACCTTAGCATAAAATCATGTCATAAACACAAAACAACTTACAAAGTAGTGATCAAATGCACGGATTTCTCGATTAAATCTTAGGCGTAGGATGGTTTTTTTTTTAGGTTTTTAGTAATAAATGAGATGTGAAGGTTAGGTGAGGGAAGAGTTTTTATTAAAAATAACTTTAACTTTTTGACAGTTTTAGTCCCTCCACCTTTTCCTTTTTCAAACAAAGCCATTTAACTTCCATTTTGGTTACCAAACAAAGATTTTTAGGAAAGAAACATGACGACACTCCCCCTCGACTTAACAAAACTGATGAAAAGTTATTAATTTTAGTCCGAGGAGTGTCATTGTACCAGAAACTTCACCACCATTTGTTAAAAGAAACAACCAAGGTATGATAACATGCAGGTACACAGATGTTTTTGAAACAGTTAAAGTTTAGATTTCTCCCCCTCAACACTTGATCGGAAAAATACCGAATTTAGAAAGATTAGGGTGTTGACGGAAGAAATGTACTTGCAATGTTTGAAAGAAAAGTAGAATAGAAGAATATTTTTGATTTTATCAGGTTTTATATTTTTGTATTTTGTTTTTGAAAAATTTATTTACAAAGGATGTTTTGGTGTTTGACAGGTTTTTAAGACTGTTTTAAGAGGTCATCCAATTCCTCTTGAGTCAAACACCTCATACCAATCCGGTGGACCAACTCATTAAACCTAGCGGGAGGCAAGGCTTTGGTGAGAAGATCTGCCAATTGGTATTCTGTACCCACAAAGTATAATTCAACGGTACCCTGTTCCACGTGGTCCTTGATGAAATGATAGCGTAGATCGATGTGCTTTGATTTCGAGTGCTGAACTGAGTTGCACAAGATCGCAATGGCACTCCGATTGTCGCAGTACATCGGGATTCTGTCAAATACGTAACCATAGTCTTTGAGTTGTGTTCTCATCCAGATGACTTGAGCACAACACGCGGACATGGCTACATATTCTGCTTCGGTTGATGACAGCGATGTACAATCCTGTTTCTTTGATTGCCAAGACACCAGTTTATCACCGAGAAAATGTAGAGCTCCTGAAGTACTTTTCCTTGAGTCTAAGCATCCTGCGTGATCAGCGTCTGAAAAAGCGATTAGTTCAAAACCAGAATCCTTCGGATACCAGATCCCCAAGTTAATGGTTCCCTTGATGTATCGGAGGATTCTTTTAGCCTCAGAGAGGTGGGTTTCAGTTGGTCGCGACTGATAACGGGAGCATAGATAAACGGCAAAGACAATATCAGGTCTGCTAGCTGTTAGATACATGAGAGACCCAATAATACTTCGGTATTTGGTAGGGTCAACCAATTTCCCATGTAAATCAGCATCTAGTTTCTTGGTATGAGCCATTGGTGTGGCATAAGTGTCACAGGTTGTCATTCCAAATTTGTTTAACAGTTCAAGGGCATATTTGGACTGACTCAAGAAAATACCACGGGGTGATTGATGAACTTGCAGTCCTAGAAAGAACGTAAGTTCACCCATCATGGACATTTCAAAATTTTTCTTCATTAGTTTTGCAAAAGCGGTTGAAAACTTTTTATGTGTCGACCCAAAAATGAAGTCATCCACGTAAATTTGAACAATTAAGATATGTGCCCCGTGATATTGTATAAAAAGAGTTGGGTCAACCGAGCCTTTGGTGAAATTGTTAGCAATGAGGAAAGATGATAGCTTATCGTACCATGCCCGAGGGGCTTGTTTGAGACCATAAAGAGCTTTGTTCAGTTTGTAGACATGGTTTGGGAACTCAGGATCAACGAATCCATCTGGTTGGCTGACATAGACCGTTTCTTTAAGTTGTCCATTGAGAAACGCTGTTTTGACATCCATCTGATAGACCGTCATATTCATATGAGCTGCGAACGCGAGAAATATCCGAACAGCCTCAAGACGAGCAACCGGAGCAAAAGATTCTTCAAATTCTATTCCCTCTTCCTGACGATAACCCTTAGCAACTAGACGTGACTTGTTTCGGATAACGTTCCCTTCAGCATCCAATTTTTTTTTCCAAATCCATTTTAGACCAATGACGTAGACCCCTGTTGGTCTTTCGACCAGTTCCCATACTTCAAGACGTTTGAATTGGTTGAGTTCTTCCTGCATGGATTCAATCCAGTTGTCTTTTGTCATTGCATCTTTAATGTTTTTAGGCTCAGATTGGCAGACAGTGTGTGCATAAATGCAATGTTCACCATCGGTGTGAAGACGTTGTCTCGTAACGACTGGTTGATTCGGGTTGCCAATAATGTTAGCCAGAGGATGGTCTTTTGTCCATCGGTGTGTAGAGGGTTGATGTTGGTATACATTGTGTAGATTCTGAGGATTCAAATGGTTTGTTGAAGATTCCGCGACATCTGGTGCAGCAGTCTCATTAGCAAACGGGTTAAAGAACGCATTTGGATCAAAATCTGTAGGTGGGGGTACTTCATTCAGAATATCATCAGCCGGTTCATCATTGTTGGAAGCGGTGTGTTCAACTGTTGTGTTGGAGTCAACTGGTGTAGGTGCATCTTCAACTGTAGTTGTTGTAGCAGGTGTATCAGGTATAGGAATATTATCAGGTTGTGCAGCGGAAACAGCGGATACACCTGGAGCACGTTCATCAATATCGTCACAGAACAGAGGAGCAAATAACATTTCCATTTGTTGACGAGTTAGCTGGGGGCTTTGTTCAGCTGATGATGGGGGTTGAGGGAAGTTTAAACGGTTGTGACCGGGTTCTAAGCTGTTATACTCAGAAGCCATTTCCGTGAGTTCATCAAAATGAGCATGAATCGTTTCCATCACCTGTATTGTACGACGATTCCAGATCCGGTAACCTTTAGAATTCTCACAATATCCAATAAAGACTCCAATGTCGGCTTTGGCTTTGAGCTTTCCAAAATCATTACGATCATTATTTGGATAGCAAAGGGATCCAAATACATGAAAGTGTTTGAGATTCGGTTTATGGTTGTGGACAAGCTCGAAAGGTGTTTTGTTGTGGCATTTTGTGATCATAGAGCGGTTTTGAGTATAGCATGCAGTAGATACAGCTTCTGCCCATAAGTAATCTGGAAGTTTAGCATTGATTAACATTGTTCTTGCAGCTTCCACTAACGTCCGGTTTCGTCTTTCAACAACTCCGTTTTGTTCAGGTGTACATGCAATAGATGTTTGATGCTGAATTCCCACTTTCTCATAAAATTCGCGAAGGGTTTGGTTAACAAATTCAGTTCCTTTGTCTATCCAAATTAGCCTAACGGTGTTGCGGAGCTGAACCTGTATTTTTGTGAGAAAGGTGATGATCATTTGTGGAGCTTGGTCTTTGCTACGAAGAAAGTAGACCCAAGTCCATCGTGAGTAGTCATCAACAATTACTAAGATGTAGCGTTTGCCATTGATCGTTTGCACGCGCATCGGGCCACACAAATCCATGTGAAGAAGATGTAGCACATACTGAGAGCTGTGTTCCACCTTTGAAGGAAAATGAGCACGAGTGCTTTTCCCTTGTTCACAGGCTAAGCAAAGGTGATCTTTTGAATATCGGAATCGTGGGAGACCTTCAACTAGTTTGTGTCGAGCAAGGTTGGTGATGGTTTGAAAGTTTAGATGTGAGAGACGACGGTGCCATAGCCAGGATTTTGTTGATGTTGCCTTTGAAAGTAAGCAGATGGGAGATGAAGCAACCATGTCTTGCATAGAGATAGTGTAGAGACTAGAATTACGCGAGCCAGACATAAGGTCATTTCCTTGTAGATCACGAATGAAACAAGTTTTCTCCCTGAAAGCAACCTCCAAATCTCCATCACAAAACTGACCTACTAAAAACAGATTATGACCGAGGCCTTCCACATAGTAAACCATGCTGATTTTGATGTTCCCATTGACATAATCTCCGTAGCCCATGATAGCTGCGAAGTGATCGTTCCCGAACCTGACAGTGCAAATGAACTTTGCAATAAAGTTTGATAACAGTTTAAGGTTGCCTGTCATGTGTCGGGAACATCCGCTATCAACAATCCAGAGAATGATCTGTATCACCTGCATTTCACACAGACGACACAGATGGAATAGAAGTAGATGTGGAACCTGAAGTGTTAGAGGGTTCCGAAGCAGGTATATGAGACATGCACACATTAATGACTTTAGGTATCCATTTAAATCCTAGTGTGTTATATATCCATTTCTGCCATCTATAACTACTCTTTGCTTTGGTCTTAGTGAATGCACTAGGTGGTACTACATTCGTAGGAGGTGAGACTGGAGCTATAGTGACAGCAAAGTTTGCCTTAGAATCTAAAGAAGGCGGTCTACCAAGCACAGACTTAGAATGATTAGTGGGCCTAGAGGTATTCCGACTCTTAGGATTCCGTAACCGAGAGATTATAGCTTTAGCAACACATTTGTCATGATAATCAGAATTCATACTTTTACGACAAATAACACAAGGTGCATCAGACTGAATATCAAAAGTGCTTAAAGGTTTAGCATTCGTTACATCACTATTTCTATTACATTTTCCAGACGCAACATCTATAGTGGAAGCAACGTGAGTCTTATTCATAGTCCTAGGGTGTTCTTCTACTTTAGCATTCCTTATTGATCTTTTCTTAGGTCGCAACTTCCTATTCTTCGATTGAGTGCTCCTAGGCTGTGAAGTGCAGACGTTTGGAAAAGACTCAACTATTCCTGTTTCAGTAGAGGGAAACACATTAGCAACTTGTGATTTGGCAGTAGGGATTCTAGGTTCACGATTACTAAGTGTGACTGGTGCTAATCTCTTAATCACGGTAGGCGGAAGTTGTTCATACTTTCCTAACATTTCTCTTAGCTTAGAGATAGTGTGAATCAAATCTTGATTTTCAGACCGAATATTACCAGCAAAATTCATGACATCTCTAGTGTGAGCAAGATAGTGATCAAGTTCGTTTGATGCTTCATGTCGAGTCTTTTTGAGTAAATCAAATATGACACCATATTCCTTTTTAACTTTTTCAAGTTCTTGTTCATATTTTGAGATTTGACTTTTTAAAGACACGTTTTGAGCATCCAGTTGTTCAATTTTAGGATCAGAAGATTTTGCACTCAATTGAGCGATTTTCTTTTGAAACTTAAGTTGATGATTGTGAATATCTTTTTCACACCAAAGAAGACGACGTTTTGCATAGGAAAGTTCGTTAAGCAATTGATCATTTTCAGTTTTTAAAGATTCGATTTGAAGCATCTTATCAGTATTCTCAACAGTTACCACATAGTCAACATTATCAGCAGAGATATAATCAGATGCATGTGGCAAAGAATAGAATAACACAACATTATGGATATCAGCACAGATAACATCTTCCAGGAGTCGATCAACATCTTTTCTCAAAAGTTTCTTTTTACGTTTAGTATTAGAAATAGATGTTTCTGTTTTCTCGAAAACGTTTTTCATCACCCCGAGTTCCTTGTGAAAATCCTTTTCCCAGGCAATTGCACAACTTTTCAAGTTTTTAACATTAGGTAAAAGATTTTTTTGAAAAATGTCTCTTTGTTCTCGCGCCAGAGGTGATTGAAAATGTTCAACTTTGATTTCAGAACGATATTCTATTTCATGTTGTAAAATTTTGAGGTCAGCCATGAAAATGTCAAAATATCGAAGAATTTTTCTATTTTCAGGTTTTGAGTTTACTTCACTAATGGAAGGTAAAGGACCATAAGTTTGTGCATAATCTGGTTGGGGATTAACAATAGAAGACTCAGGTGTTTTGATGATAACCCTTGGTGTGTTAGAAGAATCCGTTGGTGTGACGAAAGTGACCGCGTTTTTATAATTAAAAGGTATGTTGTAAACAACGTTTTTTAATTTTGATCGACTCTCGTCTTCTGCATCTAATTCCTCTTGACGATGATATTCAACAACACTCATAACAGTATTATCAATTTTGTATTCTGCACTGGAAACTTCAGGATTTGGTTTGAATGTTTTGGTTGAAAGCTTTGGTTTGTAATCAGCCAGCTTTGGTCCATATCCTTTCGGATTGGGTTTAAAAGTAAACTTTTCAATAGCTGTTACTGATTCACCATGTTTGTAAACAACAGTTTTAAACTCTTTAATTTTGTTTTGCAAGTCAATAATTTCTGCAAGAAGGTCATCTACCTGATTTGTTGAATGTTTTTTGTATGCGGAGAACTGTTTTTGACAATTTAACAACTCAGCCTTAGCTTTTTGATTTTCCAAGGTGAGAGCGTTAAGTTGCTTTTTATGTTCATGTTTCAGTTGTTTGTGAGAGATCCACCAGCTTCATCCTTAAGAGCCAAAAGAAGAGCCTCTTTGAAATAAGCACTGCCCCTAGTCCTTGGCTTTGGGCATGCATTAGCCAGGTGTCCCTTCTAATTGTAGTTGTAGCATCGAAGACCATTCAACCCATTCTGATCATTTCCCTGTTCTACCACTTGAGCTCTGTTGTTATTCCTACCCATAGCATTAAACCCTTGACCACCTCCCATTTGACGACCATAACCACGATTCTGAACTTCAACTCGTCCATTGTTCACAACAGCCTGATTTCGTGTATTGGATGAGGAACGAATACGATTGTTGGATTTGTTTGTATAACGGCTAAAAGCATTAGCAATCATAACAAACCCTTGTTGCAATGCTTCTAACGGATCGGATTCCTTATTAGTTTGATTATGAAGTACTTGATCATTGTTGTTGTTGTAAGGAACCAATTGATTTTGTTGAGGTTGTTGTGATTGATCGTTTGGTGTGACTGAGGCAGTTGGTTGAGTTGCTTGTTGAGGAGGATAACTTTGTTGAGCATATAAGGCAAGTTGTTGATTTTCCAGATGTGTAGGTTGAGCAATTTGAGCACGGAGAATCCTTTCCCGATCAACTTCCTTTTCATGAGGCTTCAAGTAATCATACAACAATCCATATGTGGAATGATGCATATTCTTCGCTTGACGGAGAAAGATGACATACTTCTCCCATTCAGGACCAAGACTACCCAGGAACTTAGTATTCACTGCAATTCTTGGCATGATGATGTTGTGTTTATCCAAATTATTGATGATGTCTGAAAAACGATGATGATAAGACTCTAGTGTCTCTCCAGGTTCAATCATGAAGTGTTCATAAGCCAAGTAAATTTTGGATTCCAAATCCTCCTGATTGAGTACCGATCCTTCCATAAGAAGACGAATATGATCCCACATTTTTTGTGCAGTCTTTTGAGCATCAACACTACGAAGAATTGGGTTTGGTAATCCTAAGAGGATGTATTCCATTGCAAGTTCATCAGCTTCATAGTACAGAAGTTCTGTAGCATTTAGATCTGCAACAGTAGCAATGTTGGTTTGTTCATCTCTTGGTGGAACAGCAGTTGGATCTCCGGGTACAATGACGGTAGGCATCTCAAATGGACCTTCCAAGATAACCTTCTTTAAGAACTTTCCATGTGGCTTCTTCAGATCACAAAACCTAAAGAACCTTATCACCCATTGATCGTAGTTTCCTGGAGTGAGCATTGGAGGTCTATCAAGTGATCCAGCTTCATGAATTGATTGTTGGCTGCTTATAGCTTCACACATCTTTGCAAACCAAGTGGGTTCCTTCCTCTGTTGTAAAAATCGGTCCAGGCGGCCGATTAATCCCCTCATAATCGTTGATCGCTCACTAAGCGCCTTGATTTATTATAATCGGCCTACTTAATCGGTTTGGTCAAAGATCGCTTAAAAATGGTCAACAAACCGATTAATCGGACAAAATTGGTCTAATCGGACAAAATTGCTTAAAAACTGGTCAATAAAAAAGCTTAATAATCGGACAAAATTGCTTAAAAATCGGTCAACAAACCGATTAATCGGACAAAATCGGTCAAAGATCGCATAAAAATGGTCAACAAACCGAGTAATATCTATGTTTGACTTTGAACTTTGAAGAATTATGTATTATGTTTATATTTGAACACTTGAAATATTTGAACTTTGATGCATTATATTTATCTCATACATATAATATAATATAATATCTAAAATTACAATTTTGTGCATAAAAATTCAAATCCGATTAATCCCTGATTAATCCCCGCCTAACCGATTAATCGCTAGGCCCTACCCGACCGCCTCACTAGCGCCTAGCGATTTTTACAACCTTGGTTCCTTCATAGTGTTCCTTGATGGATGTTGATTGTAATCATTTGTGTAGGGTTGAACTTGAAGACTTGGCGGTGGTTGAACCATTTGTGGTGGGGGAAGTGCACCAAGTTGTGGAGTATGTTGTTGATTAAATTGTTGTTGATAAATTGCTTGTTGTTGATTCCATTGTTGATGTTGTGGACTTAGTTGTTGTTGTCGTTGAGGATAAGTGTAAGGGAAATAGTTAGAGTATCGTGGTTGAGACATGTTGATAAACTTGTGTAGTAAAAATGGATCTTTGTAGTCGAATGAACCTTTGTTGATGAAGTGTCCTTAGGCGTAGAAAAGACATGAAACCAAGTAGCACTTATGCGTAAAAACACCAAAAGTTACGCGTAACAACAAGGAGTTACGCGTAGGATTTAGCTTACGCGTAAGTAGGAAAAACACTAAAGTTATGCGTAGACAAAAGTTAGGCGTAGAAAGTTAGGCGTAGGATTACCTTATGCGTAGACCTAAGTTTACGCGTAAAGTGAATCTTATGCGTAGGATTTCTACGCGTCAGCTTATGCTTATGCGTAAGTTTAGGGTTTTTGCCCAAATGATCTTTTACACTATCACAGTGCAAAAGATATCCAAATTCGACGTATTTTCAGACTTATCCAAGTAAGAAAACACGGAATAAACCACGAAAATGAAGATCACACCAAGGATAATCTTACGCGTAATATTAGGGTTTCAATACGCGTAGGATTACTCGTAATTTTGATTTTGCCCAAATGTGTTTCTAAACCAGATTTTTGTTATGGAATAGCTTCAATAGTACCAAAAGAACACAAAAGTGTGAAACTTGATGTACCAAAACGGCTAAACAGGTTACGCGTAGAACGACACCCAAGAACAAAAACACGTTCAAAAACAACTATTCACGCATAAAGTTTGAAACTTTTTGCCAAAAACACGTATTTTAACACCTTAAGACATTGAAAGGACAAGAATCTTGGATTCAAAAGTGTAAAAAACAAGTTTTTAAGTGAACCAAAGTATCAAGGTGCGTTTTAGGCGTAGGACCGAAACCCACTTCAAAAACAAACACGATTCACCCAACTAGTAGGCGATTGATACCACTGTTAGGTCACTAGTTTTACAAACACAAGTAATATAGAAAGGAGATGAGGCGATTGAACAAGTTATCACACACACACACACACGCGTATAAGGAAACCGGTTAAGCATAGAGGCGTGAATGAAAAGAAAACTTGAACAACCAACCCTCAAGTGAGGGTTTACAAGAGTATTTATAGGAGGGAAGCTAGGGCAACACTCCTAATTCCCATCCTTTCTTATATGGGCTTGGGCCTAAGCTTATGGGCCTTCTACATAAGCTAGACCTTAAACAAACATAAAGGCCATAATAAAGCTACCTATTACATATGAAATATAAATACTTGAAATACTGTTTAGGAGTGATTCCAACAAAGGTTGAAGCATTTTGATGCCTAGCTTTGGTGTGTCTTGCTTCATTGAATAAACTTACATACTGTAAGTGATCAGAAGTTCTGTAATCATCCTTTTTGTAGATCATACAAAAAAGGATTATGTAGCAATTATCAGTGGTATGACTGGTATAATGGCACAGATCATACTTCTGCATGGGTTTGGTGTTTCATTTTGACTTTGAGGAACTACAGGAGGCTGACTTTGGTTCCTTTATTGAATCAGGAGCTTTTTTGATAGATTCCGTCTTGTCAGACAACATCCTCACAAGTTCAGTCAGTTGCTGGATTTGGTCTGCTTCAGTAGGAACTGAAGATATGGAAGTCTCAGTAGGAGTTGGATCTTGTTGGATTGGTTTTTTTGGTCTTTTCAGGATGGTTCTACCAAGTCCAGACCTTTCTTTTGGTAAATGAGGGTTGAATTGCAATGGAGTAAGCTCAGAGCTTGGTGTAGCACCCTGAAGAGGTTTCAGGGGTGGAAGCGGTGCTTGAGATTCTGCTTCAGACTCAGAGATGTGTTCAGTACTATTGGGCACATCAGGGAGTCCAAGCATGCTCTTTAGAGCTTGGCTTTCAGGCTCTAGTATTCTTTCAGAATCTAAATTTGGAAGCTTACTCTCAGGATTAACCCGTTCAACCCAATCACTGGACTTGGTAATGACACCATATTGGTAATCATGCCACCAGACACAAATGGTTTTGTACCTTGGTCTTTGTTATGAGAATCAGGGAGATGATCTTCACCTATGATTCTCTTCTTGCTACTGGGGCTCCCACAACATCAAAGACTCTAGGATTCTTGGCAGTCCAACTTTCAATGATTTCTTTTTCTTTTTTAAGTTCATCTTGAAGAGCCTGATTTCTTTTAACAAGTTCAGTGTTTTGAATCTACAGTGTGACAACCTCAAGCTTGGCTTGTTTTAAAAGAAGTAGTTCATCCCTACACTTGTTTAATTCAAAACTTAACTTGTTGTATTTAGAAAAAAGATTTAATCGTTGCTCCTCTACAAACTTAAGGTCAACATTGATATAGTTCATAAAGGACTGCCAATCTGAGTCATCATCCATAGAAAGTAAAATATTTACCTTCTTCATTGTGATATTGACCCATTATCCATTCCTAGCATGATTCTTCCCAACAGCTAGCTTGTCCTCTTCTGAGAGGGCCATCAGTGCACTGACTTGCACCATTTCGTCGTCAGAGGAGACTGGCTCTTCATCCCAGTCGAAGATTTCAACAACTAGGCCCTTGTTTTTACCCTGCACAGATTTAACAGTGTTTTTTGTTTATGAGGGAGTGGCCTTAGCTTTGAATTTCCTGTACTTAGCTTCAAAATCAACAGTTTTATTTTGATCAGATTTGTTTTGAAAATTTTGATGAGACTGATAGATTTTTGGATGAAATTTGCTAAAGCCTGAGGACTGATTTGACCCTGATGGTTTGTAAGAGGGTTCAAAATTTGTTTTTGAAAAACAATCTTTGGCAAAATGACCTCTTTTGTGACACTTAAAGCACTCAGTGTCCACATTAGCTTTAGCATTGGAAAAACCTTTGTTTCTTTTTATAAACCTCCGAGAGTTAGCAAGGAGTGCCATTTCCTAAAATTCGATGTTCAGGTCATTTAGGTACTCCTCACTTGATCTCTCATCAGGCTCATCATCTGAATTTTCCTGAAAATCTTGAACCACACAGTTAGAATAAAAAGCAGTAGAAATTGGTGTTGAAGTGGTGGTCAGGGACTTCTTGACTTCCTGAGACTTCTTTAAGTCAGGGTATCATCTGTTGATGAGGTTATCCTCGTAGACAAATTTCCCATATTATTCAGGAAGTTCAAGATTCTGGATATGATTAGCATTCCTAAGTCCCTGAGAGAAATTCAACCACTTCTCAGGGAGACAATTGACAAAATCAACATTGATTTCATGTTTGGAGAACTTAAAACCACCATTTGACAGTTCATTTAACAAAGTTTTGTACCGGGTGTAAGTTTGAGACAGATTTTCTGAGTCCTTAGCCCTGAAGGTGTTATACTCTAGTTTCAGGTCCATAATCCTGTTCTCCTTGGTATCTGAGGGACCTTCATGACGGTGGACCAGGTCATCCCAGGTTTGTTTAGCTGTATTACAGCCTATAACAGACTCCATAACATCATCAGGGAGACAAAATATGATGATGCTTTTGAGCCTTTGATCCTGGTTGACCACCCTCCTCTCGTCCTGAGTCCACTGAGCTTCAGGTTTAGGCAAACCTTCAGCAGTCTTTGGGATAAATGGACCTTCATTAATACACTTTATGTAGTAAGGTTCCATCCTAGTCAAATAGCAAAGCATTCTCTTTTTCCATTTGTTAAATTTACCAACTTCGAGTCGAGGGGCAACAACTGAATAAGCTCCACCCTTTTTGTCGACAAGTTGGGGCACATCAATTTCAGCCATTAGGATCCTGATTTAAAAACGTTTTTTAGCGGCTTAAAAAGGGTTTTATTATCAGCCTGCTCTGATACCACTTGTTGTTCCCGTTTCACAATCGTATAAAAACAGTTTAAGACAATGAACCAACTGATTGTGAATTATGACTGAAATAATGTAAGTAAGAACACACTGAATAATTTTCAACTTATATATTCTTTATTAGAAACAAATCAAAAGAATACATTACCCAAGTACTTGCGGAATAGTACTTGGGATTGAAATGACAAAGTATGGTATCTCCTCACAATCTGTCACACCCCCAAATTACCTGTTTTGTAGCGGAATGGAATACCTGGGGCGTAACTGCCATAGCATCACAGTTACAGTTATATTGAACGACCTAAAGTGTCGTTTTAAAAATACATCGTTTGATTAAGTAAAATATTCAGAGTTTACAAAACATAGGTCCCAAAAGATTTCCAATGTACCAAAAATGAATTTGTTACAATCACACGATAGTTAAGTTCATAAAATCCATGCGAGACGCGTCAACTCAACGACTCCATGCAAGCCATGATGATATGCTAATACCTGAGATAAAACATGCTTAAAACAGTCAACCCAAAGGTTAAGTGAAATCCATAGGTTTAACTAATTCGTTTGAACACAATAGTCGTAGTGTGAGTTACGTTGTTTCACACTCATCGTTGAAAACAAAACAACATTTATTTCACTAAGTTCATGACAACCAAAGCGTAAACCTCGTACCAATAGAAATTGGTAAAATCGTTTCATCGCAGCCCTAGTAGGTAAACTTGCCAATTTACCTTATTGATTCGAATATAGTGCGATCGATTTCCCCTAATTGGGTCAATAAGAACGGGGTGTGTTAATTCCAATAGGCATATTCACAATATTCGTGCTCACTCGCAAGTGACTAATGGTGCATGATGTAGGGACTTCAAACATGGCAATAGAATACTTAGTGACAATAAAGCATTTGGATATAACATACAGTTCAAAGCATTTGTGTTCGATTAAAAAATATAGCATGTATCTCCCCCAAGAGTTTGTAAAACCATTAAGTAATAGAAAGTGGGGCTATGAACTCACGGTAATCCTTAAAAGTTTAGAGTACTTATGAAAGTAAATGAAAATAGTTGAGCATGTATCTCCCCCAAAAGTAATTCAACACGTATAAAATTAAGGGCTATGAAACTCACCTGATGCAATGATTATGATGACAAAAGTGGATGCAGTGAAATGAGGTGCAATCTCTATCTGCAACCTAATATGAATGATATGTTCTAATGTAAGTCATGAAACAATGTCGTACATGCAAACTCATATGATATCCATACCACTTGTACATTTTTGAAAATGAAGTTTATCGTCAAAATATATGTTTATGATCTCGTCATGTTATAAAATACTTTATAAGTACCTACGTTGAAACAATATCCTACGATAGTCGTTTAGAAATAGAACAATAATTTATAGTTTTTCATCTTAAAATAATATACTTTGACAACTCATGAAAATGACTAAGCAACCTCGCAAAGCTTAGTCGCAAAATAATGAATATATAAAGTGTTAGTGTTGAAGAAAAATAGTTATGATCGTCGTAATTCAAATACGTGTATCTTGAGAGTTATAAGTCCGTTTTCTACGATGTATATATCTTCGGTTTCGTGTTAATGTATACTAATATATTTTTGATAAATCGACTCATTTAGAATACGTTCAAAACTCGATTTTGCCCCTTGAAAAACCCTTGACAGCTTGTATTATTTCAAAAATAGTTTTTGTCGTTAAACTTAAAATTAACATATCTTTTTCGTTATAAACCCGTTTTAACCCGTTCAAGCGGCCACGGTTTAGTTTTTAAGTCTATTTTCTGAAAATATAAGCCAAAATAACTCACAACCTACTGAAAATTCCAGATTTTACAAAACGTGACAGCAGCTAAATATATATTGTCGAAAATGAATTTTCTAGTTTGTAACTTGTTCTAAACCATTCCAATCAAGACCAAATCTATTCTAAACTTACCATATACCTTCTTAGGGTGTCATGGGTTCCTAAACTTCACCAACAATGATAGTTAACATATGATTACTAGTGATAACTCTTAAGTCCATAAAAATTAGAAAAACATGTAAAGAGTGGTATGAATACATATAACACTTGCATATTTTTGTATTAGAATGATAAAATAGATCAAGTATGATTATAAAAGAGTAGTAAAAATTATGAGAAGCTTACTAGTAGTATGATGAGGTTTAAAGTAACAAGATGCTTAATAACTTCTTGGTTTTTATTTCAAAACCTAATATAGAAGTTTACTAGAGTTGTGTAACACTTGAATCTTGAAAAATTTATGGTTTCTCCTTGATGTTCTTGCTTGGTTGATCATCAACAAAGACAAGGAAGAGTTTCTTGCATTTTTTTCACCTTTTAGTATGTGTAAGTTATGTATTTTAAATTAGTATATTATTAGTATATTACAAATATCTAGCCATCAAATGAGTATGTGTACATTATTCAGTCAAGATTTTTAATAAAATGGATGACTAAGGGGGGGGGGGGTCGGCAAGGGCAAAAAGGGAAGATAGGTGGTGTATTTTTTATGACAAAATGTATTTAGAGTTATGTATATTGTAAAATTTGTACATGTAATTAATTATTTAGTGTAGCGTTAGCTAGAAATTGATTTTAACGGAACAAAATAAAATATGTTGAAGTCATATAAATTATAAAAAATACATTTCTCGCAAGTATCGGGTGAATAAATAATTATCGAATAGAATTTACGAAAACCGTCGTAAATATATATATATATATATATATATATATATATATATATATATAACAATTTATATACCAAAATAAATTCAAAACATCGGGTAAACTAATAATATAATTTTTATAGTCTTAAAATGAGTATAAAAATATATCAGGACAATTGTCGGAAGTGTCGGATCAATTATTCAAAATAAATGATCGTGCGATAGCTTTTATTTAATAAATAAATATATGTTAATGAAATATGCAAACCCATGCATGAACTAATATGAAAATGATGTTACTGATGATATGTAGACTAACACTAGTCTATATGTAATGTTCTCAATGATGTTCCATGAATACGCAGCTTAACCCTCACAGTTACGCGTATTTGATACTCGTAAACCTAATTTACGAAAAATGATAAATAGTAACCATGAATAGTGATTTTTCTACGGGAATGAATAGTGTTTTGTGAATAGTAAAATTTTAAAATAGTCTCTCAAAGTCGCAAACTGATTTAAAAAATGATGAATAGTAAAATGATAAATAGTAATCTGTGAATAGTAAATTTCTAAGATGAATAGTAAATTTGAGAAATGACCTAAAATTACGATTTGTTACAACTAAGCCCAGGCTAAGTCTGAGCACAACTACAAGGGAACCACTGAGCTATCTCAGGGACAGAGTTGTATTTGGAGGAGTAGAAGACGGCTTGTGTGTGTGTTTTACAATTAATCCAGAAGCTTAAAATTCTTCCGCTCCATCTCTTATGCTATTTATACAAGTGTGGTTTTGACTCTATCCTAGAGGACAAACTGACAGGTTACAGAAGACAAAATACTGATGTATTTTGTCTCTGTTTACATTGGCTATATTGGATAAGTGACAAGGCTGCTTTCTTCTTGTCAGTGATGACATTGAGCCTGATAGTCAACGATTCAGAGAAAGTTTGACTTTGGTTGACAAGGACTTCGTCTTATTTGTTCAAACTTATCCCGCCTTGTCTCGCTCATTCTTCAGTCTTCATAGCCTTCAGTCTTCAGTCTTTAGTTTATCTTCAGTGTTGTAGCTGGTGAGGAGTTTCGGGATTCAGTGAGTTATTGTCATCACTCATTGAATCCACCATCTTCTTCTTGACTCAGTTTTCACCCCTTAAGTTCCGCCTTACTGAGTGGAGAGACTTCCTCTTTGTCTCTTACTGAGTATCCTGAAGACAGCTCACTGAGAGACTATGCGCTCAGTGACTTGTTAATTTTTAAGGGATTAAACACTTATAATATTTTCTATTCAAATCCTAGACTTAAGGGGTTTGGGTATTTACTGAACCCAACAATACATATGCATTATTATAACATGAAAAACACTATTACTTGTTTAGTGATTTATATGAAATTTGTAAGTGTGTTAGTAAACTATTGGCTCAAACCATTTACGTATTTTATTTGTTCTGTTAAAATGATTTTACGTTTGTTATCGACAAAGCATTAGAAGATCGTAAAATATAAATAAACATTTTTATGGCTATTTGTATTAACAAGGTTCAAGCAACTTGGTCCTCTTGTTAAAACAGGTGTCCATGAAGTAGATGTTTAAAAGCATGTTTGGCTTGAGGTGAAACTGCCGGGAGCTCAGAAAAATTGTGAAGGTAAGGTAATTCAGGATAGTAACGATGATGCTGCAGTGGCTCAAAGAAGTTGGAGGTTAAACAACTTGAAGGAAAGACAAACACGAACTGCTTGATAAATGAGCAGGTACACCTTGGTGCAGAGGTGAGGGCAGATATTGTAAAAACCGGAGTACCTGGTCAAGAGGGTGTAGAGGGTAATGTTGCTAAAAAGAATAAAGTGAAGGAGGTATAATAAAAGCTAACTTGAATATTTACTAAGATACAATGTTTGGCTAACAAGGCGGTCTCTGGTTCGAGGTTACAACGTTGAATGAAGATGCTGAGTGCTGTATAGACTAAGAAATACTACTAAGGTGGAAATTGTTATAATATATTAGCAATTGTTAGTGGGTTAAAGTGTAATTAGTCTATGTAGGGTTGTAAACGAACCGGACGAACACGAACTGAGCCTTGTTCATGTTTGTTCATTTAATTTTAATTGGAAAAATAAATGGACATGAACGCTTAAACGGACAAATTTTCTTGTTCATGTTCGTTTATTAAAGAAAATGAGTTGTTCATGTTCGTTTATGTTCATTCATTAAGACACTAAACGAATGGTAAACGAACGTAAACGATCGAACATAAATGAAAATAGACAAACAAACATAAACTTTATTAAATTATGCACAATATATAGTTTTATAAATGTTGGTTTGTTTAAACAAACCGATTTTAAAATTATACAATTAAAGATATGATATACGAACATATAAATAAATGAACATAAACGAACGTTAAGGAACGCATAATCGGACGTTCACGAATATAAATGAACGGACACGAATTTTGTTCATGTTCGTTCATTTAACCAAACGAACATAAAATATTGTTCATGCTCGTTCATTTAATAAATAAACGAACATAAACGAACTTTTTACCGAACGGTTCATGAAATGTTCACTGAACGTTCAGTTCGTTTACAGCCCTAAGTCTATGTATAGGGATTTATTTGTACTTATTTAAATAATTTGACTTAAACTATGATTGTTTGGTGTGAAAGACAAGCAAAGTAATTACGGAATTCAGATTCCATAAAGATTGTACCCCAACATCTCTATAAATAGAGATAAGGGGATGCTAGTTGGTATATTTGTTCTTGCTCATTCGTCACTTAATACAATGTAACGTCTGGGGTCACGTTTGTGTTTTCTTTGATTCCGTATTTCGCGCTAGCTTTCAAGGTTTGGTCTTTTTTTCAACAATATTTTTGGAAAACAATGATTTTTTTATTATTTTTATTTTTAAGGTAACAATAAGTTTAGAGATTGGGGAGAATCATTTTGCAATCACTGTACACAATTGAAATTCTAAGGTCGTGAGACTGTTAATGATATCTTATCTAAGACCACTTTTAACTTTTTTCTCTTTTCTTATTTGAACGAATATAAGATATAATAACTTGTTACATTTTAAGAAAGGAATGCTAAGCAACTTGCTTGGTTTGTATATTGTGTTTTATTAATGATATTTTTTATTAAGGGGTATTTTAAAGATTACATTAACTACTAGTGTTGGCCGGTCAATATACACAGGTATTGATGCATAAATTGATTACAAGGTTGGAAAAATAGCGAATCGGTAGTCGGGCGATTGACCCCCTTGTAGCTTGTAATCGGTTTAGGCGAGATTAATTGGATTGTCATTTTCGGCAAGTTTTGGGTATTACCCGCAAGATCTCCCTTAAAAATATCTTGTAATAAATATAAATAGTGACTATAAGTGACTAAAACTAAATTACAACAAGTTTTGGGTGTTTCCGGCAAATTTGCAAGTTTCCGGTAAGTTTAACGCCGTTGACAATCGTTGACCATGGTTGATTAATTTGTTTAACTAATTTACAGAAATCGAAAAGATTTGTGGTTCAATAATGCTTAAATAGCGATTAGTCGATTGTGTAAGTCTTTTTCTAGCAATACTAATTAATCGTACATCTAATTTAATTACTTGTATTTGGTTAAAATCTTAGGGTCCGTTTGGTTTATAAGTGGGGTTGGATTGGGATTTGGATTTGGTATAGAATTTGGATTTGAGGTGGGTTTATGAGAAAAAAAATATATATATTTTTAAAATATGTTTTATAATAAATTTTAAATAATATGTATATATTATTTTAAATGTATATATATTATAAATTTAATAATAAATTTTAAAATATATATATATATATATATATATATATATATATATATATATATATATATATATATAGGGAAGAGATCCAGTAAGAAGAAAAAGTAAAATGAGAAGAATAAGAAGAATTTCTAGCCACACATTTCAAATAAGAGGGAGATTTTTAAGGAGAGATGCATCTATTTTTGTAGGTGCATCTGAAATGTGTGGTTATGGTTTCTTCTTATCCTTCTCATTTTAATTATTCTTCTCATTCGATCCTAACTCTATATATATATATATATATACATATATATATATATATATATATATATATATATATATATATATATATATATATATATATATATATATATATATATATATATATATATATATATATATATACCTCCTATATAAAGTAAGCTTGTCCTACAATTTCTCCCTCCAAAATTCTAATCAATTGACACGTGGAAATTACTTTCATCATGACCGTCCAACTTTTTTTCGTCTGATTTGGACGGAGTAGCTCCTTCGCTGCTCATTCGAAACATATGCTTGTGCGTGAAAAAACACACACACATGAAACTCCTCTCAAATCCTCTTCAAACATAATTATGTTGATCATAATAATTTCATCAAACCAACACGGTAACAGATCCATAAAATCGAATGGATCATATCTTCCACAACAACATTTGAGGGAATTAATGCATCTACAATAACTTATGTGTATTGTATATCTTTTTGTTGAATCGAATAAAATCAGGTATTATGTCCATTTAGATTAAAAGATTTTGTTTGATTAGTTTGTTAATCCTTTTGATTTTGGTTTATTATATTTTCATTCGATTTCATATATATTCATATTCGATGTTTTGATTTTGATGTGTTTATTCTATTTTTATGAGACATGTACACCATATGTTTGATGAAATGCCTAATTAGCAATATCTTCATTTGCTAACCACAAAGTAATGATTGTAGATCCATTGTTTGATGAAATGCTTCAGTTATATAACCTCATAAAATAGTACCATTTCAGTGTGATTGATGAATTATGCAATATCTTCATTTGTTAACCACAAAGTATTGATTGTAGATCCATTGTTTGATGAAATGCTTCAGTTATAAATAACTTCATAAAATAGATCCATTTCAGTGTGTTTGATGAATTATGTTTTAGTTAACATCATGTTTATGGTCATTTTCTGTTGTGGTCCATTTCATATTATAACATATTTTTTCGACTTATTTTATGGAATTCTTCAATGATATAAAACATCATAACTTTTGTTTTATAAGTTTTTTGCAGAAATATTTGTTCATATGACTTTTGTTGTGATCCAAATTATTGATGTCTTATGTTTTACTCCCTCCGTCCCATAATATAAGTCCATTTTGACTTTGTCAAAGTCTTTTTGTTCTAACTTTGACCCTATTTATTTGTTTTCGCGTTATATAATACTTGATGCAAAGTATACCAATGATAATACATTTAAAACACAAATCGATTTATATATTTTGCATCAAGTATTATATAACACGAAAACAAATAATTATGGTCAAAGTATGAATAAAAAGACTTTGACAAAGTCAAAATGGACTTATATTGTGGGACGGAGGGAGTAGTTGATATAGGATTTTGCGTTCATTCTGTGTTGTTTCTCGTGTTTCAGGATAAACAAGGTTGTCGAATGTTTGGTTCGTTGACAGTGGATTAATTTGCAACATCTGAGTAGCAGACTATTACAAGATAAGTCATGTTCTTTGTGCAAGCTTTTTAGACAACGATAATTCATAAGTGTCATTGAATCTTTTTGTTTACTTATGTTTAAGTTAATATAACTTTTGCGTTCCTTCTATGTTGTTTTTTGTGTTTCAGCATAATCATGGTTGTCGAATGTTTTGTTCGTTGACAGTGGAGTAAGTTGCAACATCTTATTAGCCGAGTATTACAAGATAATTCATGTTCTTTGTGGTTGCTTTTTAGACAACTATAGCATGTTTAGTGTCATTGAAAGTTTTTGTTGACTATATCGGTAAACTTTTTTTTGTTGGAATGGAAAATTATTGATTACTTATGTTTAAGTCAAGATAACATTTGCGTTCGTTCTATGTTTTTTTTTCATGATAATCAAGGTTGTCGAATGTTTGGTTCGTTTACAGTGGAGTAAGTTGCAACATCTTATTAGCGGAGTATAACAAGATAAGTCATGTTCTTTGTTGTTGCTTTTTAGTCAACGATAGCATTTTTAGTTTCATTGAAACTTTTTTTGATTATATCGGTAAACTTATTATGTTCAACTTATTAGCTTATTAGTATAATCTTACCCCATCTTATGGATGTGACTTTTTTAAAATTGTAGTATACCAATGCTTTTACAATAACAAGCTTTTTGTGTTGGATACATTAGTTTTTTTTAAAATAAGCTTATTGTTGAATACGCAATTCCATTGTTGATTTTATCAGTCCATAAACTGTGTTCGGCAACCTAATAACCAAATGTAATTGGCTTTGTTTAATATTGTAGTATACCTGTAACCAATCAAATAATCAGTAATAACATTCTGTATGTATCCTAATTAACCATATCTGTTCATGCTATATGTTCTTTTAATCCTGTTAAAAACAAAGTGGAAATCAAAATTTTATTATTTTCAGTTAATTAATGTTATTATAAGTTTTTATACATAAAGTTTTTAAAATGTTATAAGATAATAGAGGAAGGTTTTAAATTGTATTCAAAATATTTACTGCATATTAACTAACATAAGTTATTTTTGCTAAACCTTTTAAAAATTCAATCATTGCCTTACTTAACTTCCTGATCTTTAGCTACAATTTTTAAATTTTGATTTTTTGAATTACTGAAATCTCTCAAATTGCTGAATTTAACCTAATTCCCACCACTATATATTTTAGTGCATCTTTAACCACTCCTCATTCCATCTCTTATAACTTCATCTTTATACAATCATAAGGTATTTGAAATGCCTAATCATAATTAGTCATTTATATTTTTGTCTCATCTATTGTGTGAAATACGAATTTCATTCTACATGATGGCATACTTGTTAAATTTATTAATTTATTTTATCATTTTTAGGCAAAACAAATGTCTCAACAGATTACTGCTTTGAGTGACATTGACCCTATGCTTGATGATTCAAAATTTTTGGTGAGGGTTGTACGTATATGGAAAGCTCATCCCATCACTAAGCCAAATGAAGTTTGGAGTTTAGAAGTACTATTCCAGGATGAACAGGTTTTAACATTACCCTTTTTTGTTTTTCTTTGTGTTTTTTTCCATATACAATAATTTATGTTCTTTGTAATTTATATTATATTTATCCACTTTAGTTTCTGTTTATTTGAATCACGTATATGGTTGTATAAATGACAATATATTTAATCTGGATCTCTTCATATGTACATAATTTTACAGGGAAATTGTATTCAGGCTTCTATTAAGAAGGCAGATATGAACAAGTTTCAAGCTATTCTTGATGAAGGTTCCTGCTACAAAGTGGGAAGCTTTGGGGTTGGTGAGAACGGAGGAAAGTTCCCGTTGCTGAGTCACCGTTACAAAATCGGATTCTATAAGAATACGTCCGTGACAAGAGTTGCTCCCTTTGACCATAATACCCGTGGTTTTAGATTTGAACCATTCCAGAACTTTACGATAAAGCGGTTTTCAGAGACTGATATTGTTGGTAAGAATTATTGATTATTTGTTTAATTTTATTTTATATTTTTCCATTTTTGCATGCTGAAATTTTATTAAAATAAGTCTGCTTAATAATAGATGAATAGCCATTTGTTGTACATGTTAACTTACATAGCACCTATGTAAATGCAGATGTCATTGGGATAATAATTTCCATATCTGAACCAATACCATATGAAAGTTATGGTAATCAGAAATTTAGAAGGACAGTCACCTTGGAAGACGTTGAGTAAGACTACTACTCTTGGTTTATACAAAATCGTAAGATATATTTAAGTTACTTACATATTTCAATTTAATACAGTGGAGTAACTATGGATTGCTGTTTCTTTGATGGATGGGTTGAACGGTTTAACAGTTTGGCTCAGCAATTGGATAAAATGCGAAATGTTGTAATGATCCTGCAAATTGGAAAAGTTAAATACTTTCGTGGTAAAATTTACCATATACTGTACTGATGTTTATTTTTAATGGTTTGATTATTAAAGGTGACTCATGATAATATTCTACTATTGCAGATAAGCCGTCTATTAGCAATGGGGCTTTTGCAACTAAGATGTATCTCAATGATAACATTCCAGAGATTACTGCATACAGGAAGATGTAAGTATTTCATTTATAAAACTAATTTTTACAACATAATTGATTCAAATATAATTATAATTGCGGCACACTTTGTTCATTTGGCTTGGATCATGAAACACTGTGTTCTGTTGTATAGGTATCAAGAAATGGATGGTTATGTGGAGAAGAACATAATTCTAAATGTGTTTTCACCATCAAAAAAGAAATCACTTCTGATGATTTTTTTGAAAATGCTGTTAGGAAAATGGTTGGGTCTATTCGTGAATCCGAATACGTAAGTTATCTGTTATTAGTATTAAAACTGTGGATGTCAATTTTCTATACTAATTTATAAATCATATTATGCAGAGTTTTGAATGTATCGTATACGCAAAGATACACAAGGTGCATCGAGAACATGGTTGGTGGTTCCTTACCTGTAAGAAATGTGGCTGTGTGGCCAAAGAACCTGAAGACAATGGTGAATCTTCATCATCAAAAAAGAAATCCAAGACTAAGACGTATTTTTGCAAAAAGTGCAGAGAGATCAACAATGTTGCACCAAGGTAATGTTTTGTAATTTTTTGCTAAATTTATCAAAATCTACATAGCTGTTGTCTTTCGGTAAAATACTTATAGTCCCCAAATTGTTGAATTTTAGGTACAAAGTAATCGTTCGTGTTATTGATGACACCGGCTCAGCATCTCTTTTGCTGTATGAAGATATTGTCACTAAGATGATTGGCATCCCGTGTTATAAGCTCAAGGCGAAGTATGGAGATCAGGCTGATGATATCTTTCCTGATGAATTGGTTCCCATTATTGGCAAAAAAATGTTGTTTCGGTTTTTGTATTATTCATATAATATAACCAACAACAACCATGTTTACCAAGTCAAGATGATTTCAGAAGATGCAAATATGATAAAGACTTTTAAACATGGGTTCATCAATGTAACACCCCAACCCGCTAAGGGTAGAAGTATTACAAAATAGGGTCATATCAAAGCATACATAATGAACATAACAAAGCAGCGGAAGTTTTAAATAAATAACCAAAGGAAAAATCCAGCCAACACGGCTTAAACGTTACATAAGTTCAAAGGAATAATCCAAGACATAAATAAGCAAAATCCGAGTCTAATAAAGTCAACATAATGAAGGAGAAACTAAGATGACTAAAGCCATAAGTCCGCATATCCGCTCATCACTCAAACCCATAGCTAAGAATCCCAGCATCTAGCTTAATTACCTGCCGCATGGAAAGAAAACGCGGCTGAGCTTAAAAAGCCCAGTGAACAGATATATATAACAAACGAATAATCGAAGGGTAAGTAACGAAGGTAGCATAATCATAAGGTGCAAATGGGAAATATCATAAGGCATAACAAAGGATAACGAATAGAAATGGAAATGAAAGGTCAGTCCTCAACCACGAGCCCATATCATATCATACACATATCATATCATATCATAGCAGTTGTATCCCGAGGGGTGACCTCGGAATACCATATATAAGAGGGGAGACCTCAAGTAACCATGGAGTGATCAACTCCCAGAAATGTGAAGACGCGGATTGCACCCGACATCATTCACCAGACAAAGCTCCAATCAGATCAAATCCCTCGAAACATATCATATCTAGGATGCATCCATACGCCCCCCAGTGGCCAAAACATATACATATCAAATCATATCATAACATATCATAATAGGGGACGGTGTGTATCATCACTCGTACACACTGGAGTCATGCCATTGGTGCATCAATGACACGGTCAGGTTACCTTCCTGACTAGGAAACATATTTTGGCTCGGGTATCAGACTGAAGGGTCAAAGCATATTCATATCATAAGGGTTCATATCAGATTTCATATCAAAGTTTCATATCATAGTTTCATATCGGAGTTTCATATCAAAGGTTCATATAAGTTTCATATCAAAGGGAGCATAGCAAAGTCATAGGGAAGCCCTAATCATGAGGCTTAGAGTACAACGTAACAGTTCAAGCTAACATCGAAAGATGTATAAGAATCACGAGAAACCTTTAAGAGACAAGGTCAGATAATCTGTACCTTATTCGAAGCAAATCACAATGAAAGTAAAATCAAGAAAGAAGATCAATCCCGTCGCCCGGAACCTATATGAATTAAATAACATTCTATAAGAATCAGATTACTCGTTTAAGACGGCTTTCCATTTTTAGTAATCTTTCCATTTTAAGTACTTTCTATTTTAGGCAACTTTCTATTTTAGGCAGGTTTCCATAATTAGCAGGTTTCCATAATTAGCAGGTTTCCATATTTAGTAACTTTCCATAATTAGCAGGTTTCCATATTTAGTAACTTTAGTCACTTATCTATAGTTAAATAATAAAAATGAGTATTATTATGATTTAAGGATCATTTATGACAAGTTACAAAAGTTTAGGGTTTAAAATGTCAATAATGTAAAGTATAGGGTTAAAAGTGTAAATATAGCAAGTTTACTCATTTTACTCATTAAATCCATTTAGTTACTATATTAACAAGTTAATCCATCAAGTTTCATAATTTACAAAATAACCCCTTAACTTTATTAAATCATGCAATTACAAAACCCTAGTTTTAGATTATGATTACGTATCCGTTCTAAACCATTTTAGCTCGGTTATTATAAGATTATAATACTCCTTATATGATATCATTTTAATTCGAAACATCCCTTCCAAAACAATATATATACGCCCCATGTTTATATCAACAAATCCGTAAATCATTCGTTATCAAATCCATTAATTACATACGTATTCGTATAGTTTTGTAAGCTCATTAAACCCTTTAACCAAACATACATATGTCTACATAAAGAGATCCCAAAAATCAGTTTTGTATTCATATATCATACCACAAACCATTCGAATTACATAGATTAGGAAACAAGGTTTTATGTATACTTATGTTATCATTTTATGTGACAAAGTACTTATGATTTTATGTGACAATATTCGACAAAACAAGCCCTAGAAACATAATCCAAGGCCACGAATTGGACAAGAAACAAAAAGGAAGAGGTGTGAGATGATGATACGTTACCCTAGTAGCGTGTACGTGACAAAGAAACAAGAATCAAAGCAACACGATCAAAACCAAGCCTCCTTGGCTTTATATGAACCCACGGCTACAATTTCAAACCCACGACCAAGCTTCTTTTCGAACCAAACACAATCCCCACGTCCACCAATCGATCACACACTATCACGAGCCTCCTAGGAATCTTTGTTTGTATGAATTTCGGATGGGAATGATGAAATAAAAATGATGGCCGCCAATAAGAAGATGGGAGAAATACTTTAGGGTTTCTTGTGTTTTTGAAATGAGAATGGAATGATAATTGAGAGATTAATATAATTGATTGAGGGATTAAATGAGGAGCCTCATTTAGGCCGGCCACATAGGGGGGGAAAGACCAAGTTTGTAACTTCCAATCTTATCTCTTCATAATGTATTTAGTCTCCTTTGTAGTCCAAGTTAATTGTGTACACTTTGGTATGTTTAATTGTTACTTATAGTTTAATTATTCATGTTCTTTTAATTTATATCATAAGTTAATTAATTTCATAATGTATATATATTATTGAAGATATAACTTGTTAAACGATGTTGAAGTGTTTCCCGAGTTTGTATAATTTTAAATTGGAGGGCAAAATTGTCATTTCACGCGTTTGAGATTTTAGGGTTTTACAATCAATGAGGTTTTTAAAAAAATCCTTACAAGTCTTCTATATTCATTTCATTTAGTATACCTTAATATTCTATATTACATTCTTACCTCATTTATCCCAGGAAAATGATGGAGAAATGCAGACTCCAGTTACCCCTGCTGTTACCACAAGCAAGTTCAATTATGCTGACAACATTCCGTTCAACATGGAACACACCCCAGAAGTGAAGAAGGGAGCTGAAAATCAATTGGTAAGTGGCAGCTCTGGAAAAGCAAAGCACACTCCAGAAGCCAATAAAGAGGTGGAGAATGTTGAAGTGTTAGGTGGCACCTCTGGAAAAGCAAAGCACACTCCAGAAGTGAATAAAGAGGTGGAAAATGCTGAAGTGTTAGGTGGCAGCTCTAGAAAAAGAAAACGTGATGCGATTGTTCTAGATGATTCTGTGCAGGAGGATGCATCTGCAAAGAAGGTTGAGAGTATTGATGTGGTTGAAGTGGTCAATGACAAGGATGACTAATTCTCATTCTCCTTCGCATCTCATCATTCCAATAAATTTTGAATAATGTTTATTTCAAATTGTTTCTGTTGGATTAAAGACAATTTTTCCAGTTTGGATTTTATTTTTTATGGTTTGGAAACAGTTTGTCTTGTTTTGTGATTTTATCACAGATACATTTTTATGCTATTCTTGAATTCAGTTAATTTATTATCAGCAATTGTTTTCCTACTTAAACGAATTGGCTAAATATGTTTTTTTACTTATCTCAACATTTTTCCATCTTTTGTGAATTGGTTATAGCCAAAATTGGAAACAAATTATTTAATAAACTAAGATATCCAAACTATGTTGCAACATTAGTTGTGGAATATACATTTTTGGCTATAGCAAACACAATCAGTCATGTTAACAAAATTATTTATGTTTATTCAATAATATTTGGTTATATGATGATTGATGTGTGCCAATATCGTAATAACAAATTGTGTCATTTTCTATTTGTATAAGAATTATAGATAAATCCGGATATCCTTGGTTATTTGTTAATTTATTTATACTTAGGCAAATATAGCTTAACAGTGTATTTTTATGGCAACATTAACGTTTATAATTTTAATTTATGATCAACAATTGTTTTCTTTCTTAAATGAATTGACTAAATAGGTTTTTTACTTATCTCAACATTTTCCATCTTTTGTGAATTGGTTATAGCCAAAAGTGGAAACAAATTATTTAACAAACTAAGATGTCCAAACTATGTTGCAACATTAGTTGTGGATTATACATTTTTGGCTATAGCAAAAACAATCAGTCATGTTAACAAAATTATTTATGTTTATTCAATAACATTTGTTTCTATGACGATTTATGTGTGCCAATATCGTAATAACAAAGTGTGTCCTTTTCTTTGTGTATAAGAATTATAGATAAATCCGGATATCCTTGGTTATTTTTTAATTTTTTTCTATTTAGGCAAATATAGCTTAACAGTGTATTTTTATGGCAACATTAACGTTTATAATTTTAAGACAATTTTCGGAATGAAATTAATTTTGAATAATTTGAATGTTCATCGTTTCATTTTTTTTCGGTCAGTTTACTTCTGATATCTTTAATAACAATAACTAATACTTCGAAATTTCCAAAACATGTCCCATAAAAGACGAGTCCAATAAAAGCAATTACAACTTAGTGTTGTTCAAAAACCCTGCTTAGTTTAATTTACAAAAAACCTGACCCATTAGAATATGTCCACCAACCCAAACAAAGCCCACTCAATTGAAACAATCACCATATAATGGCCAATTGAATAACATATTACGACATATCATCTTCACATGGCTTCATCAAACCCTAAATCCTTTGAAGATGCAAAACCCCATTCGTCTGAATCTGATTCAAAGTCCCATCATCAGTTCGTTGATGAGAAACAAAAACTGACTCAACCAAAGAATAAGGATGGAGTACGTGATCAACAAAGTCAATCGGCAAATAGTAAAGCCGATGAAGCTTTGAGGTTTCTTGCTTCATTATTTGAAGAAGGTTCATCTGCTCAAAATAATAAAGGTATCGCATATAAGATTTGTACTATGATTTATATACAGGAATATTTTTTCATATTAAGATGATCTTTCATGTTGTTTTGATTTAACAGATGAGTTAGACGAATCAATTTTTCTCAACTGGCTTAAAGTAAATGTTGGAGATCCTCAAGAGCGTCAACAAGTTTTCAACAGTGTTAAGTCAAAGATCCTAAAAACAGATGCTATGATTAATGACATGCACGCAATGGGTCATGAGTTAACTGATGACTACGTTGTGGATCTAAACTTCTTTAGCGATGATGATTGAAATATCGTCATCATTCTTCGCAACTTTAGTTTCGTTCATTTTCAATAATAAATGCATTCGGCCACGAATTTATTTTCATTAGTTACGTTTATGTAACACGATCTTTGAATGATATTTTGCATATTGCTATATGAAATGTTTTTATGTTATACATTTCTTTATGTTATTATGAAATCTGCATTTATCGTCATTCAATATTACCATTAATGAAATCGTCAATGATAATTGCCATTAAATGTTAGCATTAATAAAAAAATATTGCATAACTGCTATAAATCGTTTAAATCCCTTAATTAACGTTTCTATATAAAACAAACATTTTGTTTTAAACTTATATGTCCCAAGGATATAATTGTCAAATCATATGTTAGTTCATCTTTTCTCTCATTACTCGGAAACATGATATAAAAATGTTCAATTTCATTCATCTCCTCTCAGTTTATGCATATTTTTTACTATTCTCTTCTTTTATTCAATTTAAAAAATTTGTGTACAAATGTGCTTTTTGCAAAAAAAATAATTTACAAAATATACAAGTTATTGGTTTTCCTTTAATTTGTCTGATTTTATTCATTATCAGCTTTAATCAATATGAAAAATATTCATGTCATTGTCTTATAAATTGTTGTATAAATTGTTTTTCTTTTATTGTTAGTTAAATATAAATATGAATATGCATATTTTTTTAGTAACACGTGTAAAACAACAATTACTTTACTAAACTTTCACTGTTTTCCAAATAACATTAACAATTATGAATACTAAACCTAACTACAATAATTCATGGCATAAGAATAATCTTTTGAACAATATATATCAAATCATTTCAATAAATAGAAGAATCGTTTAATTTTTGTTACATAATATATAATTGGTGGCAGGAGTAAACAACATCAATTGTTAATACTTAAATATATAAAAATCATAAACATTTACATATGTTGTTTTAAGAAATAAATATAATAGTTAATAAATGTAATAAAAAACGAAAATACATACTAACAACTTCCAAATTTATACTGTTATTGTTCTTAATTTTTAAAAACTTTAATATTTTTTTATATGCATATCGTTGCCAAAATTAAGTTTCTTTTACATGCCTATATATACTATAATCTAAAAAGTAAATTTTACAAGTATTTTGTCAAACTATTGTAAAGAACAATATCACATGGATCATCATCAACGTAATGCAACAAAGGTGAATATACTTTTGTATTTTACTTTATATATTTTCCATGATTTTTGTTGTCAACTTAAATGTAGATGAAAATACATCGTTTTAACATTCGTATGTTTTATTATAACCAGCAAGAAGTTGACTCTAAGGTTGCAAATGATTTTTGGATGCAAGAGCCACCTATCATAATAATTTCAGATGATGAATTGGTATGACTTACATTACTTATAACAAAATATTACTAACTCACTTATATCGTCTATCCCTTTTTTTCATTATAGGATTGTCTTCCAAAAAACAAAATGCAAATAGTTACAAAAACAACCGAATATGTTAATAGTAATGTACATTATGATGATGAGGAGGAGGAATGGATTTGTATCAACCTATATTGTAGATACCATGTTCACAACGAAGAAAACATTGTATTCAAAAAGTATGTTGATGATGATGTTGTTGAAGATGATCAAAATGATATTTGGATGTGTATCAACCAAGAATATGAACACCAAAACCATACTCTTGATCATGATTATGACCAGGACAAATCGATCTGTATTCACAAGAGTGTTGATGCTGAAGTTTGTGTCGATAAGTGATTGATACTTCATTCACAACTTCTTTTCAGTTATTGGTTTTGTTTTATATTCTCAGTTTCTAAAACTTATAATTTTTTGTAATCAATATGAATGAAGTTTTAACATTTGTCGTTTACAAATGTTTACATTGTAATTATGTAATTAATCCTTATTGTTTTGGTTACAGATCAACTATAAGCAACATTATAAATATGTCAAACTAAAGCATATATTGACTTAATAAAACTTATGTTACCATAATAGAATCGACTACATTAGCTTACATACTAATATTCTTACATACTTAGTTAAGAATCCTTCATATGCATAAGTTCAAAAAAAAGTGAAACTGACATTCCTTCTACCATCATTTACAATCCACATAATGGTCACATAACATAGTCTACTAAAATTCAAAGTTATTATATACCATACTTGACGCCCAAAATAAACTTCAAACATTCATAAGACAGGATACTTTAACACACATGAAACACTGGAATCTGCTCCTCCTCTTCTCCATCCAAATATGTTAGCAGATTCATGTACTTGAAGCGTATCATCTTAGCATACTCAAATCGACATTCTTCAGCAAATTCGCTCCATGCACCGAATATGTTAATATGATTTGTCCTTTCTGGTTCCTCTTTGTGAAACTCCATCTTTACATTCATCGTGTATTCAACATTTAGGTGTTTCATCAACGCATGAGAGTATGTGTGCATTGGATGGTTCACTAAGAACTCTGCTGGTATTGTCTGCAAATTATTAAGAATAAAATATAACACTAAGTACTTATCTAAACACGCAAATCGTAAAAATTAATATATAATAATACTACGTACTAATCGTTGCATAATGACTATATAACAAAACCTCTTATAGAATGCATCAAGGTATTCACCAAAATGATCTGTATGAGCTGGCCAGCGACACATGTGATACATTCTATCATCATCTACAAAAACGGTTATCATCTTTATTATCCACTGACTAAGTATTTGAATACAAAACATTAAATGATTATTATAACAAACCGTAGGATCTGTTATTGTTAAACACGTTACATCAGACAAAAGCAATTTCTTAATAATCACTAATACCCTTTCCATATAAATGTTGCTCAATAATGTACATATTATACTACATCACATAGTGTTAAATTAGTTGTTGTCATACCATTTCGAGTAACATTATAACTAAATATATCGTCACAAGTTTAAACGCAAAGAATTACAAATATAATTATAACTAAATATATATCGCACCTCTATCTTCAGGCGGTATTGGAGGTTGTATTTGCTGAAGTCGTGTTGCTCCAAAGAAATGCACATCAGTATGTTGACTCCCGTCATTATTAAAAGCCATCATCCAAAATTCAGTGTCAACATATTTTGTGAACACCAAATGCATTCCAACTTTCAAACGCAAAGTTGTTTGAATTTCATCCCAAGATTGTTGTAACAGTTCATATTCGTTACCAACGTTAACTCCATTCACTTGAACACGGCTAACAGGAACTATAAACCTGTGACTTTCAACATTAATCGCAATATTCCCGGCTTGCCCTATGCCAGTTAAGAAAGAACCCGGCAATTTCTGAAAACAAAGCTTACATTTGTTAAAATTTAAAATAGTTTTATATATCCGGTTATCGAAATGGTAATTAATACAGTATCATAATTGTAAAGTAATGCTATTTTAATTTAACTACAAAATGTAATACCTGAGGCCTAAATGATGATGCTCAAACACGACTATGAAACTGAGAATAACGTCCCTCTATTCCTTCGTATCCTCCGAATTCCTCCCCATGACCATCATACCCTGTCACATAATATGTGTCATCTCCTTCTTGGATAAAATACAGCAACCTAACACGCTGTCCGATACTCTCATTTGCAAATTCAGTCCATTTGTATCCCTTCAGTGCAAAAGGACGATGGTGCGGTTTAACTATTGTAACCTTCAAACGAACCCTATTTGTGTTTATCAAGTATATATGTTTGTTCCCATTAAAACCATCCTCCGAAAATATATAAGGTAGATCCTGAAACAGATTAAGCTAAATTTATACCATTATAACAAGAATATAATTGCAAAATTAGATATGCCATAGTTTAGAAGAACCTGTGATTTTAGATACGCTCTACAGTTAAGCCAAACAACAAATTCAAAAGGCATCCTACTACAAAAACAATGAAACATGTTTTTAGACAAAAAAATAATACAATGTGCAGATCAGTAACTACAATTCAGTTTATTCATACAGAGATCTAAACACATGTTTATTAAAATCACATAACATCTACTAATTTAGTATGGTCGTTATGTACTTTATCAATATCAACTGTCACTTTACTACAAAAACAACGAAACATGTTATTATCAGTAACTACAGATTAGTTTCGTTGTAAATATATGTAAACACACTTTTTTTAATAAAAAATAACACATACTATTTTAGTATGATTGTTATGTACTTAATCAATATCAAATGCCACATTACTAAAAAAAAGAATGAAACATGTTATTAGACCAAATAAGATTAACAATCAGCAAATCAGTAATTACAAAGCAGTTTAGTTATAAATCGATGTAAACACTTCATTTGAATGCACCTAACATCTAATATTTTAGTATCATTTTTTTCTATGCAATCCATATAAAATGCCATACTATTTTAGTATGATGCTTATGTACTTAATCAACATCATAAGCATCCGTTTCGCAAATACTAAACTATCATAAACTTGGTGGCCTATGTATGTAACTTCCATTAATTGTTAAACAGAAATTACAAATCATTTTCCTTATAAAGAGATGTAAACACAGGTTTTTGTAAATCACCTAACATTTAATATTTTAGTATGATGGTTACTTACTTAATGAATATCAAATGCTACCTTACTACAAAAACAATGAACCGTTTATTAGACCAAATCAACATACAATAGTTAAATAAAAAACTACAAATTAATTTCCTTATAAAGATATGCAAAACACTCTATTTGGCAGTGTTGTAAAAATCGGTCCAGGCGGCCGATTAATCGGCGCATAATCGCTGATCGGCCATTAACCGCCCCGATTTTCCATAATCGGCCTATTTAATCGTTTTGGTCAAAATTCGGTCAATAATCGGTCAACGGACCGATTAATCGGATCAATAATCGGTCAACGGACCGATTAATCGGTCAATAATCCGATGTTTGTAACTTTATGTTAGAAACTTAGAACTATGTTTATATTTGAAAATTTTTCACTATAAAAATTGCAATCCGATTAATCCCCGATTAATCCCAGCCTAACCGATTAATCGCCAGGCCCTACCCAACCGCCTCACGAGCGCCTAGCGATTTTTACAACCTTGCTATTTGGATGCACCTAACATAGTACTATCTTAGGATGATGTTTAAGTACTTAATCAATGTCAAATGGCATCCTACTACAAAACTATGAAACATGTTTTTTTCACCAAATCAACATACAAGGGCCAAATCAGTAACTACAAATCAGTTATGTTATAAATAGATGTAAACACTTCACTTGAAAGCACCTAACATCGACTTTTTTAATATCATGCTTATGTAGTTAATCAGTATCATAGCCATCCATTTCCTAAATGCTTCCCTATCAGAAACTTTGTGGCCTATGTTTGTAATACAGTAGATCAGTATTAAGCAATAGTCCAATAACATATTTATAAAAAAACTCCAAATATACATTATGAAATTTACATTAATCCGAATGAAATACCCTAGATAACAAATTCTTAATTAATCACAATCTATTATCAACTAAAACAGGGTATGTTAAGTTATTTTCAAGCCTATATCAGTCAAACCGATTTTTAGGGCTTATTACAATCAACCACTGTTCTTAAGAACTTGAAGAAAAAAAATATAAATCAAACATGCAAAACAATATTCTGAAAACAACATAATATTAGGATGATGAATCGCTATAAATTTTACACTTACAGAGTTATAGATTGCGGGGTTGTTAGGTGTAAAAAAAGATTTACTAATCTTGAAATGGGGAAGTTGATTAGGTAGTAAATCTGATATTTGTGGCGTAATGATTGTATTGTGCAAGTTACACTCAACCAAATATTTAGTTGCATGTAATCATAAATCGGTTTAGTTAGATACGGAGTACTATATTTCAAACCGGGTTGTGGGCTTTTTTTGCATACCACTAACAATAGGAAACAATATATGGCCTTTTTCAACATATAACTCTGATTACTTTGTTTTACAATGTAAGGCAAATCTTTGGGATCCATCTTTTTTCACACTTACAACTTTATGTGGTCTTCTCAAGATTAAAAAGCAAGATAGATTTAAACTTTTTGCCTTGTGACAAAGACAACTTTATGTGTTCGTCTCAAGACTAAAAAACAAGAGACGTATAAAGTTTTTTTTTTGTGACAAAGAAGGCAAATACACCAACTCTTCAACCAACATTGTTTACATAGATTATAAATTTTATGTAATTCGATTCTTTTGAACATTAGTTTTTTTTAACGATATTAATTTATTGATACGTGCATATTTATTTTATTCGTTTTCATATATATATATATATATATATATATATATATATATATATATATATATATATATATATATATATATATATATATATATATATATATATAACATAGTGGGTCAAATAGAGAGAAAGAGAGACCCACAAAAATATTGATACGCATTTGAAAGTTACTAAAATAGTCATCTATCATTTTTTTTCATTCCTAATTCCATTCCCCACTTCTAAAAAATCAACAAAACAAATTATAAAAGTCTTTTCAAGTCAAAAATCATTCCATAACCCTATACCAAACAGGCCCTTAGTAATTTTTGAAGAGTGAGTAGTTAGATATTTAGTATTCTAGCCGATATGAGCAATGATACATCCACATAAAATTATTCACAAAAACAATACAGTCGCTGAGGTGTCAGCGGGTGATTGGTTTTTCGTGGGATCCACATCTCACAAAAACATATCACCCGCTGACACCTCAGCGAGTGGATTGTTTTTGTGGATAGTTTTATGTGGGTCTAGCAAATTTCAGCCGATATTAGAGCATGGGGTACCGTAACGAGGGTTGCTCGCCACTCCCATGTGGCACTCTCGACGGATCTCGCTGCCCTCCGCCACCATACCATCTCCCTTCGCCACAAGCCCCTTCGCCACTACAACGACGAGCAAGAAGACAAAACACTTTTCTGGTTATTTTTTTTTTGTGTTTGTGTTTGTGTTTTTAAGTTGGTGGGTGGGGCCCAAATGAAGAGGTTTGAGTTAGTTGTGATTGAGAGGTATTTTTAGAGCATGGGGTATGGTGGTGAACCCTTGCCTCTTCATTTTGGCCTCACTTGTGCCACATCACCTCCACATCACTCCAACACACTCACTTAGAAATACCCTCTAATCACAACACACTCAAACCTCTTCATTTGGGCCCCACCCACTCTCATTTTATTTCTTTTCCATATTTTTCAAACACAATTAAATTCATTTCATTCATTTAAAATAAAAATACAACATACAATAGTAAAAAAAAAAACATACGAAATTTAAAATACACTGCGAAATAAAAAAACATACGAAATTTAAAATACATTGTGAAATAAAAAAACATACGAAATTTAAACTAATATTGTTGTTGCTGACGGGTGCGTGAACTTTCAGCTTCCTGTTCTGGCAACGATTGCCCATTACCTGCAACTTTCAGAATCATCTCGATATCTTGTAAATCATCAATATCGGAATCCGAATTTGAACCACTCATGTTTTTTTTTGCTTAAGATGTAAAGATTTGAAAGACTAGTGTGTGAATGATTTGAAAGAAAAGAGTGTGAATGATTTTATAAAAATGGGGTATTATTTATAAGAGGGTAGGTAAAGTTTTAATTTTAAAAATAAAAAGATATATATTTTTTTAATCGAACCGTTTAAAACAACGGTTATATTCTGAAACCTCTTTGTCTTCTTCCTCGTCGTTCCAATGGCGAAAACACCAACGGCGAACAAGCGTAGTGTGGTGGCGAGGAGCAAAATGGACTGGTGAGCATGCCACGTTGGAGTGGCGAGGTGTTTCCGTCACCATACCCCATGCTCTTAAGTGAGTGTGTTGTAGTGATGTGACACAAGTGAGCCCAAATGAAGAGGTTTGAGTGTGCCACCTGTAGTGTATCCTTCCTTAAATATCTCAAATTGTGTTCGACTCACTCACTCACACGCTTCATTTGATATTTATAAATATATAATTCACACACACACACGCATTAAGCAATCACTTACCTTCTCACCGGAAAATAGTCTCATATCTCACCGGCTTCCAAACTTGTCTAGAAATAAATCGAACCGTTTAGTTTATTCAAAAGATGCTCAATTTCACGGTCAGAATTTGCTCTATTTTTTTATAAACTGTTTTGATAATTTTATTTAGTTTTTAGTTTTGACATGATTATATATATTATTCTGTAACATATATGAATATATTGTTTCAGAGTTATTAGAACATAATAGTCACATAAGCAAAGTATTTATATACGAAAGCCTGATTTTGTTTATCTTGTTAGGTAATTTATCTGTAATTTAATGGCAACTGAAATGCAAACATTTGGGACAACTGAAGATGATGATGATGACGAAATGAGGTTGGTTGGATGTTGTTTTTCTGTCGGAACGGTGTATGGGGAGATTAAAACACGTAGCTAAAGTAAATACTAACTTGCTTCGAGAAATACATTTTGGCAAAGTGTACGTGACTGTGAAATCGCTAAAATAAATGAGAAATGCAAGTAATAACTTTACCTAAGACTTAGAAGTCGTCAATCTCAATCACCATGACCTCCTTCCATTGCTGACGAGCGCCTCCCTCTCTATGCTAAAATGCGCCACCACCACCACAACAATGTCTTTCCCCTCTTTTTCACATCCTTCTGTACTTCAATTCACTCATCGTTCTCATATTCAGAGCCTTAGTTCCGTCAATTTGAATGATTGTACGAGAGTTATTGTTGCGTCGGGTGTTTGTGATTCAGTTCATACTTTCTAGGTAACCGTATGATTTTCTTATTAATTAGTACTTTTTCTTTCATATCAGTGTATGCGTTGTTATTGTTACTGGTATCATAGCTAAAATCTAGCTTATAAATATGTTTGTTTGGCGCATTCGCATATGAAAGCTTATAGAAGCCATAACATATAACTCATCGAAAGTGGCTTTTAAAAAAGCTTATGATCATAATATTCATGCCTTTACGTGAATGTCTATTTACGAAGTTTACATTCAAAAGCTACGACTACTTTACCAAACATGTAAAAGCTCATGCTCTAACTCAAGCTACCAGCTAGTTTCGCCAAACACACTCATGTTTTACTCCAAAATAATTATGATTTGGTTAGAGAACATAGAACGAAGTATGTCAATTAGTACATGAACTATTTAGATAGCTAGTCGTTCAAGCGTTAACTATTGCTTTATCAATTTGAAAATTAGGATTATGAATTAGAAACCGACTTAACAAGTCAAAATGCTCGTTTGTAAATTTGGACTGAAGTAATAAATAGTTTCACGCTGAGCGTATTTACTCAAACAAGTAAATTGGCATTCATCGGGCTGAAGCACCATCCATAGAAGTCCTTAACAGCTTAACTTTGATCATGTGTTGCGAACATAAAAACATTTATTGGATGGAAAACTATAATCAGCGGCGGAACTTGACCATTATCAGAGATTTGTTTGTAACCTCAACTAAATTACCCCTAAAACCTAAACATTTACACTAGGTGCCGTAAATTTTGGGGGGGCCGGGACCCTCCCCTGCCCTCATAAAGGTCCGCCATTGACTGTAATAGTTCACTGTTGAAAGTTTGAATTGGACTACTTTCAACGCTAAAACTAATGTAACTTTCTTACTATTGGAGAAAAGGATGATAGCTAGTCAAAACTACATAACAAACCTTAGAAAAGGAAACCTTTACTGATAGAAAAGTAACATTTCTCAATATCGGTTTGAAATTTTTGAACTCAAATATGTGTGCTGCATAGGAAAAATAACAGATATTAGAAAAGTATATTATATGAGCAAGGTTCGAGAGTTGTTGCAAATATGACGAGTGTCTTTCCATCTTGACAGAAAGGAAAGTAGATTACATGTGATTCATATACTTGCAATAAAATAGACTTGTGTGTTGTATGATGACATCTTTCGAATGTTTTCCTATGCATCTACCTTTATTTACCCACCACAAAGATTTCTTATCTTAAGATGTCTTTTTTTTTAGCATTATTTTGTCGGTTACACTTGATCTGAAAGCTTACCTATTGCAAGGTCTTTGTAGTTACTTGCTAAAGTGATCTCACTCTAACCTGGTTCTATATCTGTTCTGCAGGTTGCGGAAATTACCCCAGAGGAGCGAGACTTCTCTGGCACACCACATGTCCCTGTATACGTTATGATGCCAGTGAGTTTTTTTTCAATATTTTCTGTTTATTGCCTCTGTTCTGAAAACACTTGTATCCCCTATTATTGCATCTTTTGTAAGACATCTCTCTATTTTTGGGTAGAGATTGTTGAATGTAATGTCCGATTTGGACTAGAAACCTAATAAGATATAGTAAGCACTCTAGCAATGGATTAGCTAATTGTTTCTGATATAATATCCTGACACAAATTTGCAAATATTAAGTGGTTTTTTCTTATGTCATTTTAGTTGGGGATCATTAATATGGAGTGTGAGTTGGTTGATTCTGATGATCTGAAGAATCAGCTAAGGGTGTTGAAGTCGATTAATGTTGATGGTGTTATGGTTGACACCTGGTGCGGAATTGTGGAGGCCAACAATCCCCAGCAGTACAACTGGAAAGGCTACAGGAAACTCTTTGAGATAGTGCGTGAATTAGATCTTAAATTACAGGTTTGTATCACAAAATGCCATCTATCTCTGGTTTATTTAAAAAACATGGTAATAATCACTGCAACTTGCTATCAGGTCGTTATGTCGTTTCATGAATGTGGAGGGAATGTGGGTGATGATGTTCATATTCCATTGCCCAAGTGGATACTAGAACTTGGTAAGGAAAACCCCGACATATATTTCACAGACCGAGATGGAAGACGCAATCCTGAAAGTCTTACATGGGGAATTGACAAGGAACGTGTTTTGAGAGGCCGCACCGCTGTTGAGGTATTAACTCTGGTTATTGGTAGATGGTGTATGGATACATAATTCAATGTGACATTTAACAAGATAAATGTTGTACTGTGCATACTATCTGCAGGTGTACTTTGAGTATATGAAAAGCTTCAGGGTTGAATTTGATGAATTCTTTGAGGATGGAAGCCTAACCGAGATAGAAATTGGTTTAGGTGCTTGTGGTAAGATGAATTACCCATCTTACCCTGCAAAACATGGTTGGAAATATCCTGGTATCGGCGAATTTCAGGTACTTATCTATACAAAATTACACTACTAGGTAGTCTGATATGACTTGATTATGAACTCTAGTTAGAGGTGAAAATTTCATCTGATTTACTCTTAAATGAATCACTTTGGGTTATGTGTGATCTCTAACGGGTGGTTAAAGTTAGCTCAAAAGGAAACATGTGAAACAAGTCGAATGTCACCGAAAGGTAGAAGTTTTTGTAATTATATTTGACACTTATATATTTATTGAAATCATAGAAGTTTTTGGACAAGAAGAGATCCTTTTCATCCCAGCTTCACCGGTTACCCAACCTGCCCATTTTGCCAAAAAATTAACTTACGATCAATTGGTTTTCTTATTTACACTATGATTTTTTTGCAGTGCTATGATAAGTACCTAGCAAAGTGTCTTCAGAAAGCAGCAGATGCAAGGGGACACTCATTTTGGGGCAGACCTCCTGATCATGCAGGCTCTTATAACTCCCGACCTCAAGATACTAAATTCTTTTGTGATGGGGGTGATTATGATAGTGCCTATGGCAGGTTTTTTCTTAATTGGTACTCCGAGTATCTCATTGAGCATGGGGACAGGGTACTAGCCATGGCCAATTTGGCGTTTGAAGGTACTCCCATATCTGTAAAGGTAAGTCAACTAGTCAACATTAATGACCAAAGTTTAACCAGTGCGGTATTTAACATTTGTTTTATATTTACTTGAAATTCTCATGGATGATCAGCTATCGGGTATTCATTGGTGGTACAAAACTACCAGCCATGCTGCTGAACTGACTGCAGGCTTTTACAATCGGGCCAACCGGGATGGCTATAGTCCAATTGCTTCGATGTTAAAGAAGCATGACACTGCTTTAAACTTTACGTGTGTTGAGTTATGTACAGTGGAACAGCAAGAGGGCTTTCCTGAAGCAATGGCAGACCCTGCAGGGTTGGTTTGGCAGGTAACTTGATAGGCGCCACACTAGTAACATGAGATGAGTCTATTTTGCTTTCCCCGTTACTGCAAGTTCATTAGTTAAAATGATTTGCGCTAGTTAAAGATTGATTTAGGATCAAATACCTTACATTTGCTGTTGTAATAGCAAGTCAGGTGGGTTGGGTAAATGGTCAGCGCAACAGTATAAGAAGGTTCACAATGGGTTGGGTTGGGTTGGTTGACTCACTAACATTTTTGTTCAGATATCTGAACTTCATATTAACTGATTAAATATGATTACAAGACCTATATTATAAAGGATAATCTAATCTTCTGAATAAAGTGATTTAAGTGGTTGTAACTTGTATGCATTTGTATACGCTTTGGGCTTAACCCATTTGAACCGTTTGAATATTAGTCGAGTTTCGAATTGAACCTGTCTGCCCCGTTGGAGGTAAATATATACCAAAGCGCCCCATTTTTAGGTAAACGTACCAAAGATTGCCAACTCTAACAGTACTGCTATATAAAATGATATTCATTTCGGTATACGATATTCCCTTTATTGTCATATTTAATTTTAACAACTTTAGTAAACTTGGCTGATAGTCAAACATGATCTAAACCATGTTCGCAGCCAAAGACAACAACTTTCTCAACTATATTTACTCTCTGATACGGTCAAGGTCAATGTCTTTTTTTTACTCCGGAAAAGGTTGAAAACATTTATTATCATTGTCCTTTCAAAGTATCAGTCATATTTCTTTGCATTGGTAAGATTTTCCTAATCAACCAAAGTCTAAAACATTTCATTGAATCATATGTTGAGTCAAATGTAGTTATTTCCTTGACCACTGATCGTTATTTCGGGGTCCTTTATTGTCTCACTTGTACTTATCCCCCTTTTTAGGTACTGAATGCTGCATGGGATGCTGATATACTAGTTGCAAGCGAAAATGCTGTTCCTTGCTATGGCAGACAAGGATACAACAAGATATTGGAACTTTCTAAGCCAATGAACGATCCAGATGGTAGACATTTATCTGCTTTTACCTATATTAGGCTCAATCAAGCTCTCCTTGAAGAACATAACTTAGGGGAGTTTCACCTGTTTGTCAAGAGAATGCACGGTATATATCATCCCCACCCAGTTATTAACTTCCAATTGATACTTGTTACTCGTGGATTTCGCATATTCAAATCTAAGTACCATTTAGGTTTAATTTGGGACAGAAGTTTATGAGTAAGCAAGTTTACAATGTATATATCGGGCAGATAGAGTAATAGGTCAGGTGTTGCTTGGGCCAGCCACACTTTTTTGCCGTTCTTTAAAGTTACGATTACTTAACGGTTTCAAGATGATCAAGTACTTTAGTAATACAGTATATTTTGCTTTTTCTTTTAAAATAAAGCAATCTATTAGGTTGTATACTTGTTTGCCTTTTTGCTAATGTTTCATGTTTACCTGCTTGACCCCTTACTATAGAGAGATCACATAAAGCGATTATAGAATGCAATGCGAATTAACAGTTTTGTATACCTTTATACATGATAGTCTAATTTTGTTAAATTCTAATCAGTGCGATGCATCAGTTATTACAGTTTTACGTAAATGTTACAACTCAAATGTGTTGCTGATCTTAATTTCGAAATCCATTTGTTTCAAACAGGTGAAAGCCATGGAGGGCCATTCTCATTGGATCTGAATCAACAAATGATGTTTTTAACTTAGACTTGGTCTTGTATCAAGTTTAAGTTGACAAAAATACGGTGACATAAGTAAATAAGTTTTATGTTTAGAGATACTAGTTTTTGTTGTGTATATCATCTTTAACTTTTGAATTATATCGTCGAATATTAATCCCGTTGAATACTTTTGATTTTGATTCATACCTGCATCCCTTGCCCCGGACAAGCCCAGCGCTTTTTAGTTGTTTCCAGAAGAAAGAATTGATTGACGAATCTCCGGGGAAACTAATTAGCTACTGACATAATTAACAAAAAAATCAATGATGCAATAATCATAATAAACCGTAAACTAATTCCTTGAAGTTGGTGTCACCATCTTAATGCAGTTTTCTTGTTCAACCAAATCAGAATGGCAATACTGAAAAGCTTTTGGCCTTTGAGGCCTTCTAGTGCGCAACTTTTATAAAAAAACAACTTAATTTATCACAGGAATCTTAGTCTAATGTCATAAAAAAAACATGGCCTTGGTTATATCAAATGACGTCATAACCTTGAAAGCCGAAGGTAAAAATTAGAATAAACTTTGCAGTAGAGGTACAACCATTTAAATGATCAGATGAAATTTTATTAAATAACTACTAGTATCAAATTATACATATATACATTTACGATAGTTAGAGGGATTAAAAAAATAGTATTCCCTCCCTTCGTGAGAGGAACCGGCTGAGTGGTTACTGTTCATTAGCCGTGTTCTGAGTGGAACCATTTCTTTTAAGCCGAGCCGATGGTTTTCCCGATGCCACCGCCCCATTATCTATCCCACTTTTCTAGTCACATATTTCTCAAACATTCCTCCACAGATTTCTTCTATCCACAGTCTTCTCAAACTTTCTTTCCACAGATTTCTCTCCGTTTTTTTTTTGGAACTTACGAGATTAAAATGAATCTTCGTCTCCATACAACTTATGTTATGTTACACTTAGGGTGTGTTTATTTTTTTCCTTAGCTAAGATATTGGATCCACAAACTTAATATTTTTTTTTCTAAATAGGACCATCATTTCTTTTAGTTGATCTATATCCCGAAAGCATGAATTTTAATGTTTTTCCAATTAAGTGGCTTATATACATGTAGGACTATGGGCTTGTTTGTTAATTATTTTTATTAAGTCAAGTTTAATTAAGAGACGACTTAATGCAGACACCCTCAGTTTTATTACTTAATATTTTCAGTCATATTTCTCAATTAAGTCGCAAACAAACAGTTTTCATATGACTTAATGAATTCAGTTTTTTTCATATTAAGTCAATTAAGTCACAAACAAACACCACCATAGTCCTTAAACTAATTAAAAATGTAAAAGAAACACTCCTTTAACCACCAAAGCCTTTCTCCATTGTTTTTCTTCATTTAGGCCGGCCCCTTATAACCAATATGGGCTTCTCATATTAGTTTTTGGTCTAGTCCAATTAATTGAGTCCATTAAACATTAAATAGAAGCCTTTAGTTAATTAATGCGTTTAACGGATTAATTAACGATCGTTAAACATTCGTGAAATATTTACTAATATAAATAGCATATATAAATATATTAAATACATTATAAATGATGGTACCTTGGTGTATACGCGTGTGACCTCATAGGCTCATGTATTTTTAGTCGTATAATTATTTAATATGATATGAGCACTTCCCAATAGCTTCCACTTACGAATGTCATAATCACAAATAATTATACAAGCAAAGGTTAGCGTCTAGCAACACGCCAATACTCCCAGAAATACCTAGTGCGGTTTCGTAAAACGGCTCGGTGTAAATTATCTATCATTAATCATCATTTTGTTTCAGATACCGTGTTAAACTACGGACATGGATCGAAGTCATTCCAGTTGTTTAACTATTATGTTTCTCGATATAGATATTGAACTAGATTACCAAATTAATCAAGATTCATCTCAATTACATTTGGGTATGGCCATACACACATCTGATCAATTCATTGAGGGGCCCAGTAGTATCTAACTCTAGTAACACATGGAAGAACAAATTCTATTTTGACTGCATGTATCATTCATGTGCTTTACATCACTTCTGAAAATAGCATTTATAACTATCTTATTTAAGACAACGTTTAACTATATCAAAGAAATGATATTCCACACATGCAAGACCTACTTGCATCTTAAGTTTGAGGACAAGTAAAATACAACCACTTGCGAGATTTCACTATTGGCGTCGATCAATAAAGTGAATTCTCATAGGTCGAAATATTCATAGCCAGCATAGCCAGTGAATAAAATATGAGTTTGGCAGAAACGCCCTTTAATATTTATCCATGACAAATATTAACAATCGCTTACATTTATCTTAATTCAACAATACTCCCGTATTGTCAACCGACAATTGACAATTTAGAATAAAGAAGTTTATTCAAGGATTTAAATATGCAAATATAGAACACAGTAGTATAAATGAAAATGATCATACTAGGTATATAAATTCATTATTTAATACAACTGCTTACAGTTCCATTATCCAAATACTAAATACAGATATACATGAGACTACTAGTAAGTCTAAAACGAATGTTCCTAACATGCTTGACTTGTTTGGTACAAGACAACTAAGTAGTCATTTGAGTAAAACTTCGAGAATACTTGTTTCAAAAACTCACATAATGTGAAGGTTTTGAATAATACGATGATTGTCATTTTGTACGTGTGCACTCAAGTACAAGTATCACAATATGAGTATTGCCACAGTACATTCCATAGGGTGCTTGAAGCCAGCACAACACCTATTTAAGACAGTCATCTCAACAGCATCTCAAACTATAAAGTATTTTTATTCTTTTTTCAATGTATAGTGCAACAATGCTCTTAGTCGAGTACGCCTAGTCAGCAACGTCATCATTCATGATGAAATCCTACCACGACTAGGATTGAGTATCATCTCAATCAAACTAGCATCAGTGTACACAGACAACATTATGCTCTTTATCTAAAATCCTAAAATCTTTATCTAAAATCCATAAAAGATGAACATTTCTTTGGTAATGTTTGGCACCCTGCTGAACTCCAGGTTCATTGGCTATGATAGTTTGCGTCATAATTGTCGCAGTATATATCCATAGGTTCTTCATTACTAGGGACGACTCCAAGCCCAACGATGAATTTCCTAATCCAAACAGCTTCCATTGGAATGTTTATTTTAATAGTTATCTAATGACTTTTACTTAGATACTATTGTTGTTGGCTCATCTTGCACTCATGCAAATGTTACAACTAGACCCATACACAATGTGACATACATAATTAATCCTTCAGTTAGACTTAAGGTTTCCATCCATGTGTTCAATCTCACCAGGCGAGATAGATCATTTGAGATTTACTCAATGATATGTCATATTGTGTTATACTTATTGATCGCACATGTTTATTCTAATAAACATATATTAGAAGGTTGTATGTTTTATTTCCTAAATTCCCCCAAGTGAAGTTTCATTCCAAGCTAAGGATTAACATCTAGCTTAGATGAAATGATGCTTCCAATATGTTATGTAACATATGTGATTTAAGAAAAACAAACATATTGCTCTCACTAGCTCTCAGGTGTACTCAGATTTATCTTAGTTCTAATTAAAATCAAATCATTGATTTAATAATTAAACTTAAGATTCAGCTCCTAAACGAATGCTTTAATCCATACTTGGATTATTGCGTTTTGTACACTCTCTAAAAATTTTATTGATTCATAAACCCTTTTGATTACACATCGTCCTCTCAAAGGTAATCATACAAGAAAGAGTTTTGACATCCAATTTCCATATTTCATATTTATGAAAACAAGTATGACAATTAATCATCTTTATATATTTAATGCTCGTAAACAAAAGAAGTTTTGGTCAATGTCAATTGCTTGAGTATGAGTAAAAACTCTTGTCACAAAGCATGTATTAAGTGTGTGTACAAGTTTGTCCTTTTGAGTATTCTTTTTAAGAAACTCATTTTAACCTCACAATCTAACCGATTGGTGAACGTTTAATCAAGCTCCAAAAGTAATTATCTTTCAAGGACTGCATCTTAACATTCATAGTTTGAGTCATGCATCAAATTCAGGATCTGATAATGCATCTATGTAGTTAGCAGGTTCAATATGATCCTCTAACTTATATTCCTCATCATTCAAATAGAACATATCACTCAGTTGCTTGAGGTATCCTTGTGGATATATGAATGGCAGTTACATCATTCTTTGGTTCAACATTTACATGTTCAGCCTCAGGATGACATTCGTTAGTGTATTTAGAAAGCTGTGATTTTGTTATTGAATCTCTTCTAGATCTACGGATGCTCCCACTTACGTCTTGTAAAAAGAGACTATTCTTCAAACACTCAGCATTTTGAGGAATAAAAAATAGTTCTATTATGGGACATACAAAATACATTGACAGTTCTTGACTCAAGTTTGTTAAAAACATGCTCCAAGAGATTTTAAACAAATTTAGAACTTCAATCAAGACTTAATGGGATTCATCCCATTCCATAATTGATGGTGTCCTAGTTGCCTTCTAGGTGGAACCATATTGAGTATATGCATGACAAACTCATTTTTCTAACCTTGATAGCTTTGGATGTAAAGCAGTTAAAGTCATCAAGGATCAAAAAATATCAATAGAATGGTGCACATACCACAAAGTTGTGGTATTCCATGAGGATTGATATTGTGAGACAATCCTACAATTCTTTAGATGAACTTATAATCTTTGGCTCACATACTTGCCAACTAAGTCAAACCAAATGGCATAAATAGTATTACCATGCCAATTGCATGCTTTATATTATAAGTGTTTGATCAAGTCAATGATTTCATGTATATGTCCTGACTAGAAGACATAAAATTAATTTCTTACTATATGTTTTATGTCTTTGATCAACTCAAGGACTTCATGTACATGTCTTAACAAGAAGACATAACAAGTTAAAGACTTACTTTACGTTATAAGTCTTTTAACAATTAAAGGACTTCATGTTTGTGTCCTTACAAAAAGACCTAAACATATCTAAGTAAAGTAATTATGAGCGCCTACTCCTGGCTTCAATAGTAATTTCAAGTTAATTGCATACTTCATGTTTGTAACCTATAAAAAAACATAATTATACTAAGTAAACCATTCAGTGAATATGTTGAAGTAGTTTTCATTATATCTTGACACTTTTTCTAAATAGGGCAATATACATTTTATTATATTTTATAGAATTTTATACTTCGTATCTTTACAAGTTGGATTTTATTATGTTTTTTAACAATGTTCACGTTTTCGTTATCTAATAACAAATCATGTTTAATCTGCGAAAACCAATCTAACATATACGAATCCTTACTAAATACAATAATAATGTTACAAGTCAACACTTATCGAATATTATTATGTGTTTTTCTTTAGCAATGTTCATGTTTTCGTTATCTAATAACGAATCACATTTAATCTGCGAAAACCAATCTAACATGTACAAATTCTTACTAAACAATACAATAATAACATTACAATTCAACACTTATCGAACATGTAAAAACAACAAGCAAAAACCTATCCCAAAACCCAATGCGTGCAAAAAAAATGAACTTAAAACTATTGTCTGCTTATGGTGTAGCAGGTTTGAGACTTTCAGACTGTTTCGGTATATCTTATATGAGCATTTGGGATTTGCGCGTGGAAAATAACGAGGTTTGAAACCTTGAGAGCGTTTTGAGATTGCTTCAAAGATAAAATTCATTTATATGGAGACATGAGTTTACATGGTAATTTGTTTGACTATGAAAAGACAAACATGTGGCAACAGTGAGTGATTTTTCATCTTAACCTCAATCCTTTTATATAAACATCGATTTATAACGCATGTGCTTCTCTTTGGTCAGTAATGTATATATATATTTTTTTTTCTCAAACCATAGTTTGAACCTTTTGGTATCATCCAAAGTGCAGTGTAGCTGCTGTCTTTTTTTGGTTGGGTTAGCATCCAATTAATCAACTTTTTCTTTTTTTGTGCAGCTTGAATCACCTATGTTATGTTTTTGTTGGCGTATATGGCCGGATGGCCCACGTCGAACGAATTACTGCCGAACGGCCTATGCTGAATCACTCTAACCGAACGACAGGTACCGAAAGGAAATGTTGCAGTTTCCCGCCTAGAATGTTTCCCGCCTAAAATCTTTCCCGCCTAAACTCTTTCCCGCCTAAATGGTTGCCGCCTAAATGTGTCGCCATCAGGTATATGGACAAGGAAGTCCCCTTACACCTACCACCTCCTCTTTCTATATATATTATCTCACATACATATTTCAAAGACACACACTAATCACAGATAATATATCGTATACACTCATACATATATACTTATGCTAAAATCCTTCAAATAGGAGGTTCTGACTTGACCGTCGGAGGGTGGTTCCCGGGGCTTCGGCCTCGGGTCCCCTTCTAACGGGTTCTTTCATGTTTGTAGTATGATTTCAAGCTCGGGACAAGGATGAATGGCACGTGGAAGCTGTCAAGATCGCCCCGACAGAAATATGCTTCAACAGTTTTCCATTTCATGTTAAGCAGTTTCAATCGGTCAATTTAGAAAAGAAGAAAAAACCCCAGATAATTTTTGAGATTATTTTAATTTTGGGAGGTATTTGCAACCCGTGAACTAAATGGAAACCTAAAGAATCTGATCTTAATAAAATCATTGCACCATGTACAAATAATGCATCTACGGGAATGTTACCAATCTGTGATTATATCATCTTTAATAAGTGTCTATTTGCAAACAAATTATTAATACCACTCTCCTACTTTGTATGTTATTTAAGCTAGAGTTTTTTCCAATATAAAAATTGATAGTTTTATTATGAGTACCAACCTACATGTTTATACATTTTTTTTATAAGAAGAAACTTATATATAAGATATTACAAATATCAAAATAAAAAAACGTGTTAGCGTGATATGCAAATAAAAAAACAAGACGGTATATATAATGATAGCTCTTGTAAAATATTAAATAGTAATTTACTATTCAAAACTTTCACATATACTTAGGGGGTGGCAATGGTCACTCACCATACCTCACCACCCACCAATAATATCATTCCACCTAATCTCATACCTCACCATACCTCCTCATAGTTTTTTAGTGGCAATGGTCATTCCATACCTCACTCATTTTTTTTTTATTTTTTTTTTAAATTCATAATTATATTACTTCAAGTGGTAATTACTTCAAGTCCAAACTGTGGATAAATGGACACTAGACATGTATACATTGACCTTGTAATCCTATCCATTCTTTCTCATCAAAAGATCTTTTACTCTAACCAGGCAGACACCAAGGTTAATCTCCCAACTCAACCACAGTTAGAAACTTGGTTTATATTCAACCCACCAAGCACATCCTCTCCATAAACCAAACAAAACAAACCTCAACAACTGTCGGATGATGATGTTTTGTCGGAAACAAAAATTCTCATCCGACCATTTTCGCATGCATGAGATTAAGATTAGTATGAAACAAATCTAACCATTTTCGCATGTATGGCCAAAGTCCCTTTCTCCTTCTCTTCTACATACCGCTACGGCAAAGATACCCGCTAGCCATGCCGTGAACCTTCATACCGAACAATGCCTCATGGGTGGCAATGGAATGCCTCTCGATGCCGCATGATGCCTCACCCCATACCGCATGTCACCCCCCTTATAGCACACATATACGAACAAATTTAAACGGGATTATGACGCAATGACTCGTGATAAATATTTATTATTTCATTTTTTTTTAAGTTTAAGTAGATATATTCGAAATAAAAAAAATACATAAACACAAGTATCGTGTCTCTGTAATTATTTTTAATAAGAATACACAACATATTAAAACACTTGTGTAAATATACATTAAGTGTGAGTTTATATCTAAGTCCGATGTATGCACGATACTTATAACTACATGAGAATTATATAAATAAATAAAAACATATATATTTAAGATTTCCTATTTTTAATCCAACGAGTAAAAATACATAGATACTTTAATGGGAGGAGATCCGGTGAGAAGAAAAACTAAAATAAGAAAAATGAGAATGATTGATAGCCACACAATTAAAAAAAATGGTGAATTTTAGGAGGAGATGCATTTACGTTTGTAGGTGCATTTAAAATATGTAGTTGTGGTTTTTTCTCATCATTTTCATATTAATTTTTCTTTTCATTTAATTCTAACTAATACTTTAATTTTTTTATATTTTTCTTGATAAGAACAAATAATTAAAAAAATTAGAAAAACCTGTGCATGCACAGTAGTGTTACATAAAAAGATAAACTTGTTAGGTTGCAATTTGTAAGTTTGTGGTAGAAATGAAAATAAATTTTTCGTAGAATACAATGTTCATACATACTTGGTAATAACTATGAATGTTCAACTGCAAGACATCACATCCACTCTAAGTGTTTTAAAACATAGGAACATTAATATAAGTGCTCATGAGAGCTGATAATTAACCCGATGAGTGACTCAAAGGATCAATAAAAAGGTTCACATTAGCTGCGAGTGTTGAGGAATTATCGATGGGTACTCGTTGTCTTGATGGGAATATGCACAATAAGTTTTTGTAGAATTGCCCAAAAGTAGACAAGTAATGTAATCTTATGGAACGTTGCGCTGCTGTTTTTTATTTTAAGGATTAACCTAATCATTCAAAGCTTATCTTAACGTTACCGGATTTTGGTGCTAATTAGATCATCTATTTTATGTTGGATTAGCCCAGGATTTAATGTAAGAAGATCACACCAAAAGGATGAAACTCCTTCGAATATGAGTTCCACGGCTCTTTTTCGGCTAATTCGAAAAAATAGGTAATGGGTTTCATGCCTATTCTTGGGTTTACTATAAATTCTGAAAATATATTAGTTTGAGTAGTGTACATATACAATTATATAAATTGGGTTGGTTAAGGGGATGAGCACCCCTGAGTTTATGAGTTTATGTTGTATGTAGAGTCGTAGAGACCGTAAGAGTATATATACTTTACTCATTTGCAAAATTTTGCATATTTACTTTGCTTGGTAATGTTTACTTTTATTTATTTTAAAGAAAGAGACTATTGGTTACTTTGATAAAAGGATTTGTTGGGAACAATATGAGCCATTACATGCACTTCATCTCTCTCTTTAAAATAAAGCAAAGTTAAAATCACCAAGCAAGATTTAATATGCTAAACTTGGCAAATAAGAAAAGAACATCAACTCGATTTTTATATGCCACGAGGTGAATGCACGTTTCTAAGTAGCATAATGGGAAATGCATTCACGACACTAGATAAAATTACAACAGAGGTTCTTGAACACGATCATCCACTCTATCTCATTGAATTGCAACCACGTTATGAAGAAGAAAACGATGACGATGATGATTGACATATATATAAATTAATCTGTTGATTTTATCTAACATATTTTACCATCCATCTAAGCAAATTTAAATGACACATAAGGAACCAAAAAACATTAACATACCAACATCTGGAGGCTCTTTCTTCCCCTCCCTTTTCTTCTCACTGCTAAATAGGCTTTCCCCTCTTCCTTTTTGTTGTCATTGTACTCGGATTAAGTATTAGACCATATTTTCTAGGTCTCCCCTCCCCTTTTTTGTCTTTAAAACAAGGTCATTCCCGCTTCCATTCCCACTTCCAGGGGTGGGAATAGAAACCGCACCACTACCATGAAAGGTTTTATGGATATTTAAATAATAGTATGTCCGGATTCGAACTCGAGACTTCGGAATTGCACACATTACGTATGAGAGTTGATGTACATAATTAATATAAATAAAACGTTATTATTATTAATTATTAGTCACTAAATAAAATATAACGATAGTTAAATAATTAACGAGGTTTGGTTAACGGTCGTTAAATATTAACTAAAAGGATTAGAGATGAAATTACAAGTCGGGAAAGTTCTAGAATCCCTTTGGGATTATGTTTGGCCGATCGGTTGGGTTTCCAAACCCAATCACACACAAACTTGGTCATCAAGTTAAGTTACCTATAAATACAAACCCTTGTATTCATTCATAACTTAATCTTTGATTACCAATAACCTAATTTCTCCTCTCCTCTCTCCCTCTTTGTGTGGCCGGTCGAAACTCCCTACCACAAGGGTTTTCGATTTTGCTTAACCCAAAGAAACAAGTGTTTGGTTTATTTGTGATTCAAGGAACTAGCTTTTCCACATCAAATCGCTATTAGTACGTGTGTACAAGAACGAAGGACAAGCACACTTGAGCTTGTAATCTTGGTGGTCGATTCTTGTGTTTGGTTCGAATTGATAAACCCTAATTATTAGGGTTTTGGGTTTTGTTCTTGTTTAATCAACGTTTGATTCTTGAATTGCTAAAAGGTACGCACTTTCTTGTTTGGTTAATTATTTACATATATTATTCCTATTTACTTCCGCTGCATGCTTTGATGATGTTATTTGTTTTATATATAATTGTTATGAGTATAAAATTCCAACAGTGGCATCACGAGCCGTTAATATGATGTAATTAATTACCGAAACACATAAAAATTGAATCTTTATGATTATTTGCATGCTGTTTATGGTTTCTAGGGTTTTGAATTCGAAACCCTAATTTTTTATGTATGGGTCGATTACCCTTATATTTATTTAATTAGGTTTTAATTTTGTAAAACTTGTAGAAACCCTAGGATTGCATGCTTATTTTATGTGGTTAATTAATGAATAATTGTTATGTGCCATGTAATATGCGTATCTTGGGTGATAATTGTTATGCGGAATCCATGGTGGAACATGCATGTTTTGTCATGGAGTATTGTTTATTGTCTATTGATTAATTGTTAAGTGATACACACATGTTTTATTTATTTAATAATTATTGAATTGGGGAAGACCTCAATTATAACTAATAAAATTCGTTATGTGCTAATTGGTATACTATTAACTTCGGCTTACGCAATCGACTTGTCGATGTATGTGGCTCATCTACCTTGCGAGATGAAAGTCCTAGTTAATGTATGCATTAATTTACGCCTAAAATTGTTATTAGAGTTTATTGAAATAATTATGCATGTGGCTAATTGTTTTTACATATGTTAAAGTGTTAAGTTATATGTTTATATTATTTGAGTGTGTTTATTTTTATTAAAATGCTTTTTTGTTTATATATTGTTTTGACATGTTAGTAAGCAAAAAGGGTTTTTTGGAATAGAAAATTAAATGGACTAAATAATGGCGAAATTGATTTGTTATCTAAGAATTATTCTTGAACTTTTAATCGATTGATGCGACTGTACTAAATGGTTAGAACGGCTCACCCACTAGAACAAACTATAAAGGGGTATTTAAGAAGTGAGCACAGTCTCACTGAATGGATGTCTAAGGTTATGCCTTTGCGCTTACCTGGTCCTCTGCCCCCTGTGCGTTCGATTGGAGCTACCTAGTATAACCATTCAATGTACGAAGCATCTTAGTGCAAAGTTGTAAGTTTCTCAACGCATCGATTAAAACTTTGTAGAATTCAATCTTAGCAATTAAAATCTTTAAGTAAGTTTTTCGAAAATATTATGTTATAAAGTTGTATGCATGCTTCTTTATACATAAGTTTTGATTACACATCAAAAATTGTACCCTTTAAATTTAAGTTTATGCCATCTAATGATATGAAACACTTGAAATTGTAATTTAGTTATGTGAGACCTTGATCTAGATTACAATAACGAGGTGAATTATTTTGTTGTGTGAGACCTCAGCTTTATGATTTGCAGTTTCTAAATTAGACAACTTAATTAAGTTAGTTAGTGAGACCTATAACTTAAGGCATAAGATGGGATAAAACATGCTTACGTTTTGCATTAATTGTTTTAGCAAAATTGTAAATCCCATAACTTTTGGAATTGAAAACTTGTTTGTCAATTATCGTTTTTCAACGATTACATATTCTATACTTTCACCACTAGCAGATCAACTGATGTGGTGGAACTATGATAATGAGGATCCAATATTCAAGGAAAATACTATGGTTAATATGAATATTGACCAAAGGGTATTTTATTTTCTTGAATGTTTACTTATCGAAAGTACTAACTTTTGAACTTTTATTTCTGTAGAAATGGCTCAAGCTGAATCTACTGCACTAGCCTCGTCGTTCAAATCTATGTTTGATCGAGAGAAATTGACTGGTAGCGCGAATTTCAATGATTGGTATCGGCAACTCAGAATTGTCTTGAGGGTTGCCAAAAGACTCAATTATTTGACTACGCCTTGTCCTCCTGAACCTGCAGCTGATGCTACTGCTGAAGCACGAGCTGCATGGCAATCTGAGTATGACAAGTATAATGAGGTCGCCTGAATTATGCTCGGGAGTATGAACTCAAGCTTGCAAAAGCAATTTGAGAATTACTTCCCTAATCTCATGCTGGAAGAATTGCAAAGGTTGTTTGAAAAGCCTGTGACTGTAGAGCTGTATGACTTGATTGATGCTCTTCATAGTTGCAAGCAAGGAGAAGGGAAACCTGTAAGCGCCCACTGCCTGGACATGATGAGTTACATGGACCAGTTGGGGCGTTTGAACTATGTCTACCCTAATGACATACAAATTGGCCTGATCAACAGATCCCTTAACAAGGAATTTGATGGTTTCGTGCGCAATTATAATATGCATTGCACGGGGAAGACAGTCAGTGAGGTACATGCAATGCTCATTGATTACGAAAAAGGTTTGCCCAAGAAGGCCTCTACACCTACGGTTTTGACCATCCAGATGGGTAGAATTTCTAAGCCTAATAAGCCGCTAGCGAACAAGAAAGGGAAAGGTAAGGGTAAAGCTGATAAGGGAAAACAAGTTATGACTTATCAGCAAGAACCCAAGAAGTACCCTCCCAAAAAGCGTGAGAATCCGAAAAGGGATCAGGCTTGTCATAACTGCACCGAGGTTGGACACTGGAAGAGGAATTGTCCACTATACCTTGATGAGTTGCGCAATAAGAGGTATAAAAATACTGGCACTGTGGCCAGTACTTCAGGTACTCTTTTGATGATAGAATTATTTGCTTTTTCTCATAAAACAAATTCCTGGGTATATGATACTGGATGTGGTATTCACATATGTAATACACTGCATGGACTTAGGGGAGCAAGGAAGCTTGCCTATGGACAGCAATACCTGCACGTGGGTAATGGAGCACATGCAGTCGTTGAAGCTATAGGCACGTTTGATTTAGTTTTACCTTCGGGTTTAGTACTGTCATTAAACGATTGTCATTACGCACCTTCCATTGTTAGAGGTGTCGTTTCTGTTTCCTTGTTAAAAGATATTGGTTTCGTTCATACATTTACTGATTATGGAATTTATGTTTCTTTAAATGATGTTTTTTACTTTAATGTTATTCCAGTAAATGGTGTGTTTGAAATTGATTTGCATGATAATGTAATTGATAAAAATAATTCTGTCTTTAGCATCAATAATAAAAGAATCAAAGGTGATTTGGATTCTTCATTTCTTTGGCATTGTAGACTTGCTCATATAGGCAAGAAACGCATGCAACAGCTGCAACACGATGGGCTTTTGCAAGACATCAATGATGAATCATTTGATAAATGCGAATCTTGCATATCTAGGAAGATGACCAAGAAACCTTTTACAAATAGTTTAGAAAGGGCTTCAGATCTTCTTGGTGTGATACATACTGATGTATGTGGACCACTAAGACATGTGTCAAGAAAGGGTGCTAGCTACTTCTTAACCTTTACAGATGATTTCAGTCGTTATGGTTATGTTTATTTACTTAAACATAAACATGAAGTCTTTGAAACATTTAAGGTTTTTAAGAGTGAAGTAGAACTGCAACTAGGAAAGAAGATTAAAGCTCTTCGATCTGATAGAGGTGGTGAATATTTAAGCCAAGAGTTTAAAGATTATCTAGTTGAGTGTGGTATTGTCCAGCAACTCACATCTCCATATACTCCACAACAAAATGGTGTATCTGAGAGAAGGAATCGTACATTGCTAGATATGGTGCGATCAATGTTTAATCTTACAACTCTTCTCTTATCCTTTTGAGATTATGCTTTGGAAACTGTTGTTCGCATATTGAATATGGTTCCAACTAAGAAGGTTGATAAGACTCCTTATGAAGTGTAGTATGGGAAACCTCCCAACTTGTCTTACTTAAAGGTCTGGGGTTGTGAGGCGTTTGTTAAACGTGACTATGCTGATAAGCTGCAACAAAGATCTGTTAAGTGTGTCTTCGTAGGATACCCAAAGGAAACGATGGGTTACTACTTCTACTTTCCACCTGAAAACAAAGTAATTGTTGCTAGGTATGGAGACTTTCTTGAAAAGGATCTCATATCTCATGAATTCAGTGGGAGAGTTTATGATCTGGAAGATGATCAAGAAGACACAATACCTTCTGAAAACACTAGCCAACCTCAAGTAGAACCTGAAAGTCTGGGCGTTCCACCTGAGATTGAAGTGATTCCCATTCGTAGATCCGCAAGGGCTACGCGTGCACCTGAGCGTCTATGTCTCAACGTAGAAGCTGAGAAAAATTTGTTAGGGGATCTTGGTGAACCTGCTAACTATAAAGCTGCCATGATGAGTCCTGAAAAGGAAAAATGGCGAGTTGCAATGAATGGGGAAATGCAATCCATGAAAGACAACGAAGTCTGGATAGAGGTTGACTTACCTCCAAATGCTAAGGTAGTTGGAAGTAAGTGGCTCTTTAAGATAAAGACTGACATGGATGGCAATGCACACACCTATAAAGCTCGTCTTGTAGCTCAAGGTTATACTCAAACCTATGGGGTAGACTACGAGGAGACATTTTCTCCTGTAGCAGACATTAGAGCTATTAGGATTCTTATAGCCATAGCTGCGTACTATGACTATGAGATATGGCAAATGGATGTCAAAACTGCCTTCTTAAACGGTCGCCTAGATGAGGACATCTATATGGCGCAGCCTGAAGGGTTTGTGAATCCAAAGTTTCCGAAGCGTGTATGCAAACTTCAAAGATCCATTTATGGGTTGAAGCAAGCATCAAGGCAATGGAACAAGAAGTTTGATGAAGAAATCAAGAAATTTGGTTTCACTCAAAATCTTGATGAGCCATGTGTGTATCACAAAGCTAGTGGGAGTAATGTTATTTTCCTTGTCTTATATGTCGATGACATATTGATCATGGGAAAAGACATTCCAAGTATGCAAGATGTAAAGTCTTATCTTGGAGAGTGCTTTTCTATGAAGGACTTAGGGGAAGCAGCATTTATTCTGGGAATCAAGATCTACCGAGATAGATCAAGGCAGTTAATTGGACTAAGCCAAAGTGCTTACATTGATAAAATATTGAAGAGATTCAATATGCAAAATTCCAAGAAGGGATATTTGCCGATGCAAGTTGAACATGGCTTAAGTAATAAACTATGTGCGTCAACACCTGCTGAGGTGGATTACATGGAGAAAGTTCCTTATGCTTCGGCTGTAGGATCTATCATGTATGCTGTAAGATGTACAAGGCCTGATGTGGCATTTGCACAGAACATTACCAGTCGGTATCAACAGAACCCAGGTGTGAAACACTGGCAAGCTGTTAAGAACATTCTTAAGTATCTAAGGGCTACTAAAGATATGTTTCTAGTGTATGGAGGAAATCCAGATGCAGAACTTGATGTTACAGGTTTTTGCGATGCGTCGTTCCAAACTGATAAAGATGATACGAAGTCTCAGACGGGTTATGTATTTGTCATTAATGGAGGAGCAGTTGACTGGAAGAGCAAGAAGCAAACAACGGTTGCGATGTCTATTACAGAAGCTGAGTACATAGCTGCTTCAGAAGCTGCGATGGAAGCTGTTTGGATTAGGAAATTCATTTCGGGACTCGGAGTAATGCCCTCAATCGAATTACCTTTAAATGTGTATTGTGACAACTCTGCTGCAATAACATTTGCCAATGAGCCTGGAGTCATGAAGGGCGCCAGACATTTTCCTCGTCGATATCACTATGTTCGAGAACAAGTCGACATAGGTGAAATCAATCTACTCAAAGTTCATACAGATGAAAATCTAGCTGATCCCTTTATGAAACCTTTGCCAAAAGATAAACTTACTGACCATGCTGATGGGATAAGACTTCGTTTAGCTAGTAGTTTCATGCAGATCTGTGATTAGTATTTAGATAAAGGATGTTATGAACAAATATTACTTTAATGAAATAAAATAGTTGTTTATGTTATTTTCATTTTCTTAATATTATATCCTATATTTGCATGTTTAATCCATGAGTAACTTATGTTATTCTAAATAGTCCGTTGTCGATCAATGATGTGGGAATGTCATTGAATTAAGACAAGTCTGAGTTTTGGTAGAATATACTTTTAAAGTATATTGATGCGTGGGACATATCAGATTCACATGATATTCAATGAATTGAATATAGGACTCATCCCAACTTTACATGATGATACTTTATGGGTCTTTGTCATTAAGTATATCATGAAGTGTTTATCCTCAGACTTGAGATACCAGATAACTGATATGAATGTAGTGCATTTGTGTAAGATAGTCTAACGCTATCCGTAACTGGTAGTTATAAGGGCTATTTTCGGAAGTGTTGCAAAATTCATGAGTTATGTTTGTAGTCAAGAGAATTTGTTCATTTGAATTTGTTTCAAAGCATAATACTATATTTGGGCCCCTCGTAGGGTTGACAAGATGTTTGTATGGCCATACCCAAGATCTATCTGGAATACGTTCAGATGATTTGGTAATCTTGTTAAATCATATACAACGAGAAACAGAATGTTAACTTATGAAATGACTTGATCCATATTCATAGTTAATGTAGTATTAGTAACAAAAGGATAAGTAAAAATGATGAATAATTAAATGGTTTTTTCCATGAGACCATGCTCGATTCGATCTGGGAGCGTTGGCGTGTGAAAGCTAGACTAACCAATGTCATTACTATATTTAGTAATATCCAAGTGGGAGCTGAAAGGTTTTATGGATATTTAAATAATAGTATGTCCGAATTCAAACTCGAGACTTCGGGATTGCACACATTACGTATGAGAGTTGATGTACATAATTAATATAAATAAAACGTTATTATTATTAATTATTAGTCACTAAATAAAACATAACGATAGTTAAATAATTAACGAGGTTTGGTTAACGGTCGTTAAATATTAACTAAAAGGACTAGAGATGAAATTACAAGTCGGGAAAGTTCTAGAATCCCTTTGGGATTATGTTTGGCCGATCGGTTGGGTTTCCAAACCCAATCACACACAAACTTGGTCATCAAGTTAAGTTACCTATAAATACAAACCCTTGTATTCATTCATAACTTAATCTTGGATTACCAATAACCTAATTTCTCCTATCCTCTCTCCCTCTTTGTGTGGCCGGTCGAAACTTCCTACCCCAAGGGTTTTCGATTTTGCTTAACCCAAAGAAACAAGTGTTTGGTTTATTTGTGATTCAAGGAACTAGCTTTTCCACATCAAATCGCTATTAGTACGTGTGTACAAGAACGAAGGCAAAGCACACTTGAGCTTGTAATCTTGGTGGTCGATTCTTGTGTTTGGGTCGAATTGATAAACCCTAATTATTAGGGTTTTGGGTTTTGTTCTTGTTTAATCAACGTTTGATTCTTGAATTGCTAAAAGGTACGCACTTACTTGTTTGGTTAATTATTTACATATATTATTCCTATTTACTTCCGCTGCATGCTTTGATGATGTTATTTGTTTTATATATAATTGTTATGAGTATAAAATTCCAACATACCACCCATAGGCACTTCGTTGTATGCTTTTTTCCTCAGCCATTCAAGAATATCATCTATCATCTCTTTTCCTATATTCTTATATGAACCATATTTAGCAATAACTTCATCACCAAATGTAGCAAGAATGTCCTCAAAGACTTCATCATTTAAAACCACTTTCGACCAATCATCAACCTCAGTAATGACAACCTTACCTTATCATTTTCTCCTATAGTTGGTGATGTTGTGTTGCGAAAAGAGAGTTAGGGTTCTTGGGTTTTGGTTTTGGGGATTGAATTTTGGGTTAGGTTTGGTTTTAATGCGGGTTAAAGAAAAATTGGGGTGGGTTTGTTTTTATTCGGGTTTTATTCGATTAGTTTCGCGCTATAACAAGTGTATTGGGTTAGGAACGGGGTCAGAGGTTCAGTTAGTGTTAAAGTGTTAACTTGAGTTGAAGACAAAAAAGAGAAATGTCTATTATGCCCTCACACCAATACAGATGTTAATTAAATAACGGCAGTTGACTGAGTCATAATGGTCAACGGGACCTTAGGTGATCAAAAAACATGGAATAGGGTGATCACACGCAAGTTTGTACTCAGCATGTTGATTTTGTACGAGTTCAGGGATGAATGTTGTATTTTAATCTAAATAAAAATATACATACTTAAGACCTCTTATTTTTAATCCAACGAGTAAAAATACGTAGGCACTTTAATTTGTTTATATTTTATAATTAAAAGATTTAGAAAAAACCGTGCATGCACGGTAGTGTTACATAAAACGATAAAGTTGTTAGGTTGCAATTTGTAGGTTTGCGGTAGATATGAAAATAATTTTTTCGTAGAATACAACGTTCATAGTTCATACATACTTGAAACACGCAATAACTACAAATGTTCGACCGCAAAACATCCAAGTGTTCTATAACACAAGAACATTAATATAAGTGCTCAAAAGAGCCGATAATTAACCCAAGGTGTGACTGATCAATGGATCAATAAAAAGGTTCACATTAGCTACGAGTGTTGAGGAATTACCGAAGGTCGTTGTCTTGATGGGAATATGCACAATAAGTGTTTGTAGAACTGCCCAAAAGTAGACAAGTAGTGTAATCTTATGGTACGTTACGTTGGTGTTTTTTATATTAAGGATTAACCTAGTCATTCAAAGCATATCTTAATATTAATTACCGAATTTTGGTGCTAATTAGATCATCTATTTTATGTTGGATTAGCCAAGGATTTAATGTGAGAAGATCACACCAAAAGGATGAAACTTCTTCGAATCTGAGTTCCATGGCTCTTTTCGGCTAATCCGAAAAAAGAGGTAATGGGTTTCATGCTTATTCTTGGGTTTGATCTAAATGCTGGATATATAATCGGTTTGAGTAGTGTATATATACAAACTATATATAAACTGGGCTGGTTAACGGGATGAGCACCCCTGAGTTACTTATTTGCAAAGTTTTGCATATTTACTTTTGCTTGGTGATTTTTACTTTTATTTATTCTAAAGAAAGAGATTATTTGGTTACTTTGGTAAAAGGATTTGATGGCGAATAATATGAGCCATTACATGCACTTCATCTCTTTCTTTAAAATAAAGAAAAGTTAAAATCACCAAGCAAGATTTAATATGCAAAGCTTGGCAAATAAGAAAAGAACATCAACTTGGTCTTTATATGCCAAACGGAGAATCCACGTTTCTAAGTAGCATAATGGGAAATACATTCACAACAACAGAGGTGCTTGAACACGAGCATCCACTCCGTCTCATTGATTTGCAACCAGACTATCCACATTATGAAGAAGAATACGATGACGATGACGATGACGATGACGGTGACGGTGAAGATGATGATGACCGTTTAGTTAAACGACAAAACTTTCAATGTCGTCGATGTGATCGGTGTAGCCAAGAAATCACTTGGTTTCACAGATATTACTATAAGTGTGCTCATTCATGTGACTACTCGCTCCATAAATTTTGTGGAGAGCTTCCTTTGACATTAAACCACTCATCACACCCTGATCATTCTCTTACTCTTTCTCTTACTAGTGCAGATCGTGCACCTGATGTGTCACAGTGGCAGTGTGTTTTATGTGATAGAAACGATAATCTTGGCCTTGGTTACGTCTGTTTAAAGTGTGATTTTCGAATTCATTATAATTGTGCTATGGAATCTGTAGATGACAGGATGATTTATCACCCTAGCCATCGTCACCCATTAGCACGAATTCTTAAACCACTTTTGTCAGAATGTAGCGCTTGCGGGAAGGGACATAAGGGTATTTTTTATGTGTGTACAACGTGTTTTGGCACTTTCATCCACAGTGACTGTGTTTTCCTACCAAAAAAGTTCATGATTCAAAATGCTACACATGATGTTTTCTCTCATCCTCATCCGCTCATCCTTCACTATTCCTTCCCAAAAAAAGATCAAATTACTAAATTCCGTCCTAGTTGCAGGGTATGCAGCAATAGCTTTGATGATGGTGAAAGAACCTGGATTTTTACATGTGAGAAATGCAGATACTATGCACATATTCATTGTGCAACAACAAGAGGTACACCAGTTTAATGTGCATATATAGTTTTATGATTGTTTATACTTTGTTATTATCTGACTATTTAATTTATTATTGTAACCACATTTTCTGTTTACTAGGTCCCAGAAAGAGATTGGTCATCAAAAATTATGAAGATTCTGATTATCCAGATCTCCTCCATCTTCCATTTGCTGATGAAAGTCATAACATACAAAAACACCTGTTTTCTAAACTAGTTGAACATCGAACATTTAGAGCAGATGAGGGGAACGTAAAACACAACTTTCATCCGCACCCCCTTATTCTGGTCCGTACAGAAGGCAATGATACTACAAGCACGTCAACTTCCTCAAAAACAAATGTTTTATCTTGTCATAACCCAATGAATAAGGTTCAACTATTATGCAATGCATGTGTGAGACCAGTCACAAGTGTTCCATTTTACAGGTGCGTCAGTGACAAGTGCAACTTTGTTCTGCATGAGTGGTGCACCCAGCTTCCTACTCAAGTAGAAAAATACCCAGGTCACCCACAACATACACTCATTCTCCATTCAAAGGCCCCTAAAAAGTTTTTATCCGTGTTTGAATGCAATATTTGTCGGTTAGACTGTAATGGGTTTGTCTACAGTTGTGTTCAATGTGATTATCATATTGATGTTACTTGTAGTTTCATACCTCAAAACATCACACACGAGGCTCATTCAGATCACCTCCTTTCCTGTTCTTTTGAAACAGATCCCACTACGCCGTGTCTTATGTGTCGAGGTTACACTTTTTTTGACAAATGTTCATTCGTTTGTCACACTTGTAAAGTTCATCTACATGTCAAGTGTGCTTTGTTATTGCCTCGTGAAATTAGGCATAAGTATGACAAGCACCCTATGAGCTTGAGTTACCTCCCAATTGAAAATCACAAAAGTGATTACTTTTGTGAAATTTGCGAGGATGAATTAAATCCAGAAGGGTGTTTCTACCACTGTTATGAGTGTGCCTGGTCAATCCATACTTCTTGTGCACCACACATACTAAAATCTGAAACATCACCCACATCTATTAGTTACTACACTTATGGACCTTATACTTATGTGAATATAAAGTTTGGGGGTATTCACAAGTTTAAACGTCACCCACATCCTCTCTCGTTTGTTCAAGGGATTGAGAGCGATCCTCCATGCATCCGTTGTAGATCTACAGTGAAATACAAACTGATTTTAAAATGTCAGAAATGCAAGTTTGTTATTGATTTAGGTTGTTGTCGCCGCAAGTGAAGCAATGATGAAATTGTTGACATCTCATTCCATCCGTTGGTTTGATATAAAAGAGGAGGCCACATGAGTGTCAGCAATACATTATGTAAAAAAATAACTCTGTATTCAATGCAGTCGTTGCTTGTAATATGATATTTTTAGTATTTGTAATAAATATTACCGATTCAAGGTTCCTCAATCTCCTCAATTTATGGTTTCTGAATTTGTGGGTAGAGGTGTTATTGAGTTTATTGAGTCGAGTTGATTCGGGTTTTGGACTATAAAAAAGTGACCAGTAACCCGACCCTATAAGGAATCGGGTTATCGGGTGCGGGTGGTTATCAAGTCGGGTTATAATGGGTCGGGTGATTCGGGTTATCGGGTGGCTTTGTTAATTTTAAATGTTGAAGTGCTAAAATTACCATCTGTGTGGCCAAATATGGTGGTTGTATATTTATTTTTGTATAATATTGTAAGAATGAGAGAACTTAAGACTTGTAATTTGATATTGTAGAACAGTATATTGATGCTACATACTTGAGGCTTGTTTTAACTGGTTTGAAGTTAGCATACAATAACAAACGCATAGTGAATAACAATGTACAATTGACGTATATGTGAATAAGAGATATATGTATATATAGTATGTTAACTAATAAGTTAACTATAAAGTAACGGATAATAACACTAGTAGTATGATTGTATGAAGTTGGTGGTGGTCAATGGTGATGTTTATAGTGGTGGTGGTCAATGGTGATGTGTGGATGGTCAAGGGTGGTTGCAATTTGTAGGTTTGCTGTATATATGAAAATAAACTTTGAGTATATGAGAAGGAACGTGTTTTGAGAGGCCGCACCGCTGTTGAGGTATTAACTCTGGCTATTGGTTGATGGTGTATGGATACATAGTTTAATGTGACTTTTAACAAGATAAATGTTGTACTGTGCATACTATCTGCAGGTGTCCTTTGAGTATATATATGAGAAGCTTCAGGGTTGAATTTGATGAATTCTTCGAGGATGGAAGCATAACCGAGATAGAAATTGGTTTAGGTGCTTGTGGCCTGCAAAGTGCAAAACATAGTTGGAAATATCATGGTATTGGCTAATTTGAGGTACTTATCTATTGAAAAATATTTCACTTCTAGGTAGTCTGATATGACTTGATTATGAACTCTGGTTAGAGGTAGAAATTTCATCTGATTTACTCTTAAATGGATCACTTTGGGTCATGTGTGAGTGTGATCTCTAACGGGTAATTAAAAGTTAGCTCAAAAGGAAACATGTGTAACAAGTCGAATGTCACCGAAAGTGTAGAAGTTTTTCTAATAATATACTTTTGGTAATTATATTTGACACTTATATGGGCTAATTCACTATACTTGTCAAGAATGTCAGTTCTGCGTAGCGAACTAAAAAAATAACTTTTTTAGACATTAAAGTTGACATTTTTGTCTTTCTTTAAGTATTATGACCATATTATGACCATTTTACCCTTCCAAAAATATTTCAAAAAAAAAGAAATTCGAAAAAAAAAATTCAGAAATTTCAAAAAAAAAGTATTTCGAAAAAAAAAATTCAAAAAAAAATATGGAAAAAAAATTTGGAAAAGAATTTAGAAATGGTAAAATGGTCATAATACTTAAAGAAAGACAAAAATGTAACTTTAATGTCTAAAATAGTTATTTTTTTAGTTCGCTACGCAGAACTGCCATTTTGACAAATATAGTGCTTTAAAAGGTTATTAACCCTTTATATATTTATTAAAATCATAGAAATTTTTGGACAAGAAGTGATTACAGAATGCAATGCGAATTAACACTTACGCATGATGGTCTAATTTTGTTAAACTCTAATCAGTGTGATGCATCAGTTATTACAGTTTTACCTAAATGTTACAGCTCAAATGCATGTGTTGCTGATCTTAATTTTGAAATCTGTTTGTTTCCTCAAACAGGTGAAAACCTTGGAGGGCCATTTGCATGGATGTGAATCAAGACTAGGCCTTGTATCAAGTTTAAGTTGACAAAATTACGGTGAAATAAGTTTTATGTTAAGAGGTACTAGTTTTTGTTGTGTATATTATCTTTAACTTTTCAATTATATCGTCGAATAGTAATCCCATTAAATACTTTTGAAATGGAGAAACTAATTAGTTACTGAGATAATTAACGATCGAACAAATCAATGATTCTCGGCTTATAGGTTTTTGGACCTAAAAGAAGCTCCAATCGTTCAACATATAACTTGAAAAGAACCATACGATCATATCAAATATCGTATTTATTTCTTTACTTGCAATAATCATAATAAACCGCAAACTAATTCCTTGAACTTAGTCTCGCCGTCTTAATGTAGTTTTCTTGTTCAAACATTTCGGAATGGCATACGGAAATGCATTTGGCCTTTGGGGCCTTCCAGTTTGCAACTTTTATAAAAACACAACTTATGTTATCACTAGGAATCTTAGACTAATGTCATCAAAAAACAAAATGAACTTGGTTATATTATTTTACCACTAGGAAATTTCTTTCATTTGTTAGATTTTCCAACTCCTCTACCAGGTGCATGCTTCTTACAAATTATGGGCATCACTTATATCATTAGCAAACATAACTATGCGAATACTATTTACTTAAAAATGTATTTGCTCCTCCACTCATGGTCGTTCGGAATATATTAATTATAAGCTTAAAGCTTTGGTAAATGCTAAGTACGATAGTACAAGGCTATATATGGTTGAGACTTGAAAGCATGTTTTGCTCCTCACCATTATTCCTGTTTGCTCAAATCTTTCTAATGGCCGGACTTAATGATTCTTAACATGAACAGTTTATGCCTCTTGTTGATTAGCTATTATGTATGAATCTTACACGACAATTAAAGTTTAATAAAAATAAGAGTAAACTCCAAAACACATTATTGTAAGTTTAATAAAAATAAGAATAAACTTTAAAACACATTCTTGTAGTTTTCAAATTTCACAATTACATCTTTGTCAGATAAGTCAGCAAACATTAGACAATATACATCTCTAAGGATGAACGATGCAAATGTTTTCCCGTTGTCTGCTAACGTGGGTCTAACATGAAGGGTGTTTTTGTCTTTTTGCAAATCGCATGTAAGGGCGTTATTGACATTTTAATCCACAAACTAAACATAATCTAACCAAACACGCACTTTCTCATTCCTCTTATTTTCTATCAAATCTAGTCACTACTGTCGGCCGCCAGCACCGCCAACCCCATCACCATAATCGGACGATGCCACCACTACATCTTTTTCAACCACAAAATTCCAAAATAATTCTTTTATTTCATCAAAATCCACCCTCATACATAACCCACTTAATCCAAAACTTTTTTCGTAAAAATCTTCCAAATTCACAACATTCACTCTCAATCCATAACCCACTAAATCTGAAATCTGTCATCTCTAACTCTAACCCTAGACCCAACCCTAGTCACGCTACTAGTTCCGCCCACCACCAGCCATCGGTGTTGCTATTACAAGCCGGCGTTGCCACCATCGCCCACCACCAAGCCGTCGCTGGTGAATTTGATTTTGTTGATGAGTTTATGACTTTATGTTGTTTGAAACTTTATGTGGGAATTTAAGTTTTAAATAGGTATTTTGGAGATTAAAACATTACTTATTTTTATGTTTTAAAAAAAAAAACATTATTTCATTATATATATTAGAGATGTACCTTAGGATTAGCAAATTAAGGTGTCAAGATCGGGATCCTACTCAGGATCGTTTTTGTTTTTGCAAGATCGTGATCGTAAGATCGGATTGGGACCTTAAGATCGGATCGGGACCTTAAGATCCTAATCTAATGTTATTTCTTAATAGTTTATGTAATTTTATACAAATCTACAAATTCTAATACATTATAACCACAAAATACTATGAATGTTTCATATAAATATTGTCCTAAATTATGATTATAAAATGTTTAAAAAGATTTACATGTTGTTTTTTGAATTCTATAAACAAACAACCCATAAATTTGTAGTTTTTTAGTTTGTAATCCGAGAAGAGTAAGATCGGATCGGATTAGATCGTAAGATCGTATGGTCAAGATCGGGATTCTATACGATCTTAAGCTTGCAAAGATCCTATGTAGTATCCGGATCGTTTTTGCTTTACATTATCGTAAAATCGTAAGATCCTAAGATCAGGATCGGGATCCTGACAACCATGTTTGATAACAACCTACAGTGTTTTAATTTAAAAATAAGTAAGTTAATTAAATTATCAAATGGATGTTTGTTTAACATATGACTTCTTAGAAAAAGCCAAAAGACGAGGGTCTCCAAATTAAGTCCATTACTTTAATCCTAATTTTACATTTACCTTCCCACTTCTTAACTTTATTTCAAATAAATGGGTATAACATTAATTTTTTAATTCACATACTTTCTTCGGCACATAAAACAAACAACAATCTATTCATCTACAAATAAACAACATATATCTAGACAGACACTTTAAATTAACAGGAATTTTTGTTACACCTAATGTGTATATTACCAAAAAACCCTAAAACTATGTACAAAGTTTTGAACACCCCATGAACAATGTATCGAATTAAAAAAATACGTCGCATTTCATTATTATTATTTTTTTCTGTTAGGAATTGGAAATTCCATGTTAAAGTGTCGGTCACCCCAAATATTATCTAGCATAGACTTGTCGTTAGTTACGTTATTTAGTAGCTTATTAGTTAGTTTGTAGCGTAGTTTAGTTTAGTGTAACACCGTAGAGGAAGGACGGGTCTTTACCCACTTTAAGGTTGTAACTATAAATACTCCTTCCATCCTTGGAAGGGCTGTGGCTTCTTTGAATAAACCTTTCATTTCATAAAGCAACTCTCTTTCAAGAACCTCCTCTCAACTCTTTTCATCTATCTCTAATGGCTTTCTTATTTAATCATTGTCCTAACCACCTGAATCATCAAACAACATAATATTCACGATCCTACAATTGGTATCAGAGCCCAGGTTCTGTTGTTTGTTTCGATTCTCGCGGTTTATTTCATGGTTTTATGCGGTTTGCTCGTTATTTGACGCGGTTTGTGTTGTTTTGGATGTGGTTTGATTTGGTTTGATGTTGTTTTGATGGGTATTGATGCTGTTTTAGTATTCGGTGTTCTTGGTTGATTGAGTCTGGCATATAACTGTGCTTTAATGGTCAAAACAGATTTTCTACATGTTATATTTCAAGTTCTGCTTATGCTTATGTTGTTATAAGCTGTTTTTAAGTGGTTATTACATGGTTTGATGTTTTTTTGAAAACTGGTTTTATGTTGGTTCATCTATTAACAGTTGGATAATGTTGGTGTTCATGAGCTTTTAACAAATTTTGGTTTGCTGCTACTGTGTTCTCATGTGTGAGTTAGTCTAATTCATACATGCGAGTTGAATGGTCCATATGCGAGTTGTTTAACTTGTCCAGATTCAATGTCTCATAAGCGAGTTGTGATGATCTTATGAGCGAGTTGTGGACTCGCATTATTGAATGCTAGTTGTCTTTTGGACAATGCGAGTTGGTATGATGCGTGTTGCACTTGCTCTTTAGCGAGTTACTTAATAATGTCAAAGCGAGTTGCTGTCATGCTGTCCAGCTACAATGAACATTAAGCGAGTTGACTCAGAAAACCAGATGCGAGTTGAGTACTAATGTTTATAAAGCGAGTTGGGTCACAAGATTAGGGTCAAATGCGAGTTGGGTCATGTCTTTTGCTAGCGACTTGTTACTACAGAAAGGAAGAAGATTAAATGACCACATGACCTCTAAACCTTATGCCAACACGTTTCATCTACAATTTACATTCAAGACTCACACATAATCTGGTTTACACTATCAATCTTTTTATTCAACCACAAGACTCAATCTACATCATACAAGTCTCAAAATCATCTACATTCAACCATATCTATCCCAACAGATTAAGGAAAGAATCTCAGATTTATGTTGTGTTCTCTAGTGATTATTATAAAACCATTGAAGGCTTTCTCACAACATATTCTCTTCACAAATCCATCTTATTACTATCCGAATCTAAAAAGTTAAAGATTCTAACAAGGATGTTAGCTCTTTTCTTTGGTTCGTTCTTAAGATATAAGCTGAGTAAGTAATGATTCAGGGTTGGCGAGTGAGATACATCTCAGTGAAAACTAATGTGACCTCAAATCAATTTTTTTTTGTGACATATTGTAACATCAAGACTTCCAAGAGTCGTATTCACGAAATTTTGTCATCATCGACCAGTGTTCAAAGTCAACACTTCTATTATATGTTCGATCAATGAAATGAATTTAACAAGTGATGTTAATTTATCTTTCATTCAATCGGTTTATCTAATTTAAATAGAAATATCATTCAATTAGTAACCTACCTTAACCTGGAACCATGTCCGCAGCTCTGCCATCCCTGTGGCGAGCGTGTCAGATCATCAACGGAGTAGTGTACTTGTAAGATAAGTGAGATGAGATGGGGTTGACTGAAATGCGTTTTAGGTGTTGAGGAAAATTAGGGGGCGGATGTTATTTTCATTAGGGTAAGATCATATGTTAGAAGTGTGTCATTTATACCCAAATATTAGGGTTGCATCTTATTGGATCAGGGATTAAGTCTGGATGGGCCGGGAGGTGGTAACATGGGCCTTTGATCCGTTTAAATGTAGTCTTCACAGGTGGGCCTCGTGTAACTGGTCATGAATTCGTGTGACTGCTACTATGATATATCAAAAGTTGCATTGTATTAAGTGTAAGTGTTATATTATGTAGTATGTTGATTACTATATTTTCAAGGTTATGCTTCACGGCTTGAATTTGCATCGCTTATCTAATGTGACTACAGAGAGGTCTCGTTACCTATTATCCGGGTTTGACGGATTTAGTGATGATTTGCAAAGTGATTAGGGCCTTGTATTGATTGTATTTTGTGGATTGGTCAAGCATGATAATTGGATTGGGCCCAATAGATATACAAATCTTGGATGTGAATTTAGGTTGCTAATTTATTTCGATCCTGGTAATATGTCACGTACTGTTTGAACCGGATCAAAATGAAATTGTCTATTCAGGCCGGTTAATTATTTGAGACTTGCGAGTTAAAAGGATGATGATGAGATTTGGTGTGCTTCAATGGGTTATGAAGTTTGGCACTTTGGTGTATACATTTTCACGAAGAATATTATGTCACGGCTTGATGTGCTTATTGGAAATGGTTGACTACGGGGTTGTTTGTACGGTATTTCTTATTTGGAATTGAAGTGACGTTTTTCCAGGCGCGTTTACTTATTTTGTCTTCTTTCTTCCTACCCTTCCGCGAAGATGACTTGTTTGAACAATTACAGAGTGTGATAAAGACTTGGCTATTTAATTACTGTTGTGATTTTTTCTCGATTAACCCACAACGTAACTATCACTTCGGTGTCTCACTCAGTTGAGAATGTCAAGAGGTTTTGTACATTGGGTACACCGTTTCTTCTTCACAAGGATTAGTACAAGTTTAAGTAACAAATCTGGGGAATTTCACTTCATGATCAAGTTTGGAATATCAGATCTATTTCTCCATGTGGTCACTACAATAGCCGACAGAATGCGTGATTGTTGTATTTACCAAAGTGTTTAATTGGATGGTTGATGATATTGTTGATGTTGGATAATGAACCGTTGATAAATCGCTGCATGTTCTCCTAAAACAGATATTCACCGAAACCAAGGTTGTCATAACTCATTCAAACTGACATTGTTTACGGTTTTGTCTTGATTTTGTAAAATCCCGCGAAAGAATCTATTTCTCGGTTTAAATCATGGACTTGTAAAATCCCGTGATAATGGAAACATCCTAGTAATTGTAAAGTGCATTTTTGGAACTACCATACGGTTTATTCTTGGTTTTGTAAAATCCCGCGAAAGAAACTATTTCTCGGTTTAAACTATAGAATTGTAAAATCCTGTTATGATGGAACCATCTTGGAGAAAGGAAAGCGTATCTCGGGGTCTTCTGATGCTGGTGTTACGGGTTCTGTTTCGAAGAAGGGATAAAAGGGTGTACTTCATAATATGGATGTGTGTTTGGATATTCGTCATGGCAGTTTGGTTATTGCTTGGTTTTACGGGGTTCTGTGCTTTTAACCATGGTCGGAATGAAAACCATTATCATAGTTCACTTTAAACGTCAAAGGAGACTAGAATTGAGCTTTTAATCAGAAGATGTGACAACGAAGTTAATTCACTATTGTTTATTTGAGGTTGAAGTGAAATATCACGGGCGAGTGTACTTAGTATCTGAGGGTATCGGGTATGGTTGGATGAAGATTCTTCATGATCCTTGTTTGAGCTTATTATTAAAAACTAAGACTTGGAAATCTAGTTATTGTTGGGTGTCTTTTACCTTTTCTTTTACCACTTGGGGGAATTGGGCTCATACCACTACAAAATAACTATCACTTTAAGGAGTTACGTTGTAGTGCTCAGTGTCACATTCAATTGTGGATTTTCAAGAGGTAATGTACGTCTTATACTTGATGGTTGGTTGGTTGAAGAGTATAGAGTACATAGAGAGTACTTAGAGATGCTAATGAAAATCGGCACCGCTCTTTGTTACATATGTGCAAGTTTAAGTCACGAGTTCGGGTTAGTTTACTTCAGGGTCAAATTCATCATATTGGGTTTTCTCCATCAGATGTCACTACAAAGAGCCTACTGAATGATAATGGGGTTGATTATAAGTTTGCCAAAAGAGGATGAAAAGAGAGAGATAATGACGTTTGAACACAACAGTTCAAGCCTCGTTCTCTAAAGGAAAGAAAAGTGTACGTCTCAGTGCGCTTTATCTTCGAAAGAAGATAAATCTTCTTATGACGTTTGAACACAACAGTTCAAGCCTCGTACTCTAAAGAAAAGAAAAGTGTACGTGTCAGTGCGCTTTATCTTCTGAAGAAGAGAAATCTTCTTATTATGACCATTCTCTTCAACATGCTTCATACTTTTTCCATGCGCTTCAGTCATCAAGTGAACCGGGCTACCACTGATTGTTTTCTCATTACTCTTGCTCGATTATAATGAAGATGGTGACATCATGTGCTGATTTTGCGGGAGAGAAGTGTGAATAGAACATTCGGATGATTTTCACTTATTTAATCAAGAATGGCAACTCTGTATGCAATTCTTGAGGGGGAGAAGAAGTGTGAAATTACTGCATAGTTGATTGATTTCTGAGAATAAATGGTCAAACGGCTCCAAACTCATGTAAGAACCGATCTTCCTCTTATCGGGTCATTTTCACATGGATTTTTCCTCTAAGAGTCGTTGGTTGACATCTTCACTCGGATTGATAAGTTTATCGACAAAGTGCTTCCGGTTAATGCTTCACGTATACATCAACATGATAATTCCGAACAATCTCTCTGTTCTTGTTTGATGTGATTGGTAGTTTGGTGTTACCATCTTGTGTGTTCGTTGCGGCCTGATTGCTGATTTCCTTGATGAACATCTTTCTGTTCTTGTTTGATTGAGAGGCATTTTAGTTAATGGGATTTGCAAGATGTAAGTTAATTGGGATGCTTTTTGGTGGGATGCTTTTTGGTGTGAGTTGAAGATGTTAACTATCTATTCCCCAACTGCACAATCTTAAAGAAGGTCGAGTCTACAGTCTATTCTACATTTTCTGCTACATGTTAGAAGACTAAAGACAAGTTGCATTTGTTTATCTAAAGACTTCTTCTTAATCTGGACATTTATCAAACAAATTGTCGGTTTATGGGAGAGCACTAATTTGGGGATAGTGATAAGTCAGATTCAATCCCCAATTAGACTTGCTCATATTCTTTAGCAGTGACTCCTCGAGACGTTGATATTGCCTAGTGTAATATTGCAGTTGCACTATTGAATAATAATCTGCTCTTTGGTATTCCTTTGCCAAATCTTCACGGATTATTGTTCATGAAAAATGATCCGCTCTTTGGTATTCCTTTACCAAATCTTCACGGATTATTGTGCACTCTGTAAATCAACCACATGAACATTAATGAAAATGACTTCCTCATCCGCTCGAAGACATTATTGGTGAATCTTCCAGATCAGTCTCTATATGTATATCTTTAGGAAGATGGAATTGATGTTGAGTAATCATTTGTTCCGGTTCATTAAGTGGGTCAATGTACATCCGGTTGTACATTTATTCACGTGTTGGACATTTGACACAAGTTGATTACTTCGGAGTTAATCATTTATCACTTGTTTGAGATTGAAGTTGACTTTCACAAAGGCGTGTTCTTATTTGATAACTTGCCCGGGCTTAAAATTTTGAGTTGAAGACTTGGTTTATCTAGTTACCAGCAGTCAAGGTGGATGGTTGAAGACCTGGTTAACTATCACTATTAGGAGTTACTTTGTTTTACTCAGTGTCACACGCATATGACGGTGTGGATAATCGCAAGAGGTGTTAATGTCTCATACTTTGCTTGAGTAGTGAGTACTTAGAGATTTGCTTGAAGCATAAATTCTCGACACCGTTCTTCCATCATTAGGTGCAAGCTTAAGATACAAATGTGGGGAAGTTGACTTCAGTTTCAAGTATGGTATATCGGGTTTTCTTCTTCAGTGGTCACTTCAAATTGTCTACATAAGGGTTGATTAAAATAGTCAGAGAGAGTCTTCAGCAAGTTGATTCTCACAAGAGTTCAAGTGTTCTTCTTAACAAATTTCTAGTATACGGGCTTATAATGATTTGCTGACTCTAAGGTGTCAAAACCAACAAGGGGGAAGGAGACAAGCATCTAAATGCGAGTAAACTTGATGAACTTAATACTTCTAAGTAATTGAAGATATCCCGGGAAGACAAATTTTATTACCGCAGAGAAACTCAAGGTTTGACTCATGGCGAGTAAACTTGATGAACTTAATTTTTCTAAGTGATTGAAGATATCCCGGGAAAACAAATGTCATGACCGCAGAGAAACTCAAGGTTTTACTCATCAAGGCGTTTAGTATTCTTGTTCCAACTTCATGAGGGAAGAGATGTAAGAGAAAGTTTCTGAAGATAAAAGAGGTACACAAGTATGACATATTCAGGGGAGATAAATGTATGACATTAGGGAGGTGTTATCAGTTATTCTTTCGGTAGGAATGTGTGTACTTCGGATTCTTGAGCTTCATACACGATCATCAGGGAAGAAAAATGTGAACATTGTGGAGGTGTTTTCATTCCCCTCATGATGTGTATTCGGGAGAGCTCTTGGGTATTGGTGTACTTCGGGTTCTTGAGCTTCATACACGATCACCCGGGAAGAAAAATGTGAACATGGGGAGGTGTTTTCATTCCCCTCATGATGTGTATTTGGGAGAGTTCTTGAGCATTATACAAAGAGACTGATTGCATCAATTCAACTACTCGGGGGAATTGTTCTCTTGACACCTTTTGGAATGGATTGCTTCAGACTTCAGTGAAAAAGGAATTTGAGAAGATTATTTTAGTGTGGGATGAAACGTTTCTGTTCTTCTATTGGATGATATAACCGCGAATGGAGATCCTCGATTATCGTTCTTAAATGGAGCAGCGGGATTAATGATAATGGTGTGCTTCTCTGTGCACCTGGCTAAGGAAAGCTTGAAATAGAGCTTCGAATCTGCTCATCCAAAGCTTTTTCGGTTTGGGGGGAAGCTGCCAAAGTCTCAATTTCAGATGGTTCAATTTATTTCTTCAATGCAAGAGCCTCGGAAGCTTTGGTGGTGAAAGTTTAGGGATGATGACTTCTATCTTCTACAACGGGGCTGCTCGATATCCTTATCTCGGTACTCGTATCATCATTTTCTTTTACTATATCATCTTATCTATCCTTGTATATATTTATTAGAAAATTAAAATACAAAATTATAAAACCAGTAAAACAAAATAGAAAAATATAAAATCTTCAAAAATCCATAAAAATCAGAAAATTTCAAAAATGCCAAAAATATGTTTTCTCTAGACATGTCTTCTGGTATCGATAACATCTACGGTCTTAGAAATGTCATTCAATAATGGCACGGGACCATAGATGAAGTTCGAGTAGGAGGTGTAAATATTCTTTTCAAAACATGTCTCAAAAAATGGCTTACAGTTAATTCAGACTGTAACCCGCTCTTCAAAACTGTGGCTTACAGTTATTTCAGACTGTAACCCATGCTTCAAATGATGGCTTACAGTTACTTCAGACTGTAACCCGTGCTTAAAACTATGTCTTGCTATTATTTCAGATAGCAACCCGTTCTTCAAGAAAGGAAAGTGTTGCGCCATAAACAAATTTTCAAAATCATCGTGCACTTATCCTAAAACTATTTGAGGAAAGTATGTCGAAGGACTGCTGTTCCTACACAAATGTTTTTCTGTCTATAAATTCTTCAGAAAAATATTTGTTGTTTTTCAAAAATGGTGGTAAAATGAGTTGCTTTAACAACAATCAGTTTCAGAGTTTTTATTAAATTTGCAAACTCAATCAATGACTTCAGCGCTTTTAAAATTTTCAGAAAATGAGTCATTGATTGAGGGGGAGAATGTTTTCAAAGTTACATCATCTAACGGACTTTCTTAATCATCCTACGTGCTTATCTGTAAAATATAATTGCCTATGTTGAAGGACTAGGTTTCTAGGATGTGATTGTTAGGATTAGATGATTATAGCTTGATGAACACATTATTCCCATACCTTTTATGATCTGATTGATATGTTGAATTGACTTTTATTAGTCGATTGCTGTTTGGGTGATGTCGACCACCATATATATGTATGTATGTTCACTAACGTATGCAGATATCATGGTTTATAAGAATGTTCCCGATCCGGATCCCACAAATGATGATGATTGGATGCCGTAAGGAAATGGTAACTATATCTTGGGTTGACAAATGAAGAAACGGAGCTTAATTGGACTTCAATGGAGAGTTGGCATAAATGCAACGTAAGAGGTGTCACTGATTCAGCAGATGGTTTTCTTCTAAGTGATTGAAGAAACGAAACTTAATTTGACCTCAGTTGGCATTAAAATGCAACGTAAAGAAGTCTCACAGCATCTGCAGATGGTTTTTCTTCCAAGCCCTACAGCAACAACAGAAGCTTCTCAACCACCTAACGTATCTTTGTGCAGGATACCATTTTTAAAAAATTTTGAAATAATCTGATTAAATTGTTTTGAAAATGGAAAATATTGTTTTGAAAATTAATTGGACTAAATTTTGGAAATCACCGGACTTTATTTTATCAAAACTTAAGTCACTCAATCAACGACTTCGGTCATCGATTGAGGGGGAGAGTGATTTAAATTAAGATATTTTCAAACGATATTTCTTCTTAAAAGGTCCGTCTGTACAACAATAAGTGGTGATCTAAAGATTTAATGTTATGTCATGGTATGATTTTCTTTAAAACTCAAAGATCTTACAAAATAAAAAAATTTCTGTTCGTGTTTGATTGTGAAATTGTTTTATTTTACTTAAAGGTCTCTTAAAACAATCATACCTGACACTAACAATCTTTAATGTCCAAATCAGTTCCTATCTGTCATCTTTCAAAACTAAATCTTGCCACGTCTTTCCTCTAAAATTTTCTAAGTGATTTAAATCAATTGGGATCACAAATCTCAAAAGGTTTGAAATTTTTGATCGGGGGAGAGATCGTGATTTAAATCTCAAATATATTTTCATGGAATCGGTTTTAGTCCTTTATAGGCACTCCTGCCTCCATGTGCCAAACGATTTCAAATACACAATGCACATGTTGAGGAGGAGGATTTATCCAAAAACCATATGAGTATTTAAACCAGGCACATATTCTCCCATGTTTTCTAAACCTAATTAAATCACTTGAGATCCAAAATCTCAAAGGGTTTGATATTTTTGATCGGGGGAGAATTTGTGATTTAATAATGAAATTTGATAAAAGGTGATCGTTTTGATTCAGTTGTGCAGGCTGCTCTCTCATATGTGCTAAACGCTTTCGAATCTCGAAGCACATATTGAGGGGGAGCATTTCAAATGATAATAAACTATCAAGGTGCAAATGCTTTTATGTTTTAATATAAAGTACCTTGATTGAGTTTTAAATGGTTTCTAAATGGCAGTGTGATCGTGAAAGTACTTCAAAGAACTCTTGCCTCTATGTGATAAAATGATTTCAAATATCTTACGCACATATTGAGGGGGAGAATTTTACCAAGAAAATCAAATGGCTTTTTCGTATGAAAATTGTGATCAAAGAAAATATTTCAAAGTCCTCTTGCCTCCTTGTGCTAAACAATTTCTAAATCATATGCACATGTTGAGGGGGACGTTTTCTAAATGATCAAAACTATTAAGGTACAAAATGCTTTGATCTCGTATCACAAGTACCTTGATTGTTTTTCCAAATGATTTTTCAATTGGTTTCTAGAAGGAATGAACAATACCAAAAGACCGACCAATTTACTTTATGCATGGAGTTATAAGGATGGTTAGGTTAGGTATTTGTTCCCACGATTCGCCAGAACCGGAGGGATCTACCCAGGGACAATCCACTAGATAGTGTAGAGTCCTTAGGTATATTGAAAAAAGGAGAAAAGTGAGATATGGGAAGAGTGCGGACTGAGACAGAGCTAGTACTGGAATAAACCCAACAAGGTTCTAGTAATGAAGTCTCGGTAAGCACTGAAGGGGTTGAAGAATGAAAAAGAAATGAATTAGACAAGGGTGGAAAGAAATAGCCCTCCAATAATTCAACCTTAGGGCAGACACCGGGTTCAATACATATGCTACTGGTGGTTACTAAGGTAACGCCGGTATTGAAGACAAGACGTCATGGACCCAGTGACGCACTGCACTACAACTTCCCAAGCTACTCAAGTTCCTCTTAAAAGGGCTTGTTTCATTCTCACGGAGAACCTACATTATCTATCGACTTTCTCTTAGAGATTGTTGATATTGAAGAAGGAGACCCTCTCCCTAGTCTCCGGCATAGGAACCAAATGTGCACTATTGAGTCTAGAGCCAAGAGATCATCCACAATATCTCGTTAGGACACTAAATTCTTGAAGACTTGCTGTTTCACACAATGTGGAAAGTAAAAATATATTAAGAGTCCTACGCATTATCCTTGTGGTATTGCCAGAACATCCGAGTGATATGTAAAAATATTCACAATGAAGATGGAAATCCTTCTAGAGCCAACATCAAACAAGCTCTTGGTGGGTGACATGTGAAATCTTGCAAAAGATCAAGCTTGTGACAACTGGATAGAAACAATGGGGCGATTCATTCGTGAATCAACCTTGGTCCAGGAATGGAATTGACGAATACTTTTGGAAAAACCGTTCTATGTGTAAACCTTCTTTTCTCTAGCACGTCGAACGTGTATTTATGTTTTTCAAACACAAAAAGTATCTCTGATTGAAAAATACTTTTAGAAAAACCATTCGATGTGCGAATTTCTTCTTTTCACTAGCACGTCGAATGTGTACTCATTCTCTAATACAAAAAGTATTTATGATTGAAAATTGATCTTTCTCATAAAACCTTCGTCGTATGGCAAAACTCTTTCTTCAAGCAATACGCGATTGTTTTTTTTTCAAATCATTTTTCATCAATCAGTGAATCTCAATTTGATGGTTCACTCACTCCGTGTTGTCTTCTTTGAGACGTTCCGGTTTAAGAACGGCTAGAACAGCTGCGAAACCCTGTCAAGGAGATTCTTCGGAATTATACCTGATCACAGGCAGTACTTGTACTGATCAACGGGGAACCGTGGGCCGTGTACCTCAATTCAACGAAAGTGATCAAAGACACTTTCGTGCGCTTTATTGCTAACTGTCTTATGCAGGTACACCCCGACGATTGCAGCTGATCAGAATTGAGACGTCAATCCAAAGCCGCATGCTCACAGCATCCACACTTTATTGAAGAAATCATGACTGGTGCATATCTACATAACCTGGTTCTGATATTTTTATACTATGATTCTGCTATGCTGCTGCAAATATCATGAACCAGTAAAGCTTCCGCTACTCTGATGGAAAGATGTCATGATTCAAAAGTGTGAGCATGTCGGTCCAAAAGTCACAACTTCACATGATGGCAACACAATAAAGGGTGATCCAGAGATTTAATGTGGCTGATGATCTCAATAAAAGCTCAAAGATCATCAAAGATGTGGATCAGTTAAAGGCCTCCACTGAAAGTACAAAATAATCGGACTTTGAAAGAATCGCTACTAAAGCACAAAGATTGTGGAATTGAAGAATTGAAGTCTACGAGCTCAAGAACAAAGACAAAGAAAGAATGCTAGGATTCAAAATGTAAATCATGGGGTGACCTCCCTTAGGGGGAGATTGTTAGGAATTGGAAATTCCATGTTAAAGTGTCGGTCACCCCAAATATTATCTAGCATAGTTTAGCTCGTAGACTTGTCGTTAGTTACGTTATTTAGTAGCTTATTAGTTAGTTTGTAGCGTAGTTTAGTTTAGTGTAACACCGTAGAGGAAGGACGGGTCTTTATCCACTGTATGCCTGATCCACAGTCCGACAGGAGGACGTTAAGGTTGTAACTTCAAATACCCCTTCCATCCTTGGAAGGGGTGTGGCTTCTTTGAATAAACCTTTCATTTCATAAAGCAACTCTCTTTCAAGAACCTCCTCTCAACTCTCTTCATCTATCTCTAATGGCTTTCTTATTTAATCATTGTCCTAGACCACCTGAATCATCAAACAACATAATATTCACGATCCTACATTTTCAAATTTTTTGTTTAGAAAACATACAATAAATATCTAGCATAACGAAAAAGAAAAAAATTTGAAAGTAAGTCATTTGGCACAACCAAATTGGGCTCCACACAGTCCAGCTTAGACACGTTGTTGTGTTCGGTCGACAAGATTATAGCTGCGCAAGAAACTGCGATACGAGCCTCTTTGAATACAAGCAAAATCAAGAAACTACATGCTTGTAAGAGCACTATATTTAACGAATTGCGGTATAATGTTTCAATGGATGCTTTACGGCTCATACTCGCAGAAAGTAAATGGGATGTTGACCCACATGCATGTGGTCATCAGTTGCGGTTAGTGTATGGTTTACCATGCTATCACCAACTGTTTTGGCTTGAAGCAAACGGTATGTATTTTAAAATTTATGCCTATCAAATTATTCTTCCCGTCAATACCGATAATTTTAATTAGTTCCTTTTTTCGAATACAGGATTGCCTATTCCGCTTGAAATGGTTGATAATTTTTGGAGAACACTAAGCGTTCCCTGGCCTGTTGTCCGAAATACTCAAGAGCCTGATGAGCCTGAATATCCTCAAGAGCCTCAAGGGCCTGAAGAGCCTGAATATTTTTCTTGTCAAGATGACGTACAAAAATTCCAAAGTGTTTTTACCAAAGCATCGTCGTTTGTCAAAAAAATATGTTAAACAGGCTCAGAGGTATATACGCTCCTGAATCTGTGTCAGCCCAACAACCTGCTGTTAAAGAAAGTAATCGTGGACGTCCGAGCGCAAAGGACAACAAATCCAAGTCTAAACCAAATATCCCGGATTTGAACGAAGAACCCCCCACAAGGCACTACAGAAGCTACACAAAACCGAAAAAAGTCCCAGACTTAAATGAAGAATCTGCGAGACACAGTTCTTATGTCGGAGAGCCTTCTAACGTCCCAGACTTAAACGAAGGACCTAACGAAGGACCTAGCAAGGGAGACTTAAGACACCACTTGTACGTTTCAGATGACTTTAGCGAATATTGTATGGCTGAAATTCCACCTCTTTTCCAACGCTGGATCCTAGGGATCTTTAACGTGGCATGTGATGGAAATTGTGGCTATCGAGCTCTTGCCGTAGGTCTTGGTCATCAGGAACAAATGTGGCCCAGAATTCGAGCTATTGCCAGGGAAGAGGTAGACAATAACGAGGAAGTTTACAGGCAAATGTGGGGTGATTATTTTACATCTACACGTAACTCGATGAATTGGTTTAACGGTGCAGCACCCCGGCGTTACTGGATGACTATGCCAGAAACGGGTGTGGCTATTGCTACACCTCTTAACCGTCCTATTGTATGTATATCCAATTCACAATCTGCTATGTGTCTTCCGTTGAGAGGTGGTCACAATTCAGCACAAATATTGTCCCCCGTTGTGATTCTTCGTGTGGGGGACGACCAATGTGCTCACTTCGTTCTTGCGATTCTTGATGAAAACTCACCACTCCCGTATAATCACCCACAATGGAGATTTTTTAGAAATGTCGTGGCCGCGACATGGGAACATATGTTTACTCAACGACAGAGGATGTTTAGACAGACGTAGAAAACGATTATTGATTTATATTGTAAATGACAAAACATGTATAGACGATTACTGATTTATATTGTAAATGACAAAACATGTATAGACGATTACTGATTTATATTGTAAATGACAAAACATGTATAGACGATTACTGATTTATAGTAAACGACTCGTCATCTTTTGTTACAGATTTCTGCTCCTGCTCCGGTTCTTCCTCATCTTTTGTTACAGGAATCGGATGACATTCAGTGGAGGGACATTCATTGTGTCAACAACACACCCGCTCGTGTTGAGAGTCCAGATTATGTGCCTTCTTCACAATCTTATGTGCCTCTATATCTCCAGCTGCAGATGAGGACAATTTTATACACCGTCCTCCGGTTCTTCCTCATCTTTTGTTACAGCCGTCTCGCGTTGACGAGTACGAGCAAGAGATTGACGGATTGAGGAGACGCATTTCAGAGTGAGTCTCGTGTGGGACAGATGGCAGCATCATTGGAGCGACTATGCCTCGGGCGTGATTGATCTTATTTTCTAGTTATATTGTAATTTTGTGAACCATGTATCAACTATTAATCTATAACAAGATTGGTTATTTATGTATTCGAAGCTTCTAATTTTGTGAACCATGATATTACTAATTTATGTTGTGAATAATTATACAAATTCTTTTGGCCAGATGCAACAAGAAAATCCTTTCTTGTGTCGTTGTCGACGTGGATTTATAATTAAAAGAACATCCCAACAGCCCAAAACTTGTGGTCTGAAGTATTATGCATGTCCTTTGTCAAAGGTAAATAATTAAACGTTTGCTTATTTGCGTAAATATATCAATAACTTGTTTGTTTAGAATACATTTTTTATAATTGTTTCATCATGTAACAGCCAGGGACTAAAGATTATGGGTGTCGATACTTCATGTGGAAGAAAATATTTCAACAAGAGTACTTTGGTCAAGCCTCTTCTTCAACACAGTGCTCAAACTATGAAACTAAAGATAAAACGATCAACATGCTATTGGCTCAAAACAATTTGTTGCAGGCAAAAATAAAGACGTTGGAGGCATCACTGGAATTGGAAAGAAATCATGTTGATCATGTCAGCCGAGTGGAATACTCTATGAGCTTATAGATGACATTAATAATCTTCATGTGGAGTAGATTTCATTGTAATATTGAAAACATTTGTTGTTGTACTTGTTTAATGTTTTAATGTCTAATGTTTTATTGTTGTTGTTTAATTAAATGGAAACAAATACACAATTAAAAAGTACAACGTAAAATAAATACCATATAAAAACACTACATAATTAAATATACTATACATCTATACATATAAAAACACTACACTATATATATACATCAACTAAACTAAACTACACACACAATTAAAAAAAAAACCGCCTGTTTTTGTACGGATGGGGGCCCACAAACCTATTGAAGTGCCTGCTTAGGATTAAATGGGGTGCTTGCGTAGGCCATGCCTATACATTAGGCGTATGATAGTACGTCATTTTGCTACTCCCAATGTGTATATTACTAAAAATCCTCAAACTATGTGCAGAGTTTTGAACACCCCGTGAATTATGTATCGAGTTAGAAAAAATTACATCGCACTTTCATTATTAACTTTTTTTTTTCATTTTTTCAATTTTTTTATAGCAAATATACAATAAATATTTAGCATAATTTAGATAATAACGAAAAGAAAAAATGAAAATATGCCATTTAGCACTATTAAATTGGACCAATAGGAGAAATCCATTTAAACATCGTCGTTTTTTTTTTTTTTTTTTTTTTTTTGAACAACATGATTTATTAAAACTAGCAAGAAGCTAGAAAGGGAATTACAAATAAGGAGCTAACAATGGATTTTGGATCTAGGTAGTCCAAGAAATGTTCAACTTTCTATATATATTTGAGAACCAAACATAAGAAAGATCAACTATACTATCGAAAATGTCTTGCCGAATAGGACGCTTGTGACTGAAAATGAAGCCATTGCGAAACCTCAAAACATAACAATCCGTGACACCCAAAATAGATAAAAAAAAATATGCTTCGCGTAAGGATTAATTCGGAGATCTTCTACTCATTGGAAACTAGCATCAAACGAATTGATAACAGGAAATGAGATATCCAGCCACACAAAGACTTTACGCCAAATCTCATAAGCTAAAGGGCAATTCCATACAACATGATCTATGAGCTCCAGACTTTGGTAACAAACACGCCATAGAAGAATGTTTAATTCAATAGCCTTCGTGCTTAGATTCCAGCGTGTGGGAAGGTGATCACGCAAAGCTCTCTAAAATCGTGTCTTCTTATTGGCAAATAGAAAGTCAAAATTGAATTAGATTGTTCTAACTATCAATAAATTCAATTTTCTAATTTGTTGGAGATCAAGTTGGGTGTAAATTGACAACTTAAAAATTAATAAAATAATAAAATAATGGGTGATTAAGTTTTTTTCTCATTCAAGGTTTCTTCTCACACTATCCCTATCCTATGGGTAATATTTAGTTATCCTTTTTTAGGTCTTTCAAAAGCCAAAACATGAAGAAAAGAAAATTTTACGAGATACAATTTTATTCAAGTATATTAAAGAGATACTATATATATTCAAGAGCTCATGAGCCTAATCATACTCGATATCTAATGCTTGGGTTAAAGCTCATTTATTAAACAAGCTTTATATTAAGTTTGAGCTCGAGTTTTTAACAAGCCTAGCTCGAGCATCTAATATAAAGGGTAAACCTTGATGTTACTCTACGTGTTATTCCAAATAACTCATTATACATCATTTACTTTAAAAAAAACTCATTATAAACCATCTTTAAGGGTGATTTGGTCATTTCCTCCATCTTCATCTTTCACATCTCATAATTCCGGTCAACACACCATTGATTCCTGTTAAAATCTCATTTTCCAACTAAAACAAAAAAGAATATTGTTTCTTTTCTCTCCTTCATCTTCAAACATCCACCTCCACCATATCTCCATAACTTTTGCCCTCCAAAACCACCTAAACATTCACTTTGTGTTTCGACAACCACCACAACCGCCCATCTCCAAAATCACGAATCTCTAAAATTAAAAACCGATTTGAGGATACATATATTTCGGCTAGGTTGATTTATTTCCAAACATCAACAAAATCAAGTTTGATAACATTTATATACTAGACATTACGCCATTACGGAGACTTTTTATATGTAAAATAATAGGAAAAATTCTAACAACATGTTGCTTATAATTGCTTTTGATGTCTTGTGCTAAGATTTTTATGGTTTTTTTTATTAATTTGTATTAGATGGGTTTCACGTAGAGGTGGTGATTTTGATGAATTTTTTGTTTTCTAAGACTTTACCATTAGAAAGTTCATGGGTTTATGTGGTGGTGGTGTTATTGTCGGCAATGGTGTTGGTGGTGTTGGCACCTAGAGGTGGTGGTGATGATTATTGAAGAAGATAATAGGGTATTTAAGTCTTTTAATGTGAAAGAGAGTAAACTACTTACTTATAATAGGTTGTTGATCGTAAATAATCTTGATTTGAATGAGAATAAGAATAGTTTTGAAAATATAATGAGTCATCTGAAAAAATACATAAAGTATCTATAGTGTTACATGACATAATATATGAATAAGTAATAAATTGAGTATTTTTTTTAAAATCATGCTACAATTGTTCATTGGTAAAAAGCAAGAGCAAATTACATGAACCATAAACAAATTCAAATACCCACGTTTGCTGCAAACGATCATACACCGCATTTATTCATTCTGACAATTTAACTGGAAACACTCTCACATAGTTCTTCATTCTAACAAGTCAACCAAACACATTCACGGATTAAGTGAAGCAAATTCGACCGGAGGTGAGTCCGTTCGAGAAGCTTATCATACTCTGTTTAGCTCAAATATTTGATACTGGAAGCTTAGCTTGTGTTTGTTACCATCGACATTTTAGGTGCATATTCGACTATTCATTATTCGTTTATGTTTATGAAATGTTCGATTTAGATGTGTTAGCGGTTTAACATTGTGAATTTGAAGTTGTAACTGCTCGTTATATTGTTCGGTGAATACTCAGTTTAAATTGGCATAATCTAAAATTCTTTGACGAGTATGCGATTTGAAGTCAAATGTGTAACTTTATCGTTATTTTGTTTGGTGAATACTTAGTTTACTACAATAGTGTAAAATCAGCATAATAAGAAGTTTATTTATATGCAGTTTCGCAATTCGTTTATTGTTAATATGTTCAGTGAATAGTTAGTTTAGCTTAAAATCGGCATAATCCGAAGGTCATTGATGAGTATGCAGTTTCATGTTTAGTTTATTGTATAATCGGGCTGGCTCGGGACGGGACGGGTTGGGTCGGTATTCGGCCCGATGCTCAGCCCTAGAGAAACGAGTGTCTTTCACTCTCCATCAAAGTCATTGAACTTATCCTTCCTGAGTTACAAGACCTCTAATATGAACTTCACTTTACCAATGGCTTACATGTCCATCTTATGCCTATTCTCAAGCAAGCTTTTGATATGTAAGTCCTAGATTTTTGGATGTTTTGGAAGATTTAAGTCTCGATTTACTCATTTATGACATACATCAGCCATGGGCTCCTACGACAGCTGCTGGCCTTGGAATTCCTTATGTGGTGTTCATTAGCACTAAAGTTGTTGCCTCCATGTATCACTTTGAGTTGAATGCCCCCAAAGATGATGTTCCTTTTCCATACGGCCACATTATTTACTATCGTGAACTGATTCAGGGGGAACCAATTATAGTATTGGGTAACTCAAATGTATTAGATTTGAATCCTCGGATCGTTCTTAGCGAAGGATGAATGGAGTTAAAAACTCACGTCGCGTTATTCGGGATTTGAATGGGTAAAAAGGATTTTTAGTGATTTATAAAATGCAATCTAAACTAATTTAACTCCTAAAAGTGAATTAATATTTTTCTACAACTAAAAATGTGATTTAAAAATTATCTAAAATTTAAATCTAATTTTTTTGGTTTTTTTTTATTTTATTTGAATTAAAAACTATTTTTGTATTTTAAAAATTGATTTAAAAAGCTAGAAAATATAAAAATGCACAAGAAAATTACCAAAATATTTTTCAAAAATCTAAATAAACTATAAATGATTTTCAAAACTGAAATTATATTTGTCTGACTTTTTCTCTATTTATTATGAATTTAAAACTAATTAAATCTAATTAAATGTCTAGAAAATACTAATTTAACTAGGAAAAATCTGGAAAAATACTTTTTATGACTTTTTGATTTTTCTAAACCTAATAAAATTAGATTTATATTTTTGTGATCCTTTTCTGATTTATTTGAATTAAAAACTATTTAAAAACTCTAAAAACTGAATTTAATTCCAGAAAAATAGTAAATGAACTAGGAAAATTATGAAATTCTACAAATATATACAACCTTAATGAATATACAACTATGAACCCTATATATAGCTTCACACTTCCTCCTCATAACCCATAGAATATTGCACATTACATAATTGTACAGTTTTCTATAGCATACTTTATGTAACCAAAGAAAATAAATGGGTCATCTAAATACACCAACATAATGAGCCAATCATTGACTTTATTGTAAAAAAATATATAAAATAATTATAGTGACATGATTACTTTCATTAATATACACTAGCAGGGTACCCGCGTGTTGCAGCGGCGGGTACCCTGAAATAAAAAATTTCGATGAATAATGTATTTTAGTTTAGTATGTTCTTTTTAACAATAAATTTACGGATATCAAGAATTTCGTATAGCCCGTGCCCGTTCAGGCTCGAACCCATTGGCCCGTGTCTGCTCGGGCTCGAGCCCGTTTGGTCTGCGCCCGTTCGGGTTTAAGCCCATTTGGCTCGTTGCCCTAAAAGTAAATACCCACACTTTACAAAGACTCACATCTCACGGTCTAAAAAAAACTCATGCATTATCACTTTAAAAAATACACATAGTTACTTTCATCTTACAAAAATACACTCTCACCATCAACATCAAAAACAAATTCAGTTATCATCATAACATGAAAAAAACACTATTCACAAAAACCATCCAAACTATCACAACCACCACGTTAATCCTCCACCATGTTATGCCGCCACCAGCCAACGCCGCCACCGCCCAACCACCTGACTGCACCACTAACGCACCACCGAAAGCTTCCAACATCAAGTTTTGAGGTATAAATCTTTATAAATTTTTTTTGTAGATCTATAGTTTTTTTAGATCTATTTTTTTTTTTTGTAGATCTATAGTTTGTTTAGATCTTTTTTTTTTGTAGATCTATAGTTTTTTTGTTGATCTAAAGTTTTTTTCGTAGATCTATAGTTTTTTTTCTATAGATCAGTTCATTTTTTAAGATCTATTAATTTTATTTGTAGATCTAGATGTTTTTTTTTTGATCTAACGTTTTGGTATTTTTTTTCTTATTGCCGCCACTTGTAGCCAATTACTGCCGCATGCCGCTGTTGTAGCCTCCGCTCTCTCGCCAGAAAAAAGTTATAACAATCACCGGAAAAAACTGCGTCGCCGGAAAAATTTGTGTCGCTGCCGGAAAAAATTGTGGTCGCCGGAAAAATTTGTGTAGCCTCTGCAACAATTTTTTATTTATGTCTCCTAATAATTTTTTAGTGTTTGTTTGGCTTAGTAGCTTGATTAAATTGTACATTGTGATTAAATTTTGTTGTTTATTTTGGTGTAGGGGTGAATTAAATAGTGTATTAATTGATCACTTAAATAGTATTAATGTGGTGTTTTTTTTTAATATGGCATTAAAGTGTTGTACACTATGCTTATTTGCTTGTAAGTCTGAAAATTATGTGCTTTCAAGTATTGTACATCATGTTTAATTAGTTGCAAGTCTGAAAGTCTAAAAATTTAATAAGAGAGAGATTCATTGGTGCATTATAAGTAGTAGTGATTAATGAGGCAAAAGAGGCATTTAATGTAAATAATCCATTTCTACGTGTACATGCTTTCTCAATTTTAATTTTTTATTTTTTTATTATTTTTATATTTTTATTTTTTTTACTTTTGGTCATATACATATACATATAATTATTTTTTACTTTTGTCATATACATATACGTACTTATAAGTGAACAAATAATACAAATTTTATTGAAAATGAATAATTAAAAATACAATATAAATAACGTTACATAATTACTTTGTTAGGTCAATATTTTCCGGAATACGATAATAATATTCGCGAAACACATTTTGACGAATAACATATGTGTCCTCCCATCCAGATGCATTTTCACTTTTATATGTAATCCAAAGTGGATGAGTTAACGGTAATGGTGAACCTTCGCGTAGTGTCGCGTTACTATAATGGTTACGATTCACATAAGCAATCACAATTGTCTCGTGTGGTTCCGATTGTGGTGGCCTCGACCAAAGCGGAAAACTCGTGGTGCAGCCTCCAACATTTCCTCCATCATTTAGACTTATAACAACTCTTTTATATGTTGAGGCAATAACCAAACCCGTGTTTCGCATTTCCATCCATTTTCCAGCTTTTTTACGATCTCATAAATTGTTTTATAACCTCTCGTTCCAAATATATACTTGTATTTTTGTTGGTTAAAATCTAACTCCTGCACCAAATCAGACTGAATACGACGCCAATGATCTTGAGGGAGACCGAGAGCGACAACGACAAATCGAAATCCGCAATTTCCATCACCTATGACATCTTGTAAATCTGTAACATAAGGATGGAAAATATGTGGAAGTTGATTCAAAAATCTTTCCGGAACGTGTTTTGTGGATGATTGGCTCACATATGAACTATGTCTCGGAGGTTCCAGGTTTAAGTCCAGGAACACGTCACGTTCACGTGTTTCATAGTTCGAGCATGAACAATGTCTTGGTCTTTCCTCATTCAAGTCTACCCTGAAAAGCCTCGTTGATTGACTACTTTTACTAGGATTTTGAACTTTCGGATTGTTGTTCCCTATTCACTATCGTTTAAAAACAATAAAGTACTTAAAAACAATTTAATAGTGAATAATGACTGAGATTAACTTAAGTAAAACACACTAAGTAATTTTCAACATCATATTCTTATTAGAAATAAATCAAAAGAATACGTTACCCAAGTACTTGCGGAATAGTACTTGGGATTGAAATGACAAAGTTTGGGTGACTCCTCTCTAAGCTCAGGCTAAGTCTGAGTACAACTCTTAGAACCCACTGAGCTAGCTCAAGGGTAAAGTTGTATTTGGAGGAGTGAAAAGTTGGCTTGTGTGTATGTGTGTTTTTACAATTCACAAGCTTAAACTTTTCACTCATTCTCTTATGATATTTATACAAGTATGATTTTAACTTTAACCTAGAAAACAAATACATTGATCACAGTAATCACGAATATAGATATATTCGATTACTGTTTACTTTGCTATTAGTAGTCAGGCGGCGAAGCTTCTTTCCTTAACAGAGAATCCTTTAGTATCGCCGCTTACTAAAAATGGGAAGATATGGCTTTAGTAGATAGGGACTTAGTTTTATCTGGATAAAGCACTTGGGGACTTAGTTTTATCTGGGTAAACTTTTCCCGCCTAGTCCCGCTCATTCTTCAATCTTCAAAGCCTTCAGTCTCTTCCTTCAGTTTGTCTTCAGTGCTAACAGTTGGAGAGGAGTCTTAGGGATTCAGTGAGTTATTGTCATCACTCACTGAATCCACCATCTTCTTCTTGACTTAGTCTTCACCCATTAAGTTCCGCCTTGCTGAGTGGAGAGGCTTCTTCTTCGCCTCGTACTGAGTATCCTGAAGATGGCTCACTGAGAGTCTGTGCACTCAGTGACCTGATAGTGTTTAACGGATTGAACACTTAGGTTATTTTCTATTCAAATCCTAGATTAAGGGGTTTGGGTATTTACTGAACCCAACAGTCTCCCCCTATTTGGATATACAAATAGCCTAAGTATTTGATCAGTGTAAGTGAGCAAATGACTTCTCCTTACACTGAATGTACTAATGAATACAATAAGGAACTTTGAGTAATTTAACAAAACACACATCTTTTATTGATCAGATTACATAGCTCCTATCACTAGTACAAGAAGGATAATATGATGTCAGTCCAGATGGATACCCAGTGCTTCGAGCTTCACTTTCTTGGTGATGAGTGTTTCCCTGTCAGGATGGTCTCTTATCTTTGCATTCAGGTCTTGACAGAACTTGATGTTTGCTGGGGATTGGATCTGAGAGGCCACTGGAATATAGCTGATCATTGCAGCCACACCAGCCTGATCAATATCACTCCATCTTTGAAATGCTGGGTTTCCATAGACATCAATGTGAAATAGCCCTCTTTCAGGCTCTTCAATTACCAAACAGTTCACAAATTTTACACCCTCAGGCAGCTCTCTGTTGCATTCTAAGCCAGGCACTTTGATCTCAGGTTGGAACTCAACTCTTTTCCTTTTGCCAGTGGATGCTTGTGGTTGAGATCCTTGTGGTGTAGTCAAGGCAGGCTGAATTCCCAGTTGGGCTGGTGCATCTCTCAGCCTTTCATATCTTTTGCTGAGCATCTTCATCAGGTCCTTGGCCACCTTATTTTGCTTCTTTTCAATGATTGGACCAAGCTCATCGAGTTCAGTGATCCCAAAATCAACAAAAGTTAAGGGATCATGAATCTCTAAATGTCTCTTATCACCCCCCCTGTAGACATTCATTGCTAGTGGTTTGGAGTTGGGGATGATTTTGACATCAGTGATTTTCTCAGGCTTCCTTCGGCTTGTCATTGTCCAGTTGTAATGATCAATTCGTTCTTGCCTGACAGCTTCAGCTTTTTTTTTCTTTGCATCAAACTGCTTTTTCATTGCAGCCATCTGAGCAGCCTAAGCTTCCTTGAACTTTTGCCCTGCCTGACCCTTTTGAAGTTTGCTTGGATCTAATCCCATGTTCTCAGCTTCTTCGGCGAAAACCTTTTCCAGTGCTTTTCTGTTCCTTTTCTCTTCCTCAGCTTGTTTCAATCTTTTTTCTTCTTTAGCAAGGTGTTTACTCAGCTGTTGTGGTGTGAGCAGGTATTCAGTGTCGCCGATTTTATAGGGAATCTTCTCAGGCTCAGTAGTTGTCATTTTGCCTTTGCCTTTGTCCTGGCCTGAGGAAGATGATGCAACTAAGGGTGGTGTTGTTGTTGTGACCGTTAGTGTTGTTGTTGTTGATGTTTGTGGTGGTAGTGAGGATATGGGTATTGCTGAGACTGGTGCAGATGATGTGGGGGCTACTTATACTGGAGGTGTTTGCTCCCTCTCAGTGTGAAGAGGAGTCTCTTCAGCAGTATTCTCCCCCTCAACTGTTGCCGAAACTTCAGTGAGGGCAAGAGTTGGAGTTGGTGCTGAGGGGGACGGAGCTGCCTGACCCTTGAAGGCCTGATATATTTCAGTAATCATAGCCTTAATCTCTGAAGTATCTGCTTGAAGACCAGTGACCTTTGTATCCAAGTTAGCCTGAGAAAGCTCCAAAGCAGTCATCCGGGGACCAAGATTCCAGGCCATGGAAGACGAGGCCTGAGCCATAGCAGCTACCTGGGTGTTTAATGAGTCCACTGAGGTCTGAAGACACTGAACCAAAGATTGGAGACCCTGAACATTGGCAGATTGGAGCATTTCAATCAGTTCAGTGAGTCGAGATGAGTTCTTTACATACACCTCAGTGGCTTCCAGTACTTTGGCATTTGTTTCTGGGTCTTCTTTAACAGCCTCCCTGATTTCATCAATTGTAACTCCACATGACTGAAGATGCTTGAGAAACTTAACCAGGTTTTCATCCAGTCTGATAAGGTGTTGATACATGAGATCTCTGTGTTCATGAACATTTTCATTGAAGGTGAGCACATCAGATCGAATATCAGCGTAGCTGGCCGCCGCTTCAGTGTGTTGATCCCAAAATTGTTCAGTAACCCCAGTGTACAGTCTCCTTGAGGCTTTAGTGATCCACTGAACCAACTGTCTTTCAGTGACTGGAAGAATGTTGTCAAAACGGTTAAATTCCCCAGAGCTGGATGATGAGGAGTCTGAGTCATTATCTTCTGGATGAAATGGTGACTCAGTATGCTCCTTTGGATCAGGCTGAGGCTCTTGTTCAGATTGAACCTCAGCGTCCATTTCTTCTCCAGCTGATAAAATTTCATCTTCAGTTTCAGCAAGTTCATCCTCCGAGAATAGAATACCAGTGACATCAGAAATAGTGAGTGACAAGGTTTTAAAAGGTACCATTTTGAGGGGTCGTTTTAGTCCTTATTTGATCACTTTTGTATCCGTTATTGCTTAATATCGTTCCTTTTCACTTTTTAGGTCTCTTGAAGGCAAAATGCTGGAATGGCACTTATTTGGACGAAAAGGCGCGAATATATGAAGAAAATGGCCAAAGTCAAAATCGAGACACTCACAGCTGCTGAAATTATAAGGCGACGGTGTCAGGTGCTAATTGCGACGCCGTCTGAGGATTTTTGTGACGGTTCAGAACCCAAAACTCGTATTTTCAAGTGACGACGTCCAGTTGTAATAGAGTAGGTCGTCGCTACTCAGACGGCCTAGATGCAATCCAGACGACGTCAGAAGCTGAAGAGGACGGCGTCACGGACATAAGGTGACGCCGTCATAAGGTTAACGTGGCCAAGACGAAACTCTAATGACGGCGACACGACGGCGTCACGAAACATAAGGTGACGCCGTCGCATATGTAATCTTATATATAGAATCCGAATTTTTCAGTTTTTAAGAGTCTTTTGGAGTGAAAACCTAAAACAGAACCTAAGGTGTCTTGTACAGTATTTTAGGGTTTTAAACCCTATCTTACATCAAGATAAGTATTTACTTCATTAATTCAATTATGTCTTTGATTATTTGTGTGTATGCTTGCATGTTCTCCATGTCCGGCTAATTTATTTGTGTGTTTGCTTAGGAAGTATGAAACTTAATTATTGAATATTGATCGGTTGTTTCTTATCTCAGTTGATTAATGATCTAGTAATGCGATAGGTCATTCGTTGTGTACTTAATGCTTGATTCATCTTTGTGAACCTTAGAATATAATTACCTGAGTAGTTGTAAGCTAAACCATCCAAAGAGTGCCTTAGAGTAAGAGTTTATTATCCCTAGTGGGTTTTGTAGACGAGACCCTTTGGTAAGTTCAAAGAGTTAGGGAGAAACGCATACCCTATAACTTTAGACACACAACGCAACTAAGAATAAGGACGTGACAACTCAACCATCAATAGGAGATAATTAAGGAGTAGTACAACCTAAGTAAACACATCTTTAAACTATCATACGAGCACACATTAATTAGACATAGACTCCCACAACCTTAGTTTAGATAATTAGATAATAGTAGAGTAATCGGTAGAAATACCACCCCCCCCCCCCCCAAATCCAATACTCGAGATTTGTACCTTTCAATTTCCTAAAAAAACATAAAAAATATAAAAAAAATAATCTTCCTCAGCCTTAACCTTAGCGTAGTAACTTCTCACTAGCATTCCTATTCCCCTAGAGAACGATATCAATACCCGTGGCTTACCCTAATACTACACTACGACGATTAGGTTCACTGCCTAGGGTGTTGAAAAACTTGCTCGACGAAAAGGAAGTTCCTTTGACCCCGAACGCGTTGTGTAAGCGTATCACCTATACATCCATCATACGGATCATTTTGAGTTTTAAAATCGATAAATCGTCAAAATGATCATCAAGGACGCAACTTAAGGTTAGCGTGATTAACGGCTCAACTTATAAAATGCGAGCATGATTTTCCATATTGTATCTATGGAAATGGTGGTAAATACTTTCATATGTTGGGCGATTATTGGAATAAGTATTGAACTTTATGTAGCCCAAGTTCATACACGAATTGCTTTTGTTGAAACAATCATAAAACATCTTCAGTTGATTGCAAAGCCAATAATTATGTGAACAAAAGTCTTAGTTTATGGGGCATGTTATAATATCTAAATTCGCATCTTGCCAACAATTTATAATGAATTCTCCCAATTAGAATGGTTTTTGGTCACAAACCATATTTCCCAAGTGAGATTTTTTTTAGTGTGCGACATTTTTTTATAGTAAATCCACCATAACGCACAACAATGGGATATTGAAATGGATAATTCATTCAGGGGGAGAGAATAAGCAGTGAGTGATATGGAATGAATTATGATATAAATGCTGATCCTCACACTAATTAATATAAACTTAAAGTTCAAGGGACAATTTACATTCCAGATATAGTAATTGCTAGACATGTTTAGTGACCTAAATAAATTGACTAAATCATACATACGCTGCTAGTGCTCCAATTAGAATGTGTAACACCCCCAATTCTGATATGCAGCGGAATTCAAACTGGGTATTATTTGATGGCACAACAGTCATAATAATAGAAAACGATCTCTAAAGGAGTCGTTTTTAAAAAGGCTTTATCATTCAAATATATCAGAGTTTACAAAATAGGTCCCAGTTGGTTCCATTGATTACAAAACACATCAATATAAAGTTTTTGATGTTTTGTGAATGATAAATTATTTATTTATATAGCCTTCTTGATCTTGCCCTTCCGTGCCAGCTTCCGACATTATGGACCTGAAATACATGCTTAAATCTGTCAACACAAAGGTTGAGTGAAATTCATAGAGTTTGTTTGATGGTTGAACACATTGTGTTGGTAGTTTGAGTTAATTAGACTCACACCAATGGTTTGAAAATAAAACAGGTATTATTAGACTAAGCATCATGCAATCAAGGCGTTAACGTGTTCCAAATTTTATTGGAGAAATTGTTGGTACGTGCCCTAGTAGGTAAAATTGCCATTTTTACCTAATGTTACTCAAATATAGTGCATTTGTTTGCCTCTAACAGGCCAACACAAACGGGATTCATCAATCCCAATAGATCTATTCACAATATTCGCGCCCACTCTCACATAGTGATTAATGATTCATGATTTAGGGACTTATGTTTGGCAAATGCGGTAACTTAGTACTAATAAAACAATCAGATAAGCATACAATTTGAAAGCAATGTGTTCGGTTTAAAATAAAGCATGTATCTCCCCCAAAGGTTTGTAAAACAATTAAGTAATAGAAAGTGGGGCTATGAACTCACCAATAGTTGATGATATTAAGTACTTTAACGAATGATGGATAAGTTGGAAGACTTCTACGTGCAACCTAAAAATGAAATGTTGCGACTTAAGTTTGGAATAATGTTTTAGGAAAACATAAACCATCCTATATATATCCCTATGTTGATCATGATGTAGTCAATTTTCATTTGATGTTTATAGAAAGATCTTTAATATGTGAAAACGTATTTACTTTATAGATATCGTACTACCGTTCGGGCCATCATAATTCAGAGGTCATGCAGTAAACGTTCGAGGAGCTAGGACACTTTAATTCGTAAATCCAGCAACTCGTCGATACGTTT